>OY755251.1:3654922-4394922 GCA_963576725.1 Azorinus chamasolen | reverse complement strand
GTTTCATGAAGATTGGACTACAATTGTGACCACTAGAGTGTTCACAAGCAAATTGTTAGTTTAAACATATTTTATTCCATAAATTTGCTACATTTTGTACATGAGGTAATAGTTTTACAATATTGGATGCAAATTGTTGACGACGGACGACGGACGACGGACATTCAAGTATCCCAAAAGCTCACCCTGAGCTTTGCTCAAGTGAACTCAAATATAATAATGACAATAATGATAATAATTTCATTATTATTAATAGAATAATAATAGTACATTGTAATGCTTTATTTAACGAGCGAACTCATTTGGTCAAACCAATCTTCCATGAAGTCCTCATAGCACAACAGATATAACAAAATTGATGATACAGAATTTTTTAAACCATATGCAACATATGACAACATGCACGTCACATCTTATGAAAAAATGTAGTTGCAACAATCTCAAAGTAGATATAACCAACCAAGTAAAACTTGACGAAGTAGCGGTCAGGACTCCTCGTTCAGATCGTAGATGCTTACAAATATTAATCCCTTCACTGCCCGATCATAAGAGTAGCTGCATTGAATCAGAAAGTGGACCCGGACGAGACACAGAGAACTAGGCGTCTCATTCAGGCTCGACTTGTTTGTCACTCGGGCAATATTTACGAAAACGTGAAAGAAATTGAAGAGGGTGTAGACAATGTCATCCGTAATGTTAACCATTCACTTGCCGAATTTTAAAATACATTTCTCCTTCTTTGCCCATGCCCTGTTGTATATATCTTCACTGTGTATAAGTATATCGCTGTGCAATCACTGCTGTGGAGTGCATTGGTTGCACAATCAACTTGTAAATAGTGCAGACCCTGATGAGACAGCTCCTGTAGGAGCTGTCTCATCTGGGTCTTCACTATTTACAGGTAGGTATATTGACGTGAATATCAAGCGAAGGGTTAAAAACAGTTATTATTTGTTTTGAGCATAAGAGTAAAAGGTTCAACAATGCTATTGGAAGCAGACCAACACATTTGCACCGGCGGACGTGGTCGTGTGGCTAACGCGCTCGACTGCAGGGTCACGGGTTCGATCCCCCGCCGGACCAAGTCCTTCCGACGAGACTATAAACCGAGGTCCGATGTATCAGTCCTTTACACTGGGCATCTAAAAGAACCAGAGAAACTCAGTCGATAATAAGAGTAGGGCATCGCGCCCGGGTTTCTCTGTATCCTCTCCCCTCTCTCTGGGGTGTCCAATTAGCCCACAGTGAGCAGAAACGGACGTAAATCAACACAAACAAACAAAGAAACCAACACATTTGCAGATTCTAACACTTCGGATCAAAGGTCGGATAGGCCTATGTTCGAATAATGCATGTATGCATACCTATGCTGATAGATAGTTTGTTTGTTTGTTTGCTTGTTTGAATCAGGGTTTACGTCGCTCTATTATTAACCCATTTGCGCCCAGTGGATTCTTCCATGTTTATACATTGGATTTGTCCATTTTTTATCTAAGGGAGAAGCCTGCTCCAATTTTCAATTTCGTTTTGTTTTATATTGCAAATCCTATCAGCAAACAGTGTAGACTCTGATCAGAGTCCACACTGTTTGCCTATGTCCCATATATGGCGGGAAGTCATATCGCGACGTCCAGCTAATTACAGGCGGAGTAAGACGACAGGTTTTTCTATGCACGGAAAAATGCACGGAAGACGCCCTCACAGGACAAATCCAAATGCCCAGGCCGAGATTCAAACCGCAGCAGCAAGGGGCTGCGTGATTGTCAGTCAGATACCATGTCCACTGGGCTACGGAGGCTCTTTGATAGATGGCAGTATTGCAAATCCATCAAACAGATAGATGATTTTAAACGGATCGCGTCATTAGTTATACCACAGACTCACCCAATCGCATAATATGCAATGCGGACGTCGCCATGGCTAAAGCATTTACTCCATACAGGTGCATTTTGACATTCATGTATTTGCAAGCAAAGTAGACCACACGGATCCTATCTGGTCAAGGTCTCCTCTGTTAGCTTATGAAACAATATGGCTCTTACAGTTTCTGTCATGATAAAAATTCCCTTGCTCTTTTGTGCAATAAGCATTCATTATTTCATACATGAATATTCATGGTGTAACGAGTAAATATATCGTGCCTGTGTTGAACGTTTTAGTCAACAATACTGATTTCTTTTGGATGTGAGAAATTTTCCTATATCCGTTTCCTCCATATACAACACCCCTTGCCAAACAGATTTGTTTTCACGTGGCATCGTAGCTAATTAAAACCCATGCCTGATAGTTACTGTATCGCTTTTCCATTTATTAAACCGTTGACGGTGGAAATAGTTTCTCTTCTAACAGAGATTCCACTTCTCTCGCCCTAGACTCATTATTCTTGGAGGAAAGGACCAATTTTTCGATAAAATATTTCCCTCTTGATGCCGTTAAATTACAGAGCTGTCATAAGGAAGACTAGAGGAAAGACTTTGGCACTACCATAAAACCTCTCTATAACGGCCACTAAATTACATCAAGTGTTTTGTGTTAAAGGCAGGTGGCTGCACATAGGAGCGTTCTGTTTTACTTTCATATTGCTTTCAGCAGCCACCTGTCCTAAATACCAACCAATGAACACAATTTAGTGGACGTTATAGAGATATGTTACTGCACTCTCGCCGTATGTGCGTGTCTGTTAGCCTTTTTTTTGGGGGGGGATTGTTCTTCTGAAATACAGTAGAATCTGCCTGCAACATTTATATGATAAACAAGCACAGTAACTGACAGCATAATACAGGTCGAAAGTCACGCAGTAAGATCCAAAAGAAGTTGTGTGACTATCGCCCTGCATTAATAGTCACCTGCCTATAGAAATATAACAGCAGAACCTGTCTAAAGCGGTCATCAAAAAGGTATAATTATCCGTCTTTAAGGCAGGTTGTAGCTTAATGCAGGTCAAAAGTAAAGCAGAAAGCTTCTTTATATTACTTTGGTCTTGCATTAAGCAACTAACTGCTTTTTATGACTCCATTGTTCAATAAATGAATGGCCGCTTAACCCTTTCTCTCTCTGTATTTAGGCCAAATTTCAGTACCTAATGAATATTCATTGACAAAATAGTTATAAAGAAATATGAAAGGTGGAAAATTGTACTCTGTTTGCAAATACGTGAAAACACGTTTATATGTGGGAAAGGGTTAAGCCAGGTGCTTCTGTAAGTTCTTTATTAAAATGCCCCTGTTTTCTTCTATACGTCTTATCCCTTTACACCATGAATATTCATGTGAGAAATAATGATACACTGAATATTAATACAATCAATTGTTATTATAGCACATGGACACACACAGGCTGTTTTGGCCATGGCAAAAAACTGTAGAATCATATCTATAGTATATCATAAGCAAACAGGACAGACCCTGATCAGACGGCTCCTATAGGAGCCGTCTGATCTGGGTCTGCTCTGTTTGCAAAGGCGTGTTTATGGAGGAAAGTGTTATGCCGCAATGATATGGCTCAAGTTTTAATGCATATAATGTATAATTATGCCTTTAACAATTGCCTTGATGAAGAGTTAAGTCATTATAACGGCATATGGTCAAGGAAATACAGTAAAACCTCTATTAAACCGACATACTAGTAGAGAAGAATTTAAATATTTTAAGGCAGGTTGCTACTTAATACATGCATGAATCTGCCACCTATCTCCAAGACCGATAATTGTACTGTATTTACATGTAATGACCGACTTAGAGAGGTTCTACTGTAATTGGTTTAGGGTGCTATAGTAGAATGAAACCTACATTCAAGTATTATATAGCTGATCTGAATTCACTGTTTACTTAAATACTATTGATATCGAAAGGTGTATACATAGTCATGTGGCCGAGTGATTAATGATTACGTTCATCACGTGGGGGGGGGGGGGGGGGGGTTAGCTAGCGATACGCACTTACGCACATGCGTAAGATCAATCTGAAGGTGAACATATCATTATGGCCAAAATGGATTCTGCTACGCTCCTGCATGTCACAATGTTAAACAACATGCGTCATCTACACAATTACTTCGCACTTTGTAAAGCCACAGAATGTCGAATTAACATGCAACGGATAAGAGGCAGTTCATTTTAGTCCTTTATTTTATACTGAAGCCTATTGGCCCCTTTACATAATTGATAGACTCGAGATTTGCTCTATGTATATATAATGGCTTTATATAGAACTGATTCTACACATTACGTCATTGCCAAACTATCATAGGTTCAGATACCATTAGAAAAATATCATCTAATTCGTAGTCATGACGTCATTATCTTTTACATGAATATTCACCAGGCCAAAGGTTATTTCAATAATGAAGAGCTACATGTAACTATAGGGTATATGCTCCATACTGACATCGGCTGAGGACCAATGACATTTTTGGACGTCACCAACGGGTAATAAACAACAGTTATCGACTGGAATCTTGCAGTGAATTCTACTTACTCTGAGGATCCAATCGGAAATGACGTCTAGATTGAGGGAGAAATTGGCTTTATCTTACAGTTAGATCAATTTACCGCTGATTGTCCTATTAGCCCCCCAACTTGCTGTCAAAACATAGCACCTGCTCAAATATAGATCAGCAGCAATTTTGACTAAATCCGATTCGAGCAAGCTTTTCAGAAACTATTGACCGAATGTCAAATAGTCTAGATCTTGTCATGACGCCGAGTAACTCAGCGTCTCATCTGGTTCCAGCCTGTATGCGAATGCGCGCCAGGTCGTAAATAGCATGATAAGGGTTAATAGTTCTTAGGGCTATATAGGCTATATATTATGTTCTTGGTCATAAATATGTCCCTCCTAATGCTCTGGTGTCAGACCCGAAAGGGCCACAATTTCAACATTAAGCTTTATTTCTCACAATACGTAGCTTAAAATCTATACGCGGGTATTGTACTTTGAACAAAATGATTTAAGATATGACCATTCTAAAGACCATGAAAAGCTAGTGCATACATGTATATAGTAATAGTAATTAACACAGTCTCTCCTACTGACGCTTTGTTCGCCTCTGTAAAACTCACTTTTGAAACCAATGTGATACATAGAACATGTGGTCCATAGGAGCAAATGCTCTATTTATCACAATAGTTTCAAAACTACACAATTCTAAAATTCCCCTTTTCTATAGTCATTGCTCCTTTTCGGTAGATTAATTAAAAGAAGAGGGAATGAGTTAAAGAAGCTTCATCGCTAGTAAAGTGTCCATGAACGATTTTTATTGAGGACATGAACAGACTATCATTGGTTGCAATGAAATGTTGCGGGATTACATCTACAGCTTAACCCCTCTGAAACGATCATTAAATGAATAAACAGTAGAACCTGTAATGAGCGGCCATTAAAAAGAATGGGTTTCTAAAATAGGTGATAGATTCATGCAGGACAAAAATGATACAGAAAGCTGTTACAGTAGCTTTTACACTGCCTTAAGCAACCACTTACGTTTTTTAGACTCCTACATGTATGTTCAATAAATAAATGACCGCTTAAAGAATTCCCGCATATTGACGTCTTGTGAAAGTCAATTTGTGAAACCATTGTGAAAAATAGAGCATCTGCTCTATAGGAGCAAATGCTCTATTTTTTACAATAGTTTAAAAATACACATTTATAAAATTTTCCATTTCTCTAGTAAATGCTCCTATTCGGTAGATTTATTAAAAAATGTAGGATCTAAATATAGCCTATGAGGTAATGGGTTAAGACAGACTCTATTGTATACACCGGTGTCTTTAAATTTAGGTGGTGTTTAATGCATGGCGATATTAATACAGAATATACCTGCTCCAATTTGTATTGGACGCAACTTTGACTACTTCTGGTCGAAACAAGCTTTTGAGAAAATATTGACTGGGTGTCAAACATCTTGGAACCTGGTGAGACGCAGAGTTGTTCGGCGTCTAATCTGGATCCAAGCTGTTTTAAAATGCGAGTCAAGTCGCGGATAGCGGGAAGTGGATAACGACTGAGTTTTTTTCTGCTGACGTCAGTACTTTCTATTGCTTGCAGTATAGTATTTTGGAGTAGTTACACGTCGTGGCTCATCGATCCAACATTAGATCGTCTTGTCATTCATTCGGTGCTTCAGGAGCGTTTAACTATCTGGTTTAAGATGTTGTGCGTTCTTAATGAACACCTTGTAGGGAGAAAACTTCAAAACTCTGACACACTTTTCGGGAGAAAGAGCTTCCATGCTCATGCGAATACATATAGTTAAAGGGGAAGTCCCTACATTCGACGCGTTTCCAAAATGCCTAAACTATACAAAACTATACAAAATTCATTTGTTTATATGCTGAAATGAAGTTTATCGCAAGAAAACCTGTCCAATAAACGTTGAAAATGACAAAACTTCCATGTGTTTGATATCGAAGTTTCCGATGTTATTCGCCGATGTTTCAGTTTTATTCGGGTTAGGTCTTAGTTTCTTATCGCGTTCGCGCTACCTCGCGTCTCTCCGGCCACTTCCGAGAAAAGTTATTACATAAACAATGGAGGGATGAAGTGATCATCGGCCAAACGCGGACAATTTGAAACGGAAAAGCCGATAATACTTTGCTGTAGAACTAAAAATTATAAGTATTGATGGAATCGATTAATTTGTATCACATGGGTATTTTTCGAGATAAGTTGACAATATTCATAACACTGATTGAACATAACTAATACAAAGCTTTATTATATTGTTGAAAATATGCATTTGTTGAAGGAACTTCCTCTTTAAAACATAGCTTGCTCGTTGTTTTCTTTTATGGATATATTCTGCGAACAAACCCCTCAATGCAGAATGTTCAAAGTCGAATAAAGGTAGAGTTCATTTAGTATGAAAGAGTGTAATTTGTGAGAAAATTTAAACAGTGCAGACCCTGATCAGAGGGCTCCTCTAGGAGTCCTCTGATCTTGTTCTACACTGCTTGCAAATGGCAACCAACGCGTTCCTTCATATACAGGGTTATAGAAATAAAAAACAAAGAAGCGTTAATAACAACTCCCCACCAGACAATTTCAACCAGGATCATTGTTTTACAGTTGCAATGTAATATGTGGTTATCAAATACATGTACGGATACATGTGTATATACAAAATCCTTTACGATAAAATATTTAGATTGTTAGATTTGTAACATTTTGGTGGCTTGGAAGGTTATTCCGTCTGAATTAGAGTAACATTTGCAAATATTTGTAGAAGAAAAACGCAATCGCAATTAATATTGTTTTGAGACGGAATTCTAAAAAGCAATATTTATGTGTTTTGCTAATATTCGGACAGATCAAGTCTTGGGGTTGTTAGTTTCTTCTTCTCTTTCTTTTAAATATTTGTTGCATGAGAACATTATATAATTAGAAATGTATCATATATATTCGTTAGAAATGTTTTAAACATTGTACAGTAAAACCTCTCTTAAACGAGCATCAGAACGAGCTCAAAGTATGGACCTTAAGGCAGGTGGTACATGTAGCTTAATGCAGGTCAAACGTAATTTAGAAACTCCTTTAAGGGATTTCTGCATTACTTTTGCCATGAATTAAGCAATCACCTGCCTTTTTATGATTTCTGTGTTCAATAAAGTCATGGTCGCTTAAGACAGGATGTACTACACTTGGTATACAGGTATGTGCATTTCAACTGAGTGAAACATGTTCCGCTCGTTTATAATTATGATGCTTAACGCTTTACTCCATAAATATTTATTTAAAAAATAAAAGAAATTCTCATAATAACCATGTCAACCGCGGTTAGGCATGAACTGTCATTTGCCAACAGTGTAGACTCAGATCAGAGGGTTACTACTGGATTCCTCTGAGCCTAGGAGCCCTCTGGTCATGGTCTACACCGCTTCTCATTAAAAATCCTCTAGAAAGTTTAAACCGTTCATACTGAAGTAGACTCTATAGCTAAACAATAGTGGCTATTCCACTCTGATAATTAAGGGTTGAACGGAATATGGTTCGTATATTTTCCCACATACTTTTACACCTATATACAAAATTGTATGTCTTAACAATTTCCTCCATAAATACGCCTTTCTACGCCTTTTCAAACAGAGTAGACCCAGATCAGACGGCTCCTATATATGTTGCTTATGATATGATATAGATATGATTCTACAATTTCTGCTCTGGACAAAAATGCATGTGTCCATGAACTATTATAACAATTTGATCTAATTAATGACGTCATTATTTCTTATATGGATATTCATGGAGGAAATGGTTAACCCTTTCAACAGTTCAACAGTCAATTAGGGTTTGAATACTAAACATAAAAGGCGTATACGTGCTAGATAAATGTGCCACAGTGCAGACTCTCATCACAGGACCCATCTAAGAACCCGCTGAACTAGAACTACACTGTGTGCAATTGGCAATACGCGTGTGTCCCGCATTCAACGGCTTAATTATGTTTTTGTCTTTTAAAATAGCGTAAGATTTCAATTTTCTCACACTAGACACGTTCTTCCTACATGAAAAGACAATTGTGTTGGTAGGACATTTCTCCCTCTGGAGCCGTTAAATTACACAGCTGTCACATGGAAGAGTGGCGGAACGACTGTATTAGACCTCTCCCTAACCCTCTGCTTGTTACCTAGGCTGTAGTGCGAAAACTCGCGTGCATAACATTCGACTATGTTTGTTAGCTAGACTGTATTACGATAGCTCGTGTGTATAACATTAAATAGTGTTTGTTAGCTAGGCAGAATTACGAGAGTTCATGTGCATAACGTAAATCTATTTTTGTTAGTCAGGCAGTGTACATGTATCAGGCGGTCGTTTGCATAACTTAA
Source organism: Azorinus chamasolen (assembly GCA_963576725.1). Taxonomy (NCBI): domain Eukaryota; kingdom Metazoa; phylum Mollusca; class Bivalvia; order Cardiida; family Solecurtidae; genus Azorinus; species Azorinus chamasolen. The sequence goes on along the minus strand of OY755251.1, from coordinate 4,386,098 downwards.
AACTATATTTGTTAACTGGGCAGTATTACGAGAGTTCGTGTGCATAACGTAAAACAATATTTGTTAGTTGGCAGTGTTACGAGAGCTCGTGTGCATAACGTAAACTTGTTGTTTTAGTTTTGTAGAACTATTAGGAGAGCTCGTGTGCATAAACGTAAACTTGTGTTTGTTAGTTGGCAGTATTAGGAGAGCTCGTGTACATAACGTAAACTTGTGTCTGTTAGTTGGCAGTTTTAGGAGAGCTCCTGTACATAACGTAAACTTGTGTTTGTTAGTTGGCAGTATTAGGAGAGCTCGTGTACATAACGTAAACGTGTGGTTTTTAGTTGGCGTTATTAGGAGAGCTCGTGTGCATAAACGTACACTTGTGTTTGTTAGTTGGCAGTATTAGGAGAGCTCGTGTGCATAAACGTACACTTGTGTTTGTTAGTTGGCAGTATTAGGAGAGCTCGTGTGCATAACGTAAAACTACATAACCCCCTTCCCCTCCTGTCCTAAAGCGACTACTAAACCGGAGTTCTATTTCTGGACTGAACGACAAGTCGTAGCTCAATGTAGGACGAAAGCTGTGCAGTAAGCTCCTTTGCGGGAGTTTTCTGCATAACTTGTCCTGCATTAACTCATTACCTCAAAGGCTAATTTAGATAAACCTCGGAATAAATCTACCGAAAAGGAACATTAACTAGAGAAAAGGAATTCTTTTTGAAACCAATGCTCTATTTATCACAATGGTTTCACAAAGTGACTTTTACAGAGTCGTCAAAAGTCGTCAATATGAGGGAATGGGTTAAGCAACCATCTGTTTTTAAAGAAATGCATGTTTACTCATAATGTGGTTGTTTAGAGGGGTATTACTGTATGTGTAAAAATATTATTACACGTACTTTAACCAATTTCAATCTGAATGTATTTCGCAGTGACCTAAACAACATATTAATATGTATTTTTGAATGCCTCTCAATTGTAAATGTATTCTTTTAATAAGTAGAATATTTAAACCCTTTCCCTGTTGAATTTCAGAAATAATATAATGACATCATAGATATTTATTAGCTGATTTCTTATAATGGAATATGGTCACGAGACCTTTTGGTATTCGTAGAAACTGTAGTCTGATCTATTATAGTTTCATAAGCAAACAGAACAGACCCTGATCAGACGGCTCCTACAGGAACTGTTCTATCTGGATCTACCCTGTTTGCAAAGGCGTGAAAAAAGCAATTATATGAGAGAAAACAATACAGTGAAAAGATATTGAGTCTTAACTCTTCGGCGCCATTGTCGCCTGTTGGCACCATTGAATACAGTGCAGTCCCAGGTCAGATGCCGCCTTTTCAAGGCGGCATCTGACCTAGGACTTCACTGTTTTCTGTATCATTTTAGCCCAAGCATACAGGTTTTTAAAAACAAATGTTTACTAATATACCTTTATTTAGTTTAGAATTATACTTAATATGAAATTATTATTGCAGACGGCACTTTTAAATTTGGCGCCAAAAGAGTTAATGCGTTGTAATTAATTGATGTAGGGACTGAGCAAAGACAATATCGTAGCTCAGTTCAGTTCCGTTTATTTCGCATCATAGGCCACCGGCCCATACACATATAAGTACATACAAACAAAACTAATCATGTATCAGATGTAGTTGTGAACACAATGTTACAATATTATAATAGTCTGGTGGCCAGAGTAATACAATATATAATACATAATAGTTCCTGTGGTATTCCACCTCCTTTGAGTATTAAACACAACTGTATATGAAATATTCGTATTCATATTAGAAATTCATCGCGATATTTCATTGCATAATGTATGAACATGGCCAAATTTTGAACCGTTAGTTTATCTCCAGAAGACATCAAGCTTTTGAATTTATGAATATTTACTCATTGTGTCCATAAATATATTGATAAAAATAACATAACACTAGGTATTGTTTATGCCAGTTTGAAAAAAAAACCACATCAAGAATGACACTTTAGCAATTACTGTAATTATTGTGACATAATAAATAACAAATGAAATATCCAGTAAAAATGTAATGTCTATGTTTATTATGCCATAATTCACTGGGAAATGTTCAGCAATTTTTTCATTAGGAATGTGAAATGATACACTGTGAATAATTAAGTCAAGTTGTAACAGTGTGACATAAAACAATTGAATAATTATTCAGCCATTCCTGCAATAATGTAAGTATGCAATAATAAACAGTAAACCATTCAACCGTTTCTGTAATAGTGTATATATGGAATGATATACAGTAAACCATTCAAACGTTTCTGTAATAGTGTAAGTATGCAATAATAAACAGTAAACCATTCAAGTATGGAATGATAAACAGTAAACCATTCAACCATTTCTGTAATAGTTTTAGTGTTCCATAATTAACAAAATGTTTTCTGTTATAGTTTGAAAAATGCCATAATGAACAGTGAAATATAGTTATGTTATAAAGGGGGAGCATAATAAACCCTGAAACATTCAGATATTGTGTAAAACTGTGACATAACAGACACTGGGATGTGGAACAAATTGTGTAATAGTGTTAGTGTTTCATAATTAAACGTGACACTACAGTGATTTCTGTAATAAGTTTAGTAGCCAACAATAAACAATTAAATGTTAAGCCATTTCTGTTATTGTTTGAAGTCAATATTAAAGTGAAAGTCCCTACAATAAACACATACAGTAAAACCTCTCTTAACCGACCGTTAAATTTAGTATGAATATCGGTCTTGGAGACAGGTGGCAGCTTAATGCAGGGTGAAAGTAATGCAGAAAGCTCCTCTAGGAGCTTTCTGCATGAATTTCACCCTGCATTAAGCAGCCACCTGCCTAAAAGTTTCTAAATTCTTATCTAGTAGAATTCCGGTTAAGAGAGGTTATACTGTATTTTCAGTAGCATCATACCACTTGGTATTTGTTATGTTATCATGAAGATTTTCAATGTGAATTTATATCAAGAAAGGGTCATGTGATACAAAATAAACCGTCATTTTTCATCGACACTGAAATGTTTTGTTCTACAACAAACTATTATCGGTCTATACCAAATAGTTAAAGAGTCTGAAACACAATCCTAATAAATACTAGTACAGTACATTGCCAAATAACACCGGGTCTTTGATACCAAATATATGAAAGTTTTGTCTTCTTCGGCGTTAATTCGGTTGGTTTTCTTGCGATATGCTTCTTTTCAGCATAATTATGGGCAAATGCTTTATGTAATTGTTAGCATTTTTAAAACACGTTGCAAGTAGAAACTATCACTTTAATTTACGGATAAAACGAACAGCAGGATATCTAGTCATACTATAAGAGATGGATGTAATTAAACAAGGACACAATGTAATACAGTGACACAATAAATCATGCGACATTCCGTAATGTTTGTTATTTCGCGTCCCACATATATAGCAAGACTACACATAAATGTACGTACCTAAGTTTGTACTAAACTCATCATTACTCCTCCACACCCTATACCGTGACAGCTCTTTAGAATCGTCACGAAGACAAAGAAAGTACATGTATAGGATTTGGTTAGAGACGATTCAAAAGGATGGTCAAATTATAGGATTTGGTTAGAGACGATTCAAAAGGATGGTCAAAGTATAGGATTTGGTTAGAGACGATTCAAAAGGATGGTCAAAGTATAGGATTTGGTTAGAGACGATTCAAAAGGATGGTCAAAGTATAGGATTTGGTTAGAGACGATTCAAAAGGATGGTCAAAGTATAGGATTTGGTTAGAGACGATTCTAAAGGATGGCCAGAGTATAGGATTTGGTTAGAGACGATTCTAAAGGATGGTCAAATTATAAGATTTGGTTAGAGACGATTCAAAAGAATGGTCACAGTATAGAGTAATAAAGGCACTATTCTTGAAAATGTTTAAATTTACGCATCTTATCTGGGCCTCTGTACATAGAATGAACTATTCAGCCATTTCGGTAATATGTTTAGCATGTAATGATAAACAGTGATATATTCAGAGGTTTTTGCCATAGCCTGACATCAAATCAGTGAAATAATCTGCCATATGTGAACTTTTCTGACAGAATAAACAGTGAACTATTCAATAATTTCCGATATAGTCTGCAATAAAAATAGAGCAATATTCAGCCATTTCTGTTATAAATTGGCATAATAAACTGATATTTTCAGCTATTTGTGTGCTACTACTGCATAATAAACGATTTGATATTCAGTCATTTCTTCAATATTGTAGCATAAAACATCTAAACTCTTCGAGACTTTCTTTGGAGGTTTTCAAATTATAAAAAGCAACAAACCGACATATTAGACGTGGCAATCGTAGGTGATTTACTCACATTGCAAGGATGCAATTTGAGACTGACTGATTGGTTTTGCAACCAAAGATTCTCATGTATGCTTCAATAATCTGAGAATATATCAAAACGGCATAACGCCAATCGATTTTAAACAGCAGTTCGTTATCCGAATAAAGAATTGGGAAATATTTGGCAGCCAGCTAAACGCTACCTCATGTTTGATGATCTTTCAGAATTATTTTCATTTTTAATCGCCTATTGGTTATCATTAACTCTTTTCTCCTTATATACGCCCTTTTACGCCTTTGAAAACTGTGTATACCAAGATCAGTATCCATGCTTATAAAACTTTTAGTTGAGTCTGAGTTCGTTCTCAAGTTTTGATTGGTCAGATTTGAGCCTTTGGCTCAAATCTGACCAACCAAAAGCTTGAGAACTCAAATCTGACCAATCAAAAGCTTGAGAACGAACTCAGACTCAACTAAAAAGTTTTATAAGCATGGACCCAGATGGCTCCTGTACGAGCCGTTTGATCTGTGTCTGTTCTGTTAATATAGATCTGATTCTACATTTTCTGTCATGGTCAAATATTGCTAAGTACATTTGCAACTATAAAACATTAATCTTAACCATTCGCTTGCTGAATTTTAAAATACATTTCTCCTTCTTTGCCCATGCCCTGTTGTATAATTACACATATCTTCACTGTGTATAAGTATATCGCTGTGCAATCACTGCTGTGGAGTGCATTGGTTGCACAATCAACTTGTAAATAGTGCAGACCCTGATGAGACAGCTCCTGCAGGAGCTGTCTCATCTGGGTCTTCACTATTTACAGGTAGGTATATTGACGTGAATAGCAAGCGAAGGGTTAATAATATTCATGACGTCATTATTTCTTGCATTCATATTCATGAAGTAAATGGTCAATATAACCAGAATGTGACACAGTTTGGTTTCTAATGAATTACAATAAAACTCCTCTAAAACGGAATTTTAGGAAAGGGGAATTTATATAATTTTAGACAGGCAGCATTAAGCTACCACTTGGTATTCGTTCAGTTGTAGCATCCATAGTCAGCCGGTTGTAACCAGAGCTTTGCGACTAGCCTGTATGCTATGTTGTACATGTATCACACACAAATGTTTATGCTCTTTCTTAGCTAATCTCGTAGCTAGTCTTCAATTCGTACTGCATACGGCTTCGTTACTGAACGCATGGCCTATTTTTTACTGGCCGGCATTGATAATTATTTGAACGTGCGATTTTGAAGACTTATACTGAATTGTACGACATACGGTTGAACTTCGATAACTCGAACTCGGATAACTCTAAGTTAAAGTTCGGTCCTTCCAAAATTTACAATACAGATCTTTTCTAAAATGTATCTCTAAACATAACTAGTAACCCATGTGACAGCTTAATGCAGGTCGAAAGTAATGCTGAAAGCTCCTCCAGGAAATTTCAGCATTACGTTCGATTTGCATTAAGCTGTGAACTTCAAAAAAAGAAGAAATCGGATGACTCGGACGTCTGTTATCTCGAAGTAGTTTGTATGGTCCCTTGAAGTTCGAGATATCGAAGTTCAACTGTATTTAAAACAAGCCTGTTTGCATAGGATCTATAGGTGTCCCGTGTCTGGTTAAAGTTGTACAATGAATCTTTCGTATTTGTCGTTATATGCCGGTGGGAAAATTAGTACAAATCTTGGTAACGTCAAACTGTAGCGTCAGCAGCCTGTGTAGCCATTTCATGTTTCCCCACAAAATCATCGTCTCCTGTTGTCAAATGACCAGGCCAATTCTACGTAATCAATTTCTTCACCGCAAAATTACATGTAATTTTGTGCCACTTGTTAGTTATAGATGCGAATATACGAATTAAGCTCATACAAACGTCCGAATCGATCCCGACTTTTACCTTAGTTGTACAGTAGAAAAAAGGGAATATTCATCACAGCCAAGAACAAGAAGCATCCTTTTAACCCTTTCGGCGCCAAATTTCTAATTGTCGTCTGCAATCCAAGTTTGTTAAATCATTCAGTAAAATAAGGAAATGAGATAAATAAATGCAAATTTCAAAGGAATAAAGCACATATATACATGTAGAACTAGAGATTGAGACAAATAGTGAAGTCCCTGATCAGACGCCGCCTTGAAAAGGCGGCGTCTGATCTGGGACTGCACTATTTGTCGTGGTGGATTTACTCGACTGTGGCGGTGAAAGGGTTAAGTATTTACACGCGATATAATTGCCCGTGGCATTAACTATTTGCTGCAATCCTCAAAATTAGTTTCGCTTTAGTTTTTCAACAATAAACAATGAATAATAAACAGCTTGTATCCTGGCGAGACACCGATTTACTCGACGTCTTATCTGGATCCTGTTTGCAAAGTTTATCTCAAGTTTGCGAGTATCGTGAAACGAGTACACTAAGGGCGTCTGTTGGCTGTCATTTATTACAATAATGTCTGAGATAATCGACATTCGGTTGCTGTGCTTTATCGTCAAAACTCTTCTTTAGAATTTTTATGAAGCCAACTTAGACACTATATGGTGTAATAATTAACCTTTAAAAATGTTTCTCAAAACTCAGATATGCTGTAATGTTTATTTACTACCGACTGCTCTAGCTTTTGAGAAACTATTTACCGAGTTCAAACCAGCCTGGATCCTAAAAGTAATAGACACCGAGTTAATCGGGGTAAGTACAATGTTCTTGGCCTGTCTGATTCAGTCCTTGAGAAGGAGATGTCTTCTATTTCGTTTACTCATTCGCTACCAATGTCACATTTGTGAGTACCTATGACACAGCATGGAGAAGAGACGCCGAGTAACCAAGCATCTGCCAAGCAAAGGCAAATGTTGTGTCCATGTGCCATTACAAACATTCAGCGAAATAAATTGTCATGATATCCTTCGTTCGTGATTATGCATGATGTAAAAGTCTAACCTATACCTTCATATTGACGCCTTTTGACACCTTTGTAAATGCATTTTCTGAAACCATTGTGATAAATAGAGCATTTGCTCCATAGGAGCAAATGCTCTATTTATCACAATGGTTTCTAAACTACACAATTCTAAATATTTCCTTTTGTCTAGTAAATGCTCCTTTTCGGTAGATTTATTCAAAGAAGATGGATCTAAAATAATATATGAGGTAATGGGTAAAGAGTTTAGATAAAGCTTCATTGTCACAATGACGATATTGTGCAACTACTTTGGCTACAGTTATTTAATGTCATGATCTGGTTTATTATTTATTACATTATATATAAAATGGTTGAAACGGACACGTTTGGTTTCACAGCATTGCGACACTAAATAAGTAGCACAACTGATTACTATGTGAAATGATAGCAAAATAGGTTTGTCATCAACCCGTTAATCCATAGATACGCCTTTGTGACGTCATTGCAAATAGAGTACACCAAGATCAGACGGCTGTGCCGGAGCGGTCTGATCACGGTCTGCTCTGTTTGCTTAAGACATCTTATGAATACGCTTCTACAGCTTTTTTCCAGGGCCAAAGCTATTCTTGCCCATATGACATTATATAAATAGTAAACTAATTAATATTCATAGTCCATACGTACATTATTTTGTACATGTATATTCATGGAACAAACGGTAAGATAAGCGCTTTTGTCGCTTTCCAAAGTAACCTCTTTTGCCTATGTTGCCATGGGCTCTCGTGTGGCATCTCCATTTGGACGTCCTTTTCCTATCTTTTACTATAAAACACGAAACTATAAGTAGAATTCCAGGTCAGTGCCGTATATGGAAATGTTTATCTCGTGAAGCAGATAGAGATACAATTTGAATGAGTTTTAACGGGTCGAATCTGTTTCCCGAAGTCGAATCAGATCAACTTTTCCAAATATAGCACTGACATGGTATTCTATTCTGGTAACAATGAGATGTTGTTTTCTTCTATAAATCTATTCCAAGATTCATTTATTACGTGACAATTTGCATTGATCTCCTAAATCAAGGCTGATAAATTACCAGGAATCGCAAGAAACATATTGGAAGTATTTTGTACCACTTAAATTAGTCTTTCCACTAATTAACTCCAGATATCTTGAGTTTATATAGTTCATAGCAACTTTCCTACTCTAGGTCACTGCTGTTCAATTAAAACTGAAAACTATTTTGTTTTGCCAACTTTCCATGTCACGTAATTTGTAGTCGTTATTTGTTTTGCATTTTTGTTGAGATCCACCCGGTTTTCTAACGCAAATTCTGATAACCACTTACACGATGTAAAACACGCATGAGCTTGGAGCTTAACTTCATTTATCCCTACATTTTCCAGGATATTGTGAAGCGATTTTTCCCTGTTTGAAAAATGATCCTTTTGTATTGTTCTACAAATTCACCCATGGTCAAACATGCCATGATAAAGCATCTTCTAATTATTATTCGTGAATAGTTGTACATAAATATTCATGAGAAAATGTGTTAAGCTTATTGACCAAGCAGAATACAAACATTGCGTGTTCAGTGTCAATATTTGATTGGTTTACGAGACTTGCTTGGGGAAAACATAGACGAATAGCTTTCTCAGAACACGCTTTCGCCCTAATGATGCTAACCGCGACTTGACTAACACTGAAACAGATTGGATCTAGATAAGACGTTGAGTAACTCGGCGTCTCATCAGGATTCAAGACGTTTGACACTCAGTCTTGAGTTTCTCAAAAGGTTGAAGGACGATGAAGTACATAAAGTATTGCAACACATCGGAATTCAAGCAGACATAACTTGTAATAGCGTTATAATAATTTACATTCAATATTTGACGAAATTAGATATATGGTGTTGTTTTGAATAAGATAAAACGTGTCTCACAGCATCACTTTGTATTACATGTACCAAACATAATTATGCTATGATGAAAGTGACATCGAGGGTCGGCGATGTGTGTAGACCCAGAACATTCGAGTGAATAACGATAGTGTATACATTTCGGTAGAATGACGTTTGATACTTAACCCTTTACTTCATAAATATCCATGTAAGAAATAATTACATCATAAATATTAATTAGGTATATTGATATAATAGCACATGGGCACAGCAATGATTGACTATGGCAGACGTTGTACAATCAAATGCTCTATCATAATAAAAAGGGAGCAGACCCTGATCAGACGGCTCCTACAGGAGCCGTCTGATCTGTGTCTTCTCTGTTTGCAAATGCATAGAAAGGCGTGTTTATGGAGCAAAAAAGACGTATATGAGCAGAAGGGTCCTATATGAGCAGAAGGGTCCTATATGAGCAAAAGGGTCCTATATGAGCAGAAGGGTCCTATATGAGCAAAGGGGTCCTATATGAGCAAAAGGGTCCTATATGAGCAGAAGGGTCCTGTATGTGCAAAAGGGTCCTATATAAGCAAAAGGGTCCTATATGAGCAGAAGGGTCCTATATGAGCAAAAGGGTCCTATAGGAGCAGAAGGGTCCTATATGAGCAAAAGGGTCCTATAGGAGCAGAAGGGTCCTATATGAACATGACGACCTTGCACAACATTCATTCGACACTAAACTACCCTCTGTCTAAACACTTTACTTCATATATACGCATTTTAAAGCATTTGCAAGCAGAGTAGGCACACGTCAGACGGCTCCTGTCGGGGCCATCTGATCACAGTTTTCTCTTTTTGCTTACATGGGATTATATAGATATGGTTTCTAAACTTCTGTCATGGCAAAAACATAATGTATTCATATGCCATTATACAATGTAAGTGAACTAGGATTTTACCTATCTTGTACTTGTTAGACTTACGTAGAAGATGACGTAAGTGTGTATAGGCACCTAAACATAAACGCAGACAGTCTATAGACGCTGTTGCCATTATAAGTGACACAAATAAACTGCGAAATTTAACCCTATTTAATAACGCTTGCATTACTTACCACCGATTCCTATGTTGTGACTACGCTTAACCCATTCCCTCATACTGACTACTTTTGACAACTCTGTAAAAGTCACTTTGTGAAACCATTGTGATAAATAAAGCATTTTAGGAGCAAATGCTCTATTTACCACAATGGTTTTAAACTACAACATTCTAAATTCCTTTTCTCTTATTAATGCTCCTTTTCGGTAGATTAATTCATAGAGGTTGTATCTAAAAATAGCCTATGAGGTAATGAGTTAATAATTGCATGTTCAAAAGATGCTTCTAAAATGTTGTCACAACATAGGAATATGTTGGAAAATTACGTCGTTTGTACTTGAAATATACGACACATTATAAATGTCTCAAGATAATGTACCATCGTTTATTCTCTTGAAACCTTTGCCTTTGTTTGATTTTTTTCAAATAGGTTCGTCTGTTTTCTTCCACCAGTTGATGAAAATGCACAAATATAGACCATCATCTAAGTTGCCATCACGGACAACAATATGTTGCGGCGATATAGTTATTTAAATACTGTTATGCTTATTCAAAACGGGAATGATTCAGAGAGGTTGAACTGTATTTGTTAACCATTTCCTTCATATAAACGCTTTTACACGTATTTGCAAACTGAGTAGACCAAGATCAGACGACACCCATAGGAGCCGTCTGATCAGGATCTATTCTGTTTGCTAATGAAATTAATACGTCCATTTCCTTACTTTCTAAAATGGCTACACTGTTCCACCAACCATATTTCATTGTAACTATTTGTCCATGAATATTCAGTAGGTATTAAAATTTGGGATAAACATTGAACAAGAAAAGGGTCCATATTGTCGTCTTGTTCGGAGCCACAGGGTGGATACACGCATTTCATCGTCCTGTCTAAACCTCCAGAAAAATAGGACACAGTTGAACTTCGATATCTCGAACTCGGATAACTCGAACTTCGGAATAACTCGAACTAAAAGTTCGGTCCTTCCGAAATCTTACAATACAGAATTGTCCAAAAATGTTTACTACGCATATCTAGAAACACATTTCACAGCTTAAAGCATTACTGTAGACCTGCATTTAGCTATGAACTTGAGAAATTGTACAGATTACAAATCGGATAACTCGAACTTATGTTATCTCGAACTAATTTATATAGTCCCTTGAAGTTCGAGATATCGAAGTTCAACTGTATTTCAAAAACACATTTTCTTATTTCCGCACCAAAAGAAAAGTTGTGAATATTCATTGCAATCGTCTCAACCAGTTAGGTTATTGGAGATAAAAATAAGTTTGAGATTTTTTATATCACTCTTTTTAACCTTTTTCCCGTCGGGAACTCTTGCTCAGTCTATGATATTATTCTACATACAGTTTATCAATCTATGATATTATACTACATACAGTTTATCAATCTATGATATAATTCTACATACAGTTTATCAATCTATGATATTATACTACATACAGTTTATCAATCTATGATATTATACAACATACAGTTTATCAATCTATGATATTATACTACATACAGTTTATCAATCTATGATATTATACTACATACAGTTTATCAATCCATGATATTATACTACATACAGTTTATCAATCTATGATATTATACAACATACAGTTTATCAATCTATGATATAATACTACATACAGTTTATCAATCTATGATATAACACTACATACAGTTTATGAATTTATGATATTATACAACATACAGTTTATCAATCTATGATATTATACTACATACAGTTTATCAATCTATGATATTATTCTACATACAGTTTATCAATCTATGATATTATTCTACATACAGTTTATCAATCTATGATATTATACAACATACAGTTTTGTTTTCACTTCTGACTCCGTACTCCATTTAAGAAATGATTGTGTAACAAACAGCTCGGATCCGGATGAGAGGACGAGTTACTCGGCGTCATATCTTGATCAAAACTGTTTGCAAATTTGACCAAAGTCGCGTTTGGCAGGCTAAGGGCTAATAGGTTGCAATCCAACTGGACAGTCTGAGAAAAACAGGTGACATCATTGGAGACTTACTCACTAAACTTGCTACCCTTTACTGAAGCCTGGTCGATAATGTGGTTTGAATCACGCAGTTCAACAATCTAACTTTACTGCGAAATGCCAGTCAGTCGGTACTTCAGCAGTATTTAAATATCTGGTTTAAGATGTTTTGGTTTCTTAATGAACACTGCTTCACGAGAAAATGCCAATTTTCTGTAATAATTTACGGAGCAAATCTGGAAAACTGCAGTCGGTTTTAAACCTTTTATTCTTCCAAACTCGTCTTGGTAACATTTATAAACAGTCTGGGTCTAGATGAGACGCCGAGTTTCTCGGCATCTCATCAGGGTCCAAACAGTTTGTTACTCAAACAATCACTTCCTAAACGCATTACAGAAATGGTAGGTAAGTGAAACATACAGCACATCCGAGTTTGTGCAGACAATTCTGTTTTAGCAAGAACAGGGTAAATAACCCGATAAAGTGAACTGCTAAAATAAAAGGGAACTGTTTATACTGTGAAAACTCGAAATGTTTTTATTTATCACGTAAACTCCATTTATATTAATGTTCTCTATATTACACGTTTCACACAAGATCTGACGTCATGTAGAAACACCACGTGCTATTGTGTAAATATACATGTACATGTAGGACTTATAAAAACGTGCATATTTAAAAAATCGAAATATGTCATAAAAAGAACTTGATATTCGTAACCATTTTGTAAGAACTGATATTAAAAGGAGTTTTGGAAAATATTATTAAGCGAGCATTGGCGCCCAACGTGTACATGTCTGAAAATATAGGTCTGAATAGGTTAACCAGTCCAGTGCTGATTTTTAAAACAAAAACTACAGTAAAACCTCTCTATAACGGCCACTAAATTACATCGGGTATTTTGTGTTAAAGGCAGGTGGCCGCTTAAAGCAAGGTGAAAGTAAAACAGAACGCTCCTATAGGAGCGTTCTGTTTTACTTTCACCTTGCTTTAAGCGACCACCTACCCTAAATGCCAAATAATTAACACAAATTAGTGTCCGTTATGGAGAGGTTTTACTGTATTACAGAATTCAAGATCAAGGTTACCGTGAATAGTCGGAGATTTAATTTAAAGAAATGTGTAACACGACAAACAGTGCAGATCCTGATGAGAGGGTTCCTCCTGGAGTCTTTCTCATCTTGGTCTACACTGTTTCCCAAAGTGAAATAATAAATGGTGTCTATAAAAGGACTTAACATACATATAACAAGCTTTACGTTGGTAAATAAAACAACAGAAAGCTTGTAATAGTTTATATTATAGCTATAATCTTGCATTCAAGTTCACAGGGTAGATAAACTTTATAATACATCGTCTATCATGTCAATGGAATTTCGTGAAGCCTCGTTTACTATCGTTTTTGAAAGACGCGTAAAATACGAAATTAGTAAGATAACAGCAATTCAGAATGCGCCTAAAACGTTCTACGTAAATGGTCCGCAAGCTTTCTATATGAATTTTGTCCTGACCATCTATAATTATATTCATGTAGGAAATAATGACGTCATCAATATTAATTAGATTAATTGTTATAACAGTACATGGACACAGACATTTTGGTTATGGCAGAAACTGTTGAATCATATCTACATGTATATTATATCATAAGCAAACAGAGCAGACCCAGATCAGACGGCTCCTACATGAGCCGTCTGATCTGGGTCTACTCTGTTTGCAAAGGCGAAGGAATGCGTAATTATGGGGTAAGGCTTTAAGACAGCATATTGAAGGTAAAGCGACAAAGCGTAAGTAATTGCACAGAGAAAATAAGGTTTATCGACTAAATGAGACCGTATGAAGCTGCTTCCGTATCTCGTACAGCTCAAATATAATAGCCACGGGGCCTTTTTTATATGGAACATTTTATCATGTCGGCCTTGCGTTATACAGAAAAACGTCCTTACAACGAAAATTCAAAAGTGGTTTAGTACTGGATATTAATGGCGGGTGGTAGTTTATTTCAGACCAATCGCTATGCATAACTTTATGTATTACATTTGTCATGAGATAAATACCACATGCCTTTAACAACCTCAATAATAATTTATCTTTAAGAATATTATGCTTTCGATTGCATACTCGGTCCAAAATGCACAGGATGTTTTACAATTAACCAACGATTATATCTCGGACATAGTGTAGAACTAGATCAGATAACGTATTTTAAAAGCGGCGTCTGGTCAGTTTCTGCACTGTTTGTCACACACTCAGCAAAAAGAAAAGGCTCTGTTCTGTGGATAGCAGTGCAGAATCTGATCAGATAGGTACTCGTTCGAACCACCGTGGTTGATCTGGTTCCACACTGGTTGCAAATCCAATAGCTTACGTTCAAATTGGCTCATATACTTTTGTAAACCTTTAGTAACTGTTTGCCTGTATTTTCTCCTTAAATACGCATTTTAAAGCATTTGCAAACATAGAAGACCCAGATCAGACGGCTCCTAGAGGCACTGAGAGCTCCTAGAGGAGCCGTCTGACCAGAGTCTGCTCTGTTTGATTATGGAATGATATAGATCAGGGTCCGTGCTTATAAAACTTTTAGTTGAGTCTGAGAACGTTCTCAAGCTTTTGATTGGTCAGATTTGAGCCTATGGCTCAAATCTGACCAATCAACAGCTTGGGAACTCAAATCTGACCAATCAAAAGCTTGAGAACGAAACTCAGACTCAACTGAAAGCTTCTATAAGCATGGACCCTGATTCTACGGCAGCTATCATGGCCAACCACTTCTCTGTTCATATACTAGTATTAACAATCAGCTACAGTAAAACCTCTCTTAACCCTTTACCTGAAAGAAGCGGCTTTAAGCTAGTTTTATATATTCCTCCGCTGAAGAAAATAGTTCCAATTTTTACAATAATGAACATATAGCATCATAAATAGTTTCTATATTCTAGGAGGTGGTAGCTTAAAGCAGGCTGAAAGTAAAGCAGAATGCGCATTAAGGCGCATTCTGCTTTACTTTCAACCTGCTTTAAGTGGTCACCTGTCTTCAAAACTAGAAATAGGTTATCGGGTAAAGGGTTAAACGACCATCAAATGCAGGATCTGTAAGACAGGTGGTGGCTTAATACAGGTCAACAGTAATACAGAAATCTCCTATATGGAGGTTTCTGTATTATCTTTGACCTGCATTAACCAACCATCTGTTTTTCAAGATTCCTGTGTCCAATCAAAATACGGTCACTTAAGACAGGTTCTAAAGTAATTAATATTCATGATACTATTATTTCCTAGAATAATAGTCGTGGAGTAAAGGGTTAACATTATTTCGTCATAGAATATGCCTTCTAATTCAGGTTTCAAAACCTTCGTCAATTGATTTCCAAAGACATGAACTGCGTGTACTTGTTCGGACCCTTAGGAAACACATGGTAACAATCTAATCTGTATCAAAACCGTTGAAACGGTCAACAAGGATGTTTAACCATTGTCCTTATATAAACGTTTTCCATTCCATATATACAATACGTAATGGCATCATCAATTTTGATTGGTTGAATTTTTATAATAACACAGAAACTGTTGAATCATATTATTCCATAAACAAATAGAACATACTCTGACCAGACGGCTCCTACATGACATAAGACGCGTACATTTAAACATTTTCGGGAATAGCTCCTTTATTTCTCCACCAAACCCTATACTATAACCACTCTTTAGAATCGTCTCTTCGAGACGATTCTTACACGTATGCGGATTGACGGAGTTATGATAATTTTAGTATTTGTGAACGCACCTTTATCTGTAGCTCTGAAATTAACACATACAAAACTTGATTATCTTATTGAAACTATGCGTTTATTGTAGGAAATATAACTATAAGACTATCATTGGCGAATTAATAGTGATCTTAACAAACAACTCGGATCCAAATAAAGATACAATACAACAACAACAACAACAACAACAATAACAATAATAATAAAAAAAAATAAAAAAAATAAAAATAATAATAATAATAATAATAATAATAATAATAATAATAATGATATACACTTTAATATGCACAACATGTTCAAGATGTACAGTATTACCCCTTCCAAGAAAGAGTTCTCCGTTCTCAGACGATCAATAGCCGAGAAGTTGGCTTCATTATATGAGGTAGAAGAGCGTATGATTCCGATCACGGCGTTGTTATCGCATTAGCCCAATGAGCTCAATCATCTCAACAGACAACTGGTGTACAAAGTCTGTTACATATCGCTTTTGTCTACAATGAAACAACTTGTATACAAATACTGTTACATATCGCTTTTGTCTACAGTGACACAACTTGTATACAAATACTGTTACATATCGCTTTTGTCTACAATGACACAACTTGTGTACAAATATTGTTACATATCGCTTTTGTCTACAATGACACAACTTGTGTACCAAGACTGTTACATATCACTTATGGCTACAATGCAACAACTGGTGTACAAAGTATGTTATATATCGCCTATAGATGTCTACAATGATAAAAATCTGTGTACCAAGACTGTTACATGGCGCTTATGTCTACAATGGCATACCTTGTGTACAAAGGCTGTTAGGTATCGTTAGTGTCTACAATGACACGGCATGTGTACCAATACTGTTACATGGCGCTTATGTCTACAATGGAACATATTGTGTACAAAGACTGTTACGTAACGCCTGTATCTACAATGGAACATCTTGTGTACAAAGACTATTACGTAACGCTTATGTCTACAATGAAACAACTTGCATGCAAAGACTGTTACGTACCGCTCATGTTAGCAGATGATTTATTCTGCAAATGAGTATTGTCTTTGTACGATTCAGAATATTGTCTCTGTACTATAGGTGATAATCCTTTGTGTATATGTTATTACTGTTCATACTTTCCTTGTTTTTTAACTCTTCGCCTGTTTCTAGCGTAAAGTTCTTGCAACTGAAAACTTAAGTAAACAGTTTGGATTCAGACCAGGTTGAACGTTTACGCGTGTCTGATCTAAGATCCACACTGGTTACCACAAATACTTTATTACTTTAAAATATGAGGATACAGAAAACAATAATATTATCTCTGATGTTGTACATGCCAACAGAAAACAGGAATTACCTGGCATGCCAGGAGGGTTAAATAACACACAACATTGTCCATTATTTAACTGGATGTCAGCAATATCGGAAATAATAGATCATACCATTTCTTTATTCTGAACTCTGAATATCTTTTCCCAGAAAAACATGGCATACTGTGCAGATGCAGATCAGAGAGTTACATATGAACTTCTCTTATCTGAGTCTCCTCTTTAATGATAAATATTGAGAATATACAATTTCGATTTAAAATGAAATCAGATATTAAGCTGCTAAACCTTCATAATGTGTTATGTTTTGTTAAAACGAGATTCACTTTGAGAAATGATTTTGAAGGACAAACAGTGTAGACATTTATCAGAACCTTCTGCAAATGTTTAGTACACTCGTTACACACAGTCAAAGGAATAATCAAGTTAAGTACCCAGTCTTAATGAAATTCCAATTACTTTCATCTAAACAAATATGTTTTTGTCATGAAACAGGTTTGATGTTTACAAATTTCTGTTTTGATTGCTTTTTTACACTGTTCGGCAATTTCCTTTTGCTGTTGAAAACAGTTTGGATTCAGAAGAAACGACTGAAAATGATAGTACAATAAAAGTGCTCTACACTGGAAACGAATTTAAGGCAGATGGCTGCTTAATGCAGGGTGAAAGTCACGCAGGAGCTTTCTGCATGGATTTCAATTGGCATTAAGCTGTTTCCAAATTTGAACGTTTGGATTACAGAGGTTTTGCTGTACTCAATTTGTATGTTTTCATAAAGATCCACCGAAATTACCTTTGCAAACAATCTGTCATTCTGGTTGTGGCTTTGAAACAAACTAACACTAAAATAAAACTTAAAAAATTAACACCCCACCCAATCCAATAATACAAACATAACAAAATACTGGAGAACAACTCTAAAGCGACCACACCATGAATTAACATAGGTGTCTTTAAAAGCCGATAGTTGTTCAATGAAGGACAGACGCAATGCATAATATTCTTATAAGAGCTTTCTGTATAACATTATTCCTGCATTAAGCTTCCTACCATCTGCCTCTAAGATCTAAAAATTAGACTGCAATTTGGTGATCGCAATAAATGCGTTTTACTGTAGCTAAGGCAGCAACAACAACAACAAGCAATCAAGACAACGTGTATATGATAACTGAAATACAAGACACTTTCTGACCATCGCCACTCAAAAAACAGAAACAAAAACAAAACAAAAAAACCCAAACAAAACCCAACAACAACAACAACAAAAACAACAAATAACAAAAAAACAACAACGCCGAAGAGAGAAATATTCCTCTAGGAACCCTCTGATCTGAGTCTGCACTGTTTGTAAAGGACATAAATGAATCGTTTCCCGCACTGAAATGGTTAAATGGGCATCACCAGACGCTATTACAGTATAATGAAATGGCACTCAGCGTATCAAAAGTAATTTTCTTAATCAGAAAATGCTTTTCATCATGTCAGCATCTTGTAAGTTTTTGATGTTGAATTCCGCTACATTATAGTAGTGTTTAACTCTTACCTGCTGCGAAAGAAAATGTTTGATTCAATTTGTACTTGGTGCAATTTCGAATACATGTACTTTCAATTCCACAAAGTGTTTTTGGAGAAACTTTTGACTGGGTTGCAATGGCCTTGATCCTGATGAGATATCGAGTTATCCGCCGTTTCATCCAGATCCAAGTATTAACCCTTCGCTTGCTGAATTTTAAAATACAGTTTTCCTTCTGTACCCATGTCATGTTGTATAATTACATATATCTTCACTGTGTACAAGTATTTCGCTGTTCAATCACTGCTGTGGAGTGCACTGGTTGCACAATTAACTTGTAAATAGTGCAGACCCTGATGAGACAGCTCCTGCAGGAGCTGTCTCATCCGTGTCTTCACTATTTACAGGAAGGTATATTGACGTGAATAGCAAGCGAAGAGTTAAGCAAATACTAGTTTGGTGACTGTTAGACTGAAGGGCTAATAGATACTAATGAACAGCTTTAACCTGTAGTCGGCTCAGTGCGATCTTACTCACATTTGTAAACAGTTTGGATCCAGATGAGTCACCGAGTAACTCTGTGTCTCATCAGGATCCATGCTGTTTGACACTTAGTCAATATGTTATTTAAATATTTAACGTATCGGAAATAAACTAGAAAACTGACTCAGTGAGGGAGAACGCTGTAATCAAAGGCAATAACTCTAGACATAGTAATTTGATTCAATCCAAAAAACTACAGGCGTCTTTCTCTGATGATACTTAGCATATGCTCTTAATATGAAAGCAATATGTGACTTCTGTTTGAGTTGTCGCGTTACATCAAAGTTGTTGACGGACGGACGGACGGACGGACAGAGAGACAATGTGATTCCTATAGGGCTCCTGTTGTTTCAATGCAGGGTCCTAATAAACTTTATAGCACGTTAGATTTTGAGTAGACATAATAATGTTTCAGCAGATTAATGATTGATATTAATTATAGTGGTTCAAAATGTTTCTGTACTGTCATACATGCGTTCGTCTAACTATTGGCAATCCTATGCATTTGCCTATAGCACTTGATGCAAGGACACTGTGTTCATTTGATCTCTGTAAATTGATCACAAATGAAACTTAGAACGTAGAAATTGTTTTATGCACGAGATGACCGAATCATACTTAAGATAAGTAAATAGACAAGATGTGTTTGTGGAACACTATGCCCCTGATATGACCTTTGACCGTGATGTATGACCTTGACCTTAATAAGTCAAGCCTAAAATGTTCGCCTCCATAAGTTGCACATTCATGCCAAGTGTTAAGTATGTATGTGCAATGGCGACAAAATCGTCGCCAACATTAAAGTTGGAAACAAACCAACCAGCAAACAAACAAACCAACAGAGAGACAGACAGAGCAAAAATAATATGCACCAGGGGGCATAAAACATATTCAATTAACCCTTGTCTTGCCGGAAAATATGGTCTGTTCAATCTCTGATATGTTTTAACTTACATCGATTCCTCAATGCGTTTAGGAAGTAAGTGTCTAAGTGTCAAACAGTTAAGTTACCGGGCGTCTCCTGTTTGCAAATGTGACCAGATACTTTTGACACGGTGTGGGTAAAAACAATTCCTTTATTTCGTCTACAATCTCTTTGTTTGGACCACTCCTTGGACGACTCTAAAGAGTGGTAGTCACAGCATAGGTTTGGAGTGGTAATTCTGAATAGTGGGTCACAACACAGTGTTTGGTGGAGAAATAAGGAATTTTGTGTTTTAATTAATCCCCATTATATTCTGCTATTAACTCCATTTCCGTTGTTTTTAGACCAAACCGCAACAAAATAATTTACTTAAAAGGGGCATTAAGTTTGACATTAACAATAACAAATTATGAGTGGATCTGTATGCCATTGACCATAACAAATTATGATTGGATGTGTATATAGTATAACCCCACCCTCTAAACCGGCAAATAAATCAGTAACAATATCGGTCTTAACCGATTTGCTCCTAGTGGATTCTTCCATGAATGAATTAGTCCATTTTTCTTATCTAAGGGATGCCTGGCCTAAATTTTCAATTTCGTTTTGTTTTATATTGAAATTCCTATCAGCAAACAGTGTAGACGCATAATGCAGCGTCTGATCAGAGTCTACACTGTTTGCCTAAATCCCAAATATGGGATCATGGGAGCAAATTGGTTAAAGACTAGCGGCAACTCATTGTAGCATGAAAGATGTGCAGAAAGTTCCATGGGATGCTTTCTGCATGACTTTCAAACTGCATTAACCAACGACATGTCTCTTCTTTATTACACTTTCTGTATGAAATCACGATAAGATTTATACCGTATTCACGATAACAAATCACGTTTAAGATCTATAATTATGATATTCACGAAAACAAATCATTTTAAGATCTATATAAAATTTACGACAACAAATCATGTTAAGAACTATATGATATTCATCATAACAAATCATGTTTAGATCTATATGATATTCTCTGATAATCATCATAATATATGTCTGGACCTGTATGCTATTCAACGTAACAAATTATGTCTGGGTCTGTTTGATAATCGTCATAATACATGTTTCGATCTATATGATATTTTCCATAACACATTTGTTGTGTTTGGGTCTGTATTAATGTACTACCTCTGATAAAGGAAACCGTAGACTCGGATATTTGGTACGCAGGTGTTTGCTTAATGCATATGAAAACAACACAGAAAGCTCCTATGGGAGAGTTCTGTATTGCGTTCAGTATGCATTAAACTACCACCCTTATTCCGAAAAAGCTACATTTCTTTATAAAATGGTTATTATGTTGGGTTTCAGTTGTTTTATGTATCGTTAATTTCCTCCTCTTTCGAAGTAAAGGGGCGTTTATTTTAGCTTGGGTGTTTACTTGAGTTGGGGCGTTTATATGAGTTTATTAGGGCGAATATGGGATATACAACATGACAAATTATGTTTGGATCTGTCTGACAATCATAACACATTAAGTTTGGATCTGTATAATATTCACTACACGAAATTGTATAGACTTTATATCGAAGAAACATACTCAGATACCACTATCGTCATTTCTCCACGAAACCCTATAGGTTGGGTCCTAGTCGTGGTTACCGTAGCATCCCCTTAGACCTTTTTTTATAGGTACCAAAATGTTCGTTGGGGTCCTCAGATTTTGAGCGTGTCCCACAAAAATAAGTTTGTCCAGCTATGTTTTATTTAACAGTTTCCATGGTAACCCGAGGTGTAATTTTCAAAACTACTTTGGTTAGAAAATGCGTCATAACTGTGCTGTTAGAGGCAATAAAAGGACAAAACAAGAACAAAAGTAAAGCAGAGACATACAGCTTGAATATGATATGTAATCTTATTAATATTCATAATGTATTTTTATGAATATTAATGAGGAAGTAATAAAATGCATTATTTTTAGAAAAAAAGAGTTTGTTTTTTAGTCTGAGAGGCCTATTTTTTTTTATTGAATTCAGGTTTAAGTTGTTTGATGAGGTCCTCAGAACACATTTTGAGCAAATAAATAATTTTGTCCCATCTATGTTTTATTTAACGGTTTCCATGGAAACACTCTTGGTTAAGAAAATGCGCCATAACTTGCTGTTTAGTCTGAGAGGCCTATTATAGCATGAATGAATGAATGAATGAGTACACAAGAGTTATTGAATTCAGGTTTAAATGTTGATTGATATGATCATACAAAGAAAATAAAACCATCTTTGGTTCATGTAATATTTCTAGCAAGCATGTAAATTGAAGCTAATTTGCATGTAACGTGAGTAAATAAATAAGCAAATTTACATAAGTATTATGTTTAGCATTGTTTCGAGTGTACCATCTTTTTCTATTATTTATTTCACGTAAAATACCAGATATTGAACCAAAAATGACAAAAGCAGAGGAGCATTACTATGGGTACTAGTTTAATTTATTCATGAATATTAATGCATATTTATGAATATTAATAAGGTTTAAAAATAAACACACTTAAATTCTTCTTATCTGATATTATTTCAGTCAACCAGTTCGGAACTTGATACTGACTGAAACAGGGATTCATGTATATAAATATGTAGATAATAAATATTATTTTCGAAATCATGAATATTAATGAGAATGTGAACAGTTTTTGAATGGTAGGTATTTCTACTATGTTGCAATATACATGTATGTGGACAACACATTTCCTGGAAGCAAATGAAGCGGAGGAGTTGAGCCTGATGTATGTTTGTGTTGAAGAATAATAGTTTTATACTCATGACTATTAATGAGTATTTTACAATGCAATAGAAAATATATAGCATCTCAGCAGCAATCATCAGCTTATGTTTACGCATATTAGCATTGCGTGACTTTGAAATTACTCGCGATGTCTTATGTATTTGCTTGATTATTTACCACAGCCTGCCAGACCAACGCAAGGCTTCTTGTGGGCATTTCGTGGCAGACTGGGACACTCATAAAGTGTGTCTGTCCTGCTGCGGATGCTCCGCTTCAGCCCCCTGTCCAATTTCATCCCTCTGGACAGGGCAAACGTGGGGGCACGTATTCTTCATTTTTGGTCAGCCACTCCCTCGCCACAGACAAATCAGGGTCCTCTAAAGCTCAGGAGAAGCCTGCTTCTTCTTCTAAATCTCTTTCGTCAACAGCCCCTGTGGTGCAGTTGATTCCCCAGGTGTTAGTTGCCGCTCGGCTCCCGTCTTCTGACCCGGGCGTGGCTTCCCCGTTCAACTCTTGAAAGGTGTCCTTTGTTCTGGTCCCCGGTACTCTTTTTGCCAGGTTTCCTGTAACTTATGCTACGTGAATAATAATGATAATATAACTGTTGCGTTGTAACATGTTTTACTTGTCCGTCT
This sequence comes from Azorinus chamasolen, assembly GCA_963576725.1. NCBI lineage: Eukaryota > Metazoa > Mollusca > Bivalvia > Cardiida > Solecurtidae > Azorinus > Azorinus chamasolen. Next base: position 4,362,374 of record OY755251.1, on the reverse strand, counting down.
TGGATTGAAGCAATAACTTTAACTTTGAAAATCACATCATACTATTGCTGTTAGATCAACAACAAACAAAACGATATTTTAATAGCATAATTGACCTTGTCCAACCGGTATCATACATGTATATATTGAACACAAGTACACTTATGTTCGGCTTCATATATAAGCCCTATTAAACGCGGTTTGCAAACTACCGACTTCATCGGGAATGTCAGATTACCTATACCTACTGCATGGAAAAATGGCTAAATGATACTTGTATCACACTGGAACAGTATGTGGTTTACTGATTAATGCATTGTTACAACCCACTTTGCAATAACTAACCGTTGTGCAAAAACAAAATTAAGTTCAAGATTCTAGTGCAATGTAAGTAGTTATTGCAAAAGGGAGAGGTTCGGTCAACTCACTTTACAAAGCATTTTACTTCAGTTTCTGTGCTAAAGTGCGACAAAAATCGCAAACAAACAAAAACACATTACAATATTGTGCTTAAGACTGACTTTGATCCATTTTATTAGTTTTCATTTTTTCAGTCCATTTCACTATAGGGAGAAAATGAGTTTGATCTAGCAAGTAAATTGTGTTCCGATGCTAGGTCCCACCATGTGGTCCGAACGCAATCTTCTCACTTTTGTCAAAACAATGTGCACGCGTTTTTCGCACGGTGAAACGAATGCGTTTGTAAGAAATTTGAGGTTCACCAAATCTACCCTGGCTAAGTCTAGATGTTCTGGGTCGTCGATACCCCGCTATTCCTCTTCGTCATCTGAGTACAGTTCGGACTCCCAAGCCCCCACCCCACCCCACCCCGTAGGAAGCGTACAACCATTCTTATTCTTCTGATGGGAATCGGCACTCGCGCCACTGCCATCGCAGGCGCATTTACTATTACTATTCAAGACCAAGTCATCGCTCTTCCTCTTCAAATGCACCGGCTGGTCGCTCCCGCCAGTCGGCACTCGTTTCTGGGAACCAGCAAGGTTCCCCTTACTGGCGACCCGACCAGTAAAGTCATGGGACTCTCCCTCAGTGACCTCATTCCCCTTTCCTCTCGGCTTTGCCCCCCCCCCCCCAACACACACACACACATCCCGTCTGTCTTACAGACCAGTTCTTGTTTTGTCATTCTAGTGTCTCTTAAAGTATAGCTATGACGCATTTTCTGAACCAAGTTAGTTTCGAAAATTACCTCGGGTTACCATAGAAACCGTTAAATAAAACATAGCTGGGACAAAATTATTTTGAGATATGTTCAAAATGTGTTCTGAGGACCCCAACGAACAATTTAAACCTAAATTCATTAACGATTGTGCATTAATAGGCATCTCAGACTAAACACCAAAAAAACCCGCATTTGTTACTTCCTCATTAATATTCATAAGAATACATTTATGAAACCGTTAAATAAAACATAGCTGGGGCAAACTTTTTTTTTTTTGGGGGGGGGGGGGGCTGGGGGGGGGGGGGCATGCTCAAAGTGTGTTCTGAGGACCCCAACGAACAATTTGGTACCCATAAAAAAAGTCTGGAGGGAATGCTACGGTAACCATGACTAAGCCACAGCCTACAATGTTGTGACCACAACTTAGAGTATGGTGGAGAAACTAGAACTACCACTAGAGGTGTGTAATACCCCGCACATCAGCATTGATTGCAAATCCAAGTTTGTGACACCAACTATAGTTCGATTTCGAGCGCTGAGCCGTGACTGCACTTTTCTATTTATAGAAGTTGCAACCATTCTAATTTATGGGTAACTGGATTATCGATTTAATTTCGACACAGAAGGCATACTGCCCTTATTATACCGTGAAAGGTAGCGAACTCCGGAACAAATATATGGTTTGTGGCGCGGTTTACCTCTACGAGTGGACTCGTCCTAAAGGTTACATCTCACGGGTCAAAATCGAACTATACCCATGTAACAGGACCAAATGACAGAAATACTCAAAGTTCAAGGGTAGATAATTCTGCATGTTCCCAGGGCTAAACATATGAAATTGTGTCATGCACTTCTACACTTCATATGCAAAGTTTGATGTAAATCGGTAAAGACACACAGCCAGACAGGCAGACAAACAGAGACCAACCGACTAATAGACTGACTTCTATATACATGTACCCCCTCTCAAACTGTGTTTGCGGGGTATAATAAAGAGGTTATTCTTGAAAATGTTTTAATTTACGCATCTTTACTATACCTCTGAAAGACTCTATATGAACTTCATTATGGCACACTATGTTTGCACACGTCTGTTCTTAAATAATCTGAATCCAAAAGCAGTCAGACAGAGGAATGGATTCCCCCTGTTTTATAGCGGTAAATCATTTTAGATTAAAAGACATGAAATAGTACACTCACGTTTGACATCATTTAACCATACCGTCTATCAGTACAAAGTTAGTTCATCGTCTCGAAACAAATGTGCAGAGAATGTTTAGACTTCATCCCAAATTGATGACATCGAATTTGTGAATTAATATGCAGTAATACTATACGGAATATGTAATGAAGGTGAATCATTTACCAGATATAGACGTCACTTCACGCACTTGCAAACAGGTAAAACCCAGATCAGATGGCTCCTGTAGGAGCTGTCTGATCAGGGTTCGCTCTGTTCGTTTATGAACTATTACATATCTGATTATACTGCTTCTTGTCATTGCCACACTGTGCCTTGTTCTTGCTTCCATTATACAAAATCAGCTAATAAAATGCCCATACATTAATTGTTGTAAACATGAATATTCATGAGGTAAAGGCTTAAGGCACATAACAAATCTTCCTTAAGCCATTCCCTCATATTGACACCTTTTGACGCCTCTGTTAAAGACACTGTATGAAACCACTGTGATGAATAGAGCATTTGCTCCATAGGAGCAAATGCTCTATTCATCACAATGGTTTCAATACTACCCAATTCTAAAACGTCTTTTTCTCTAATAAATGTTCCTTTTCAGTAGAGTTATTAAAAGTGATTGAGTCTAAAAATAGTCTATGAGGTAATGGGTTAACACGTTCCTTCGTTTGAACTCATTTTCACACATTTACAAACAGAAGGAGCAGATCTAACGGCTCCCTTAGGAGCCGTCCGATCAGGGTATGCTCTGTTTGTTTAAGAAATTATAATTGATCGGACTCATCTAAATATCCTGTTTATATAAATTATACCATTATAAAACTTATATTATAACAATGTCCATGTATTTGTGATTTTACATGACTATTCATCAGATACAAGGTAATGACACTAAATAAAAAAAAAATGTAATCATGTACAAGGAAATGTGATGACGTTATCATCTAAATCTGACTTCTTTCAACATGCAACTACAATTAATTGATCTAATTATAGCTTAGCTCTTTCAACCCTGAATTAAGAGAGTGAAACAACCCATCAATGTTTAATTATAGAGTCCACTCAATATGAAAGGCTTAAACTTGCTAGAATATTTCGAAGGGAAAACAGTGCAGACTCTGACCAGAGGGTTCCTCTAGGGGTCCCCTGATCTGGGTCTACATTGTTTGCAAATGACAGTGCATGCAAAGCTGAGTTGAAAGGGTTAATTGGACACTTGTCTTGCGGCACACAAAATACTACACCTGCAGCATCGGAGAATTCCGAATCAATCCGATGCTTTACCGAGCGAATTACCGCCGCAATTTTCTGAATGTAGGTGTCGCTTTTCCGCTGCGTCATGCATTTCCGTGTCAAATGGCCAGACCAATTCTGGGTTATTAATTTCCCTTCCTCTCCAAATTATATATAATTTTATGGTACTTGGTAGTTAGAGCAGGGAGTGTATGATTCAGTACTTTTAGAGGGCCAGATTGATCTTCACTGGTATCGATATACAGCAGAATGAACCAGGAGCGTTCTGTTTCACTTTCACATTGCTTTAAGCACCCGCCTGCCTTTAACACAAAATACTTTATGTGATTTAATGGTCGTTATAGAGAGGTTTTACTTTATTTTAAGGGTATGGGTTTTAAACTGTGAATATGCATGTCATTTGCGAACATTGAAGACACAAATCAGAAGGCTCCTCTGATCAGGGTCTGTCCGTTCTGAGAAAATTCGGCACTGAAGGGGTTCAAAGTTCACCAAGGTTACAAATTAAGAATCTATAATAGGTTAAAACAGGTGGAAAACGATAAAATTTCTTCCGTTTATTTTTGAATATTGAATTGACATGTGAGTTTCAAACAATCTAAGCAATGATACACCATCTTCCTTTGAGTTCATTCTAAAGTTTGTGATTGGTCAGATGTCGAGTTCCACTCAAAAAATGACCAATCAGATACTTGAATATGCACACAGATCCAGAAACAATGTTTTATATAATCCCGAGCTTGTTTTAAATCTACCGAAGCGTTAAGTTTGCAGATATCTTATGTATAGTGGAATTTCTTCTTGATTTAAATTCCTGTATAGAGGGGTTTACTGTATTTCTATAGAGGTGTCGGCGTCTCATCTGGATCAAAACTGTTTGTTTCTGTGATAATGTTTTTGATAGAAACAATGTTTTTGATAGAAACAATGAGGAAATAAACAAACAACTAAAAATGTGTCCATAGGACACTGATGCCCCCACTTCAGACTTTTTGTCACAGAAAGTAAGGGTCCGGACAATATATTTTTAAAGTCATGTTTCGCAAATAAAGTGCCACAACTTCTAAACGACTTTACATGGCTATCGGACCTGACCAAGATATAATGACCACAAACATGTGTGTAAAGTTTGGTATGGATTGGACAAATACTTTCAAAGAAGTAGTCCGGACAAATTATTCTAGATGTGCGTATGGACGGACGTACGGACGGACGGACGTACGGACAAGGTCAGTCCTATATGCCACCACTATGTGGAGGCATAGAGATTGTAGCCGGCGACAAATTTTGAGGATGACTAAAACACTTAACTACATCATAATTATTCGACTTTCGTTGAGTGCATAGTCACAGTAGTATTGCTAGTTATTTCCGTACAGGGCAATCTGACGCCATATTGAAACACCGTATTGTACCAAGATAGACACTCTCAGTAAATACTTGCTTGATTTATGACTCCGATCTGCTTTCTGCTGTAAATTGGCAGAGATGCAATTCTGACACCCATCAAATTGATTTCGGGCATTAAATGGAGAATACCGACCTAGTGGTTAGTCTCACTTCCCATAGGCAAACTAACTCGTATCTAGTTGTGAACAAAACAATGTCAACTCAAATTTGCATATGTTGCAATTTTTGACAACTTCCGATCTATCAAGCTTTTGAGAAACTATTAACCAAGTGTAAAACAGTTTGGATCCTGATGAGAAGCCGAGTTACTCGGCGTCTCATCAGGATCAAAACAGTTTGCAAATGTAAGCCAGGTCTCAGATAGCGGGACAAGAGTAAATACATAGCAGAATGGTATTATATGGCAATCGAATTCAAGAGTATTTACCGGTGTACTGCAGTCATTGTTAATTAATTTGTGATCCATTTTTTGAAAACAATCTTGACATGGCTACTCGGCATTCAATGAGTGTAGATATTGATTAATATAGTGATTTTGTTTTTGAAACAAAAAGAAGAATTTTCGAACAAAAAGAACTGAAGTCGACGACAAATTGTGTCGTGGACAATAAATGATTGTTTTATATCGGTTTTTACGTGGATTAACCCATTCCCACTTAGGCTATTTTTAGACCTAACCTCTTTGATTAAATCTATCAAAAAGGAGCATTAATTGGAGAAAAGGACATTTTCAGAATTGTGTAGTTTTGAAACCATTGTGATAAATAGAGCATTTGATCCTGTGGATCAAATGCTCTATTTTTCACAATGGTTTCATAAAATGACTTTTACAGAGGCATCAAAAGGCGTCAATATGCGGGAATGGGTGAAACAGCTATTATTTCAGTCATATTGAGACGTGCATTTGTTCATATAGAGCAAATGCTCTTTTTACTCACAATGCTTTAATAAAAAATGACTTGTATAGAGGTGTTAAAAGACGTCAACATGAGAGAATGGCTTAATACAAACATGATTGGTGATTACTTCGAACTTATTTACGAAACGCTGAATATTGTAAACACTCTTTTGGTGACACCAGATTGATAAAATAGCCTTCTGATTACCGTGACTCACTTTCGTTCATATCACTCGTAACATGAGGATTTGTTTCTTGTTCTTTGCACAGTGTCTTCAAACTTGTTAACCCTTATCCCACAATTCGCAACCAAACAGCTTGGACCAAGATCAGATGCCCAGTAACTCGGCGTCGCTTGGCGTCGCAGCAGGATTTAAACAGTTTGACATTCTGTTAAAAGCTAAATCAAATCGAAAGTAGTCAATATTGCACCAGGTCCAAATTTAAGGAAACAAATTTGTCACAGCAGAGTAAAGAGTTAATAAGGAAGTGGTTAAATGGACCGCCTCATGGGAAATCGGCTTGGTCAGGATTAATTATTACAGGAATGAGTTGAGATGTGTAAGGATTTCCTGGGAAATATGTCATTTCGTAAAGCGCAATTTGACGTTGACGTCGGAAAACCTGTTTCTAATTTTTAACACGACAAATAGGTTTAATCATCGTGAGTACATTCATTGAGTGTGCAGGTGCAACGCGGATAAATAACTAGATGGCGCTATCCATACAGTAATAAACAAAGCTAATTTACGGAATTAATGTGACAAATTGTCTTATTAAGACAGATTGCACCCAGATGGTTGTGGCACAGTACTGTCATTCGTTAGGAGTCTTAATCTCTGTTTGACAGGGCTATTTGATCACACCATCTCCCAGAACTAGACTGTGCAGTACAACTGCTGCCAATTCTAGAGGACCACACCATGTCCCAGAACTAGACTGTGCAGTACAATTATCACAGTGCTAATACCTGCACCTTTTTGCAAAGAGGTTTCCTATGACGCCTGAATTACGTACATTATCCATTTATTCCCATATTATTTAAGGAAATCCCGTCCAGATCTTACTTTGGAATCCATCCATATTTTTCCAGCTATTGAAGGGGACACATAAAAAACTATTTGCTGGTATAAGATATTGCCATTGATGGTTTCATCAAACGGTGCAGACCCTGATCAGAGGGCTCCTTAAGGAGTCTACACGGTTTGCCTATGTGGTGTGACGAGGCACTAGATACTAATGGGTTAACCTTTCCGACGTTGACATTTTCAGTCAGTGTTTAAGTGCAGAGTCCTCCTGTAGAAGCCCTCTGGTCTGTGTCTACACTTTGCATATTGCAGTACATACGTGTCTGCTTTCAAAATGTACATGTTCTGTCCCTGAACTTTAAACCATTACCTCATAGAGTATTTTAAGATACAAGCTCTTTGAATAAATCTACCGAAAATGAGCATTAACTAGAGAAAAGAAAAAAAAATAGAATTTTGTAGTCTGAAGCCATTGTGATAAATAGAGCATTTGCTCCTATTGGAGTAAATGCTCTATTTATCACAATGGTTTCACAAAGTGACTTTTACAGAGTCGTCAAAAGTCAATATGAGGGAATGTGCTAAACCATTAAGGAATTTGTCACAGTCATCTCATAAACAGTTATAACACATGACTTAACAAAGACACATATTTAAGCATTTGCAAACAATACCAGACAACTCATGTAGGAACTGTCTGATCAGGGTTTGCTCTGCTTGCTTATTGTCTGTTGTTCTCAGTCTACCGTATCTATCATGAGTCACCATATGTCCCGTGTGTTGTCATAATATACAGTCAACTAATTGATATGCATATCATCATTACTTTCTTTACTTAATATGTATTAAGAAAGGAATAAGACATTTGTAAGAGAAACATGTCTCATTTTTCCATGATACTATCAAGTCTTAACCCAGTGCTCCATAAATACTCGATCAAGGATTAATGACATCATGATTATAGATAAGCTACATTTCTGTAATGGTATATGGGCACATGACTTTGTTAACCACTGCAGAAACTGTAGAATCATAACCATATTATTTCATAAGTAGAGTACACCCAAATCAGATGGAGCCATCTGCTCTTGGTCTTTGTTTTTGTTTGGCGTGGAGGTGATGTTTAATTGCCAGTTGCTCCATCGACAGTAATCGTAAGCGTGCCTCTCAAAATAGTCTGCCCTTCAGTTGCTATATAAAGATTTTATGAGAAATGAGAAATTTATGAGGAATGTGAGAATCATTTATCATTACTGTAATTGCCATTTATATGATGACGTGTAATACGAATGAATCTGACTGACTGTTCAGTGTTCAACTATAAATGACTCGAGCGTCTATATTTGTTGAACTATATTCCACTTCGTCTTAAAGTAGCACCCTGGCTCTAAACATAGACAATATTCCCCATTTAGTAATAAGAGCGTAATAAGAACCTAGTAGCAATACTGATATTTTGGATTCCAGTTTAAATCAAGATGGCAAGGTTGTTTTATGTGAAAGTCGTGCTCTCTGGAGAATGCTATGCAGGAAGTCACCTCTAAACCGAAATTCTAGAAGAGAATACTTTAAGGCGTGTGGCTGTTTAATGCAAGGCGAAAGTCATGCAGAAATCTCCTATACGAGCTTTCTGTATGACTTTACCCTGAAGTAAGCAGTCACCTGCCTAAAAGTATCTAAATTCTTCTCAAATAGAAATTTAGTTTAGAGAGCTTTTACTGTATATGTTACACCTGAAAAATACAGAATGTCCAAAGTCACATTTTAGTTCTGAAAATACAGAATGGCCAACGTCGCATATTACTTCTGAACATATGGAATGACCAAAATCGCATGTTAGTTCTCAAAATACGGATTGGCCAACGGCGCACGATACTTTGCATAACTACACAAGACCTGACACTATTTATCACATAATATTCAGTGTAGGAGTGTAATGGAGTTAGCTATAGCCTGTTTCACTTTCTATGACACTTTTAAGGGTTATGGCATAAAAAACATCTCGCATTCGTGTCCATTACAAATTGTTTTATGAAACTCGTTTACTATAATACATATGACACTCGCAAAACCAGTAAAACCACATTTTCGTTTAAGATCGCTGTAGGAAAGATCTTTTCTTGAATATATTGCTGATATGAACGCCGAATTTTATGTTTGACGTTTGTTTCAAGGCTGTCAACGGGTCTCACTCAGGGACGAGGTCGTGTCCGACTAACGAGTTTTGACCATTTTCTCATGTTAAGTTTATCACTTATTTGACCGGGAAACCCTTTGCATATTCGAATAAAAGAATGTCTATCCTCACAGAATAACTTTTTATCTGATCGAAATCGGTGCATTTCTTACAGAACGAAGGGTTTAAAGTAGAGGAGCGGGTAATTTGGACCGTTTGAAGTCGGATCCCTTCTTTCTATATATACATATACTGACTCAAGAGTATCCTACCCCTGTGGTTTCAATCTCTTAGAGTTTGAAACTATCTTAGTCAGAGGGTCGATTTCATGCCATTTACTCATTTGTAAATGAACTATTCCGCTGTATCAAGGAACACACATTATTAATGACTATCAATTCCATGAAAATGAAATATTGGTAGAATATGAATCCGGAGTGGGTTGAGACAGTAAGAGGGGGTTACAATTATGACAAGTACAGTGGTAAAGACAACTGATATCTTTTTCGAGCGTATAAATACATGGTTTACACCTCAGTTCATTCATTAAACTAGAGTCCATAAACTATAACACGGGCTGGCGGATGGTCGGGCGGCTGCCAATCTTGTAAGCGCGACTCCTTTCAAACTGTTCAACAGATTTTCATAAAACCTTGCTTGTAGCAAGGAAACAATATGTTGATGTGCATATTGTTGGGAGGTATTCCTTCTGAATATTCTCTCGGAGTTATGCCCCTTTGAACTTAGAAATTACTAGGTCTTTTGACCCCATCCTTGTAAGCGCAACTCCTGATAAACTGTTCAACAGAATTTCATAAAACCTTTTATAACATAACTCGTGGCTTCAGCGTGACGTAACACTATCATTTATTTTTTGATAATCATGGGCATATATTCACTAGTGAATAACATTCGAACGACCGAATGACATTCGAACGATTCATACGCGCTGTCAAAACAAACAAACTGGCGGACGGTGGTCGACCTACCTGTCCACGATTGAGTCACGATAGATGGCAAAGGATTGTTGGCACTTGCGCCTTAATTTCGATAAAATAATACAAATTGTAATCGCTGTCAGGAATCATATGCAAAATGTATGCCAAAAAAGACCTACCAGCTACTCTGACCCATACAATCCATTCTACATTTAAAATGCCTCCTCAACTTTGCATTTTCTTCACCGCATGTCCTTTTGTTTATGCAGATTTCTACTCATACAAATATCTCATCAATCAACAACTATAGTCATCTGAATCCAGCACAGCACAAACATATTTCAAATATGCTATACTCACTAACTCAGCTGATCGCGAAAATCTTCCTCCTGTTCCAACACATTTTATGCAGCAGTTCGTAGATCTACTGAATCTTTTGTCCATTTCAAACATTTTCACTGAACTTGAATCGAGATTTTTTTTCTCGGTGGAAATGTCCATGTCCATGTGTATACATACAACACTAATGAAGGGCTTAATATACCAAAACGAAGGCGCATTTCGAATCCCATTGACAGTGAGTGTCGGACGTGTTGGCGACTGTATGTGGGTCTTCATGTAAATGGCGCGCTTTACATAGACACATGTTGTGTACAATGACGTCATAATGTGACGTGTTTGTAACTATGTATGTCAAAACTGTAACTCAAAATTTATTTTATGTATGTTTTTGTATCATAAACTATCACAGTTAAATTGAATACCAGAGAGGTCTGAATTAGATCCTGGTTGATATGACAGTAAGTAAAAAAAAAGTTGGAAAATTTGGACCTACTTTGTCCCAGTTACCTAGCGAACCTAATAACACCTTTCATTCATCATTTCTATATGTAAGGAGAATTTATAACAATCCACGTTACTGCTGAAATATTGGCTGCAAATAAAATTTGTGTGTGTTATGTTATAAATAGGATCTTGCATTCGTGTTCATGATTATTGGATTTATTAAATTCGTCTAAAGCTCGTTTTTTATCGTTTTAAAAAGACTCATTTAATAAATCCAATAATCAAGAACACTCATGTAAGATCCTCTATGTATGTACCAAGAACACAATATTTAAATGTGCATACTGTCTGGGAGTTTTCCTTCTTCGATTTTTCTGGGAGTTATGCCCCTTTGAACTTAGAATTCACTAGGTATTTTGACCCTATCCTTGTAAGTGCAACTCCTCTCAAACTGTTCGACAGAATTTCATAAAACCTTGTATGTAGCATAGACACAATATGTAGATGTGCATATTGTCTAAGATGTTTCCTTGTGCAATATTTCTAGGACTTGAACTTAGAAATCACTAGTTAATAATGAAGAAGGAAAACCCGGTTTGATGTCGTGTCAATATTTATTGTTAATTATCTGTTATAATTAATATTCTCAAGGTAAAAAAAACTTCCATTCAGGGAATTATGATTGTGGCAGTGAAGGTAAATTACTGTGGCTACCATGCTAAGGTAAGATCCGGCCGATTTTTCCCAGTTCTTAAAATAGCGACAAGGGGAAGACCGAAGAGTAACCCTTGATTTAAGCTTGCAGTATCAGTGGCTAGAAAAACAAAAGAAACTGAGCAATCTACGCGGCCTAAAAATATCAAGATATCTGCTGAAACGTTTTCAGAAAGATGAAACGTGAAGACGGACGAAAAGTTGTCTTCTCAAGCGGTTTGATGGTTTTTCAATTTGTAGAGTGTCAGTGACGTTATGTAATTAGATATTCCATTTATAGTACAAAATTGAATTCGGCCTTCCCCAAGAAACCCTCATGATTTCTACAATTTTTCTCGTGTTTTCAAACAAAGGATTTTCAGTTCCTTTCAAAAAAGTTATTGAAAAAAGTGTTAGTCATGGTTAATCGTTATCTAATTTCTATGTATTTTGAGACTTGTAATGGGTGACTATCTGCTGTTGGTTTTACAATGCAATGTTTTTCTGTCAAAGTTCAGATAAAAGGATACGCCAATGAATAATAAACAGGTAGCGAAATTCAAAATATTAACGGAGTGTCCGCATTCTTTTCTTGCACAAAATTTATAACGTCATGGATATTCATATCTTTAAGCTAATTTTCTCACAACAGCAATGATTTTAAAAACTTAAACCCAAGTAAAAGTTTAGACTAACAAAGCTGACAAAGATAAGACTGCTGTCAGCTTAGGGTCCATTCTGTTTTCCAAAATAAATATGTTTAACATGCTGCATCAGTTTAAATTCATGGATCTGTTTAAAATATGCAAATAGTTTACAGCATTCAGACAAATAAGTTTATAAAACTATATTTGAAGATAATAATACTGACCCTGTTGTTTACATTTTGTCTACATGTTGTTTCTTACTACATGTACAATATACTCATATCTCATACTGTTGACCTGTATAACTTCTAGTTTTCTTATCACCACGTATTATTAGCAATTGTTTATTCTTCTCTACCTTAACAATTTCGCTTCGCTCAATTCTTTAAATCCCAATTTAATACAATTGCAAATTTAAAACCCTCATCAGTACATCAGCACTTTGATTATTATTCCTAGCCGTATCTCTACCTTAAACATCTTTTGTTTTAAATATTCTATCCATTAAATGCACAGTCAAACCCCGCTAATGCGACCACCAAAAAGGGGCATAATTCTGGGTGGCAGAGGCAGGTGGTAGCTTAATGCAGGACGAAAGTTATGCAGAAAGCTCCTCTAGGAGCTTTCTGCATAACTTTCGCCCTGCATTAAGCAACCATCTGCTTTAGACGACATTAGTGGCTGTTTATTAAGTGGTCGCATTAGCGGGGTTTCACTGTATTCCATTTTGTACATGTAATTTATCCATGTGAAGCGCGTATGAACGCACATACATGTGACCTGTGTGAAAAGAGCGCTATATAAATGTGGTATAATGATAATGAAATAACATGTGCCGTTTGCTTCAGTTTGTTCGCTGAAATATCTTCCCTTTTTGTTTCAAAAACATAATAACCGTATCAAGCAGTCTGGATCGGAGTGTCAGAAACCGCTGTTCATTTCTTTCAGTCAGTCTAGAAGGAGTTTTTGTTTTATACGTCGTATGGACAGCAACCTGATTGGATAGGGAGGTACAATACCACCAGTGATCCTTTGATACAGTCATTGTCTATGTCTTCAAAGAATTTCTGCAGGAGAATACTTTTAAGACATTTGGGAAATGAAAACCAAGGATCACATCTACGCATGATAAAGTAGAAATTTAGTCTCGAAACTTTCCGATCGCCATTTGTTTAAGGAAACAGTTTCAGTGGAGAAAGGTTAAAGAAATGTTTTTTAGAGATATGTTGTATGAATTACATGTAAATGTAGGTCGGAATCTAACACATTTAGTCTAGCATCCTCAAAATGAGACACATGCTGTGTAGACACAGATCAGAGAGAACTCTTAGTCACGTGTTTAGATCAAGATAAGGATCGAGATTAAATGTATGTTTGTTTAAATATCTTCGACATACAGTAACACCCCTCTATAACGGATGTTCATATTAGTATGGACGCCAGTCTTTAACCCTTCCCTGTTGTATACTTATTCCAAATCCCAAGACCTACTGATTATTCATGACCAAAATAGCTATAATGAAATATAGAAGATAGAACTCTGTAGCCATTTAGAAACTAAAGAAACAGAGCTATCGTATTGATCAGAATTAAGCAATCAGAGCAGACCCTGATCAGAAGGCTCCTATAGGAGCCGTCTTATCTGAGTCTACTTTGTATGCAGAATTGCAGATGCGTGAAAACATGTTTATATGAGGGCAATGGTTAAGACAGATGGCGGCTTAATGCAGGCTGAAAGTCATACAGCAAGTTCTCAATTCGTCTTTACTACAGGTTCGAATGTGCGAACTTTCACTGTATGTCCAATTTAGATTACCGAGACCTCATTTGAAATTAGTCACTTTGTCGAATTACCTATCAAACAGATCCGGAATTCTCTATAATAAAGCATTAAGCAGCCACTTGCCTAGACATATCTAAGTTCTTCTTTTAAATTACTAAAATCCCGCTTAGAGGGATTTTACTACATACTTTCATTACTATGCAGTATAATTTACCATTTATCTGAGAATTTCATAATGAAAGACTAATTAGCACAGCATGCTATTTTATACTTCTAAGTTTGCATTTCTGATTTTATACTTGAACCGACAAGGAATAGTTCTGTGACGGTCGTGTATATAAACAGAACTGCAGATAAAGGTGCGTACTAAAAATACTAAAAAACATTTCTCCACCAATCCCTATATTTCTGCCACTCTTTAGAATCGTCTCTCGAAGAGACGATTTTAAAGAGTGGTCACATTATAGGGGTTGTGGAGAAATAAAGAAGTTATTCTTGAAAATGTTTTGATTTACACATCTTATCTGGGTCCATGCTTATAAAGCTTTTAGTTGAGTCTGAGTTTCGTTCTCAGGCTTTTGATTGGTCAGATTTGAGTTCTCAAGCTTTTGATTGGTCAGATTTGAGCCAAAGGCTCAAATCTGACCAATCAAAAGCTTGAGAACGATCTCAGACTCAACTAAAAGCTTTATAAGCATGGACCCAGGTCCTCTGAATTGTATGTGTGAGCGCGCACTTCATGTCTACCTTTGGAGTTGCTGTGGACTTTTGTATACCATTTCCTAATTCCCTGCCTGATTGCTATTCTATTTTTGATCCTTGGGTTGATTCTTGTTTTAGCAAGGTCAAGTCAATTCTATGATTAACTCTATGAATATTCATGCAAGAAATGATGATGTCATGAATATTAATAAGATTACTTTTTATAATAATACATTAATAGCACAAACACAGCAAAGTTTGGACAAGGCAGAACCTGTAGAATCATGTCTATATTATGTAAAAAGCAAACATAGCAGATCCTGACCAGACGGTCCCTACAGGGGCCGTCTGATCGGGGGCTCCCCTGTTTGCAAAAGCGTTGAAAAGCGAATTTATGGAGTAACGGGTTAAAATGTTCGTGTCTAAAAATATTGAAACAAGATTTTCAAGGTTATATATGTATCCTGACGCTAATTGCAACGCTATTCGATTTTAGCTTTGAAAAGTATTTGCTAACGAGAAAAAAAGAGAAATAAACTACAAACCCGGTCATGATGTCTTGATCCGAAGTAGACACGGGTCTATGCCCTCTCTTATAAAGGTGTGCTCTGTTGGCTTGGGCAGTTACTATGCTGTCGGTGTTGGGCAAGGAACAAGGTTCTGTGAAGGCAGTGTGCGTATTTATGTCAACGCGCATTTCATTTGCGCTTCTAGCATTGATGTGGATTTTCGTGTGTCATAATCTGACGTCTGGCCTCTGTTTTTAAACCATTTAATCAAGTCAATATTTCAGACAAAAATTACTGCAAACAGTGATGACCTCTCCCACAAACTATTAACACGTTTTAAGAGTCTTTATTGTTACAGTAGAATCTGTCTTAAGCGACCATTCATTTTCTTGAACATATGAGTCTTAAAAAGCACGTGGTTGCTTAATGCAGGCCAAAAGTAATACAGAAAGCTCCTATAGCTGTCACCTGCCTTATATGCCCATGGTTATGCCTCTTTTTGATGGTCGCTTAAGACAGGCTCTATTGTATTTCAAATCATTATACATTTCTGGGATAATTGCTGACAAACATGTTCGTAGTGTCGGACGATTAATTGGACAGTTTTTCTTGTCTATGCTACATTCCCCTGGTGTATAGCATATTTCTAAACAAGAGCACTGCAAGTTGATACCATCGCTCATCTTCGTGAAATATTAAGGTTTTAAGTCCGTAAAGGGGCATATTTTAAAAAACAAGCTTACAGAAATATGACGCTTGGTCAGATTATAGGCCCTGTGATGGCGAACAAGTGTGTGCAATTTGGATTATTAGTAAAGTCGTAATTGCCAACGATATAGATTTCGGGATGATGATTTCAACGACAAACAACAACGACAAACGACAACGCGGACGCCGGAGTTACGACAATAGTTCGTTTTTTTTCGTAAAACATACGAGCTAAAAGCGAGAGTTACACAAATCTGCAAAATTAAAATATAGTACTTTAAAAAATTAATGTGTATGATAGTACATGTACTTACAATGACATTACTTCCTTTCGCCTTGCTAAAGAAACATAATGATATAATAGTTTGGATACGAGTACTTCGGCGTGTCTTCACAGATCGTATTTTTAGAAAGTAATGAACACACACTTAAGATATTTAGCGATAAGGCGCGTAAATGAAACAAATTTCTTCATTTATCTTACTGTTGCAAAGTAATGTACAAAACTTAACTCATTCCCTCATATTGACGACTTATGACGACTCTGTAAAAGTCACTTTGTGAAATCATTGTGATAAATGGAGCATTTGCTCCCTTAGGAGCAAATGCTCTATTTATCACAATGGTTTCAAACTACAAAATTCTAAGAAAAATCCTTTTCTCTAGTTAATGCTCCTTTTCGGTAGATTTATTCAAAGTGGTTGTATCTAAAAATAGCCTATGAAGTAATGGGTTAACAGAGGGAACGATAAGGCGCGTAATTAAACTTATTTTTCAACCATAGCTTCTTTATTATAATCTTCACCTAACCCTGTTTTGTGACCATTCCTTAGAATCATCTCTTCGAGAAGATTCTAAAGAGGGGTCACACTATTGGGTTTGGTTGAGAGAGTACAAACATAGCTACTTTATTTATCCACCAAACCCTGTTTTGTGACCACTCTTCAGAGTCGTCTCCTCGAGACCATTCTAAAGAGTGGTTACAATAAAGTGCTTGGTTGGGACATAAATGTAACATTTGAATTAGACTCAGTCTGCGGCTCTCTCTCTCTCTCTTTCTCTCTATCTGTCAGTCTGACTCTGTCTGTCACTCTCTCTGTGTCTCACTCTCTTTCTCTCTCTGTGTATCTCTATGTGTCTCTCTGTCTATCCCTCTCTCTTCTCTCTGGCTGTCTGTATGAGTGTCTCTTCCTCTGTGTCTCTCAGTCTCTGTGTGTATGTTTGTGTCTCTTTTAGTGTCTCTGTCTCTGTTCTCTGTATATTTCATCAGCCTCTGTCTGTCTGTCTCTATCTTGCTGTCTCTGCGCGTGTGTGTGTGCCTCTCTGTCTCTGTCTACCTGTCTGTCTATGTATGTCTGTCTCTCTCTGTCTCTCTCTGTGTATCTCTCTGTCTCCCTCTGTCTATCTCTCTCTCTCTCCCTTTGGATATTACAAATGTCATTTCAAAGACGCATATCTCCTCTACAGAGTATCAATATAAGTGATCTTGAATATTTCTGTCAAACGTTTCGATCTGTATTTCTGTAAGATAAGCAAACAGAACTGCAAATGTGCTGAGTCTCTTATTAAAGAACATTGAGGACGGAACAACTGCTTCATAGTAATCTGTGGGAAGTGTCAACCTTTTTTGTGCAGGAAACGAGTCATTAATGTCCTTTGCAAACAGTGTAAACCCAGATGAGAGGGCTCATAAAGGAGAGGAGAATAGCCCTCTCATCAGGGTCTACATCGTTTGTCAGTTTACATTTTTCTTTTATAAATTGCTGAATACTCATGGTAAACTTGACCGGTTTGAATGTTGGAATATTTCATTTGAAAATTCAAGCGTTGAAAGGGTCAAATTGATTTCCAGTTGATTACTTAGCATTCCCGACATGACTGACATTGTTCTTCACAAGACGTCTCCGAACTTGTCAGTGAAATGATCGGTGTAAAACTGTCTGCCCCGTGGGAAATCTTGTTCGTCTGGATTAATTATTCCCGTTCAAGGTACTCCTAAGCGAGTAGAACTTTCCTCAGTAAAGCATGGCATTTGGTTAATCGTGTCTCAATAGCTTCACTGGACTGATGCAGAACTGGGATGAAATGAAGTGACATGCGTTTTGTAAGATCATGCCATTTATCTTAGGGGACTCGTCTAAACAGTTAGTTTAAATGAAACTACATGTACATGTATTTTTCCAACTGGCGCTGGATCGAAAACGAGTATAGTTCTATACGTAACTCGTATGATATAGAACTATACCACTGTATATAATAGGTGATATAAATATATACAAGAGTATTCAACGGAACACATGTCACCTGCCGGGAGAAGTGTTAGAATAAAATAAAAGTGTGACGGACAGACAGACGACTGAAAAGTTATACATAAAAAACTAGAAAATTGTGTCCATATTGCCTCTATTTGACGTACATTTTCACATCAAAATTGTTAATCTATGAAATTGTGTTGTTTGAGAACTTGGAATCACAATATGTTTTCACTGTATGTTAAAGAGTGGAGAACATATCAAAGTCCCATAACTCTGGTAAAAATTCCATTCTGTACGTATACATCGTCACATCATGGTTGTTCATCTGTGAAAGTTTGGAGTAAATCCTCCCATTGATGTATGTGGAGTTGGACACACAATATTTGCGGGACAAACAGACGGACAAGAGCAAGGCTGTATGCCTCCCACATTGTGGGGGTGGGCCACAACTATAATCCTTTTCGTTTTCGATCTAATGCCAGGGTAATTTCATTTAGGCTAGTTTCAACAAGGATTGTTCATAAATGCAGTTTAGACAATAATTTGTATTTGTAATTTAACAATAATTATCTATCTGTTGAATATTCAATTAGGAAATTATGACATCATCAACTGACATCATCAACTGACACCATAATTACATATGAACATAGAAATATTTAGCCATCACAGAAATTATAGAAGCATATATACAGTAAAACCTCTCTATAACGGCCTCTAAATTACATTAATTATTTTGTGTTAAAGACAGGTGGCTGCTTAAAGCAAAGTGAAAGTAAAACAGAACGCTCCTATTGGAGCGTTCTGTTTTACTTTCACCTTGCTGTAAGCGGTCACCTGCCCTAAATACCAACTAATTAACACAATTTAATGGCCGTTATAGAGAGGTTTTACTATATATGACTTCATAAGCAAACAAGGGAGACCCTGACCAGATGACTACTGCTGATAGTGTCTACTCTGCTTACAAAGGCGTTAAACTGTATCTATGAAGTAAAGGTTTAAACTACACCAGATTTATTTCTTAGTTCTAGATATTGACCCATCCACAATGAATCTTTCAAAAATTTCATTGATTCCCCCTTTAACACTTTCAACCCTAATTTATCAGACAATAGCTCAGTAGTGTTTACATATAGAGTCCAGTCCGTATAAACCACTTTAACTTTAAATGACAAACACTGCAGACTCTGATAAGAGGGTTCAGAGAGGAGCCCTCTGATCTCGGCATTCACTGTTTGCAAATGACAGTGTGTAAGCATGCCTTGAGTTGAAAAGGCTTAAGACCACAACGCATGATAAAACTGTTTTACAACAGACTACATCCCCAGAGAAAATAAGTAACACCATCCATAAAGAAGTCAAACACCACTTTGACACTGAAATATAATTGACGAAACTCGTTTACGTGAAGCATTATGGCAGTGAATCCTTGTTACTATTTCCCCGTCTGGGTCAAACCACGGCAGTTCTCCCTGGAACTGTGCAATAAATCAGTCATTCAAGTGTGACGGTTATATGCCCTTCTACGTTATTTAGTCGGGATTAGCGCGCGTAAGGCTTGCATTAACTCTTTCGACGGCGTCGGCGAAACCGCGGTGACCTTCGCAAACAGTTCGGATACAGATAAAGTAAGTAAAATACCTAGTTATATTCTAATTTCAGTCCGAACGACCACCCAGCCTGCTTTACATTTACTCCCCTGGCCATTTAGCTATTCGCCTATCATAATGACAGCTACTCACATATGGTGCCATTACGCAGCTGCAGTACCGGCTAGTGACTCTCTCATGTATCCATTTTAACTCCTGGGTGGAGTGGAGGCAACATCGCGCGGTTGGGATACACTGAAAAGCGTCTTTGAAATATCGAGCTGGTCCAGCCGGGATTCGATCACTGGATTCCTGGGTTATCCGCTAAATGCACAGCCACTAGGTCAAGTCACCACCACCACACAGATGAGACGCCGAGCAACTCGGCATCTCATCAGGATCCAAACTGGTTGACACTCTTATTATATGTTTAAAACGACATTAAAGACACCTCTACGAGTTGCTACCTGAAGTAGATGATAATCTTAGCAGACGGAATTTATTTGGCGGCGAAATGATTAACCCATATCGTGATATTTTATCCAGCTGAGTCGCTGAGTCACTCGGCGTCTCGTCGACATTCAAACTGTTTGCCAGTCAGGCAATACTTTCTAAATCGCTTTTAACTCTTTATTCGGTTATAACGTCATTACAAACAGAGTCGTTAGGAACCGTCTGATCAGGATCTGTTTTGTTTGATTAGGGAATTATACAGATCGTATTTTACAATTGCTGCCGAGGTTAACATCCTGTGTTAATCCCCTTTCCTCATATAAACGTGTTTTCACACATCTGTAAACAGAGTAGACCCAGATCAGATGCTTCTATAGGAGCCGTCTGATTAGGGTCTGCTGTGTTTACTAATGGAATTTGAAATATTTGTTTCTTTACTTTCTAAAATGGCTACAATGTTTCACCTTCCACATTTCGTTATATATAATTATTATGTCCATAAATAGTCAGTAGGTATTAATATTTGAAATAAGCATAGAACAGGGAAAGGGTTAAATATTATTATAACATATCAGCTAATAAATATTCACGATGTCGTAATTTTCTACATGAATATTCATGAGGTAAAGGGAGTTTCTCTTATGAATATTCAGATGAGAACGATTAGCTGCATGAATATCAATTAGCTGAATACATCAATGACGTCATTAAGCTGATCAGGTTTATATAGTTTTCAATGGCTCCTGCAGAAGTAGTCTGGTGAGAGTTTACTCTGTTTTCAAAGGCGCTAAAAGTCATCCCTGTTAGGGAGAGGGGTTAACCTTTTTCGGCCCCAAATTTCGAATTGTCGTCTGCAATCCATTTTTGTTAAATCATTCGGTACAATAAGGAAATCAGATAAATAAATGCAATTTTCAAAGAATTAAAGCATAGATATAGAAACTGAGAATGAGACAAAAAGTAAAGTCCCTGATCAGACGCCACCTTGACGCCGCCGCCTTGACGCCACGTCTGATTTGGGACTGCACTATTTGCCGTGGTGCATTCATGCGACATTGGCAGTGAATGGGTTAAGCACACACACTGTTTTTTCCAGCTAAACATAAAGCT
Source organism: Azorinus chamasolen (assembly GCA_963576725.1). Lineage (NCBI taxonomy): Eukaryota > Metazoa > Mollusca > Bivalvia > Cardiida > Solecurtidae > Azorinus > Azorinus chamasolen. The sequence goes on along the minus strand of OY755251.1, from coordinate 4,341,072 downwards.
TAACCATTTCCCTGTTCAATCATCATGTAAAGAATAATGACATAATGAATATTTATTAGCTGACATTTTATAATGGTATAATTATGTACATAGGATTTATGTTTGGTATTGCTGGAATCTATAACAGTCAGATCTATTTCATAATCAAACAGAGCAGTCTGATCTGGGTCTACTCTGTTTGCAAAGCTGTGAAAAGGCGTTTATATATTGGAAAGGATAAGAGAACGACATTGTCAGCGAGCTCGTTAAGTGAGTGAACATCACTTGAGATATGCCATACCTCACTTTCACTTGGGATGCGAATATCCATGGTGTCCAAAGAAATTTGATCGAAATAATTCGAATTACCCTTGACTTCATAGATACGAACTTTATAAACTGTGTTGAGCTATATCAGACGGTTACTGTAGGAACAGTCTGATCAGGGTCTATTCTATTAGATAATATAGATATGAATATGCAGTGTCTGCCATGGCTACAAAGTCCTGTGTTCATGTGTCATTATGATAAAAAAAACCATTTGATTAATATTCATAATGACATTATTTCTTTCATGAACACCCATAAGGAAATAGGTTAATGATAGCGGTATGTATAGTAGAACCTATACCATATACAGCTGAACTTCGATATCTCGAACTTCAAGGGACCATACAAATTAGTTCGAGATAACAGAGGTTCGAGTCATCCGAATCATAATTTGAAAAGTTCACATCTTAATGCAGGTCGAAAGTAATGCTGAAAGCTCCTGCAGGAGCTTTCAGCATTACTTTCGACCTGCATTAAGCTGTCACGTGTGTTTCTATACATGTGTAGTGATACATTTCAGAATAATTCTGTATTGTAAATTTTGGAAGGACTGAACTTTTAGTTCGAGTTATCCCGAAGTTTGAGTTATCCGAGTTCGAGATATCGAAGTTCAACTGTATCAATTGAATACAGAGATCTTAAAAAGCGGGTGGTTGCTTAATACACGACAAATCCAATTCACATATTGCCTTTTCATGGCTTTGCAAACAGAGTATACCAAGATCAGGCGGGTCTTTTTGGAGCCGACTGATAAGAGTCAGCTCTGTGTGCTCAGGAAGTTATAAATATCCGATCCTACAGTTATTGTATTCCGTTTTAACCCATTCTCTCATATTGACGACTTCTGACGACTCTGTAAAAGTCACTTTGTGAAACCATTGTAATAAATAGAGCATTTGCTCCTATAGGAGCAAATGCTCTATTTATCACAATGGTTTTAAACTACAAAATTCTAAAAAATTCCTTTTCTCTAGTTAATGCTCCTTTTCGGTAGATTTGTGCAAAGATGTTGTATCTTAAAATAGCCTATAAGGGAATGGATTAACGTTTTACCTTATAAAATACGTTAATGAATATGCACGTAAACATAATACATGTATGTAGGGTAATGGTTAAATAATGAACACTTTGAGTCCTTATTGCGTAATTCATATTTTAATTGTTACATTTGTATGTCCACCGGGTGTTATGTAATTTGATATGTACTGAGGCGCTGTGGGCAATCTTTAAATCGTAAATCTCCTTTTATCTATATTCATTCTCCAATGGTTTTGATTCTTGTAAAACATCTTCATACTTCTCTCTAAATTGAACGTTTACAGTTACCTGTCTTGGGGGAAATTCAACTCCACGCATAAACTTGTAACTCATTTTAAATACAATGACCCCACTGAAAACTGGGAATTCGGTTAATACGACCCCAGATCTTTTAGGCAGGTGACGGAACAAAGGAGTGTTAAAGCCTTACAGAAAGTTCCTTTGGGGATCTTATTGTACGACTTTCAGCCTGCATATTCCGCTGCCACTTGTCTTAAGATCCGGCTATAATACAAATTCGAATGACAGTTCTAGAGAGGCGTCACTGTATTTTTATCACTTCATGAATAATAATTTCACCAATATCTTGGCAATAATAAATGTCTGGTATTAGATTTCTCACCAGTTAACATCGTCACGTGTTGTTACTTTAATTTATAGAGTTTATGGATTTTCTGTTTGACGTTAACATATATTTTATCAAAATATGCCGGTGATGCTACTTATTTTAGTTTTCGAACTATTGGTGTTTACTGTTTCGTTAAATAAAACGTTTGCCTGATCTCGAAATTCAAGGGACCATACAAATTACTTCGAGTCATCCAATTTCTAATCTGGACAATTTCTCACGTTCACCACAGTTGAATGCAGGTCAAAGTAATGTTGAAATATGGGAGCTTTCAACATTAATTTCGGTCTGCATTAATCTGTCATGTATGTATCAAGATATGCGTAGTGATACATTTTAGAACAATTTACAATACAAACTTTTGAAAGGACCAAACTTTTACCTCGAGGTATCCCAAAGATAGAGTTATTTCTGTTCGAGATATCGAAATTCAGCTGTATATATTTATTATGCAAGTTGCAGAATATCTGTATAAGAATTAGGAAGTAGTACAGTAACACCTCTCTATAACGGCCACTACAATGTAAATTACATCAAGTAGTATGTGTTAAAGGCAGGTGACTGCTTAAGGCAAGGTGAAAGTAAAACAGAACGCTCCAGAGGAGCGTTCTGTTTTACTTTCACCTTGCTTTAAGCAGCCACCTGCCCTAAATACCAACTTATTAACACAATTTAGTGACCGTTATAGAGAGGTTTTACTGCATTACAAGAGCATGTGGAAACATACTCCGCAGTCAGAGGAATCCGGGATTCCTTCAATTTTTACTGAGCATAACTATCTATTGTAACCGTATGTTTGATTAATAGTTACACAATACTCTGGCTTATGATGAATATACTTAATGCAAGCCTTGACGTAAGCGTATACTCAATGAATATTCATGTAAGAAATAACGGCGTAGTCACGTCATGAACATTAATCACAGTCATTAATATAATTGCACGTGACCACAAGAAAAAATGGCCGCATTATAAACCGTAGAGTGATGTCCGTGTTATATCATAAGCAAACAGAGCAAACCCTGATCAGACCGTTCATACAGAAACCGTCTGATCTGGGTCTACTCTGTTTGCAAAGGCTAAAAAGACGTTTTTACTATTTATGGAGTAAAGGGTTAGAATACAAAATTAAGCCATATATCACCACGTCAAACAGTAGAGAAACAGACACGAAACATATAGAGTAAAACCTCTCTATAACGGCCGTTAAATTACAAAATGTATTTTGTGTTAAAGGCAGGTGGCTGCTTAAAGCAAGGTGAAAGTAAAACAGAACGCCCCAGGAGCGTTCTGTTTTACTTTCACTTTGCTTTAAGCAGCCACCTGCCCTAAATACCAACTAATTCACACACATTTAGTGGCCGTTATAGAGAGGTTTTACTGTAAATAAACAATGTAGCTGTCTGATGTGGGTCTATTCTGTTGCAAAGGTATACATGTTGACATTATTACTCCACACGTTTCTATGCTTTTGGAAATAGAGTAGACCACTATCCGACGACTCCTGTATGAGCCGTGTGATCAGGGTCTGTTCTGTTCGCTTATGATATAATGTAGATCTGATTCTAGTTTCTGCCATGATCAATCCCCCTCCCCCGTGTCCATGTGCTGTTATAACAATTAATCAAATTATTATTCATGATGCCACTATTTCTTGCATGAATATTCAGACAGTGAAGAGTGAAACACATGGTGTTTAATACTATATGCATTTTACGCTTAGACCATTCGAAAGAATCGAAACTTCTGTGAGAAGCATTCACTGTTTGTAATGGAGTGCTTTCCTCAACCAATTTTACGATGTCATTTACTTAATAAATGATCTTCTGTCTTTGCTAATCTGTTTGCTCTCTCCAAACATATGTGTTTAGCGGAGCACGGCTATATTGCCTCCGATAGCCTATTTCAGTATTGATATGTAATGTATCATGATCTCCGTGAGGTCGTTACAGCCAACGAACAGAGCTTCAGCTCGAGATCAATTGCCCTACATTCACACATTTCATTAACACTTTTCATTAACACTTAGATGTCTTTTCAGTATTAGAGGAGGTTGCTAAACATTTTGCAATAAGAAATAAGAGTTGCGTCATATCCAAGTTTTCACTACTGATTAGAATCGTCTCTTTGAGACAATTCTAATGAGCAGTCACAACTTTGATGGAATTCTATGTCCTTTGGGGTATGAAGTCCTTCGTATTGCGCCCTGTGACATTGCCAGCTATAATTCGAAATTCGAATGCAACAGTGTAAATATTATTTCAGTTTCTGATTTTTGACATTTTTCCTGACATATTAACAACTCTTTTGGCGCCCTTAATTTTCGTCTGTTAACAATGTTGCCTATTTTTAGTTTCAGAGTGACCTCTCCTTCAATATTTTCTCTTAACGTTAGTGGTGTGTCAAATAGATTGGAACCCGATGAGACACCGAGTCACTCGGTATCTAACCTTGATCAATAATGTTCGCAGATATTCACATAATCGATCATTGTCCAAAGTCACATGAGTAGCTTTCCGACGAATTCAGCAATAAAAGATATGCAGTAGTGTTGGGAATCGGACCCAAAGCCTTTACTCGATCATCGGTACATTTTCGCGATGAATCGTCGATTAAAAATCGCGATTAAATTCTAATATGGCGGGTTTATTTGAGTTTGGGTAAATGGCTAATATGTTTTAAAACTTAGGTTACAAAATGATTATGTTCAGTTAAACAATGACAAACAATGTGTAAAACCCTAATCAGATGTTTGGCCTTATCTGGCTTCTACCGTTTGTTAAACTGTATGGTTTCCATACGGTTATGTATAAATCGTCGACGATGACACGAAAGCCGAGCACTGCTATTAATCGGCACATCACTAGTATACAGTAATCTTAGGCATACCGGGTAGATTGTTCGCTCGTTCAAAAGTACATATATGAGTTATGCAGGAAACACCAAATACAAAACACACAGTCACCCGAACAGCGCCATGATAAAACAAAAACAGCAAATGCATTTGCTTTTTAACAGACAAAAAGAGACACACAAAGACATAAGAGACACACGTTATAGGGAAGATGGAAGTACCGCCGTAGAACGGTCAGGGTAAACATTTACTCTAAAAATGGGACGGTCAGTGATAAGTGTCGGGGGGGGGGGGGGGTTAACCATTACTCTAAAAACAGAACGGTCAGTGAATAATGATTAGTGTCACTCGGGGGTGGGGTTAAACCGTTACTCTAAAGCCATACAGTGTAAATAAACATAACTTACTAAGCTACGACAACCGCGATGGCAAATACAGTAGTAAATTGCATGTAAAACGAAAACATGTTTAAGTGGGACAAACTGGATCCACCTATGGCTAGTGTATTCGATGATTGAGCTGCGATCAGTGTAACTGTAGAACAATAATAAAGGGTACGACAGAACAAGATAGTACAAGCATCCGAAGTCCTCTTCTCGTTTCGGGATTTTAGAATACGTATTTATAGAGTACAAAGGCTTTCCTGTCTATGTACATGGAAAGAGGGCAGCGTGATTGCCAACTGTAAAAGGGGTGACAACCCAGACATGCAGTATGTTGTAGTATTATAGGATCATAAATATATTGCTTTGTTCGTTCATATTTGAAACATAAGATATGGTGTCTTTTATACTAAAACATACAGAGTGTGAGATTTCTTGGATCCTATTGCGATTCAAGACTACAATCTGTAATGCTAAGTACCAATTCTCATATACTAGCGGTAAGAAAGATATTAGTATATGTAATGTATAACGTCGAATAAATATATAATACATAATCAGGGCTACAGATAAACGTCGGTGTTCAAATACTAAAATAGTCATTTCTTCAACAACCCATATGTTGTGACCACTCTTTAGAATCGTCTCTATTTCGAGACGATTCTAAAGAGTGGTAACAACATAGAATTTGGCGGAGAATAAAGAGGTTATTCCTGAAAAAAAATACTTTACGCATCTTTTTCGGATAGTTGAAACAAAAAAACTTAAGTTAACTTCCATTGACCATGTGCCCATTCTCAGTTGTGCAACATGTACATTTTAAGTTTTAACATGAATACAAATCTTTACATTCGTAAATATATTGCAAAAGTTGAAGTTAAAGTTATTCTTGAAGATGTTTATATTTACGTGTCTTGTCTTGACCTCTGCATAATATAACAAAGTAACTTTGGGTTGTCTCAAAACAATATTTAACTTCGAAGTATTTTAATAAATTCCCTGAAAAAGTATAACTAATACATACTTGATGTTCATACATCTTCTATGCAAGCTGTACAATGGAACCTCTCCAAACCATCCATTTAATTATTTAGCATACGAGCGTTAAAAAGCATGTGGTTGCTTAATGCAGCGCAACAGTAATGTAGAACGTTCCTATAGACGCTTTCTGTATTACTTTTGATCTGCAAAAAGCTACCACCTGCATTACATACCCATAATTAGACCCCAGTTTGATGGCAATTGTAACCCTTTCCCTCATTGGCTATTTAGATCAAACCTCTTGAATAAATCTACCGAAAAGGAGCACTAATTAGAGAAAGGGAAAATATTAGAAATTAGTAGTTTGAAACCATTGTGATAAATAGAGCATTTGCTCCTGTAGGAGCAAATGCTCTATTTATCACAATGGTTTCACAAAGTGACTTTTACAGAGTCGTTAAAAATAGTCAATATGAAGGAATGGGTTAAGACAGGTTCTACTAACTAGTCGATATCAAGTCAGAGGTTGTTAAATGAAGAAGTCTATACGCATTTATTGTCATAGTATTTTCAAAAAGACCCATCCCAGATCTGATCTTATTTTTTAACCCATTGTTTTTACATGTTCAGGGAGTACAACAAACAAAATATTTGTTCGTATATGCCATTGACATCGATTAGTTGGTTCAGCAAACAGTACGAACCTTGATCAGAGGGATTCTTCAGGAGCCCTCTGATCAGGGTCTACTTTACTTGCCCATGGACAACTTGGGTCACTTGGAACTAATGCGCCAAGAACAATGTCCATAAAAGCTGATAAATTATGGTAATGATTTCATCACCGTTGTTGTTATTGTCCATTTTTGTACTGTAAATGGTATTGCTGACACTAAGTTATTCACAATTTATTCAATAAACAGGCATTTTTAATCACACAGAGCAGGCCTTGATCAGATGGCAACTATAGAAGTCATCTGAAATGGGTTTACTAAGTTTGTGTAGGTAATTATTAAGATCTGATTCTACAATTTTTATCAGAGTCAAATATATTCTTGGTCATACATCATAATGATTATTAAGCTAATTAATATTCATGATGACATTATTTTATATGCATATTCATAGCGCAAATGACTACAGGGGCAACGGGTACTATAAAATACATCGAAATGTCCACTGTGTGGTACGAAATAACCATCTAGTTGCAACGCATCACTATCGCCCAGCTCTTCCAAACAATGGATAGGTTTTCGTGCCTTCTCCATAACTTAAATGCTTCATTGATAAAAAACGTAAGGACCAAATATTTCTCTACCATTGGCAACTACGGTGATTTAAGATAACGAGCAGTATTAGTCGGCACGCGTAAGCTAGTTGCTCCTGGCGAAGGGAGAAATTGCCTAAATTAGACCCGTCTACATTTTATTTCTATCTAGCGATTTGGTGATTACAAAGACATTCTTCAGAGAATAAAAAAAACTACTTTCTGTTTTATATTGTAAATTCAATACTCTGTGCTAAACGTTAAGACATATGTGAAGCAGAGTAGTAATTAGAGCAGCATTGTTCACCGTCAGTGATAAGTCCGGCAAGATGATAAGCTAATAAACGATTAACCCTTTCCCTCATATAAACGTGATTTTACGCATTTGCAAACAGAGTAGACCCAGATAAGACGGCTCCTATAGGAGCCGTCTGATCTGGGTCTGCTATTTTTGATAGTGAAATTTTAAAACAGAAAATCTTTTCTAAAGTGATTACAACGTCCCGCCTTCCATATTTCATTATAACTACTTTTCCCATGAATATGCAGTAGGTATTGAAAGTTGGATAATAAATAATAATAATGATAATAATAATAATAATAATAAATAGAACAGTTTGAAATGGGATATTCCACAATTCAAAACAAGTCATGTTTACCTCGAACACTAAGGGATATAAAGAAACAACTGTGACATGGTCAACAGTGAATACCATAATGAGCGGGTCCTCTAGAGAGCCCGTCACACGGGTCTACATTGTTTGCAAAGGACATTAAAGGCATGTCCTCCGCACTGAAAGGGGTGTTACTTACTACCTGAAAGGGCTGTTACTTACTACCTGAAAGGGATGTTACTTACTACCGGCCAGTTACCTATATTGGCATTCAGTGTATAATTTGCGTCGTATTCATACGTTTATATTAAAATAATTCTATTGGGAAAATTCTGAAAGTAGGAGATCCTTCGAAAGCAAAAGCATCAATGCAAAATTGCCGACTCAGTTTTATTGAGCCTGTTCATGTACAACATCACTGTCGTCCCCTAGCATCGGTTTAATGGAAAAGTAGTAAAGTCAAGCAGGCAAAGCCACATACAAGACGCAACCACCACCAAAACACCGATAGACAGCATGACACACATACACACACACAACCACACACCCAAACGCACACTCACACACGAGATGAACACAGAAAACACCAAAAGACACACAAGAACCAGAGACAAACGTTCCACACATGAACAAAATCACAAGCACAAAGACGCAAGGCAAACAAAAGGAATGGGTAACAAAGAGAGTACCGCCTTGGCACGGTCAGTAGCAAAAACACCACTGGGGGTTTAAACCGGTTTACGGACGTCCTAACCTCACAGTTCTCTCAAAGTCATCCTAGCTTTACAAATAGTGTAAATAAAGGTATCCCCGCTCGACTTACCCACAACATAGACGACGGTGAACACAGGACAACATGTAAAACATAGCATAATAACTGTGACAATCCGTCAAATATGTACTCAATGGCTTTGCTGAAGTCAGAGCACCTGCAGGTAAGCCGTTAAGGGCACGACAGGGAAAAAGTAATACATGAGTCTGGTAAGCTCATCCTGTATCCAAGTTTAAGAGTATACTATCATAGAGTACTACCCTCGGCCTGTCATCGCGCAAGCAAAGAGGGAAGCGTTGCTACCGACTGTAAAAGGGTCGATAACCAAACATGCAGTGCGTTGCAATATAATAGGATCATAACCTTTCTTTTTAAATGTTCTAATGCGTTTAATAAACAACTCATGAAAATGGATATGACCCCGAATTTTCCTAAGTTTGTAGATAACATCCCCATAAAAGTCTGGTTGAGAAATGCCTTGTTGCAGTAACGTCCGTAGATTGCAATTATATTTACTAATGAGTGGTAAATTTCGGTAATAAAATTTAGAAAAAGTTTTCCGAATTTTGTGATATCTGTAACCTTGCTTAAGAAGTTTATCAGTTATAACTAAATTACGTCTGTTAAAATCTTAAAGCAAAGAACAGGCTCGGGCAAACCTAATACGTTGAGAAATGTAAACCCCATAAGATGTAGAACGTGGCACATCTCCATCTAGAAAAGGATAATTAACAATTTTAAAATTAAAATCTTCTCTTTTATCGTATATTTTGGACGAAACTTTATCATTTGTAATTGAAAGATTCAAATCTAAAAATGAAGCCATAATGTCAGATTGATTCGCTTTGTTTAAAGATAGTTCTTTTGGGTAGATTGAAGAAAGCATAGTATCAAAATAAGGATTATCTAAATTCAAAATATCGTCTAAATACCTTGAAGTTTTATTAAAAGCATTAACAATATCGGTCTGTGTATCAGGTTTTAAGCTAAGCATAAAATCCCTCTCATAGCAATACAAAAACAAATCTGCAACAAGAGGGGCACAATTTGTACCCATGGGTATACCAACAACTTGACGATATATGGTATCCCCATAACGCACAAATATATGATCTAAAACAAAGGTAAGAGATCTACAAACATCAAGGCAAGTCCACATTGTGTAATGTTCAACTTCTGAATTCGAAAAGAATGAACGTTGAACATTACAAGCAATGAACATTTTGTTTTCTCTGGCAAAGGTTTTTTTCTATTAATATAATAAGTTTATCCTTTATAAGATGGTGAGGTAGAGTAGTATAGAGTGTAGAGAAATCATAAGAGCTCAGTAAAGAAATGTTATACTGTTCATTTTCAAGTTTTGTTAAAACATCATTTGAATTTTTTATGGACAAAAAAAACATTAATACCAGAATTTTCATATATTTTATCACAGTAGCGTTTTACATGTTCTTTGATCGTAGTAAGACAGGACGTCAAAAGTATAGATAATTTAGTAGTGGTACAACAGCTAGAGTTGGCAATAAAACGCGCCTTATAAGGGTTTTATGTTGTTTCGGAATCCAGTACAAAGTAGAAAGTTTATGTTGTTTTATGTTAGGACCAGACTTAAAATTATGGCACATTTTTACATGTACCGAGACTATATCTTTTTCTATATCCGCCTGCGGCACGGAAGGTCGTGGGTTCGATCCCCGGCTGCGACAGACCAAAAGTCGTTAAAAGTTGGTACTAGTAGCTCCCTTGTCTGCGCTCGACATTAAAAGGTGTAGTTCTAGGACTGGTCGGCCCGGTGTCAAGATAATGTGACTGGGTGGGATGCCCTTGCCATGTGCCCGCGGCAGGGGTATTTCAGTGAGGCAGCACTATAACTTGTCTCATGCGGGTGCCGTCTGCATATAACTGAAATACTGTTGGTCGGACGTTAAACCCAACTCACTCACTCACTCTTTTTCAGGTGTTTGAACTGTTATATATTTTTTTGAATCAGTAAGCTCCTTCTTTAAAACATCAACATAATACAATCTTCAAATAATGATTACATTATTTGATGCCTTATAAGTAGGAACAAGAACATAATTTGAATGAAAATTAGAAATGTTTTTCTTCAAATAGCGAAATGTAACTCTAGGTCGAGGTGGTAAAAGATGGTAATTTGATTTGTAAAAAGTAATACGCGTATCAATAATATCAAAAATACATTTCTTCCAATCCGAAAGGGCATTAACATCATGTTCTCGTCGACACCATTTGATGCAGAATTCTTGAATAGCTTCCGCAATATGAGTTCGACAAGCGTCAAAATCAATAAGGGGAAGGTAATCTATATTTAGGTAATCTATATTTAGGTAATCTATATTTAGGTCCTTTAGTTAGTTAAGCAGTATTCAATTTCCATAACTAAAATGCATTGCAATTCATGATTTTGAAGCGCCAGAAAATATAACAACGCTGCGAAAGATATACCGTGCGACAGAGGCACTCAGCCTCTTAACAGGATCCACACAGTCAGGCATTATGCTCGCTCTATATACGTTAGATTTGAAAGAGGAAATGGCTTTTCTATGACGACATTTATTGTTTGTTTGGTTGTTTGTGTTGATTAATCCTTTCCGCCATGAAATGTATATTATGTATCTTATATTTATTTAAGATATAATTACGTCATGAATATCAATTAGACTAATTTGCTGTAATAGCACATGGACACAAGAAGTTTTGGACATGCCAGAAACTGTAGAATCATATCTATATTGTATCGTAAGCAAACAGTGCAGATTCTGATCAAACGGCTCCTACATGAGCCGTCTGATCTTGGTCTACTCTGTTTGCAAAGGCGTATAAAGGCGCATTTACGGAGCAAAGGATGAGCGTCCGTTTCTGCTCACCATGGGCTAATTGGACGCCCCAGAGAGATGGGAGGGGATACAGATAAATCCGGGCGCGATGTTCTATTCTTATTATCGATAGAGTTTCTCTGGTTCTTTTAGATGCCCAGTTTAAATCACTTATACATCGGATCTCGGTTTATAGTCTCGCCCAAAAGACTTGGTCCGGCGGGGAATCGAACCCGGGACCGCTGATATTGTATTCGAGCGAGTCAACCATACAACCACGTCCGCTGGTGGTGCCAATTATCACGTAAATGCTTATACACGTTAAATGATATAGTTACAAAAGGTTTGCGCTAACTTGCTAGGATGAAATAGTTTGTGAAATTTATTAAATTAGTCGACTACTTACTGACATGTTTGCGCATTGCATACCTAATCAAATATCTACTTGTGATAGGATGCAATTCGTTAAGAAAGCAAATGTGGCAGCCACATGCGTTTAACACATACTACATGATGTTATTTAGTGGTCGTTGTAGAGAGGTTTTACTGCGCAGTAAAAATCCTCTAAACCGGAATAATAGCAGCGAATAACTTAGGTACGTTTAGCCATGTGGCTGCTTAATGCATGGTGAAAGTCATGCAAAAAGCATCTTGTAGGGCCTCTGGAAATTAGTAACGTTTTCCTTGTTCAACATTCATGTAAGGAATAATGACATCATTAATATTTATTAGCCGAATTTGTATAATGGAACATGTACACTGGGCACTGTTGGTGTTGGAAGAAACTGTAGAGTCAGATCTATTATAATTCCATAAAGGAACTGAACATATCCTGATCAGACGGCGCCTCGTCTCGTGTTTGCTGAAGGCGTGAAAATGCGTTTTATATAATGGAAAGGGTTAAGAATACAATCGGCTTTTATCCAGTCACCAGGCTTCTCTAGTGACATAATAAAGGGGGTGCAAATAAACTTAGGTTTATTAGGTTACTTCCGGTAGTGGAAGGTTTATTAGGTTAGTAGATAGGCGTAATGATTCTATAACCATGGAACTATTTTAGTTTTCTGTAAATAATCATAAACATGTTGATGGAATAGATCTAACAGATCTATTTGGTCACCAGAAGAATTATTCAAATGAGAAAAAATAAAAATAATTGGCTACAGCTGGATTCGAACCCGCGCCTGATCCTACAAAAACTAATTCTAATCTCTCTAGAGACGTCGCCCTTACCGATTACGCCACTGAGGCCACATACAAAATGACGTTGATTTATCGGTTTTATTAATTTAATCCACCGCTGGCAAAATCCGTTTTTGATGAAATCAAACCTGGAAGCAAAGATTGACAGATAAATAGTAAATGTTTTCTTTTCACTCTCATGATTATTTGATTGATAAACTCTTACAGTGGCGGTGATAGTCATAAACCTAAATATAGCCTGTTCAGTTCCATCGATTTCTGAGTGACGTTAGGTAGAATCTAAAAATAGAAACCGAGACTACGTAACTCGAATTTGACCTAAGAATATAGATCATGTCTGTTTGAAATAACTTATCGACCCTCGATTCAAATCATCTTATTTTTTCAAATTCAACCACGTTTCCCTTCTAGTAATACAAGTATCGAAACTATATTCCTCTGCGGTAGCTCATTAGATCTATTTACGTCTAAATAGAAGTGAAAAGGGAGGGATACGTTGATCGAAAAACTGCATTTTCAATGTAAATTATTTCAAGAGTGTTATGAGTCTATAAAAAGGACATTTAACTATATTGACTGGATAAATCGAATAATAGGTTAGTGCCGTAGATGGGACGCCTTTATCCGACTCGGAGAGAAAACAGTTGAGGCTCGGCAAGCCTCGCCTCAACGTTTTCTCCCCTCGTCGGATAAAGCGTCCCATCTACGGCACTAACCTATTATTCTCTATATATTCTACAAATGAATTCACTGTATAACTTTGAAATTATGTCAATCCATATTGAATTAGGTCAGTGGGTTTTGGGTCAAGTGTAATGTGCTGTGGCATAACTAACATCAACCATACATACAGTTGTTCTAATTAATAATTGTTGAGCTAATTGAAGATCTAAGGATCCACTGTTTGCGTAAACCATTCAAAAAGCATTAAGTGTTTAGATAGTGCTTGTCAATTGTTCGAGATAGGGTCAATATATTGAGTGACAGGTGTCGTAGCCCATGGAATTCTTACTTATCAAACCTTTACTCTAATGAGCCTTTGCAAACAGAGTAGACAGATCCTGTAGGAGTCGTCTGGCCACTGTTTTGTTTGCTCAAAGAATAGTACAGTAAAACCCCGCTAATGCGACCACCAAAAACGGGCATGATTCTGGGTGGCAGAGGCAGGTGGTAGCTTAATGCAGGATGAACGTTATGCAGAAAGCTCCTATAGGAGCTTTCTGCATAACTTTCGTCCTGCATTAAGCAACCACCTGGTTTAGACGACATCAGTGGCTGTTTATTAAGTGGTCGCATTAGCGGGGTTTATTAAGTGGTCGCATTAGCGGGGTTTATTAAGTGGTCGCATTAGCGGGGTTTCACTGTATACTATAGAACCAGTCTTCAGCGGCCATACAAAGAGGCCTGATTATGGGTCTGTAAGGCAGATAGTAGTTTAATGCAAGTCAAAAGTACTGCAACAAGCTCCTATAGGACAGAAATAATGACAGCATGCATATTTATTAGCTGTTGACACGTGGTTGCATATGCACGCAGTATTGTTGTTATTATTAGAAACTGTAGGGTAAGATGTTTTATAGTTTCATAAGCAAACATAACGTAACCTGATCAGACGGCTCATACAAGAACCGTCTGATCTGGGTCTACACTGTTTGCAAGCGTGTGAAACGGCGTTTGTATGAAATAAAGGCTTAACGCTTTACTCCTTTGTAAACAGAGTAGACACAGATCGGACGGCTGCTATGGGAGCAGTCTGTTCAGGGTCCGTTCTGTTTGCTTTTGATATGAAACAGGTATGTTTCGAAAGTTTCTGCCTTGTTCAAATCTTCATGTATCCATGTGCTATTATATCAAATTAATCTAATTAATAATCATGAAGTCATCATTTCTTACTTGAATATTTATTGTTTGATTGGCTTGTGTTGATTAACGTCCATTCTGCCATTTCTGTTCACTATGAATTAATTGGACGTTTCAGGGAGGGGAGAGGATATAGAAAAACCCGGGCGTGATGCCTTACTCTTATTAACGATAGAGTCCAACGGACTTGACTATTTATGGAGGAAATGGCTTATTAATAAGGGACATTATGACTTTTAAAAACTGTCCCTTTATAGTTAGCTCTGTTCAGAACTATATAACATCAACTGAGTTTAAAGTATATATTAGGCATTAATAGGATTCTAGCACGTTTCCTATTTATCTGCCTACTATTTTATCATGTCGGATTGTTTTAAACACCATTAAAACACAGCGGCGTATATAAAAGATAGTCCTTTAATAGTTTCCCCTTTATATGTTTATTACACATTTCAATACTTACTGAATATTCATTGACATAATACTTATAAAGAAATATGGAAGGTGGGATATTGTAGCCATTTTAGAACGTATGGGAACAGATCTATTAAATTCCATAGGCAAAGAGAGCAGACCCTGATCAGACGGCTCCTATAGTAGCCGTCTTATCTGGATCTACTCTCTTTGTAAATGAGTGAAAACACGTTTATATGAGGGAAAAGGGTTTAAAAGTTTCTTATATATCCGACGATGAAATGGTAGTAGATATAAATGATTTATCTAGATTATGCAGACCTAAGTTAAACATAAATCTAAAAGCGTCCTGCTCTCAGCTTAAACAAAAGACATATATTTGAACGTGATTGGATCTAACTGACTATTTATCCAATATATAACAATTACTGTCCAATGCCTAGTGCGATTTCCCGAGAACTCATGCGACGACAACCAGTAATGTTCCACCCTTCTGTGCCATGAAGACGGGTCTGTGATATCGCCGGCAAATAGTTTGGATCCAAATGAGACGTCAAGTAACTTGGCGTCTCGTCAGGATCAAAACTGGTTGACATTCAGTGTATTGTTTTTATAAAGAAACTGAACAAGCACCCACGGTAAAACTTGAAGCTGACGAAAATGTGTCCGGCAGACTCCAATGCTTGCACTGAAAGGGGTTCTGCTGACAACGAATGCTTGCTAAACTCCTCATCTGCTGTATTTTTGTTTGCTTCCTTTTCGTTAAGTTTTTAAGAAACTATTGTCCGAGTCTGAACCAATATGGATACAGGCATGAGGCCGATACTCGGCATATCATATACAGTAAAACCCCTCTAATGTGACCACCAAAAGGGGGCATAATTCACAGTGGCAAAGACAGGTGGTAGCTTAATGCAGGACGAAAGTTATGCACAAAGCTCCTATAGGAGCTTTCTGCATAACTCTCATCCTGCATTAAGCAACCACCTGCTTATGAAGACAGTTATGTTTGTTCATTAAGTGGTCGCGTTAGAGGGGTTTTACTGTGTATCAAATTTGTTAGCAAATGGCAGAATGTCGGTTAAGAATTGAATGGAAAGCTTCTTGCTTAATTCCACCTTGTTAGATACTCTTTCACCCTTTACTCCATGACCATGTATGTAAGATATAATGACGCCATGAATATCAATTAGATTGATTGTTATGATAGCATATAGGCACAGGAATGTTCGGCAACGACACAAAGTGTAGAAGCATATCTATAATTATTATAATATTAGCAAATTGAGCAGACCCTGATCAGATGGCTCGTATAGGAGCCGTCTGTATTAGGTCGACTCTGTCTGCAAAGGCGCAGACAGGCGTATTTATACAGTAAAGTGTTACGCCTTAAAGTATTTGAGTGAAAAACAATGAAGACGCCAAAAAGCTCACCAGGTTTAAATGTGGCGGTTTCCTTGGTCAGCACTCTGCAGATAATACAGTGTCTTGTTTCCCGCGAAATTCCTGATTTGATTTGTTGTGAAATGCCCCATATTCCCTTAATAATCAGCCTCTTAGCGTGGCATATTTTCAGCAGATTACAAGATTGGATTGCAAGCCATTTTGGGAGGTTTAAGGGCCTGAAGCAATTATTTACGACTGGAATCCTGCAATGAAATTTATTTACTCTATCGTACACACAGGAAATGACGTCTAGATTTGGGAGATATTGGTTCTATTTAATAGTAAAATCAATTTGGCTATGATACTTTTTATCAATGGTGGATTCAGACAGTTTACTCATCAATTCACGATATTGTCTGGAGACAATTGTTTCTTTAGATCGGGTTTGGTGTTAAAGTAACAATCAAAAGAAAATGAAAGAAACAATCAAATGAAAATGATGTAGACACACAATACTTTTGTACAATAAAATGGTTTTGTCAATGTCGATATATTAAAATTCTCAACATTACAAACATTTCCCAATCTAAACAAACAGAAATAAACCCCCGGTACATGTTCAAACTTGGAAAATATTACAAATGAAACAAATGCGCAATCGTGCATTGAAGATAATAAAACAAACATATCACATGTATTTATTATACAAGTATCGTATAGCTTATCAGGCTTGGTGAGGTGATATCTCTTCCGTTATTTGAGTATGATAAAACTTATCTAGATCGGACGTTCAAATTAGTATCAATGCAGGTCTTTAACCCTTCGCTTGCTATTCACGTCAATATACCTACCTGTAAATAGTGAAGACCCAGATGAGACAGCTCCTGCAGGAGCTGTCTCATTAGGGTCTGCACTATTTACAAGTTGATTGTGCAACCAGTGCACTCCACAGCAGTGATTGCACAGCGAAATACTTGTAGACAGTGAGAAAATGTATTTGAAAATTCAGCAAGAGAAGGGTTAAGACATGTGTTAGCTTAATGCAGGGCGACAGTTATGCAGAAAACTCTTTACAAGAGCTTTAACATGACTTTCATCCTACATTAAGCAGTCATTTTTTTTAAAATTGATCTAAAGTGCGTGTGTGCTAAACTTCCGGCTTGGGGGTTACTGTAGATAAAACTAGCGGCATATCCATTTGATATACTGTGATATGTTGCATAGAACAAATAACTCTGCTGTGATGTTCGGGTTTCTACCAAGACCAGCTGCCGATCGATCAGTGTTACACCTTTTAAAATTGTCAAATCAACTCTTATCCTTCTATTAAAACAAAACGAGCTTGTGAAACAATATGCCCCCGGTATGATCTTTGATATTGATCCATGACATTGACCTTAATAAGTCACCCCTAAAATTGTTCGTATCCATAAGTTGCACATACTTGCAAAATTTGAAGTATGTATGTGGAATGGCGACAAAACTATCGCCATCGTTAAGGTGGGGCCAAACAGACAAACCAACTAACCAACAGCCAGACAGACATACAGGGCAAATACAATATGCATACAAATTATTTCGGCTCCAATTCCGACCTGGAGTAGAAATTAGCCTTTCTGAATCGACTCGTTCAAGCTTTAGAGAAACCATTGTCAAACATCATAAATCCATAATTATCATGGTTTAAGCATGATACTGTAAAACCCATCTAAACCGGTTATGTAGCCAATCATGTATATACTTTTAAAAAGGCAGGTGGTTGCGTAGGACTGAGATGAAATAATACAGAAAGCTCCTTTTATAGCTTTCTGCATGACGTTCACAATACATTAACGTGTCATATGTCTTAAAGACCGTCATTGAAACTTTAAACGTCCGATTTGGAGGGGTTAATCAGGATTAATCGGCACACATCCTGATCTGGAGCGATGTATTTCACAGCAAACTGCCACACTAGTCCCTAGTTCATATAATTCTAAGCAAGTTTGGACATACACTACATTCCTGTTTGTTTGTTTGTTGTTGTTTTTCTTGTCAGTTTATATTGTTTCGTTATCTGCCATTGCTGTTTTGAAGTTGCATCATTTAATTACGAGGCTTTTTTATGTACTTTAGACAGCACCAACGAGTAAATACCGTACCACCCAGTGCCATTTGTCACTGACCGTTCCAATGCTTCATCCGCCCTATTGTTTGTTTGTTATGTCTTTGCGCGTCTCTTTGTTTCTTTTATATACATGTACATTTACTGTTTTTCGTCATGGTGCTATTTAGGCGGTTGTGTATTTTGTATGCGGTTTTTCCTGCATGATGCATACATGTACCTTTATCCATAATTGTAATCATATTTGAAGTAATCAAAATAACAAATTGATATGATTTAATAATAATAATAATATTAATGACACAAATCATAATCATATGTGTTATAACTTCACCCAAAATGGCGTACTTTTGTTTACAGATGTGACGAATGAGTGCAAAGTCGAACATTTATATTTGTTTAAGACGTTGTAACTGAATCGTAAGTCTAGTTGAAAACAGACGTTGAATTTATTGGCTGACAATAAAACCATTTCTACTGCATCTCGATCGATAATGATGTTTGAATCACACGGTTCAATGACCCAACTTTACTGCGAGTTGTCAGTCAGTCGGTGCTTCAGCGGTATTTAAATACCTGGTTTAAGATGCATACGTCTAATAAAGAACATTCCTTTGCCTTAGGATGTTTGACTGTCTGACACAGTTTCACGACTTGAAATATACATAGCCTTTGGCTCTGCTCTAGCTTGTATCCTTGATACGACAGTAGTCTTTCTGGGATTTGTTTTATCTATATGTGATATTTTCCAAGCATTTGCAAGACACTGTTTGTACTTACCTACTTGTTTTGATTTAATCGCATTACTGTCTACATTTCGATTGGATTAATGATAAACACTACTTAGTCGTCTTGTGAGACTAGTCATAGTTAATGGTTCTATATGTGATGCTTATTGTGCATCCCTGTCATCCAAGAAGTCGTTGAGTTTACTAGACAACTATCAAATGTTAGGAAGAATAATCATTTCGTATATTTGACCGATATACAGTACAGAAACAAACCTACACTTTTGAACTTTTGAACTGCTTTGATGGGGGAACAACAAAGGAAAACAACAAACGATCCTTTATGTGACAATCAGAAGCATATATTACATATAGAATATGTCACCAGTTGTCATTTGAGAGTAACATTTCTTAAACGAGTTTAGAAAAATGTTATTTAGCGAGCTCTTGACTAGCTTAATAACTTTATCTTCTGGACCAGTTTAAGAAAATATCATACAAAACATACTAACAAAATGTGTTTTGAGTTCGTATTCAAATCTGTTTGCATCGCACCAAACATATGTTAGTACAGAATTAGTCTTGAACAACCATTAGGGAGGGATGTATTATATTCACAGCACTCCGATTCAGTATTTACGATACTCAGCCCTAACTGTCAGAAGCACAGACAAATTGTCCACTGTATCAGTACAGTAGAAAGACACTCAGTTCCAAACAAATAGCACTCAGCTTAATAACTGTGCCATCCAGTTTTGCCAACCCAGCATTCAGCCTAACAACCATGGTACTCGGCTCCTTTGGCAGGATTGGCACCCAGCTTTGAACAAGTGGTACTCAGCTTAAAATATTAACATGGCACTAAACTCCTTTAGATGCCTTCTACAAGTGACACTCAGTTTAATAATATTAGTATGGCACTCAGCTCATCTGGTAGAAATGACACGCAGACTAATACACATGGCTCGTATTAACAACATGTCACTCAGCAGAAGTTTTCTCATCTCAGCCAACGGGCTACGAAGAAAGTGGAGGATTGGAGGTTCAGCAGTTTTGTCCTAATCAATCATATAGGGACAGTATACCAGGGTAATATTCCATCATAAAAAGAAAGGAGTGACAAATGCGTTTGTATGAGGTAAATGGTTAATAATACTAACTAGAATTGTTTTTAATACAAAAACCCATGTCTCCCCAAGCACCTGAACAAAATTTTCCAAAGTCCCATATCTCTGCAGAAAATCATCGAATCGAAAAAAGAATAAACTATGCACAGCAAGGCATGGTGCTGATCAATCTTATGAAGTTTCATGAAAATCCGACTAAAGTTTTTGGGGAGTCCTATAACTCTGCAGAAAATCATCAAACCGTAACAGAAATAAGATATGCACATCTAGCCATGATGCTAAGCAATCCTATGAAATTCAATGACTATTTGATTTAAGGTTTTGGAGAAACCGTGCGGACAAATTTCCATGTAAAAACTTCAAAGTCCCATAAATCTGCAAAAAATCGGAGCAATAGCTGCCAATATTATTGAAGCCATAGATATGAAACTTGTGCATAACACTTCCTGCCATCATGCTCATTCCATGAATGAAATGTGGTTCCAATAGCATCAGTAGAACAGGAGTTATTGATCCGAATAAAACTGTAACAAAGGGTAATAACTCCAATAGTATTAAAGCCAGATGTAGGGCCCTTAAACATGACACGTTATCTCATCATGCTCTTTCCATGTATGAAATTTCAATCAAATGGTATTAGCCATATGGGAATTATCGTCCGGACAATAAAGTATGGATAATTGACCTTGAAATATACCAATGACCTTGGATTGTGACTTTGACCTTTGACCCATGTGCCTGAATCCTGCTGTCTTGTTAAGGAGAACTTTTGTGCCACAGCAGTTTGGAATCCTCCCAAGGGTTATACAGATGTGGACCATACATGGAAATTAAGGCTAAAACGTTTGACATTGAATTATGACATTGACCTTTAAAAATATGTCCGAATCCTGCTGTCTGCACATTGGCTTGTTATGAAGCACATTTGTGCCAAATCATTTTGAAATCCGTCCAAGTGTTTAAGAGATATGGAGCGGACACGAAGGATGTGGCTAAAACATTTGACCTTGAATTGTGACCTTGACCTTTAACCGACGAGCCTTAATTGAACGCTATGCACATCTTCTTTTTGAGGCAAACATTTCTGCCAAAGCATTTTGAAATCCATCCATATTCGTGAGAGATATGGAGCGGACACGAGTGTGGCAGACAGACGAACAGACAGACAGACAGACAGATGAACAGACAGACAGACGAACGCCCGGACAGACGGACAGACAGACAAATCGACCAAATACAACATCATAAATAGGGGGATACATAGTTGTAGGGAAATACCATGACTGAATATTAGAAATACAGGCAATTTCACACCAAAATATTTTAATTCCAATACTTCTACATGTGATCATATGACTGTATTCACGTACAGCTTAGCAATGAAATGACAGCGTGACATATTTCAAACTGCTAATTCTATGGTCCAGAAATTAACATATTTTCAAGAATAACTCCAGTATTTCTCCACCAAACCCTATCATCGAGACGATTCTAAAGAGTGGTCACAGTGTAGGGTTTGTAGGAGAAATGATGAATTAAGTATTTGGGTACCCACCATTATCTGTAGCTCTGTGGTGGCTATTTACCGACTGAACGTGTAATATATAGTTTCTTCATTTTCTATTCTGTGCAGTAAATGGCTATAGATATGTGACATAGAGAGAATACTTGTTTCCGTTCTATATTTCCATTACGATATTATCTAACACATCTGAACTTTTAGTAAAGAAGAATTTAGAACATGTAGGTAAATGATTGCCTATTGCCATTAACCCGATGAATAATTAAATATGACTCCTCCCATTCTGGATATTAAGTATTTTGACTTACAGAAACCAGAAGATTATTCAGTGAAATATATTTCGGACACGAAATATATATCTTAATATACGGGAACCGAGTAATATAGAGGAGGGAGCCCTTTGCACTTTTTGTCATAAATATAAATTTCGTTAGTAATAAAATTTGATACAATTTCTGTTTGGTAAATATTCAGAAAGATTTGGTTTGGTTTTTATCGGGTTTGACGTCGTTTTAATAATAGTTCAGTCATATCACGACGTCCAGCTAATTACAGGTTGGGGGCGACCCAGAGGTCATTATGTGTATATGGAACAAATTGCATCGTTTTATGCACAGAAGAACGTCCAGATAGAACCACTGACCTACCACAAACCAGCTGGAAGGTTTCCTCACCTGAAAACATCCAAATGCCCAGACTGGGATTCGAAAGCACAGCGGTATGAGACAAAGCAATTGTCAGTCGAAGACCATAATCACTCGGCCATGGAGGCCCATATATAGAAAGAGCATAGCCAGTTTCATCATGCTGCAGAGCAAGGATTAAGTTATTTCATAGCTTAATGCAAGATACAAACGGAGCAATGTGCTTTATTGTATCATTAATGCCGTGCACGCTAGCGGCCAAACTATGCAAACAGTTTGCATCCAGACGAGACGCCGTCTCATCAAGATCCAAACTGTTTGACACTTTGACCATATTGTTTGCAAAGAAAAAAAAAGAGAAGTTTTATTTTAAGAATTGAAGCAGGCGATAATTGTTCAGACGAAACATTACTTAGCGTGCAAATAGTTAAACAGCAAGTGGTCGGCAGAACAGACAGTCCTATATATATTTCATTTAATCTTACACTTAGCATATTGCAGCAATAATATCAACAGACATTAATGTGTTGATATGATATTTAAATTATTAGCCTAGAAGCCATGTGATCACTGTAACCGCGGAAAATTAGACCCATTCCGGCATATTGACGCTAATTGACTCTTCTGTAAAAGTTTCATTTTAAAACCATTGTATAGGAGCAAATGCTCTATTTATCATAATGGTTTCGATACTACACAATTCTAAAGTTTCCCTTTTCTCTAGCAAATGCTCCTTTTTGATAGATTTAATCAAAGAGGCTGGATCTAAACAAAAGCCTATGCGGGAACAAAATCAAGAATGTAGCTTGATTTGCAATGTACAGTGTAAATGTAGCGTGCTCAATTGACGTATTGAGATATGATAAATTCAAATCACCCTGCTCCATGCCTCCCATGGCGCATGTACTGGGCATACATGTACCACATTTATCCTAGGGATAACCAAACAAGAAATAACAACAATCATTCATCAATCATCACATCTGATTTTACAATAAATACATGTATTAGTCATCCGAAACGCTGTAGACCCAAGTATTCAAGTCACGCTAAAGTTAGATAATTATCACGTTTGACTAATGATGTAAGTCTATGTAACTGATACTGACATGGCGCATTGTATTATGTTGCTAAAATATCAAACAATCGAATAGAAACTGAAAGTTGTATCAAGACTACTGAAACCAAAGGTCCACGATCGTTAATTTCATTATATGAACAACGTTTATAATCATAAGATCTTTGCTAGCGTCATAGAATACAATGTGATATGTATGCGTCGACGAATAAATGATTTGGAAATATTCTCGAGTTCTTTTCAATTTCCCCAATATCTTGCTGTAGCAGCTACCTTTAACCCTTCTCTTGCTGAATTTTAAAATGCATTTCTTCTTCTTTACCCATGCCCTGTGGTATAATTACATATATCTTCACTGTCTACAATTATTCTCTGTGCAATCACTGCTGTGGAGTGCGATGGTTGCACAATCAATTTGTAAATAGTGCAGACCCAGATGAAACAGCTCCTACAGGAGCTGTCTCATCTGGGTCTTCGCTATTTACAGGTAGGTATATTGACATGAACAGCAAGCGAAGGGTTAAGTTACATTATGATTTGGTAAATAACAACAACTTACAGCATAACTGTAATCACGCGAATCACGGGTAGTTTGAATTTTTGGGCATATAGAGTCAACAGCCATTTTTGAAAATCTGACGTGATTTGATACATATCTGGAAAAAGTATGTATTTTCCGGAGGTAACTGCACTTCATCCGTAATGATTCTTGTTCAACAATATATTTTCTTTTAACGTTATCTATTTGGTTAATTTGTAGAATGGCATGTATGGGTTTGGTTACAATGATAGGCATTCACCGTACCGCTGTTTTGTGCTTGTAGTACGTTTGTTATCACATCATGTCAGACGACCAGCTTATTGTATGTTGTATTTTATTATATGTATGCCTTTTGCTTAATATAGCATTTTGAATTATTTCAGATCATCTACATATAAATCTAATTATCCACATAGACCGGGAATTTAGGACGAACTCTATGCAACTAGCGCGTTTAGAAACTTTGATTAACATAAAACAAGACTACTATACGTAGGTGTTCATAACACGGAGTGAATTTTGTTCATATTCATGTATAGACACAATTTTAAAGAATGTGTCCCATAGTAGTAAATGAATATTAATCCCTTTGCCCTATGATTATTATTGTAAAGCATAATGACATCAGGGATATTATTTTTTTTATGTACATGTATATATAATGGCATATAAACACAGGAATGTTTGGCCATGGCAAAAATTGTAGAATCATATCTATATTGTTTCATCAACAAATATAGAAGACCTGATCAGGTATAGCAGACCCTGATAAGTGGTTCCCATATGAACATTCTGATATGGATCTTCTCTGTTTGTAAACAGAGAACGTAAACTATTAAATAATCATTCGGATTGCTAGGCTGAATTTATTGCAGCCAAACATAGTGTCGGGTATTCCAAAAACTTGTCATAAAAATCTGCATTGCAGCATTTCTTTTGCATAGTTTATTGTCCCGATTGCTCATGCTTTTGCAGGACCCAAAGCTATTATTTTAAGCAAACGGAAAGCTCAGAAACAACCAACTATGTACTGTATTCCGCTCCTTTGAACACGCTTTTTGTCTGAATTCAACCACCTCAGTTTCAGATCAGGATCACCACTGTTTGTCTTTCAAAATCCTCTTACAAATTATACATTTAAATGAGTTTAAACAATTTGGCTGTCATTTGCAAACAGTGTGACCATCTGATCAGGGTCTACACTATTTGTCATTTAAATTCCTCTCACAAATTATACTCTTTCATACTGAATAAAGTCTGCCTTTAAACAAACACGGACTATTTCACTTTTAGAAAATCAGTATTCAAAGGGATAACGTTTTATATTAGCAAATATATATTTTTTCGGTTTTCTTTTATAGTTACTGAAAAATACCTCTTTTTGGAGATTCTACAGTACTAGGACAATCATCGCAAACTGCAAGCATTATTATTGTGCATTCTAAGTAAAATACCGCTTATAAGATATTACACATGTTGACCTTTCCTATGTAAGTATGGACATAAATAGTTTTAAGTCGGGTTAAACTATCGTTATATACAGTTGAACGTGTCTTAAGCGGCTATCCATTTATTGAACATTGAAGTCTTAAAAAGCAGGTGGTTGCTTAATGCAGGGCAAAAGTAATACAGAAAGCTCCTATAGGAGCTTTCTGTATTACTTTTGATCTGCATTGATCTACAACCTACTTTACAGACCAATAATTAGGCATTTGCTTGGTGGCCGCTGAAAGAGGCTGCACTGTATTTTATTCTGGTTTAAATATATCTTGCTGCCAGAAAACAGCGCAAAACTATTAAGTTTCTTTCAGATGAATAATACAACGAATCGTAGTAATTACAAAACGGATGCATAGTCCATTGTTTATGTTGCGTGCAAATAGATGGGAACAAAGACTGCAAGACATATTATTGGTATCTGCTTTTACCCTAATAACTACAGTAAAACACCCTCTAAACCGGCCGTTAAATTTAGTATACATTTTCAAACATTTAGTATACATTAGTTTCAAAACATCGGTCTTAGAGACAAATGACAACCTAATGCAGGGTGAAAGTTCTATATAATCATATTTTAGGAAATAATGACATTATTGAACATCCATAAGTTTTGCATATTTACAATGTTATTGTTTGTCTTTTTACCTGTCAAAATGTGAATATTCCATCGTCACTGAAAGGATATATTCAGCTTCGGTAAACCTGTGTTTCAAATGTTTTTCACGAGATTCGCAATAAATATACATGTACTCGAATAAGCCAAGTAGGAAAGCTTTTATTAGCGGAAACATTCGACATTAACCGAAGCTATATATTGTGTGTTATTGCATTGCGCCGAGTGTTGGCTGCATTTATCTAGCTCTTACGATATTGACTATTTACTGCATAACTACTACTTTCAGAAACTCGAGTTTTGTCATGTATGTACATAAACAGATTGTGATTAGAATTGTATGTTTTTTATCAGCTTTTTTATTGTATTTTGTTGGAAATTTGCATTTTAAAATCACTTTGGAAATTTTATTTGAAGTAACGCCTCAGTGCATTTTGTTTTCACTAGCCATGAGTGACCAAGATTCAAGGATTACATACGACAGGTGTGATCTTTACACAATAGGCAAATCAACAGCGGACAAGCCTAATCCGTTCTTATTGTCAACGCTTAAACAGTTAGGCATACTACAATACAGATATAACAAAAGAGGTAGTCGAGGCGGGCATGTTCGAGAGCGACGCATTTGGGACACAAATCAAGGAATTAATGTTAACAACTTGCGAAACTTGCCTGAAGCTAATGACAACGTCGACCATAACAACTACAACAACACTTCAGAATTCCACACCGACATTAGAAATTTTAGCAATCTTATATATCCGAAGACCTGCAACAAATTGAACAGGGTAAACGAAAAAGTCACTTGTCTAACTCTAAATTGCCGATCAGTAGTAAAAAAAGATACAATTATAGGCCAGTTATTAAGGGAAGAAAAAATTGATTTTGCACTTCTTACGGAAACATGGTTCTCTGACGACAAGCAACATCAGTATGAAACGTCCGACCTAAATCAAAATGGTTACAGTGTCAGTGTCATCAATAGGAAAAATAGAATAGGCGGTGGCATTGCTTTGACACATAAAACAAACATTAACGTACATAAACTTTCCACCGGAACGAACAAAAGCTTCGAGTTTGGACTGTGGCGACTTATTCTTAAAAACATAACTTTACATGTAGTAGGAATCTACAGACCTCCTTCACTTAGTACATATTCTCAATTTGTAACGGACTTTTTGCAATATATGGAAGGCATTATACCTACATATTCAAACTTAATGGTTATGGGAGATTTTAACCTACATCTCAAAGAGGACAACAATGCAATATTGGATTTCAAAAATTCGATTCAGGCAATGGGTCTTGTGCAGCATGTAAATTTTAGTACTCACACTGGTGGAAATAGCATTGACCTAGTTATTACTGAGGAAGTAAATGGTGTCGATGTAGTCTCCTGTCAGCCTGGTCCCTTCCTATCAGATCATTGTGTAGTCAAAGTCGTCACGAATATTAAGAAAGAGAACATTACAAGTAAAGCAGTTACCTTTAGAGATTTCAAAAACATGGACAAGCCTGCATTTACGAACAGTTTATCTGAAATTTCGATTGATTCTGAAAATGTTGACATTTGCGTAGAAAAGTTTGAAACAGATATTAAAGACGTTTTAGACACACATGCTCCCTTCAAAGAGAAAACCAAAATTTGCCGTGCACCTAAACCATGGTTTACAAATGAAATACTCCAGCTAAAGCGAAAGTTGCGCAAATCTGAGCGTCTTTGGAAAAAACACAAGGAGCCCGAACTGTTTGAAACCTATAAAGCAGCAAGGAATGAATACAGTTGTCAATTAAAAAAGGAAAAAATAAAATCTTTGAGTGAAAAAGTCATTGATTGTAAGGGTGACTCTAAAAAGTTGTATCAATTTGTATCTGATTTGACAGGAACTAAATCCGAAAATCCACTGCCTCCTAGCGAAAGTGAGATTACCCTCAGTGAAGACTTTGCCGACTATTTCATGAACAAGATACGGAACATTCGAGATTCTTTGAATTCTTTTAAAAACTTTGAGCCCATTCAGAAAGATGTTGTACAGTTTACTGAATTTGAAGAACTGAGTCAAGAAGAAATTAGAAAATTGATAAACGAGTTCAAGACAAAGTCATGTGAATTAGATGTTCTGCCTACAAAGATTCTGAAATTGTTTTTAGATGAACTATTACCTGTTATCACAAAGTTAGTTAACACTTCATTGAAACATGGTGTTTTCCCATCGAAATGGAAGCAAGCCATAATAAGACCGTTGCTGAAGAAAGTAGGATTGGAACTAGAACTGTCAAATTACAGACCCGTAAGCAATCTTTCCTTTCTGTCAAAACTTATTGAGAAAGCTGCATTGTTTAGACTTAACATCCACGTAACTGACCATGACCTTCTGCCCAAAATCAATCGGCTTACAGACGATTTCACTCTTGCGAATCTGCCTTATTGAGACTTGTTCATGACCTACTTGAGGCTATGGAGAACCAGGAAGTAACTGCCCTTATTGCCATTGACCTTAGTGCTGCCTTTGATACTGTTGACCATGATATTCTTCTCGATGTTCTCAAGAGTCAATATGGAGTTTGTAATATTGCTCTGAAATGGTTAGACTCCTACTTACGACCAAGAAGCTGTCGCGTGAATGTAAATTCGTCACAATCACAACCTCGTTTGTTGGAGTGCAGTGTTCCACAGGGCAGTTGCCTTGGTCCTTGGCTCTACCTTGCATACGCAGGAACCTTGTTTGATGTTATTCCTCCATCTATCTCAGTATACGGTTTCGCTGATGACCATATTGCAAGTAAACGCTTTAAACCTACCCCCAGTAGTGAAAGACAAACTGTTCAAAACCTTGAAGAATGTGCCATAACGATCAATAACTGGATGAACGAAAACAAACTTAAAATGAACACAGCAAAAACTGAATTCATCATTTTTGGAAATAAGCAACAGCTAAACAAATGTACTACACATTCAATTGATATCGCAGGAGATGTTGTTGAATCGGAAACGTGTATTAGATACCTAGGTGCTTTTCTCGATGAATCATTAACCTTCAAAGAACACGTGAAAAGAAAGTGTCGCGTTGCCATGTTGAACTACTATAGAATAAAATGTATTAGGAAATACTTGACAAAAGAATCTGCCGAAATTTTAGTTCTTTCACTAGTGATCTCTCATTTAGATTATTGTAATGTCATTCTGTACGGAATTGCACAGTGTGATATAGATAAACTACAACGAATCCAAAATATGTGCGCTAAACTCGTTTTGAATAGGAAATGGTCAGACAGCTCCAAACAATCTCTTAAAGACTTACATTGGTTACCTATCAAAGCTAGGATCACTTTTAAGATATTGACATACATGTACAATTGCTCTCTCAACCACGCTCCCGTTTATCTGACAGAACTTCTCGTAAAGCCAGCACCAACACGCTGTCTGAGATCGGCAGACAAAGCCCAAGAGATGTATGCTGTGCCTTTCAACAAGAGAAAGACCTTTAGTGATAGAAGTTTTGGGACAGCAGGTCCCAGACTTTGGAACGGGCTTCCTAGCGAGATTAAAAGAGCAGAAAATGTTGAATCTTTTAAAAGAAAGTTGAAAACACATTATTTCAGACACTTTAACTCACTTTTTAATATTTCGTAGACACTGTCCGTGTGTTTTAGATGTATAAAGTACTTTACATAAAGTCTGGGTTTTAGTATATTATAACAGTTTTTTAACCATCGTTTTATGGATATTAGTTTTTATGCTTTCTTAAATGTATTTTCGTGTATTGTATATCCTCTATCGATTTTTATTTGTCTCTGATTTTATTTATGTCAATGTACAACGCCATTGAATGCATTATTTGCAAAAATAGGCGTTTAACCAAGTGTTTCAGTTTCAGTTTCAGTTTCAGTGTGTTCAGCAAGCGTATAATTATTTAAAATTTGACAGATTAAAAAAATAGGACAATACATGAACGAAGTATTGTTTACCATGGCAGGCCATGTAGAAATATATAATACTTATTCTGTAAGTAAATAAGCTAATATAGTAGTTCATGATCTGACGACTCCTAGAGGAGCTGTCTGGTCAGGGTCTACTCTGCTTCAGAGGTATGTTTTTAATGTTTTAAATTAATTCGTCTAAGTATACATATCCCCACCTCTTGCAAATTGCAAACATGTGAACCGAAATAAGAGAGTGGTTGTCTCAATCAGAGAATGGTTGGCTCAATGCAAAACGTTCTTGTTAACTTATCTAAAACTATAGATACACTGTTCTATGAGTTTGCACATTAATAGGCTACTGCTACAGTCATCAAATACATTTTCCTATATTTTTAAGACAAGTGGTAATATGATACCTTTCTAATTAATTAATACTCATCTGGTTTTCGTGATAAATAACTAGTTAATATATGTTCATTAAGTATCAGCAGTTTAAAAAAGAACAATGACAAAATTCGTGTTAACATATTTATTTGGTTATCGTGAAAACTTTTCAGGATCCACTTTTCAGATACAGTTCGATACCTCGAACGCGGATAACTCGAGCCCTTGGATAACTCGAACTAATAGTTCAGTCTTTCAAAAGCTTAAAATATAAAATTGCTCTAAAATGTATAACGTCGCATATCTAGACACACGCATGACAGCTTAATACAGGTCTAAAGTAACGCTGAAAGCTCCTACGGGAGCTTTCAGCATTACTTTAGATCTGCATTAAGCTCTGAACTTAAAACGCTGTCCAGATCAGAAATCGGATAACTCGAACTTCTGTTATATCGAACTAATATGTGTAGCCCCTTGGAGTCGAGATATCGAAGTTCAACTAATTATCTAATTAGACAATGGGATAAATTTAGGAAACTACGCAATGAAGTTGTCTCTCTCATTCGGAACGCAAAACATGAATATCACAAGACACTATCAAACAAACTTGCATCTGGAAACCTTTCTTCGCGCGACTGGTGGAAAACAATGAAAACATTTATTATGGATAACGAGAAACCGTCAATCCCCGCTTTGATCAATGGTAATACACTAGTAACTGATGCCATTGATAAAGCAAATATTCTCAATGATTTCTTTTCAAAGCAAACCCTTCTATCAGAAGAAAATGTTGTGGTTCCTTATATTGTGCCGAAGAAATATACCTTGTCGTCAATAACCTTTACTGTTGTTGAAGTTCGATCTATATTGGAATGTCTTCCATTAGGGAAAGCTTCCGGACCCGATGACATAAATAACAGGGTACTGAGAGAGTTATCAAATGAACTGAGCATTCCTTTGTGTGATATTTTTAACAAATCAGTAGCTACTGGTGCTTTTCCTTCATCGTGGAAAGTGGCCCACGTTTGTGCAATTTTCAAAAAAGGCGATCAAGGAGTTGTTAGCAATTGATAAGTAATATTGATAAGGTACTAGAGAGATTAGTATTCAAACACGTCTATAACTTTTTCGTGGCCAACAACTTTTTTTCGTCTTACCAATCTGGGTTCATACCTGGTGACTCGAAGTAAACCAGCTAACGTTTATTTATAATGCATTCTGTAAAGCATTAGATGAAGGCAAAGAAGTAAGGGCGGTTTTCTTTGATAAGTAAGGCATTTGATAGGGTTTCGCACAATGGTCTCCTTGCTAAATTGAAAGGAGCCGGTGTCCAAGGGCCTCTCCTAGATTGGTTTTCGGAATACCTCTCTGGAAGGAAGCAACGAGTAACTATTCCCGGTGTAAAATCTAATTGGGCCGAAGTCAAGGCTGGAGTACCGCAAGGGTTTATCTTGGGTCCTTTACTGTTTCTTGTTTATATCAATGACATTGTCTCAGATATTCAATCTAATATTCGTCTTTTCGCTGACGATACTAGTCTTTATCATATAGTTGAACACGCAAACATCTCTGCCGAAATTCTCAACAATGATATTAAAACGGTTACTGATTGGGCAAGAACTTGGTTGGTTTCTTTCAACCCTGATAAAAGTGAATCTCTTCTTATCTCACGTAGACGTAACAATATTCCCCACCCTTCTCTATCGATGTCGAACCAAGATATCTCCGAGGTTGAGTCTCACAAACACTTAGGCGTTCTTCTATCTAACAATGGAAGCTGGCAATCTCACATCGAGTATATAAAATCGAAAGCATGGCCACGTATAAATATTATGAGAAAATTAAAATTTGTTCTCGACATGAAATCCTTAGAAAGAGTATATTTTTGTTTTATTAGACAGATTCTTGAATATAACGATGTTACGTGGGATAATTGCACAATAAACCAAAAGGAAGAACTTGAAAAGATACAGCGAGAGGCAGCTAGGATTGTGACCGGCACAATTAGACTTATATCGATTAGAGAATTTTACACAGAAACGGGATGGGAGACGCATGAATCTAGACGACAGAAGCACAAACTAGTTCTGTTTTACAAAATGGTACATCACTTAACACCAGCATATTTGTCATCATTGATTCCATCTCAAGTCAGGGAATTCTCACAATATAGTTTACGAAATTCCGGTAATCTATGAATTCCTTTCTCTCGAACTAAACTCTATGCTGAGTCGTTTCTTCCTTCCGTAATAAATATGTGGAACTCATTGCCTCAAGATATTAAAAGCTCTGTGTCAGTAAATAGCTTTAAAAAATCGTTAGATAAACGTAGAACGCCAGAACCACCTTCCTTCTATAGGTGTGGAAGTCGAAAAGGTCAGGTATTACACACTCGGTTGCGAACAAACTGCAGTTCGCTAAACATTGTGTTGTTTCAGAAAAACCTAGTCGATTATCCTCTTTGTCGTTGCGGAAACGTCGAAAGTACTGAACATGATCTACTTTCATGTCCACTGTACAATGAAGTTCGGGTTGAACTATTTAACAACATCAACCCTATTTGTAGACCAGACTCAAAAATCATGCTATTCGGAGATCCTACACTGTCAATTGAAACGAATACTGAACTATTTTCTGCAGTACATTGTAAAAACCAAACGGTTCATGTCTTAATACAATTATTATGTCAGGAACGCCATGTATAAATATATAAGTAGATCTGCATCGACTCAGACACGGTTATTTAATACTAGCACGACATGTTCTATATCCGCCACGGACTTTCGCTTCTCGTTGACTCGTTCTAATCATTTTATACTGTACCTCTCACTTTCACGTCTCTTTTCTTTCTCAATTCAACAGGTTGATATTTCAAGCATCCATTAATTTTGATTAGTTTGTAGTTTTCATGCATTACCAATGTTTACCATTTGTTGTGATGAGCAACTGCTTTTGTACTGTACTATATACTAAGGAGAGGAATTTAATAAGCTAATAGCTTCCATTCCAATCCTAATTAGAGGTGTGTATATTTATGCATATTGTAAATTGCATAAAAAAATAAAATATGTTTAAACCAACTAACTATCTAACAATAACGCGAAAGCTTTCGTGAAAACTAACTATATTTAGTTAAGTATTTATGTCAGATATTCACACGAAACTTTCATGATGATTAAGTGGTTAAGTGGTGTCAGAAATATGCCACCATACTCCTGGTTAGAATTTTAGCAGACGGTGTTTTAAGAATAATACGGGCTAACGATCAAGCCAATAGGTATAATGCCAATCAGCTAAGAGAGACGGTAAATGACTGCTTTTGTCGTTCGGCTAATATGATAGTCAGTGGTACTTAACCTTTAGCCTGCTGAGCAAATGATTTTAACAAAATGCTTTAGCTACTACATTTTCAGAATTCAAACTATAATCAAATTGTCTACCAAAATGCAATCAGGATGTCAAACAGTTTGGATCCTGATGAGACGCCGAGTTACTCGGCGTCTCATTTTGATCCAAACTGTTTGCATAGGTATTCACTCATACGCCCATAGCAGGCTAAAGAATAATGGAGCATTCTAATTTGCATTATGAGAATGATCCTTACTCCTTCCTTTGATTGCCGTCTATACCTGATGATACTTTAATCCATTTATTCCCATTTTTATTAAATATTCCATAAATATTCATATAAATAAATAATGACGTCATGAATGTTAGCTAATTTTTTTTTATAATGGCATATGAACACAATACATGTTTGACTCGAGCAGGAACTGTAGAATCATATCTATATTATACCATAAAGAAACAGAGCATACCCTAGTCAGACGGCTCCTATAGGAGCCATCTGGACTGGGTATACTCTATTGCCAAGGGCGTAGAAAAGCGTATTTATCGATTATGTGTTAACCTCTCGCTTGCTATTCACGTCAATATACCTACCTGTAAATAGTGAAGACCCAGATGAGACGGCTCATGCAGGAGCTGTCTCATCAGGGTCTGCACTATTTACAAGTTGATTGTGCAACCAGCGCACTCCTTGGCAGTGATTTCACAGCGAAATACTTGTACACAGTGAAGATACATGTAATTATACAACAGGGCATGGGTAAAGAAGGAGAAATGTATTTCAAAAGTCAGCAAGCGAATGGTTAAGATAAACCGGTCCATGACTTATAATGGAACCTACTCATTTTCAGGTTGAGGGGATACAGGAAAGTGAGATCCAGATAAGACGCGTAAATAAAACTATTTTCAAGAATTTCTTTATTCCTCCACCAACCCCTATGTTGTAATCATTCTTTAGAATCGTCTCTATTTCGAGACGATTCTATACAGTGGTCAAAACATAGGGTTGGGTGTAGAAAGGACAATTTTAGTATCTGAGTACGCACCTTTCTCTGTTGCCCTGCAACAAACAAATATTTATTTATATAAGCCATTGGCATAATTGGAATCAGCACACAGTGCAGACACTGATCAGAGGGCTCCTTCAAGTGCCCACTGATCTGGATCTACACATTTTGCATATGTCCTTGATTAGGGAGAGTATGCACAAATGGGTTAAAAATACAATGTACATTCTGATCTGCCTAAATGTTATGATACAAACACTTGCCCTTTCTATGTTTATAGATCTTTGTGCCTTAATTCAAAGAAACTAAGATTGGGAGAACGTCACTCTAGTATAGCATTTTGAGCGTCGGGCACTATGACAGTAGAGGGTAACCATGTCTGCGTCAGCTTAAACCCTGGTGTCCGTCCGAAAGGCTATACGACTGAAATAGTCTAAAACCCTGGTGTCCGTCCGAAAGGCTATACGACTGAAATAGTCTAAAACACTGGTGTCCGTCCGAAAGGCTATACGACTGAAATATTCTAAAACACTGGTGTCCGTCCGAAAGGCTATACGACTGAAATATTCTAAAACACTGGGGTCCGTCCGAAAGGCTATACGACTGAAATTGTCTAAAACACTGGGATCCGTCCGAAAGGCTATACGACTGAAATTGTCATAAATTTTACCATACGACGATTGCAACTAGAAGTCGCATTCGTCGTATCTTAGGACTTATGACAACACTATTTAGGGGCAAACGTGTTCAACTTTTTAAATTTTCAATTTGTTAAATGATTCAAGTGTATTTGCAAGGCCAAACAGGGTAAACCAGGATTACGGTTTAGTACTCAATGAAGGCGACCTCTTAAATTCGAAAACGGACATCTTAAATTCGGAAACGGAAGGAGGACGTCGGATATATCTCGTTTTTGTCGTACCCTTTATTACTTTTCGACAGTTACTCTGTTTGCAGCTTAAGCATTGAGTACACTAGCAATAGGTGGATACAGTTTGTTCACTTAAATGTTTTCATTATACATGCACTTTACCACTGTATTTGCAATCGCGGTGGTTGTAGATTAGTCGGAGAGGGGATACGTTTATTTACACTGTTTGTCTTTTAGGGTGGGGATGGAATTTGTTTCTAAAAAGACAGCACAATATACATTAAATCCATACAATTACAACCATTTCACATCGCCATTGATGTGAACACACGTTTTATTTCTAAATGTACGGAAACCTAGTATATGATACATTTACAAACAGTGTAGACCCAGATCTGAGGATACCTGATGGAGCCCTTTGATCAGGGCCTGTACTGTTTTAATCCAGATGTCAAGATAAAGTGCGTAAATTTAAACATTTTCAATGATAACTCCTTTAATTCTCCATCAAACCCTATATTGTGACCACTCTTAGGAATTGTCTCGAGTAGAGAGTGGTCACAGTATAGAGTTTGTTGGAGAAATGACGATGTTAGTATTTTGGTGCGCACCTTTATCTGTAGCTCGGTTAACCCTTCGCTTGCTATTCATGTCAATATACCTACCTGTAAATAGTGAAGACCCAGATGAGACAGCTCATGCAGGAGCTGTCTCATCAGGGTCTGCACTATTTACAAATTGATTGTGCAACCAGTGCACTCCACAGCAGTGACTGCACAGCGAAATACTTGTACACAGTGAAGATATATGTAATTATACAACAGGGCATGGGTAAAGAAGGAGAAACGTATTTTAAAATTCAGCAAGAGAAGGGTTAATCGTTTTCTTCCGTGATACATTTTGATACAACTTGTTTTATCAATTGATATTCTGAAAAGGAGGAGTCAGTTTTCACTATTCAGCAGATGAAGGCATAAAACTGAATTGAGAAGGAAATATATACCAGTGTTATTCCGTTCCCGAAAGTAGTTCCTTGGTCTATTTCCTTCACTGGGATATAAAATGCGATTGCTTTGTATCAATTGATCGCTTGTGGGCTAATCAAAATTTTGAAACGTTTAAGTTTTGACGTTGCAGAACCAAGCCCGTTAACTTCAAAGTGTAGTTTTGTTATCATATGGTGCTATTAACTGGCTAACATGGCATTGTATAACTTAATGAATCGTTCCCTTGTTTTAACCCTTAGCCTGCAATGAAACTGATGCCTGCTTTAACTCCCGTCTGTTGCAAGTTTCACTTATTTCCAATTCGTTCAATCTTTTGAGAAATTATTGACAAAGTGTCACAACAGCTTGGGTCCTGATCCGAGTAAATCGGCGTCTCATCTGCATCCAAACTATTTGCAAATGTTTGATTTAGCAGGCAAAGAAACAGCTGCGATGTATAATCCATAAACGTCCTGATCCCCACTTGATATGAAATGCACCAAGATCATTATGCGAAGAAAATTAACCATTACTCTGAATCAATTTTGTCTTATCCTACAAATTCTGATAACCATTAGGTGACAAACATTGATTATAACTTAAGTTTGTGGAAAGCTGTATTAATCAATCAGCTCTCTTCATTTATTGCCAGGCAAATGTGAAACGCGGCGACAATTAACATTAATATTGTGTTTATTGAGAAACCATAAAAAGGCCCAAAGTCTGTGAAAGTAACTTTACGTGTGTGTCTCATACAATGTACTTCACACATTCGGCAATATGCTGACAGAAATAAAGATACATTTATTTAGTTCATGAGCTTCAAATCAGAGGCACCCGTAGCCGTGTGGTTGTGGTCTTCGACTTGTAACATGGTCGAAAATGGTAAACAATGTGCGACTCGACTGAGGCTTGAACCCAGGGTCTTTGGCTTGCCGGTCCAATACTCTATCAAAAGCCTATCATCCGTTTCATCACAATTTCTATCTCTACATGTATCTCTATCGTTAATGGTGACTGACGTCGGGTTGATATTTCCATAAAATAGCCCTACCGAACGTACATGCAGAACTGGCGCTACTCTACAACAGTGGTTCAGCGTTCCGTGTGATCATAGATACGAGCGGGTCCTCTACACCGAGAAATCCAGACCCGAGCCCCGTTTCATACATGTAACTGAGGCTTGAACCCAAAGCCTTTAGCTTACCATGCCAACATCTGAATTTAAATCAAGAAGTAGATTTAGTTTGAGTTGTTGTACTAGAGAGACCTCACTGTTTTATTCTGAACAGACAATCATAAATTGGGAGGAACTAAAATTAAAAAAATAGTATTTAAAATATGTTTTACCAAATGGGAATTTTAATTAAACATGTGCAAAAGTAGTATTTAAAATATGTTTGTTCCAAATAGAAATTTTAACTGAACATGTGCAAATTTAGTACGAGGGACACTTTAAACGTTTTGATAAATGACGCATTATTGTCGTTCTATTCTTTTATTCCTCCGTGACAAAAATAAATAGTGTCTGCTCAAAGTCGGATATGGCGATAGATTTTATTAACCTCGCGGTCCATTCATGGACAGCTACATAGAACACATACATAGAACAGTATACAAAGTCAAAATGCAGGAAGACAATGACAATTACAGAATTTACATTACAACACAAAAATACATAGGAACAGAACACGGTCATATAGATAATATATATAGATATAATGATTACTCACTCACTTCATCACTTTCTCACGATCAATATCCAAGTAATTTCTTCATGATAAGAAGTAGATGAGCGTATGATTCCTATCACAGCCCTGTTATCGCATTAGCTAATAGCCCATATGAGTAAAACACGGCTTTTCTTAACCCGTGCCCTTAAATCTGCAGAATTCTGGCTCTTTCCTTTCTAATTATTTAATAATCAAGCAGTTGTATCAGATTTAATCAACAACCAAAATCATTTTTATGCCAAACACTGCAGACCCTGATCAAAGGGCTCCCTCAGGAGCCATTTGATCTGGGTCTACACTTAGTGCGAAAGGTTTAACTCTTTTCTTATCCTGTCAAACGCGACTTTGTCACATTTGCAAACAGCTAGGCCCAAGATCAGACCCATGATCGCCAACGTTAATGTTGGGATCAAACAGACACACCAACAAACAGACAAACAGACAGAGCAATAAAATACCCCGTTTGTGATCGGGATGGGTGGTGGTGTGTTTTTGTCGGAAAATAGCTGTTACAGCTAATGTCTATTATTTAGGGGATAACCGTTGCGTATTTGAAGATTTGCAGCAGTATATCGGTGGTTTATATGTCGCAAATTTAGTTTTACATGCGACGCGTTAGCGGAGCATGTAAAACGATTATTTGCGACATATAAACCACCGATATACTGCTGCAAATCTTCAAATACGCAACAGTTATCCATATTCTAATGAAACCATAGATCCAGATGGTAAAAAACAAACAATACTTTAAGTCCTTTGATATTTTCTATCTGTCGTCATAACATGACGTCATGAAACACCGCATATCTCCGCATTACGCATATAGAAAATAGTTCTCCCGGAACCTAGCAATTGTGCTTATATTTAATATACCAAGAACTGGTGTTTTCACTTGATACTTTGATTTTCACAAATGAAAACCGTTAAGTCATGGTCCTTTGAATTTCTGACGGTAGGTCCCTTTCAAAACTACGAAATATAAATCAAATTTGACCTCGACATTGCTCGAAATTCCACAATAATTGTGCACATGAACAACGGAATTATTTATTTTTAAATTGTTTGCAATGTGGAACTGGTTGCATATTCAAGATACTTTGGCTGATTGGTGTATTTGATGAGAATGATGATATGCCAAGTGGACGTGCAAATGGAAATTATCAGGAGCGACAATCTACAGGCATGTTTGGAATTTGCAAAGAGCCCCCGAGTGGTCTAGAGTGGGTGGGGCGAATTCTCATTATGGGACTGTCCTTGAAGAATTGAAAAATACTGCCGCTTCTGATTGTCGGACGAGTCGGCATTATAGCTTCGGACACTGGCTTCATTCTGATGACCGGACTTTTTCATTATTTCCCTGGTTTTGACACCAGCATAGACCAACAGCTAGTGCATGATTGCGGTCTTTCGGACACAGTGATTTGTGTTTTAAAACTTTTGACGAAACAAGCCTCAGCAGAAATTGTTTTCATCATTTCGTTCAGCACACGCTCACCAACAGGCCTGGATGTGTATATGATTCTTCATAATCGACTGAACGTTTGGGTTACTGAATGAAATGGTTCGATCACGGGTGCAGTTTTATCAGGTATGTTTTCAGAGATTTACAGGACATGTTTTCTGCATGACTCATAAATTGTACTTTTGTCAGAGATCTTAGGTTTTCTGTGTATAGATCTACCACGAAGAGCGAAATTCAAGGTTATGTCAAACCACTTTTCTTTGGAAAGATTTGTGATTTATGGCAGGGAGGAACCCGGAGTTTTTTAGTGTTTTCAGATCATTGTCTGTGATCGGTTGGTAATATTTAAGTGTTGTCAGGTCCTTCTTAAATAGTTTCAGCATGGATACAAAACTCACAGCTACATGGTTATATACCTTAAAATTTATATTTACAGGGTGCAGGTGCCACATACACCTCAAAACAGAATAGAGGAAGAGAAACGTTTGTTCAAGGACAGTGAATTAGATCAACATGTGAAATAAATGGACTCAGGATCAACTTGTGGGACTTTGCGATAGATATTTGAGTAGAATCGCCAGACTCACATTGACTACAACCATAAAGTGTGTTGAAAAAAACAAGCAAATTGAAAACATTTGACATTTCATTCAGCCAGTGTCTTCGTTCATTCAGACCCTTTCATTCAATTTTACTATGATTGCGCGTATGAATATTTCGTAGTAAATTTTCTATTGATTCGGTTCCGACAGTATATTCATTTTTCCGACAGTATATCGGTGGTTTATATGCTTAAAATTTTGTCACGTGGACCAATCTGAATGCGTGTTACAAAAATGGTGCATTAGAATATATGGTATCCAACGTAACATAAATGTTCTTGTATCTTGTATCTGGTGAGGGTGACAGTAAAATACAGCATATCAGTGTTTGAGTGGACAATTTGTTTTTAAAGCAGGATAAGGATTAAATAGTCAAAACGTAAGTGAAGTCAGAAAAGCATTAATGCTCAGACAAAGGTTAGTTTTGGAAGACCAATGAAAAAGCACTTATATGAGACATAGTGTGTATAGGTGTAATTGGGGTACTCTGCTCTTTTTGTGTATGGACTTATATAGATCTGGCACCACAATTACTGCCATGACCATAAACTGATATGTATACATTGTACATACACCGTTGTAAAAATAATCAGAGGCCAAGATAAGATTCGTAACATTTACAAGAATAACTTCTTTATTTCTCCAACAAACCCTATGTTTTGACCAGTCTTTAGATTCGTCTCGAATAGACGATTCTAACGAGTGGTCACAACATAGGGGTTGATTGTGAAATGACGATTTTATTAATTTATCTTATTTTAAAATTTATCTGTTGCTCTTGATAATATTCATACTGTCTTTATTTCTTACATGAATATTCATCCGGTTAAGTGTTAGCGACACTGCCATGTTTAAAGAATCATAAAGCGCCCAATAGGTGGCCTCTGTTAGACAATATGTTCATTAGGGTCGCCACTATTCTATCATACAATGAACCTTCCTTATACCGACATTCGTTACAATGGCATCCTCGTTATAACGGGCATTATGCAATGAAACAAAATTACTGTTAAGTCATTGAAATAACCAAAGGGAGCTTTTTGCAGTTCCTGTGTTCTGCATGAAGTATTCTCCTTTTCGTACTAGTTAAAAACTGGCCATATGGTTTCTTTTATATTGTAACACGTTATAATGGCAACCTCGTTATACAAACAAAATGTCTGGAAACAAACACTTCCGTTGTAATGAGGGTTCACGGTATCTGTGCATAGACTTGTTTCTTCGGAATCTGAACGAGAAGGTATGCTCTATCGACGATACATTCCGGGCTTGAACGAAAACCTAATCCCAAACTGACGTTACAAAAGATATGGGTTGAGCCCGTGACAAACGCGGCTTTTAATCATTGTCCAAACTGTTTGACATTCTGATAGCGTTTTCAAACCTTTCTTTTTAAACCTTTACATGTATATGGTTAATGTTTAACGTTTTGTGTGGCTTGGTGTGCGTTCTGTCACGTATTAACTTGTAATTGTGCCGTGTCTTGTTTGATGTTTGGTGCCGTGTACTTTCGTGTGTATCTTACCCTGTTTGACTGTTTTCCCACTGTTTTCATGTAAACCCGTTTCACCGCCTTTGCAAATAGAGTGGTCACAGATCAGATGGTGGCTCCCAAGGAGTCTGGTCTGTTTGCTTATGAAGTTATAATAGGCATGACTTTACAGTTCTAACAGTATCAAGCAATCCTCTATACATTTACCATTACAAAACTACCAGATAGTAAATATACATGACATGAATATTCAACAGGGAAAGGGTTAACAGAAGTGAGAGAAACATAAACTGAGGTAATGTTTAGAATACAGTTGAACTTGGATATTTCGAACTCGGATAACTCGAACTGCGAGATAACTCGAACTAAAATGTCGGACCTTCCAAAATTTACTAAACAAAATTGCTCTACATTGTATCGCTACACATATCTAGACACATATGTGACAGCTTAATGCAGGTCTAAATTAATGTTAAAAGCTCCTACAGGAGCGTTCAGCATTACTTTAGACCTGGATAAAGATGTGAGTTTGAGATATTCGTCAAGTTATAAATCGAATGACCCGAACCTCTATTATCTCGAACTTATTTGTATGGTCCTTTCAAGTTCTAGATATCGAAGTTCAACTGTATTCAAAATGTTTAAAAGTGTTGAATACTGTTGTTTCGACAGTCTTGCATCCGACACTCAATGCAAGCTACAAGTGTACAGGTTAATGATAAGGTTAGATAAAAGAACGTATGTATGACAAATATATACTATTCGTTTTACAAGGATGCGGATATGATTTAGAGATTCTGTCAGTATGAAGTATATTCCGTCTATACAACCATAGCAGTTTAAGACCTATCAGACAGATATATGTGCCAATTGTGATTAATGGTGGCTGAGATGAACACCACCAACCAAGAACATTATGGATGGTTGATGACATTTTCAAGAAACACTGCCCAAAAAGTGGACATCGTTCAATCAAACTATTGTTACCGTCAAACATTTCCAAACAGGATATGCCTTCTGAAAGACATTGCGGTGTTCAAGTTATTATGATAAGAATATTCCATTTGTTCTGGATATTGTAGGAATGAAAAGTAGTTACTGTAACATAATAACAAACAGTGAAATGTGTAACTTGAGAAAATGAATATAACCTTTAACTATATGAATAGCAGGGGTGTAGCTAGCAATACGCACTGACGCATGTGCGTAATATCAATCAGAAAGCTGAAAACAATATCATGGCCAAAATGGAACAAATATCGAAGGCAAAGTGGGGTAAACGTTGATAACCGTTCTTGTTAACCCATTCCCGAATATTAACGCCCTTTGACGGCTCTGATCAAATGCTCCATTTATCACAATGATTTCAAACTATTAAAACAGTCTAGATTCCCCCTGGGGACCTTGCCCCCGGACCCCTATAGCTACGGTGCGTACATTACGTAGATTCAGTCTCTGAATACTCTTGACATAATTAATGGCATAAGGAGTTTGAATTAGAGTAATATTTATAATGGTGTGTGAACATGTGAACGTTTGGTCAAGGCAGGATTGTGGAATCAAATGTATAGA
The DNA here is from genome assembly GCA_963576725.1 of Azorinus chamasolen. Taxonomy (NCBI): domain Eukaryota; kingdom Metazoa; phylum Mollusca; class Bivalvia; order Cardiida; family Solecurtidae; genus Azorinus; species Azorinus chamasolen. Next base: position 4,297,291 of record OY755251.1, on the reverse strand, counting down.
TGAACTTCTATATCTTGAACTTCAAGGGACCGTACAAATTAATTCGAGCTAAGAAAAGTTCGAGCCATCCTATTTCTGATCTGAACTATTTCTCAAGTATACAGCTTTATGCGTCTAAGGTAATGCTGAAAGCTCCTGTATGAGCTTTCAGCAGTACTTTCGACCTGCATTAAGCTGTCACATGTGTTTCTAGATATGTGTGGTGATACATTTTAGAACAAGTCTGTATTGTAAAAAGTTGGAAGGACCGAACTTATACTTTGGGTTATCTCTAAGTTCGAGTTATCCGAGTTCGAGATATCGAAGTTCAACTCTGTATTATTTCATGAGCAAACAGAGAAGACCCTGATCAGCCGATTGGTCTGGGTCAACTCCGTCGGCAGAAAGAATAAAAAGGCATATATTTACATGGACTATAACGTTAAATGTATTATGTCCCTTGGTTATCTTGTCAAATACAGTAAACCCCCGCTAAGGCAACAACCTAAAAGAGGTTTAATTGTGTGTGCTAGATGCAGGTGGTAGCTTAATGGAGGACAAAAATAATGCAGAAAGCTCCCAGAGGAGCTTTCTGCATTACTTTTGTCCTGCATTAAGCAACCACCTGATTATAAAGACGCCCATGTTTATTGATTAAGTGGTCGCATTGGAGGGGTTTTACTGTACATATAACGCTTAACGTACGTATCATGTCGATACAGTTCTGTGATACAGGGCGCTGGTTGCATTTTAATTAACCCAATGGAACCATGATGTTACGATTAGCCGTACGCATCATGTTGAGAAAATTGCATTTTCGTAATATGCAAACATAATGAATAGATAGCACACATGAAGACCTATATTTCGTTCCTGCACGCAAGGCAGTCGATGGATTCCATCTGATATCGCCGACAGCCAGGTAATATAAAATTTAGCAATAAATTGATCTTGACGTGGCACTATTTTGTTATATAAAAATAGGCAATAGATAAGGTTTGAGGTTACTATATACATGCAGAGCTACAGATAAACTTCAGTACTCAAGTACTAAACTCGTCATTTCTCCAATGTGTGTACTCAAGTACATGTATTAAAACCGTGATGTTTCCACCAAACCTTATGTTGTGACCACAGTTTAGAATCATCTCTTCGAGACGATGATTCTAAACAGTGGCCACAACATAGGGTTTGATGGAGAAATAAAGAAGTTATTATTACTCTTTTTTGATTTACGCATTTTATCCGGACCTCTGTAGAAAGTGTCGGTTACGGTTATCTAATATTCAGCACAAAACACTCCCTGGTGTTCTGATAATGTGTATCGGCAGTGCAACATTTAGCTACTAACACTATTTGACACCCGTACTTTGTTTATTAAACCAACATGAACGATAACTGACCATTTCAATGTCTTATATTTGACATATTAATTTATGGGTATACTTTCAGTCCCACAATTGCTCTTAATCATTTAAAGGTACATAGTCGTGCTTTTGTAAATATACTATACTCCGACAGCTCCTGTATGTTCACTGTGTTGGCTTAATTTATAACATACACATTGAACATCTGATTCTACAGTTTCTGAAATAGCCAAACTTTTCATTTTCCATGTTCTATCATAAAACATCTTAACGAATATGCACACAATGATACTCCCTATTAAGTTACATGTAACCGATTCCCTCATATTAACGACTTTTGACGACTCTGTAAAAGTCACTTTGTGAAACCATTGTGATGAATAGAGCATTAATTTTGCTCCTTTAGGAGCAAATGCTCTATTTATCACAATGGTTTCAAACTAAAGAAATCTTAAATTTTCCTTTTCTCTAGTTAATGCTCATTTTGGTAGATTTATTCAAAGAGGTTGCATCTAAAAATAGTCTATGAGGTAATGTGGTAAAAAGGGTAAATTGTCGACGGTGTTATTGTTTTATGGCCAACAATGTTCCATCTTAAATGAGTAAACGGAAAGACGTCCTGATCCCATTAACCCCCTCCCTCTTGAATATCACTATGAATATTAATAAGCAAAAGAAATAATGTCACTATGAATATTAATAAGTAAAAGAAATAATGTCACTATAAATATTACTAAGCAAAATAAATAATGTCACTATGAATATTAATAAGCAAAAGAAATAATGTCACTATGAATATTAATAAGCAAAAAGAAATAATGTCACTATGAATATTACAAAGCAAAACAAATAATGTCACTATAAATATTACTAAGCAAAAGAAATAATGTCACTATAAATATTACTAAGCAAAAGAAATAATGTCACTATAAATATTAATAAGTAAAAGAAATAATGTCACTATGAATATTAATAAGCAAAAGAAATAATGTTACTATAAATATTAATAAGCAAAAGAAATAATGTACCTATGAATATTAATAAGCAAAAGAAATGATGTCACTATGAATATCAATAAGCAAAAGAAATAATGTCACTATGAATATTAATAAGCAAAAGAAATAATGTCACTATAAATATTAATAAGCAAAAGAAATAATGTACCTATGAATATTAATAAGCAAAAGAAATGATGTCACTATGAATATCAATAAGCAAAAGAAATAGTTGCAATGCTATTATGAACAAATGATTTTTAGCATGGCAGACACAACAAAATTTGATCTATAGCATTCCGTAAACAAACAGACCAGACCCAGATCAGACGCCTTCTACAGGGGCCATCTGATCTGAGTCTACTATGTTTGCAAAGGTGTCAAAAAGCATCTTTATGAGGAAAGGGCTAACTACTTGTTTGAAATTAACCGAAATCAAAATAGTTTCTTTGGCATATTCACCATTACGATTAGCTATCTACACGATAAACTCATCCGTTTGTTATTTTTCAGACCCAAAACAAATTAGAACCTTTTATGGAACTGTGGATTTTACTATTTGATTGTGATTGCTTACTCATTAGTATATCGGCCACAAATCTATATAATATATCGTCAATTAATGTATCTTTTCACATGTACTTGCATTATATAAATATGATTTAGTTCATTATTTAGAGGTTGCTATACATTGTTACGTTCCGTACGAAATGTACTGATCGAGTACACAGCCATTCAAGGTTATATTGGACGAGACGCTGTGGAGTACAATAAAGGTTTTTCACGGATGCGTACGAGTCCAATGCATTTCAAAAAGAGACACAACAGTGTAGGACGATCTCTTAATTTTACACAATCGCTTGCTACTTAGATAATCAATTTAGAAAAAGAAACCGTTGCTGACGATAATTAACGAGGTATTCTGCATGAACTAATGTTGGACACAATATGGATTTCATCAGTACAATGCGGATCTTTATTGGACTACCACGTGATTCAAATGTTTGGTAGCTATTAATTTACATTTTAAGGTGTATAATCTTAACATTATATTTTATCACTGTGGAAGGAACTTGTGTCTAGATAGGTTATAAACCCATTCCTTCATATTGGTGTCTTGTGTAGCCTCTTTAAAAGTCACCTTTTTGAAATCGTTGTGAAAAACAGAGCATTAAAATTTGCTCCTAAGCTATTTACCACAATAGTCAATTCAAAAGTGTCCCTTCTCTCTAGTAAATGCTCCTTTTCGGTAGATTTATTAAAAGAGGTTGGAACTAAAAATAGCCGATAAGAGAATGGGTTAAAGAACAGTTTGACAATCAGAGTATTTTCTTTGACGATAAAATGCATATAAGTTGTTATTGGAAGGCAGTTTTACTATAATACAACAAGATGTGTCTAACAGGTAAAACACCATGCCTCTGATATGACCCTTAACCTTTATGTATGGCATTGACCTTAATAAGTTACCCTTAAAAATGTTTGCCTCCATAAGTTGCACATGCATGCCAACTTTGAACTATGTATGTGCAATGGCGACAAAAGTTGGGGACAAACCAACCAACAGGCAGACAGACAGAACAAAAACAATAAGCTCCGCCCCAGCCCCATTTCTCGGGAGGGGCATAAAAACGGTCAAGGGAATATAGTATGACCACTATTTGAAATTATCAGAAAGTAGAACATTAAATAGTAAGTGTCTTGGATCATTTAAATATAAATGTGTTGTCTATGAATGTCTACAAGTTAATCATCTGAGAAAACATTTAAATGTATTACAAACTCGCTCAAACGAGTACCTCTCCTTTTAGAAAGCAATTAGGCTGCACGAATGGGGTTCCGAACTAGACATTCTTGCACAAAACGTGCTGTTGTAGTCCCGCTAGACAATGTATTAACAAGGCGATTCTCGTGCTCACGCGCTGATTGTTGACCGGTTTTAATTATACCTATTCGGGGCATAAGGTACATGTAAACAATGGACGCGAATGCTGTAGCGTTTTGGCCTCAGCTAGATGAACGGTGCGACTATTTCAGGGGCACCGACAATGAACTGTTTATAGTGATATACATGTTGAATTAAATTCTGTGTAAACGGTATTTGATACAATCATGAATTGACGTTAGAAAGAAAACAGTGGCCCGGAAACAGCATAAATCAAACGAAGTGTCAAAGATGTGTATAGTTTTGTTGCGGTACTTTTGCTTGTATTTGGAAGAATTAAATTGATGCAGGAAAGCAGAAAATGGGTTTTGTGCAAGAATAGCGTTAATACACGTTTGTTTTCGGGCAATAACATCTGCAGTGTCCCTCGGGAATGTTGTTGCCCTCGCCCTTCGGGCTCGGGCCAACAACAGTCCCTCGGGATACTACAGATGTTATTGCCCGAAAAAACGTGTATTAACCCTCTATTGATCATATAAACTGTCACACCACTACCTTTCATACCTAAGATTTGACGGAGGCGCCAACTTAAATACAGATTCAAACAATAGCCGATGACGTCAGTATGGAACCATCACATTCATTCACAAAAAGAAAACCGACCAAATTTAATTATACCGTTTTGAAAACAATATATGCTAACATTTGGATCTAGTGCAATTTTGACCACTCTCGATTTGATCAAGCTTTAGAGAAACTACTGTCCGTGTGTGAAACAGCTTGCACTCATCTGCTCAGACGCCCAGTTACTCGGCATCTCATCTGGATCCAAGCTATTTGCACGTTTGACTCCGGTCGCCGATAGCAAGATAAGTGTTAGACACGAGTTGCCTTTTAGATGATTGAACTCATTTGGCAAATGGGATAGGAATCTTAAGATACTGTGGCTATGTCCTGGAAGCAGTTGTCAGGTTATTGATCACGTGTTCCTATATAATCAAAGATTTATGCCTTAGGACGAAGACACGTTTGTCCCAAAGACATTTTTTTCTGTAAGTAAGTGGTTTTGTAAGAGCGACGAGACGTTTATCCATTTACCTGTTATAAGCCCTTATACGGCCTTTCCAAAACAAGCTGGCCAAGGTCAGACAGTTCATATAGGAGCTGTCTGATTGGGGTATGCTCTTTATGCTTATGAAATTAAAGCTACAGATAAATGTGCGTACCCAAATATTACAATCGTCATTATTTATCCACCAAACGCTATACATTTATCACTCTTTAGATTCGTCTCTTTTTCATCACAGTATAGGGTTTGGTGGAGAAATATCTATAGGAGTTATTCTTGAACATGTTTTAATTTACGCATATTATCTGGAGATCTGTGAAATGATATACAGTTGAACTTCAATAACTCGAACTTACAAATTAGTTCGAGATAACAAAATTTCGAGTCATCCAATATCTAATCTGAACAATTTCTCAAGGCCACTGCTTAATACAGGTCTAAAGTAATGCTGAAAGCTCTTGTAGGAACTTTCAGCATTACTTTTGACCTGTATTAAGCTGTCACATGTGCTTCTAGATATTTGTAGCGATACATTTTAGAGCAAGTGTGTATTGTAAGTTTTGGAAGGACTGAACTTTTTGTTCGAGTTATCTCGAAGTTCGAGTTATCAGAGTTCGAGATATCGAAGCTAAACTGTATATTTAATTCGAAAGTTTCTGCCATGGCCAAACTTCCCTTAATAATTAATTAACAAATTCCAGCTAAATGATTTCTTTCCTGAATATCCCTCAGGTAATGGAATAAGATTTCCCTCCCTAAATTTGAGTGCATCAATAAAATCACCGAGAAAAAAACAAGCCATGTAATTCTGAACAATGTAAACTAATCCATTATGTAAGTACTGATTGCCGGAGACATACGGGCATGTAGAATTACATAATACCCTCCTCTTCATGCCTCAGACGTGTACCATATAATTTGTTTAATAAGCCCAGTTGACATTCGTCTGACCGCGTCTAGACACAGATAAACTGATAAACGTTACATTAGTTGAGAACACTGGGTGTTCTCTTTCACTGACATACCAACGCGTGATTTATATATAAAATAATATATAAGTATATTTAGAATGATTTGTTTATAGAGTGACTTTATCACAATATCTTAAGCAGGTGTACAAAGGCATTCAATTACTTAAAATCCTTTATTTGATTAATAGTTATGTAAGAAATAATAACATGCTGGACAATGAGTGGCTGAGTACTTATGAAGCTATTGGAAACATTTATAATAATACAGTAAAACTAAAATTAACCCTTTCCCTCATATAAACATGTTTTCACGCATTTGCAAACAGAGTAGAACCAGATCAGATGGCTCCTAGCCATCTGATCAGGGTATGCTGTGTTTGCTAATATAATTTGATAGATCCGTTTCTGTAGTTTCTAAAATGTCTACAATGTTCCACCTTTCATATTTCTTTATATAAACTTAGCAACAAGCAAGTGAGCGTCTGGTGGTATAAATAAACCATATGTTAATGAATATTCAGTAGGTATTGAAAATTGGCCTAAATACAGTACAGGGAAATGGTTAAACGCTCGGTTTAGAGAGGTTTTACTGTATAATAAAACAGAGCGGACCCTGACCAAACGCCTCCTACACGATCCGTCTGATATGGGTCCACTCTGTTGCAAGTGGGTGAGAAAGGCGTTTCTATAAGGTGAATAATGCAGTAATATAAAAGTGGGAGCTTGAAATGGGTATTAAATGTTCAAAGCTAGACAACGTTGCGTTTTTCCTAACCAAAAAGTAACCAGGAAGTCAAATCATAAAGTATACAACAAGCAATCACGCCTAATGATACAGTCCGTTGACAATATCACAGTATGCAATGAGAAAATTACTACATTGCCTCTTCGCTATATGCGTACGCATTTATCAGATTATTTGCGTGTAGACGCGGTCTTCCCTGTTTGCAAAGGCATAGAAAGGTGTGCTAATGGAGAACAGGTTTAATCCCTTCCATGCTGAAGAATATCAACCAGAGGTCTATGTTACAATTCATAATAACATCCATTCGTTCAATGTTTTTAGAAACTATTTGAGCGATTGTCTAACAACTTGTTTCAGATTAAACCCTTTTACTCCATATATACGCCTTTGCAAACGGAATAGACCCAGATCAGACGACTCTTGCAGGAGACGTCTAATCAGGGTCTGCTCTGTTTGCTTATGGAATACTATAGATATGATTCAATAGTTTCTGCCATGATCAACTATTCTCGTGTTCATGTGCCATTATAACAATGCATTAAATTAATATTCATGACGTCATTATTCCTTACATAAATATTCTTGGAGTAAATGGTTATTCAAGCTTTTGGGAATCCACTGATCAAGCGACACACCGATAGGGTCCTGATGAGACGCCGAGTCCGTCGAGTTCGCCGAGTCCGCCGAGTCCGCCGGGTTCTCAGTTTGATCCACGCTGTTTGCCTATGCCAATCAAGATACGTTTTGCATGAAAATGTTAAAGTACAGCAACACCTCTCTATAACGGCCACTAAATTACATGAAATATTTTGTGTCAAAGGCAGGTGACTGCTTAAAGCAAGGTGAAAGTAAAACAGAACGCTCTAGGAGCGTTCTGTTTTACTTTCACATTGCTTTAATCAGCCACCTGCCCTAAATACCAACTGATTAACACAATTTAGTGGCCGTTATAGAGAGATGTTACTGTAAGTGGCAACAGACAATGCATTTGATAAACATGCAGCAGTACAAATAAAAGGCAAACTATTTTTGCATCAGAACCGAAATATGATTAATACACAAAGCCGTAACCTGAAATAAATAGAAAAGGAATACTTTATTTGGGTTTATTGAGGTTTCTTCGAAAGTCTGCGGAATGTGAATGCCATTTTGATAAGAGGTTTAAGTATTGCAGAGAAACCATGCTACTATTCATCTGACTTTAACTGCTATTTTTGTGGCTTGGTTTATGAACTTGACATTTTCCCTAACGTCTGTAAAGTGCGTGACATAGTAACCTATATAACGGCAGTTTGGGTAGGCCCTGTCCCTGCTAGCTATTGCAAGGTAATATGATTTGTCAATCCTTTGCGATAGAGATGCCGTTTCACAGTATTGCAGACAGAGTAGACCCAAATCAGACGGTGCCTATAGGGGCAATCTAATCAGGATATCTTCTGTTTGTTATGAAATAAATTAGACCTGATCGTACAGTATCTGCCACGGCAAAAATCATATTGTTCATAATTCCATTTTATAAATTAAGCTAATTAATATTCAACATGTCATATATATGTTTAGTGCACGGTGTGTTATGACCGGTGTGGACGGTGTATTTCATGAGACATAGCCGATTTGCTGCGTAACGAATTAATCACCCATCATATCTTTATATGCCTGCTATATAGAATGTAAATCGTTTTGCGATTGCTTACTTTTGACACATAAAATCATTTCCAATTTTAGGCAGGACCAGATCTGGAGCCGAAATGTCAAAACATTTAACGAAGGTAAGCTTCTTTTTTCGATATTTTTTATCAATCACATTGATAGCCCCAATGACTGTGACTCAGTGACTGTTACGTTGACCATGATGCAGTGAATGTGGCGTTGATTGTGACGCAATGGCTATGACATTGATTGCGACGCAGTGACTGTGACGTTGACTCGTACGTAGTGACTGTGAAATTGGTTGTGACGCAGTGACTCTGACGTTGACAGTGATGCAGTAACTGTGACGTTAACTGTGACGAAATGACTATGACATTGATTGTTGCGCAGTTACTATGACATTGACCGTGGTGCAGTGACTGTGACGATGACTGTGAGGTAGTGATTTTGACATTGGTTGTGACGCAGTGACTGTGACATTGACTGTGACGCAGTGACTGTGACGCTGGCTGTGACGCAGTGACTGTGACATCGAGTGTGATGCAGTGACTGTGATGCAGTGACTCTGACGCTGTCTGTGACGCAGTGGCTGTGACATTGACCGTGATGCAGTGACTGTGGCGCAGTGGTTGTGACATTGATTGTGACGCAGTGTCTTTGACATTGACTGTGATGCAGTGACTGTGACGTTGACTTTTGCGCAATGACTGTAACATGGACTATAACGCAATGCCTTTGACATTGACAGTGACATTGACTGACGCAGTGACTATGATATTATCTGTGATATTGACTATGACATTGACTGTTACATTGATTGTGACTGTGACAATGATTGTTATACAGTTACAGTGACAATGTCTGTGACTCAATGACTGTGACATTGCCTGCGACGCAGTGACCTATTGTAATTGAAAATAGCAGTTTCAGTGTCTGCATGTCGAATACATCATATATAGGTCAGGTGTTATGATCACTTATACATCTCGAGAACTCTCTAGACAGACAGACACATTATTATCAATAGACGTAATTATACGTTTCGATCTTTTGAACTGTTAGAGCCAGAACTTTCCATTCTCGTCGTAAAGAAGTGTTCGTGGTGTTGCATTTCACTGGATCTTTATAAAAGTTGGTAATTACCGAAAAGGTCAAATACAATATCCAGGGTCAGCAGTTATAAAACTTCTGAGTATGAATCTGAGTTCATTCTGAGGTATATAATTGATCAAAGTTTGAATAAGCTAAATCTCTGACCAATCACATGCTTGACAATGATCCCAGTCTCAAGCAAAAAAAATAAAATAATATATAACTCTGAGCCTGTTGACAATGTTATGCAATGAACAAAAACCTTATAAAACCGGACTGAATAAGGACACTCTTTAATTAGTATGCTACGCGTGAGCCCGGGACCGAATTTGCAAATAGTTCGGATCCTGACACTACCCTGAATAACAGGATCCTAACCGTCTGTGAATAGACACGGTAAAACATTTTCTTCCCGATTTGAATATGAAGACAATTTCCTTCGGCGAAATATTTGCTCAGCAGGCTAGATATTTAAGTTAAGCATTACCCCGCAGTGAACGAAATGTCTGTCAAAACCTCGATCTCGTGCAAATACGACTACAGTAAAACCTCTCTATATAGATAGATAGATCTTTATTAACCTCCAATCATGGAGAGCTACATAGTACACATACATATAACATAATACAAAGTCAAATACATGTACAGGAAACCAAAGACAATTACAGAATTTACATAACAACACAAAAATACATAGAAACAGCACACAGTCAAAAAATAATAACGAAGGATAATTTCAGAAAAGTAGATGATATAGCAGGTTCAGTACAGCATGATAGAAATTACATCCAACCTAAATATACTAAAGAATCCCAAGATTTCCGACGGTAAAATGAATGATTAGTTGATGTTTATGTGAAATATAGATGTATCTTGTCGAGATGAAATGCAAGACACATCAACAGCACATACACATATCCGACTATAAGGCTGAGTGACCCCGGTGGACTGGCACCAAGGCTGCCCCCGGAGGGCCCGGATACGAACAAAAGGTTACATACAACTCCGACAGATGAGACCCCATGTAGAATGGCTCATACCAGCCCACAGCTGGCCCATCTGCCACAGCGAAGCCGCCAGTTCGAGACGATCCACCGGGATCACTACCCCGTAGTTGAAAGTAATACAAATACATATTATAGCCAATTGAGGCAGAGACTGAGACTTGCCGAAACGAAATACAAGACTCAGTATGCATGTAACAATTGGCGGAGTATAGTATATAAACATCTACATCCCTAACCCTTAACCATAACAGGTAATATTGAAGGGTAACACTGTAGATGTATGATTAAACTGTAAGAGAGACAATGGCATCGGTGAACTGGGAGTCGACTAAACCCATAGGAGCGTTCTGTTTTACTTTCATCTTGCTTTAAGCAGTCACCTGCCCTAAATACAAGCTAATTAACACAATTTAGTGGCCGTTATAGAGAGGTTTTACTGTACTTAAGATTCCATCAAGATTATAAAAAAACATGGCCGCTTCTCAAACAACTTGGATTTTGATTTGAAGTCGAGTTACTCTATTTGGTGCTTGCAAATCAGAATCAGGTCGCGAATGGCATAGCAAGGGTTAAACTTAGATAAGAGCACATATATGGCTGACAAATAGATGGTTCTGTTTCAGGGATTTGAGTATGATATAGAGATTCTGTCAGTAAGAAGTATATCCAGGCGCTGTAAACTAACTACAACCTCAGCAGTTCAAGACCTATCAGACAGATAAATGTGCCAATTGGGATCAATGGTGGCTTAGGAGAAGACCATCAACTCTGAAAAGTATGGATGTTGGATGGTGTTTTCAAGACATACTGCCCCAGCCTTTGACATCATTTAATCAAACCATTTTCACTGTGAAATGAGATACATTAGAAAGCCTTTTTATATTAATGTACGTATCAGCTGATGTGTGTTATGTCTAGATGTTTAGGAACGGAAATAAGTCAGTATTATAAACAATAACAAAACATGAAATGTGTGAATCGGCCATTTAACACCTTTACTACCATGAAAACGGACATGTGGTACGGTACCATATGCAAACAGTTTGGATCTAGCCGAGACGCTGAGTATATCGGCGTCTCATCAGGGTCATAATTGCCTGACGTGTTTTTGATATTTTATAAAGAAATTGAAGAAAAATCTGCTCTAAAACCTGAAACAGATGACAATGTATCAATTATAAAGAGTGCCTGGCAGAGAAAGGATTAAATATAAATGCGCAAAACACGGTCGCCCGACAGACAGCACCATGGCAAACAAAGAACAGCAAATACCTTTCAAAAGACAAAAAGATAAGAACAAAGACATAATAAGCAAACATTACTGGGAAGATGGAAGTACCACCTTGACACTAGGGAGGAAGGGGGGGTGAAACCGGTTTAGGGGAGCCCAACTTCACACTTGCCAACCCCGCCTTAAACTAGATTAGTTTTGTTGTATCATGTCTCCACTCGTTTCCGCAGTTTTATTGGGCTGCTTTCGCAGCCCAATCTCATACGGCTTTGAATTTTGACCATGCGTTTCTACGTTCCTGTGTTTTTATAAAAGCCAATTTTTTTTTATAACTATGGTTTAACGTGAGACAAGTTTTTATTTATATATATATTCATTTATTTTATTTATTTTGATTCATATATTTTTCTCAGCTGGGGCACATATTTTTGTCGGTGTTAATTCTTTCTTTTCTGCCATGACCCAGTTTCAGTGAAAATGCTAGTGAGATTCAATTCATATCCCCAATCATGGCGGTCAGCGTGGTCTATGGGTCATAGCTGTTAAGCTGTTATTATCCACATCAAACTAGCGTAGACTTTAGCAATATATACTTCTTGATAACACTAGACTGTTGTTTAACACAATACTTGTTGAATATTCATGTAAGAAATAGTGACTGTTATTTTGTACTCAGGGCATTTTAGTACTGGCAGAAATCGTATAATCTATCATTATATCATAACCAAACAGTGCAGAGCCTGATCAGACTCGGCACTCATGGTCTGCACTGTTTGGTGATCCCATCGATTCCCATGGTTTATGCCGACAAAGAGTTTGTTTGCTGTGCTCACCCATCCCCTCCCCTCAAAATGAAACAATGATTGGTTTGAAATAAGATCTGGACAAAGTTTCCTTTATAATGTGAGAATATAATACTTGACTTTGCGATGTTTAATTACAGTGACCAATGCCTTCACCATGACATCAACAGCAGCAGCAGAAAGATCCACCATCTGTGCTTTATGACCCATATAGTGTTCAAACGTTTACTGCATAATTAATCATGTAATACATCATGGCCTCGTGAATATTACTTAGTGAAGGATTTTGTAATAACAGCACAATAAACAATGGAATGTTTTACTGTAGCAGAAACTGTAGAATCCGATCTGTATTATATCATAGGCTCACAGAAAAGGCCCTTGCCAGACAGCTCCTACAGGATTCGTCTAAAATTGTTATATTATCTTTTCAAAGGTGCCAAAAAGGTGTCTTAACCCATTCCCTCATATTGACGACTTTTGACGACTCTGTAAATGTCACTTTGTGAAACCATTGTAATAAATAGAGCATTTGCTCCTATAGGAGCAAATGCTCTACTTATCACAATGGTTTCAAACTACAAAATTCTAAATAGTTTCCTTTTCTCTAATAAATGCTCCTTTTCGGTAGATTAATTCAAAGAGGTTGAATCTAAAAATAGCCTATGACGTAATGGGTTAATGGAGTAAAGGCTGAACCCTTTAACACTCAGCGCTCTACTGGCGATCTTGTGTGATCACATTTGCAAACAGTTTGGATACAGATGAGACGCAGAGTAACTTGGCGACTCATTAAGGTCCACATTATTTGTTACCCTGACACAGTTTTGACAAGAAATGGAAGAGTTCAGACTACTAGAACTAAAGTAGATAATATTTGCAGACAAAAATGCTCAGAGTGCAGAAGGTTAACTTTTGAATATTCATATATGATCTGATTTGTTTAAAACAATGGACATTTACTATTCTATTGACTGGGAATGCTCGATTTCATATTTGGTTAGTTATTATGTTTAACCCACTTCAGAACCAAGCTATAGCCACTTGGTTTACGATTAGATAAAATAATTGGCGGGAAACATACTAGCAAATATTTGGTTCAGGGCAAAAACACAAATCGCCTCATTACAGAGAGGTTCATCTTTTCACTACATCATATTTTAAATCGAGATATATCCAGATATATACATAAATACGAATTTAATCGATCGCCAGTCTCAAGATTTGAAAGTACCAGAGAGTATCGAAAGATTCGGCAACTTTAATTTAAAGAGTCAGAGATTGATGCAAATCCTTATTGTCAAATTATTCCACATTACAGTAGAACAATGTCGATTATTTGAATATCCTAGAATGTGTTTCATTGTATTACTAACTTCCCGAAACGAGTACCTCCCATGAAGTTGTATACAGTTATGTTGCTATGCGCATGCGCTAGGGATACACTATGGCAATGAAGCATGTGCTACGTCATATGTCTGCCTCCAATACTTGTGATTAGACGATGACGGCAAGCTGAACACTGGTTCAAAGAATATTTCGTAATGTGTTTTATGGACTCGTTGCATTCATTCACAAATCAACGACATTTGTTAAACACGAATTGCCTTTTAGATGATTTAACACTCATTTTGCAAATTGGATTAGAACTCAGTAAAGCAAATCTTAAGATACTCTGGCTTTGTACTGGGTCCAATGTTATAAAACTTCTGAGACTGTCTACATCCTCAATTATCTGGTCAGATTTTGAGCAAGTTGGAAACCTGACCAATCATATGACTGAGAATGGTCTCGAACTCAAACAAAACGTGTTATAGTCTCGGGGTCTGCGCACATTTGACACGTGGTATTGTTGTATTTTTCTACATACATGTATAGCAGAATCCAATCTAAAAGCGGATTCAAATAATTATTATCAATATCTGTCTTGCATCAGTTGACATGTTAACTCTTTACGCCTTTCTACGCCTTTGCAAACAGAGTAGACCCAGATCAGTCTGATCAGGGTCTGTTGTGTTTACTTTTGATATAATATAGATGTGATTCTACAGTTTCTACTTTGGCAAAAATTTCATTTGTTGATATGCGAGTTTACAAATTAATCTAACAATATTCATGATGTCGCCATTTCTTTAATGAAGGAAAGGGTTAATTCTTTCGCTGCCAAAGTTTATCACTTGTTTCAATTTTGATTCAAACACACAGTTACAGTAACAAACAATTTGGATCTTGATAAAACGCTGAGTAACTAAGCGTATGATCTTGATCCAAACTGTTTGCAACGGTAATTAAAGATGCAAGAGTTAATGCAAGGTAAACCTCAAGCAGAACGCTTCCCAAAGGAGCTGTCAGTATGTCGTTCACCCTGCAGTAAGCAGTCACCTGCCGAAACTGTACTAAATGTCCGGTTTAAATGATTTTGTAACTGACTTTCTTGCTGGTAAAAACAGTCCGGTCTCTGAACATGTGGGATTGGTCAGGTAGGACCAGAAATTTTCCTAAACGTTTTCAACATCGGAATGCACCATTGGAAGCTTCGAGAGAGATACAGTTTTAATGAATACCTATCAATTACAAGTTTCTACAGTAGAACCTTTCTTAAGCGGCCATCAAAAAGAATTCTAAGTGTGGATATGCTAGATATATGGTAGCTTAATGCAGGACAGAAGTAATGCAGAAAGCTCCTGTAGAAGATTTCTGCATTACTATTGCCCTGTAGTAACCCTTTGCCTTATGTAAGCGCAATTCGACGCATCTGAAAACAAAGTACACTCAGATCAGACGGCTCCTATAGGATCAGGGTCTGCTCTGTTTGCTTATAGTGTACAATAGATCTGATTCTGCCAGTGCAAAAAATGGCATGTGTTCATATGCCATTATAAAAACAATCTCATTAATATGCATGGCGTCATTATATTTTACATGAATATACAACAAGTCCTTATCCCTCTACCGGATAGAGATGCCCTTTGATGCACTTTGAAACAAATAGACCTGTATGAGTCATCTGATCGGGGTCTGCTTTGCTTGCTTACGAAATAATACAGATCTGATTTTACAGTTTTCACCAAGATCAAGTACCCTTTGATCGTTTACCATCTATTAATATTCGTACAGTTATTATTATTCATTAGATAAGGAGTAAATCTCTTACAATAACTTTATAGCAATGTGTTAGTTCCTTGGACGCATTTGCAAACAGAGTAGACTCCGATTAGAAATCGTCTTATCAGGGTGTGCAGTAGAACCTGTTATAAGCGTATATTTAGTTGAACATGGGAGTGTTGAGGAGAAGGATGTTGCTAGTAATGCAAAAAGCTCCGATAGAAGTTTCATGCATTACTTTTGAACTGCAATTAGCTACCACCTCCCTCACAGACCCCAAAAATAGAAACTCTTGTTGATGGCCGCTTAACACAGGTTATCTGTAATCTGTTTTGCATATGAAATTATATAGATCTGATTCTACAGTTTTGAGTTCTTAAGCTTTTGATTGGTCAGATTTGAGCCAGAGGCTCAAATCTGACCAATCAAAAACTTGAGAACGAACTCAGACTCAACTAAAAAGTTCCATATGCATGGACCCTGATTCATGTATCCTTGTACCATTAAGATTTTTCTGCTTATAAATGTTTATGGTGTCATTATATGAATATTAAAACAGGGAAAAGGGTTTAATTTTCATACATTTCAGATATCGACTTGATATTGGCATAACCATTCGAGTTTTATATGGTGGATAATAAACAATTATCTTGAAATTGCGTTTACTTGTAGAATGACATAGTATCTGTCGCAGGGGCATAAAGATCGTGATCTGATCGTACAATAAATAATACTGACTATGAAATTGGGAAGGTGAAAGGGATATTTACTGACGCTAAATTACCTCAACGTTGCGTTGTTTTCTATATCAATGGGTTTACCTAAATCACCACAAGTAATGACTTCTGATGATAGAGTTCGGTGACACAGTAAGTGCAGTGAGGAAAATAAATTTGCTTATTCATGTATTATCAACCAGCCTCTTCGCTGTATCCGCGTCCTTGTATTTCTTCATCTAAATCAATATACCACAGTACACTGAATTAGATATAAATCCTAAATAAAAGCAAATTAAAATGGAGAACTTAAATTCTATATGACTACAGAGGCTTTAACAGAGAAGGATGTTAAACAGACATGCTGGAACTAATGGCATATGTAAGCCAAACCTGTGTCTGTCAATTACACATGTTGTCAAAATGCGGTCAGTTGTTACGGTCGTCTTGTGGGTTTTTTCTGTGACAGAAATATTCCGATCTTTGTAGCAAAATGCATGCATATTTATTAAAAATAAACGTAAACATTTGCTGCAAAAAGCATATAGATTTTCTGCAAAAGCAAAAAGATAAGTATGTTGCAAAAGGCATGTAGGCTTTCTGCAAAAGGCATAAAGATTGGTTGCAAATGCAAAAAGATATGTTGCAAAAGGCATGTAGATTTTCTGCAAAGGTGTGAAAGTGGGAAAGGGTCAAGCCCTCTCATTGAAATTTGGGCTGTAAGTTCGTGATATGTATCAACTTTTAGTTTTGAGTAATCTGAACGAAAACTGGCAGAATGTAAATTTAAAAGCAGGCATTTTGATTTCATGTTGCAGAATTACACAATATATTGCATTCAAGACACACATACGCGTGCTAAAACAATACTTTTACTGCTTGAAACTTGATTATAGAATGTGATACTAATTACAGATAATTACATATCAATACTTGGCTCTTTAAGAGGTAATAAATCGTTATTTCTCTGTATTCTATTATGTTCGCTGCAACTTTGTTCTTATTCTACAAAATGACATAAATGTGAAATAAGAATTAAATCATAATAAGCCCACGCCCCCTTCCTGCTCTATATAGTACAGTAAAACCTCTCTATAACGGCCACTAAATTGTGTTAATTAGTTGGTATTTAGGGAGCGTTCTGTTTTACTTTCACCTTGCTTTAAGCAGCCATACAATACTTGATGTAATTTAGTGGCCGTTATAGAGAGGTTTTACTGTAGTAATTTTAGAATTATTCCAGTGATTTATAGACCTCAGCAACATGTTCAGGTAACTTCACTTAAATAGTTTAGTTTAAACAAATTTTATTTCACAACGAATTGAAAGGGGTTTGGACACAAGTTCTACCGGCATTAGTTACGTAGAACCTCTGGCCAAAGCCCTTTTAATCTTCAATGAAACAAACAGTTTAAACTCAACTATTTGAAGTTATCTGAGAATATTTGCTCATTTGTATAAACATTGGAATAATGTTTAAATCACCTCACTTAAATGGCACCACCAGAAGCAATACTTCAAAAGGCGCTTATCTATTTTCCTAGTGAATACCGATTATTCATATAAGATATACCAACAACATGAATATTCATTAGCTGATTAGTTTTATAATTGCATATGAACACATGGTTCTTTTGCCCATGGCAAACACTATATAATTATACGTATATAGTCTCATAACTAAACAGAGCTGACTCTGATTATACGGCTCCTACAGTAGCCATTTGATCAGGGTCTACTCTGTTTGCAATGGAGTTGATAGACGTCTCTATCAAGAAAAGGGTTATCTGATAAATTCTATCAAATATAGTTCTTGATATTCAGCATCATGCTCTTGCTAAAACAATGATGGAGACGGCACACGCACTGTGGATACCACTGGCGTGCCTAAAGCCATGCACGGCAACATACTACGATAATTGGTCCATTTACTATTTGCTCGCTAAGGAAATGTCATCTTCAAAAAAAATGTCCTTAGCTATAATACATAATGGTAATCTTTAGAAAAATAATTCTAACAAAATACAGCAGTGTCAAACAGTTTGGATCCCGATGAGATGCCGAGTTAGTCGGCGCCTCATCTGGATCCAAACCGTTTGCATAAGTAATCATAACTTCGCCATTTACATACACAGGGTTAAACTCTTATGGCTAAAGCATAAACTTGAATCAATTGCATTTGTGTAACAATACGACGTTAAGAAAATGTTAAATATTTTAATCATACACGGTTCCTGAAATAGTAAATCTTGACCTAGCTTTTTAAAACTATGTACATTTTCCGTTAATGATAGATAATTTAGTTGATACTCTGAAGGTTGCAGCTACTGTATAAAATTATATTGAACAACAAAATAAACATAATAAAGGATACGATGGAACCTAAACTATCTAATCGATGGCATTATCCTTTCAACAGCTAGTAATCAAACAAACTTCGTTTACTGTATAAAATAAGTTCAAACTATGGTGTCATATTGTTGACTTCTTGTTAAAAACCTACTACGGTGACACTACAATGCCAGCGCGTCACAAGAATCACGGCAATAACTTCATACCATGCTGTAAAGCCGACGGCATGTGGTCGTTAACCGCAAAGTAATTGATATGCATGAAGATTTACCGAAGAACGAAAGTTGTTGAAGCAGCAAAGATAAGAGCAGATGAGAAATCAATCGTATCTTCACTGATAATTGTGCACCTTACTGCCGACCTTCATCTTCAACCCTTTACTTCATACAAACGCTGTTCACCTTTTGAAAACAGAGTATACCCAGACCAGACGGCTCCTGTAGGAGCCATTTGATTAGTATATGTTCTATTTAGGTTATAGACGTATATAAATATATGACGCTACAGTTTCACAAATACGAATTCGTCCAAGTTTTTATTCATGACAATTCTTAAGGAAATTTGAGAAGAAATGGTCAAGAAATGTAAGTGCTAGATGAGCAGTAATGTTTTATGATATACGGATGGACTGACGGACGGACGGACGGACGAATGACTGATTCCTCTGAAAATCAAAATCATTCAAGTTTTTATTTATGACAATTCTTAAAGCAGATTTGAGAAAAACTGGTCAAGAAATAATGGTTGTGCTGGATGAGCAACAGTGTAATTATGACAAACAGATGGACTAACGTGTCGAAAACTACAGTAACATCTCGTAAAAGACCCTTTTAGTCAGGGGCTGCTTAATGCATGGTGAACGTCATACAGAAAGCTCCTAGAGGAGCTTTCTACATGACTTTCACTATGCATTAAGCTGCCACCTGTCTTAAATATCGATAAAGATGCGTATTTTAGTGTTCGAATAATCGAGATGTTTATGTATATAGCCTGTTCAACTTCGTTGCTTAGGGTAATAAACCCGTTATAATGCTGAAGAAATCATGTGTGCTTCAATTCGGAACTGTTTGGCACTCGTTATCGTGGTACAATATGCTAGCTAATGCTACAGTAATGTCGCTCTTGCTATATGTCTATTTCTATACGTGTATGGATATACATCAAATATGAAGTATAAAATGAATTTCTATTGAAAAATAAAAACAAAACATGCAAAGGTTTTTATGTTGGTCGAATTCATGGGGTTCCAGTGCAGTAAACTCCTCTAAACAGAACGAACAAATTAGTATCAACAGTCAATACCGATCTTAAAGACAGGTGACAGCTACATGCAGGATAAGAGTCATGCAGAAAGCTCCTTTGGGAGCTTTCTGCACGACCTCCATTCTGTATTGAACAGTCACCTGCCTAAAAAGAGTTAAAAGGCTTAGAGGGTTACAGTAATTATAATGCATGCAGTCAAAACTGTATCGTTGGTCGGTGACGATTTCTAGAATTCTGCCGATGAACCAGTTGTATGATATCATTTTTGAAATGTTTAAAGGGCTTGAATTTCACCTTATTACGGATCAACAACCTTAACACAAGCTTTCCTATAACTCAAGTAGGTATAGCATAGGAACACTTATGATTTCCATTTCATTTGAATAACCTTTTCATGCGCTTGTCTAGGTGGGTTTAGTACTAACCCATTTTCTCCTTAAAATGAGTCCCTACAATAAACTCACATGTTCAATAACATCATACAACTTGGTATTTCTTCTGTCCAATTATTCTTATGAGGATTTTAAGTTATATCGAAAAATGCCTCCGTGATACAAAATAATCCGAATAAACACTAATTTAATACATCGGTGAATCTTCGTTATTAAACACATGAACGATTTTTTCGATAAGTTTTCTAGCCATCTATATCCATTTAGCACGTAAACAAATGATTTATATAAGTGTTAGGCATTTGTAAAACCCGTTGCAAGTATACATTATCACACAAATTCTGAAAGTAGGAGATCCTTCGAAAGCAAAAGCAGCAATCCGAAAAGAGAAAATTGCAGACTCGCTTTTAATGAGTCTGGTGATGGGCAATTATTGAAAATGCAACACTACTCATGGCCCATGGCAACTACTAAGTCGGTATTCAAGTTCCACATCTAAAAGCAATGAAACTGATAATCCCAAAGGACCACAAAATATAACAACACTGAGACTGAAGTACTGGGTGACCTTTTACGGCCGCCACACGAATACTGAACACATGTTATTGTAAAGTATATAATTCTGAAAGTAGGAGATCCTTCGAAAGCAAAAGTAGTAAATGATTGTGTAAGTAGCAAATTGCTGAGTCGGGTTTTATTGCGTCTGTTCATGAGTAGCAATGTCATGTAATTAACTATTTTAGTGCCAACTTTAAATGTGTCGGCTGCAATAATAATTTCATATTGAATATAATTCTAAACTAAATAATAAAGGTATATTAGTAAATCATTTGTTTTTAAAAACCTGCTTGGGCTAAAATAATACAGAAAACAGTGAAGTCCCAGGTCAGGTGCCGCCTTGTAAAGGCGGCATCTGACCTGGGACTGCACTGTTTTCAATGGTGCCAACAGGCGACATTGGCGCCGAAAGAGTTTTTTCTTTAAAATAACGCAATGTTTCAAATAAACAGCATAAGGTTAGCATACTAAATATTTGTAACTACCATTGCGCTTGAATAACCTTTCAATGCGCTTGTCGATGTGAATTAATCCAAATCAGGTCTTCTTTGATGGCTACAATGACGCTGTATTCAATAAAAGTCGGAATAAAACATGTGCTGTTCAATGATGTCGCATGTCATGGCTACAGATAACAAGCATAGTCATGTAATATTTTGTAGCCATAGCGTCTTCGTGTTACAACCTAACCCATAGCTACAGCTATAAATTAAAACCCTGTCTTTGAAAAAGCATGCCCCTCATTTGGAACACTGTCTGATTATACGGTAGAACCTGTCTCAACACAGTGCCCCCTAGTGACGCATTTTTGCGCCTCTATAAAATTCACATTGTGAAACCCATTGTGATAAATAGAGCATTTGCTCCTTTAGGAGCAAGTGCTCTATTTATCACAATGGTTTCAAATTACAAAATTCTAAAAAAATATTTTCTCTAGTTAATGCTCCTTTTCGGTAGATTAATTCAAAAAGTTTGGATTTAAAAATAGCCTAGGAGAATATGAGTTAATCATTCATCAAAACGAGGTCTAGTTATAGGTATGTAAGGCAGGTGGTAGCCCAATGCAGGTCAAAGGTAATACAGAAATATCATATAGGAGCT
Source organism: Azorinus chamasolen (assembly GCA_963576725.1). Taxonomy (NCBI): domain Eukaryota; kingdom Metazoa; phylum Mollusca; class Bivalvia; order Cardiida; family Solecurtidae; genus Azorinus; species Azorinus chamasolen. The sequence continues at coordinate 4,275,010 of OY755251.1, read as the reverse complement.
TTCTGCATTACTTTAACCTGCATTAAGCAGCCACCTGCTTTTTAAGACTCCTGTATTCAATAAATATATGATCGCTACTGTGTATTTTATATTGATAAAACGCCATATATTCCATTACCTTCAACTAAATGATCATTCATTTAAGCACTTATTATATAATTAACCCTTTCCCTTATGTAAGCGCATTTTGACGCATCTGCAAACAGAGTAGACCCAGATCAGATGGTCTGTTCTGTTTGCTTATGGTGTAATATAGACCTGATTCTATAGCGTCGTCCTGTGTTCATAAGCCAATATGAAAACAATCTTTTTAATACTTATGACGTCATTATTAATTTTACTATATGAATTTTCATCAGGGAAAGGGTTAATATTTATACTGGTATATGAATACGTAAGCTTTTGCTGCGTAATTGTTGAATCAGATCAACATAATTCCATTTGCAAACATGGTAGATCATGATCAGATGGTTCATACAGGAGCCTAATGAACAGGGTCTACTTTGTTTGCAACTATGGTAAAGGCGTGTTTATCATATACAGTGATCAATCAGTTATGCGTTGCAGACTTGTGCATTTAATTACATGGGTCATTTAACACTCACACGCACATAAATGTTCTCCATGTCTATTCAAACCCATTAAGCCATATTTTCTAAGTGCATTTGCCCAAATATGTATGATGAACTAATCTTAGCCACATTTCCTAAGTACGTTTGCCCAAATACGTATTATTAGTCAAACTAATTTACATTCGGAGGGGTGTTTCTGCGAGAATGCATTTGCCAATGAGACATTCGGAAAATTATGTATGACCAAAACCATACCAAACCCTATCAAAGGGTCAGACATTCATGTGTGCGTGTGCTGCTATACCACTCAATCTGATGATTATTCATGATTATATTATTTCTTACATGCATATTTATTGAGTAAATTGTTAAAATATTTTAACATACGGTATACATAGTGGCATGATCAATAAAGTCATAGGACAGCTTATGATACAAAACAATCTAGCAGATATAGTATGGAACTTATTCATACGTGACATTGTTTAATATTATACCTTATTTGCATACTTGTTTCTCATCTAATGTAACGTTAAACTGCCCATAAGTCCATGAAGCCAATTCTGTAAATTTACTGTTGTTTAAAAGACGTGTTAGTGAGAACAAAATGCCCAGTTTGAAGTATGTATGTGCAATGGCAACACACTTATCGACAACGTTAAATGTTGGGGCCAAGTATTTCGCTGTGCAATCACTGCTGTGGAGTGCACTGGTTGCACAATCAATCTGCAGGAGCTGTCTCATCTGGGTCTTCACTATTTACAGGTAGGTATATTGACGCGAAAAGCAAGCGAAGGGTTAAATGTTGGGGCCAATAATGTAAAATGTTAAGGGAACTGTTTGCTTTGACAAAAGCTGTATATCAGATCTATATAATGTCATAAGCAAACGAGCATACCCTGATCAGGGTCTAGACCTACTCAGTTGGCAAATGTGTGAAAGTGCGTTTCTATGAAGGAAAGGGTTAACATAAAATGTCACTTGCGCATCCAATTGTAGTTTTATTGTTTCGTGACGAAAACATTATTTACAGAATATTCCTTTGATGTTCAATATTACTTGTACTATAATAACTAGCAATTCCAAACGCTCAAATAAGTATCATATAAGCCCTTTACTCCACAAATACGCATTTTAATGTCATTGCAAACAGAGTATACCTAGATTAGACGGCTCCTGTAGGAGGCGTCTGATCAGTGTCAGTTCTGTTTGCCTCTGGTATAATATAGATTTGATTCTAAAGTTTCTCGGTTTGGCGATGGTCTACTTTATTGCTGTTGTTATCTTTAAGCCTTTAGTCCCCGGTAGGAAAACCTTTTGAACCCTTCGCTGACAGTTGGGATTCGGAAGCTATATAACCCAGCAGCTAATCAGAATCAAAATTGTTGACAATCTGTGATACTTTTGTTTTCAAAAATGAAACACACTGAGCGTACAAGACTAATTTTTGAACTGATATAGATGGAAGATCCTGCCAGTGGTAATTCGTTCAGCAGACATAATGTTAAGAGTAGGAACATGAAAACATGAAACCGCAATGCAAATAGCGCTAATTAACGTCAACTCAAACATAACCGTATGGGTAATCAATGTCTAATCATTCGTTTTTTGTGTGGAATATTCCGTTTGATACCTCCATTATTTATGGTTTAATGGAATTGTAACTTGTTTGGGATGATGTTAGATATGTGAAAAATATTTAAATACCTTCTTTATCAGTAAGCTTGATTCCATCACACTGTACCAACAGTATTTGCAATGTGCAGGCTAGAAATAAGAGTTAAGAAAAGACAGACCTTACATAACAATTAAAATTATTTAGAAAAAAGATTCGTTCAAACTTTTAACCCTCTACTCCGTGAATATTATTGACAGAAATAATAACATCATGAATATTAATTATATTAATTGTTATAATAGCAAGTGGTCACTTTTTTGGCTACGACAGAAACTGTAGAGTCCTATTATATAATAAGCAAACAGAGCAGACCCTGATCAGACGGCTCCTACAGGAGCCGTCTGATGTGGGTCTACTCTGTTTGCAAATGCGTAGAAAGGGTATTTATAGAGTAAAGGGTTAAGAAATTATTGATCAACTGTCAAACGGCTTGGTCCCTGGTGAGACGCCGGTCCATGCGACGTCTTATCTGATTACTGCCGGCCAGGTATCGCGGTTCATGCGACGTCTTGTCTGATCACTGCCGGTCAGGTATCGCATAGCAAGTTGAAGATGAACCATATACCCGTTCAATATCCATATATGACAAAAATAACATCATCAATATTACGTATATTACTTATAAAAGGGGATATTATGTATACAGGATGTCTTGGCATTGACAGAAACTGTACAGTCAGATATTTTATATTTTCATAAGCAGAGTAGATGCTGATTATTTTGCTCTCTATAGGGTAAACTGTTTCTTTATTATTAAGATTTATTGTATGAAACGGTAAAATCATTAATTTCAATGAACATGCTAGACTTAGATATAAGATATTATAAGTCTTTAATAATTGTAAATTTTAGTTTTCTCAGGATATGCATCATTGCCGTTTAATATTTGCAAATATATTAATAAAATACTATAAATAAAGTGTCTATTTACTGCAAAACAGTATTACAAATGTACGTATTTTAAGAGAAAAAACAGATTGCCAATTCGTGTTCAGAATTGACATTGGCAACGTCAGTGGTCGATAATGAAGCGTTTGAACATGCTTAACCCATTACCTCATATGCTATTTTTAGATCCAGCCTCTTTGAATATATCTACCGAAAAGGAACATTAACTAGAGAAAAGGAACACTTTAAAATTTGTAGTTTGACACCATTGTGATAAATAGAGCATTTGCTCCTATAGGAGCAAATGCTCTATTTATCACAATGGTTTCACAAAGTGACTTTTACAGAGTCGCCAAAAGTCGTCAATATGATGAATGTGTTAACGTCAATGGTAGTTTTTGGAATAATCTTCGAAACATAAATGGTACTGACTTATCATATTGTGTAGGTTTAAACTGCATTGAAAAGAGTGTTTAATGTTTACTAGGTCTACATCAGTAGAGGGTAAATGGGTTAATGTGACAGGGATATTTTCCTACTTTTGTAGTATTGTGCCGTTTTACCATGCCTTCTGAGCATACACCGATGTGAAATAAAAATGAGTTCTATCAATATACGTCTATACAAACAGGGTAGACGCTCCCTTATAGGAGCCGTCTGATCAGGGCCAGCTCTGTCTGCTTATAGAATAATATGCAGTCAAATCTCGATAATTCGAATTTTTGATAAAGAAGAATAGTTAGACCCTTATAGGCAGGTGGCTGTTTAATGCAGGGTGGAAGCCATGCAGAAAGTTCCTAGAGGGGCTTTCGGCATGATTTTCACCCTGCATTAAGCTGCCATCTGTCTTGAAGGTCGATAATATTACGTATTTGAGTGTTCGAATAATCGCGACTTTACTGTAGATAATTATGATTCTACAGTTTCTGCTACTTTGATAAAAACATGCATGTGGTAATATATCATTTAATGTATTAATCTAATTAATATTTCATGGAGTAAATGGTTGAAGGCAGGAATCGTAGTTTGAAATTTCAAAATTTCAAAATTACTCAGTAAAATTCTCGAAACGTATAGGATCCGATTATAAAATGTAAGACTATATAATTATGTTCATATCAATAAGTGGCTCTTTTAAAGTTTGTCTCCGCTAAACATCCAAGGGGCGGGAAATTCCGGCACGAAACTAGCCCATGGCCTACATAGTCTGCTGCGAGTTTCCCTCCAGATTTCCCTGCACTTTAATTCATTTTCCCCGACAAAAAATAACCATTGGTATGTATATTTCTTTTATAAGACCATCAATGTTATATAATAGGATTTCTTGAAGCTGTGGAAATACTAATGTTATTAAAAAAATGCCAAGATGTTTTGTGAATGTAATGTATTAACTTGCACAATAAACTCCCGATAGCTGCATTTAACCCTTTCCACCATGAATATATATGTAAGAAATAATGACGTCATAAATAAGGCATGTAAACACATAAAGCAAAAATTGTAGTATCAGATCTATGTTGTTCCATAAGCAAACAGATCAGACCCTGATCAGACGGCTCGTGTAGGAGCCGTCTGATCTGGGTCTACTCTGATTGCAAAGGCATAGAAAAAGGCGTATTTATGGAGTAAAGGGATACACTTTTAAGCAACTAACAGCATCTCACTGATAACAGATATACAAATGTAGCTGTTTCACAATAATTTGCGTTGCTACGTATTATCGTCCGCAAAAAGTATCGTATGCTTCACTTATTATTTCCTAAAAGTCTTCCTTCTTTCCAACAACGTAATCACACCATAAAACAGTCTGGATTCAAATGGCATCTGGGCCCAAAGTGTTTGCAAAAGTGGATACATATTCGTTAAAGGCAGGGGTTACAGGAGTTTATGTATAAACATGCGTATCTGAATACAAGCAACGGTCATCACTTGGTGTCTATCTCTCCATCACACATGTCTGATCCTCTCGGCTTATCTCTCTATATAATCTCCTTTGTCTCTCATACTCTGTTTACGTCTTGCCTCCTATCTCTTTTATCTTGATAGATACTTGATGATTACGTATGATCTACTCGGTCTTTTTATATATAAATACAGTAAAACGCGATTATTCTTACACTCGAATACCTACAACTATTGATCTGTAACATAGGTGGCAGTTTAATGTAGGCTGAAAGTCATGAAGAAATCTCCTCTTGGAGCTTTCTGCATGACTTTCGTCAAGCATTAACCCATTGCCTCATATTGACGACTTTTGACGACTCTGTAAAAGTCACTATGTGGAACCATTGTGATAAACAGAGCATTTGCTCCTATAGGAGCAAATGCTCTATTTATCACAATGGTTTCAAACTATAAAATTCTAAAATTTTCCTTTTCTCTAGTTAATGCTCCTTTTCGGTAGATTTATTCAAAGAGGTTGTATCTAAAAATAGCTTATGAGGTAATTGGTTAAGCAGCCACCTGCCTAAAAGGACATCAATTCTTCATTACTAAAATTTTCGAAGACTCGATGTTTTCTAAAACACGAATTAGAAATTGTAGCGCCATGGTAAACAGGGGATAACCGTAATATATAAGTAATATGAGAAGAGCAGATTCTGATCAGACAATCCCTACATGATCTGGATCTACTCTTTTTATAAGTAGTAGTAGTAGTAGTAGTCGTAGTAGTAGTAATTGTTGTTGTTGTTGTAGTAGTACAGTAAAACCTCTCTATAACGGTAAATTAATTACATCAAGTACTTTGTGTTAAAGGCAGGTGGCTGCTTAAAGCAAGGTGAAAGTAAAACAGAACGCTCCTATATGAACGTTCTGTTTTACTTTCACCTTGCTTTAAGCAGTCATCTGTCCTAAATACCAACTAATGAACACAATTTAGTGGCCGTTATGATGAGGTTTTATTGTAATAGCATTTCATTCTTGTACCACCAGAGTCGTATCTGTGATAACATTTTCAAATAGTTGTATCGTGATACGACGACGACGAGTGCCGTCAGTGTATTGGACACCCTTGGGTATGATATGTAAAAAAACTAATGAAAATGCTACACCAAATGCTTCACAGTATAGCAAAACCTGAAAAATAATTGGCGACGAAAACAGTATACATACCAGATCACAAAATAACCTCTCTATATATGGTTAACATAGGGGTCTTAACATTTTAACCTCTCTTTACCTGGTTAACATACTAGGGATCTTAACCCTTTCCCTCATTGGACGCATCTGCAAACAGAGTAGACTCAGATCCTGTAGGAGCCGTCTGATCAGGGTCTGTCCAGATTGCTTACGGAAACATATAAATCTAATTATACAGCTTCCGGAATGGCTAAAGGTTTCCTTGTTAAGCTATCATTATATAAACGCAATCAATGAATATCCAAGACGTGAGAAACTATAGCATATTTACCCACCAGGAAACGGGTTAAAAGTAGGTGGATGGTCAAAAGCATTACAGTGCGTAATGCAGATACATGTATACCACATGGGGACATTCTGAATACCCCTTGGCCTGCATTAACCCTTTATTCCAAGAATATTCATTTAATAAATGATGACATCATAAATATTAATTACTATATTGATTGTTATAACAGCAGATGGACACAGAAATATTTTGTCCGTGGCAGAAAGTGTAGAATCATTTATAACTATATTAAATAACAAGTAGACTGGGTACCTACAGGAGCCGTCTGATCAGAATCTGCTCTGTTTGCAAAGAAAGGTATAGAAAGGCGTATTCATGGAGTAAAGGGTAAGCTAACGACTATCTTACAAGCGAGAATTAGATTTTTCCCAAGACGGTATTTAGATGTGGTTCACTGCACAGGGTTTAACCTTTTACTCAATAGATCCATTTTACACCTTTGCAAACAATGTAAGCCAAGATCAAACAGTTCCAGTAGAATTTGTCTGATCAGGGTCAGCTATGTGCGCTTATGATATAATACAGATCTGATTCTTCTAATAGCTGTCATGGTCAAATATTCATGTGATCATATTTAATTATAAAAATGTAATTAATTAATATTCATGATATCATTATTTCTACATGAATATTCATGAGGTAAACGGTAAAATCACAAGAACATATTATCTTCCTACCTTATCGTTCTTTCATGTATGACTTTCACGCAGAGTACGTCCAGTGACACATTGCACTATCAATCTTATGAGAACAAAAGTCGCGTAAAAACGTATCGCCCATTGAGCTACAAACACATTACAAGTGTTCGCAATGTTTTCTCATTCAGTGTCATTTAAATCTTCTAACATTCCCGTGTAAAGATATACAGCATTAAGCGCATCCCCAGATGACACAATGGTTTGACAGGCCTTTTGTGGAATAAACCTTGCCAGTCAAGTCCGTTTTCCTCTTCTTGAATCAGGCTAATTAATAAATCCGCATATATCGCGTTTCTTGCCGCTGACGGGCCGCATATGCGCTCTTAAGGAGTCTATTTATTAGCTGAATTTGCGCTAAACTACCTGCAAACGGATAAAACAAACGGGACTGCGATCAAAGAAAGTTGGAGGATGCCTCTCCTGAGCGGGAAATTAATGATAATCGATAGTACTAGAACAGATAACTAAAAGGACAGTTTTTGATATCGATATACAGTTGATCTGGGATAAATCGAACGTCGGGATAACTGGAACTAAATGTTCGGTCCTTCCAAACCTTACAATACAGAATTGCTTTAAAATGTATTGCTACAGATATCTAGAAACATGTGACAGCTTAATACAGTTTTAAAGTAATTCTGAAAGATCATGCAGTAGCTTTCAGTATTACTTTAGACCTGTGTTAAGCTGTGATCTCGAGAAATTGTTCAGATTAGAAAGCAGATAACTCGAACGTCTGTTATCTCGAACAAATATGTATAGTCCCTTAAAGTTCGAGATATCGAAGTTCAACTGTACAGCCATGCTCTTACCGCAAGCTTCCCATGTGACACAGTCAAATACTTGGGAGAAAGTTCTTAACATTATGAAATAAATGCTTTATTATGGTATAATTTCTATTTTAAAACCTGAAAACATATGAATGCATGTTTTCGACAGATTTGGCGTTTGAAGGTTTGCCAAACTAAGTGCTAAAAGAACAGTGACCGTTCTGTTTTTATTTCTAAATCGGACGATATTACAATATTATTGTTAAGCCCAATGTTTTCAGCTACGAACTAAATATGTTTGCACTTATAAAACGTGCGAAGATTTGTCATAATGTACGCAATAAAGCAGAGAATATATAGTTTTATACGATAGGTCTCCGTATATTCATACTGAATCCTTCACCTACATTTTTACGCCTTTGCAAACAGTGTAGAGCTTTGAAATCAGGGTCTGCTTTGATCGCTGACATATTACAGTTCTGATTGTCGACTGTGTGTCCTGACATTGTATAGTAAACCCACTCTGAACCGAACGTTACAATTAATATTAACCCATTACCTCATAGGCTATTTTTAGATACAACCTTTTTGAATAAATTCACCGAAAAGGAGCATTAACTAGAGAAAAGTTTTTTTTAGAATTTTGTAGTTTGAACCCATTGTGATAAATAGAGCATTTGCTCCTATAGGAGCAAATGCACTATTTATCACAATGGTTTCACAAAGTGACTTTTACAGAGTCATTAAAAGTCGCCAATATAAGGGAATGGGTTAATGCCGCTCTGTAAGACATGTGGATGCTTCATGCAGAATGAGAGTCATAAAAGAGCTTTGTGCATGACTTTCATCCTGCATGAAGCAGCCATCTGTCTAAAATATCTAAATTCTTCTTTACTAAAATTGATGTTTAGAGAGGTTGTACTGTATTTCCTTTATTTTGTTTAATAAATAAAAAAAAGTTGTTCATAAAGGAGCAGATAAATGCATGTCTATTCACCAAGAGTGGGGTTAAAAGTATTTAAACGTTGTTTGCAGTTCTTTATATAATCCATTCTTGATTCATTAAGTTGACCCTCTACTCCATGACTATTCTTATGATAAATAGTGTATGTATCAGCAATGGCCAGCATAATAGTTAAAATGGTCAATGACAGGTATATGCCTTTGTAAAACGGTAAAGTCAGGTCTATCAATTTCCATAAGCAAACATTGCAGACCTTCATCAGCTCCTCCAGGAGCCATTTGATCTTAGTCTACTCTGTTTGAAATAGGCGTTAAAACGGATATCCACAGAGAAAATGGCAAACATTGTGTGAAAGTACATGTACATAATTGTATATCACCAATGAAACGTATACAGTGCTGTACTCTCTTAATGGTTAACTATTTCATTGCCAAGGTCGATGGAAATTGACTGATAGAGCTAGATACAATGGGCAAATTTGAGATCACCTTTGCAAACAGTTTGACTCAAGATCTGACGTCGAGCGACTTGGTATCCCATCAGGAGCCTAACTTTCTAAAGACAACGACACTGTTTGCTAATACCGAAATATTAGTTTTGGTCATAAAAAGTTAAAACGATGTCAACGTCAAGAAATAACATTGTAAAAGGTAATTATTGCTTATGCATATTTACATATTCCTCCATATTGACACCTTTGGACGCCTTTTAACCCATTCCCTCATATTGATACCTTTAGGTGCCTTTTAATCCACTCCCTTATGTTCACATATTTTCACGCCTTTTAACCATTTCCCTCAGTTTGACACTTTTTAACAACACTTTTTGAAATCGTTATGATAAATAAGGCATTTTGCTCCATAGGAACAAATCCTTTATTCATCACAATGGTTTCAAAACAACACAATTCTAGTGTGTTCCTTTTCTCTGATAATTGTTCCTTTTCGGTTTTATCCATAGAGGTTGGATCTAAAAATAGACTATGAGGCAACGGGTCAAGGCAACTTATATGGATATAGTATCGGTTACCATTACCCGCATGTAGGGGGATGTGAACTATTGGTTTATTTTGTAACCAACCCTATTTGCAAGACCATCATAAAAAGCAAGTTAGAAAATACTTGACGACCTCCGAGCCATGTCGTGCAACATAACCATTTACTGCTATAACCTACGACTATACTACGGAAAATATGCTTACATCAAACTATTGAATTTACATACTTACCAGAAAGCATCAGTTCGGAGTCATGTATTTGCATGCATGGTCTTCAAGCTGTGCACCAACAGTGAGCAAGGTAGTCACGGACAAATGTCAAGCAAATGTCAAGTAATGGCCAAGTCGATCCTATTTTTTAACCTTTTACTCCAAGAACACGCCTTTTGAACCTTTGCAAACAGAGTATACCCAGTTCAGACGGCTCCTGTATGCTCTGTTTGCTTAAGATACGATATATCCAAGGCCAAACAATGTGCTGTTGTAACAATCTAATTTATATTGTTAATGTCATTATTTGTTTCATAAATATTCATGGAGTAAAGGGCTAAATTTGCTAGACATGAATACGGTCAATATGTTTTCATTTCAACTGTCACCCTATGTGAAGCTAAATTAATATTGGGTGAGCAACTACGCTTAACTATACTCAATTATAGTCGGTAATAGTAAGAATCAATTTCAGCCCTCTCAGTGATGTTAAGTATTTATTCAGGTACATTTCTTGTATTCAAGCTCCCTTTATCTGCGAATATTGTTAATTAGCCTAAATCAACATATCAAATAAGCGGATATGGATCCAAAACCCTACGTACAATGGAGCTTCGCTGAAGCAGCTCCTTTTCTAAATTACCATGGTCGTATTTAACCATCTCCCTCATATAAACAGTTTTCACGTCTTTGCAAACAGAGTAGACCAAAATAAGACGGCTCCTGTAGGAGCCTTATGATCCGGATATTCTCGACTTGCTTATGAAATTATAAACGACCCGACGCTACATGTTTGCCAAAAACCTCCTGTGTCCATATGCCATTATAAAATTTCAACCAATACAATATTCATGATGATGAATATTCAACAATAAAATGGAGTAACCAGGGTCCATGCTTATAAAGCTTTTAGTTGAGTCTGAGTTTCGTTCTCAAGCTTTTGATTGGTCAGATTTGAGTTCTCAAGCTTTTGATTGGTCAGATTTGAGCCAAATGCTCAAATCTGACCAATCAAATGCTTGAGAACGTTCTCAGACTCAACTAAAAGCTTTATAAGCATGGACCCTGATGGCTGCCAGGAGCTTTGTGCACCACTGTTGTCCTGCATTAAACTAAAACCTGTCTTATAATTTCAATATTATACCAATTTACGTTTTGATACTTTTTACTGTATATTAAAGATTGTTATAAGATTGCGCATGGCATTTTAAATTGAACGCTCAGCTGAGACAACACTTAAGACCGTTCGCGCGACGTTGACCTTGGTACGATACGATTTGAATACAGCAACATATTCCCAGGCTCAATTATATGTATTTGATTTCCACGATATACAGAAATGGTAAAACTTTGGAACAAAGCACACATGTCGGTGAATTATGTTTCATGTTTGTTCCGCTAATGAAGTTCATGGAGTGAGTGAGTGAGTTGGGTTTTACGGCACTGCGACACTGAATGGGTCATGTAGCGCTGATGAATGATGAGATGACATGGTGATGGGGGATTATATCAGGAAGATGATATCGGTTAATCTCATTCGCTGCAAAACAGCGTATGGGATCAAAACCACCGACCTGCCTTCCTTTTAGTTCTTGGCAGAGGGGATACTCTCCGTCAAATAAACAAAAACCCCTGTGAAAATTAAGCCCCAGAACCACGGCAGGGTAGGAAGGTATCTGGGGAAGTTCATGGAAAACAGCTACAGGATACCATATCTGTAACCATATAAAACCGGAAAACCTCTGAACCGGGAATCTAGTAGAGAAAAAACATACCTTTATGCAGGTGGCTGCTTAATGCAGGGTGAACGTCACGTAGAAAGCTCTTAGAGGAGCCTTTTGCGTGACTTTCATCCTGCAACAAGCTACCACCAGTATCTGTCTCCAAGATCGATATTTATATTAGATTTAACGTCTTGTTTAGAGAAGTTCTGGTGTATATAGTGATGTATTGTAGATACTAAAATCGCCATTTATCCACCAATCTGTATGTTGTGACTACACACTCTCTTTAGACTCGTCTCCCTGAGATGATTTTTAAAGAGTACATTAAGAGCACAACCTACAGATTGGTGGAGCTGATAAAGGAGCTATACTTAATTAGAGCTTCATGTATAGCGCAAACACATTTGTATTTTGATTGTTTAGATAATTCAGAGTGGAACTTTCGTCACATAATGTCTGGGCTTGATAGTATAGTATAAACATATTTTATTTCATTTATCATTTCATGAAAAAGGGTCGGGCTACAAGTTCGACCAACATTAGTTACGGCCCTCCCCTTTACAGCTTTCTACAGTAAGTGTGTCACATGAAACAAAACACGTGAAACAAAGAATGCATCAACTATTCCCAGCCCTCTACCCGATATATCACCATCTTTAATAAACAATGACTTTACTGAACTTCCATTAACTTACAGTTTATAATGGTACATGGACTAAATATTATTTAGCATGGCAGGACATGCAGAAATATCTAACTTATTCTGTAATTAAGCTAAATATAATAGACCATGATCAGAGGACTCCTAAAGGAGCTGTCTGGTCAGAGTCTACTCTGCCTTAGAGATATGATACGTCCTCTCTATCAGGTAAAGGGCTAAGGTGAATATACTTCTCATGTTGCAAGTGTGAATCTGGGCTTGATACTAATCAAATACACTGAAATGATCATCTGCTAAATTTGGCACACTGTTTGAACTTCCTTATCAACTGGTCAGTACATCTGTAGTATTTGAATATTGCCACTTAGATGCCCCCGACACTGATATGACCTCCTTGAGGAAATTCAATATTTAAACAGGCGTAATATTACATCACAAACAACGCACCAATCGATAACTATGTACTTAATGGTCATAATAGGTCGTCGGTTGATCGCACTATTCCGGATTAATGAGCAAAAAATGCCAATGTGTCACAGATCTGTTCAACAGATATAATTATAATTACCATCACTAGACCTGTGCATAATTAACCTAACCCCCCCCCCCCCCCATGATCAATATGATGTTGAACTCTAATTATTAACTTCAGTGATGACAGACAACGACGATGGCGAGTTTGGTTCTATATTAATTGCTGTGTGTACGTTTAGATATATTAACACAATTAAGCAAGATGCGTTTGTGAAACACTATGCCCCGATATGACTTTTGACCTTGATGTATGGCTTGACCTTAATAAGTCACCCTAAAAATGTTCGCTGCCATAAATTGCACATGCATGCCAACTTTGAAGTAGCCTATGTATGTACACTGGCGACAAAATTATCACCAACGTTAAAGTTGGGGACCAACCAACCAACATAGGCATAGCAAAAACAATATGCCCCCACTCCTGGGGATAAAAAGCGTGTTTTACTTTTTTATTATTATTATTATACCATATTTATATAGCACTCTTTTCATATCTAAATACGTTCAAAAGTGCTTTACAATTAAAACATTTATACATACTAAAGCAGAAATTTAAAAAAATATAAGATATGCAATAGAAATAAAAACATAATAAACAAAACAAAAACATTTACAGTGTATTTCTAAGGTATAAAAAGAACATCGCATAACTCAAAATTTAAAATCAATATGCCTAGTAAGGTATAATACAATTATGATAAGAGAATAAAGCAATGTTGATGGCATACTATTTCTATAGTTAAAACATGCAACCGCTGTTTGGGCTTAAAATATATATCAGCCACCATAATACTTTAAAAAGGAACGATTTTACGAGATATTCTAAAAGATTCAAGTGTAGCTGAGTTAAAACATGCAACAGCTATTTGGGTTTAAAATATACATCAGCCATCATATATCTTTAAAAAGAAATGAGTTTTAAGAGTTCTTTTAAAAGACTCAAGTGAAGCTGACTTCCGTATTCCCACCGGTAGTTCATTCCACAATTTAGGAGCCGCCTTTGCAAAACTGCGATCACCATAGGTAACTGTACGGGATCTTGGTATCACGAGGGCCATAAAGTCATTTTTTTATCTTAAATCACGCTGTGGTTTATATATCTTTAACATGTTTGTGATGTAACTTGGAGATTTGTCATTCAATGCTTTATAGGTGTGAGTCAAAAGTTTAAAGTTAATTCTGTGTTCCACTGGGAGCCAGTGAAGTTCCTTTAGCACTGGTGTTATGTGGTCAAAACGAGATGTCCTGGTAATGATACGAGCTGCAACATTTTGGACAGACTGCAGTTTGTTCAAAGTTGTCTTTGGTAAACCACAAAGCAGGGAGTTACAATAGTCGAGTCTGGATGTAACAAGAGAATTTACTAGGGTTTTAGTAGCATCAATGGTAAGATATTTTCTGATATGGCCTATTTGTCGTAGCTGGGCATAACAAGACCTACAAACAGAATTCACCTGTTGTTCCATGTTATTGAATAATTATTCTCTCGCTCAAAACATGAGCTGTATTGTATAATTGTCAAAAATCCGAACGTGGACCTATTTAGATCCTGACGTGATCCAATGTGGATACAAATGACTGCATAAGTTATTATGGAACGCCCTAGTTGTCTTATGATGACCATTTTCTGTTTATTGTGTACATTATTATATTATGGTATATACTTTCATTATTATGTTATGTACGTTCTTTATTATGTTAAGTACATTCTTTATTATATGTGGTTTCATGATTATGTGATGTACATAGGGTATTACAATATGTATTTTTTGCGGATCTCAAGAAGAAACCATAGTTCACCTATTCTGGGAATGTTGTGAAGTCAAACCAGTGCTAAATTTCATTTCAAATAAAGTGTTGCAATATGACCCTGAGATAAAAATTGACAGCATGAGTATATTGCTGGGATCATGTCAAAAAGATCACAAATTAGATGTTTTATTTTTAGAAGTAAAAAGATATATTTACCTGTGCAAAATAAAAAAGGTTAAGCCTTCTAATGAAGGAATTAAAATTATTTACGGCTGTCATGGGAAATATATGAATCGGAAATATATGAATCGTCCAATATTAAAAATGAAGAAAGGAATCGTTGGACATTTGTAAGATACTGCATTTCGACATATTTACATTCGCCCTGCAACGTCCTTATATAACCTTATTCTAAAAAGAAAGTTGCATAACCTCATGAACACCGGAAGCACGTCATTCATTTCTTAAATATAAGAAATACAATGGAATATAAATATAAGAAATGAATGACTTGCTCCTGGTGTTCATGAGTTATGAAACGCATAGCTTTACGAGCAAAGATTCACGTGAAGCCCTTCGGGCTTCACTAACTTTGCTCGTAAAGCTATGCGTTGCATAACCCCATGAACACCGGAAGCACGTCATTCATTTCTTAAATAATATGTGAGGGAAAACAGAATTATTCATATTATTTGAGTATATGTATTTGAATGTTTATATATGTATGTATTGAATGTATGTATGTATGTTTATACATGTCAGATATTGTAACATGAGTAAATAAAGAGTAAAATGAAAAAAAAAAGTTATGGACTTTCTTTATTATGTTATGTACTTTTTACTATGTTATGTACAGGTATATTCATCATTATGTTATGTGGCTTCCTTATTATGTGATGGACATAGGGCATTACAATATTATGTACGTTCTTTTTTATGGTACATGTATGTACTTTCTTTTTTATGTTATGTTCTTTCTTTGTTATGTTATGTTCTTTCTTTGTTATGTTACGTGTCATCTTTATTACTTTCTTTATATTATGTTATGTACATTCATCATTATGTTATGTAGTTTCCTTATTTTGTTGTGTAGTTTTGTTTTATTATGATGTAGTCACCACTTGTAAGAGTAATACCGTATGTTGCCCCGTTGAAACAAACATCTAACTCGAGGAAATATCTGAACAAATATCATATGTTTAAAAACAGGTATTATGTTATAGACTACATTTAGTAAAAAACAAGACATGCACAGTGGTAAATATGCAAAATGGGTCACCTGAAAACAAAACCACAACTTATATGTCTCGGGTAAATAACTTCACAAAAGCCGAAATAATTTTAGGAAATTTTACATGGTGATTGGGGATGATACCAGGAAGATAATTTCGGTTAATCTCATTCGCTGCAAAGCATGGTTTATAATACATTATGTTTATGTACAAATAGTTTTAAACCAAACGCATATAACTTATGGGTGTTCAGGAAAAGAAGTATCTGCTTCTACCAAGGGTCGAACCGGGTACTTATGTTTCATACACCAAAGCAACTACCATTACACTACACTGACAATGACATTTATCGCTATCATTTTAATCAGTTATACCTATTTCACTAGCATTCATTATTAGGCGGTTGAAAAGGGGTCGTGGACGAAAAGAAAAAAAAACGACAAAAATATGTGCGCCCGCTGGGAAAAATATATAACAATACAGTTAAAGATATAAATAGTTTTCGGATTTTCGATCACACATTCAAACAGAAATTAGTCTCGCTTTTATAGAAAAGCTTTTGTCAATTCCTTAAATCTAGTCGTTAACTTTTATCCTGTCGCTAACTCTCATATTTACAACGTTAAAAGCTACTACATGTATATCACAACCAGAGGCAGATCGTCTTCGATATTTTTCTCCGATTGTAACGAATCTCAATCTGGACAGATCAGTGTCTTGTAAGCAAATGGCGGTATCAAGTTTGAAACTCGACATTGTTTAAATATTGCCATTGAATAGATGCTTGTTTCAACGGTGTAACATACGTTATTACTCTTGCAAGTGGTGACCACATCATAATAAAACAAAACTACATAACAAAATAAGGAAACTACATAATATAAAGATGAATGTATATAACATAATAAAGAAAGTACATGGCATAATAGAAAATGTACATAACATAATACAGAAGGTATATAAAAGAATAAAGAAGGTACATAACAATCATAATACTCTATGTACATCACATAATAAGGACACTGCATAACATAATAAATAATGTATATAACATAATAAAGAATGTATATAACATAATAAAATAGTATATAACATAATAAAGGATGTATATAACATAGTAAAGAATGTCCATAACATAATAAAGAAAGTACATAACATAATAAAGCATGTACCCAATAAATAGAAAACGGTTATCATAAGGCAACTAGAGCGTTACAAAAGTTATCACACATTCGTTCGTAGTAACACTTTACTCCAATAACTACGCCGTTCGGCGCCCTTGCAAACAGAGTAGACCCGGACCATTCGACTACTGCAGGGACCGTTTGATCTGGGTCTGCCGCGTTTGCTTATGGAATTATATACATCTGATATTATAGGTGTTACCAAGACCCAAATGCCCCTGTGTGGGTGGACCATAAAAACACATATTTATGGTATGATTTCTCACATGGATATTCATAGAGTGGAGGTTTAAAGGTTATACAATACATCATGGTATGTTTCATCTTAATATGCCGTTTCTCGTCCTACTATACGTATTTAACCCTTTCCCTCATATAAATGATTGTTCATGCCTTAAAAACAGTGTAGACCCAGATCAGACGGCTCCTCTGTTGTCTGCTCAATTTGCTTATGAAATTATGTAATTTTATACGCTACAGTTCTTACCAGTTTCAAAAATTCCTGTGTACATTTGTCATTATAAAAATCAAAGTACTGATAGTACTGAAGGGATCTGTGTTTTTGGAAAGAAAACGTGTGTTATTCAGTAGAACCTCTCTAAACCGGACGAATATAAACATTATGACTGGGCATTAAAGACTGCTGTATGCTGACCAACTATACAAAAAGCTCCGGCAGAAGTTTCCGTATCGCTGTCAGCCTGCATCAAGCAGCCACCTGTTTTGAATCCTCGAAAATAATGTTTATTTTCTGTTCGGTCTAGAGAGATTCTACTGTATTTGGGTGTTTGTTTGCGAGTTATTTTTTATGTTCCCAGATGCTGAAATCTTATCTGGTGGTAGCTGGCATTTTGCATGTTTTATGTAAATATTTCAAACCCAATTTCCAAATTTGAAGTATAATTTAGTAAAGGTATAAGTTGAACAGTGTCAAGAAATCTTGATCTTCTGAAAACATTATATATAAATATATTTATATAAATGTATACAAAAATAAGTTTAAAATTAATTAAATATTGGAACCTCGCAAACAATTCATGTAGATAATCAAGAATGGTTGTATAGTTTTACAATCTATAATGGCAATCACCTGAAATTGTTAACAGATTTTGAAATGGGAGAAAAAAAGAGTAAATGTATTTATGATGAAAATTTTATTGTAGACAATGTCAAGAAAAAGTATAAAACAGCAAATAAACATATGTTGCAAGTAAAGCATCTGTTTGAAAGTAATTAAACCAGAGCACAAGCGGGTGCCAACGCTTATCTGTTCCATAACCCTGTAAAGACAAACTGAATGAACTTCAAAATAAACTCAGCTTCAAATTTTGTTGCTTAAATATATTTGTATTAAGTTTCATTTATATCATTTTAATATTTTTCCCAGAAAACCACAGACAAACTAAAAGTTGACCGACTAACAAAGCAATGAACACACGAAGTTCAAGGACCATAACTTTTGAATAAAATGACATATCAAAATCCCCGTAATATATGTGAAAATTCATATTAAGGTTTAACCATGTAAAAAAATTGAAGTAAATATCATTTCAAATGAAAAAGTTATGGCCATCCTCATATTTGCATAGATTTGCATTATTTTTTTAAGTGCAAGGGCCATAACTCCGAAACATCAAATCAAATGATCTTCAGAATCAACTTAGCTTCAGGTCTTGATGCATTAAACATGTTTATGAAGTTTCATTAATATCTGTCAAACAGTTTTGCCAGAAAACAGTGGACAAACTATTTGCATATATTTGCATTTTTTTTAAGTAAAAGGGCAATAACTCCGAAACAACATATCAAATAAACCTCAAAATCGACTCAGCATCAGATCATGATATATTAAACATTTTTGTGAAGTTTCATCAATATCTCTCAAACAGTTACCCAGAAAACAGCCGACAAACTATTTGCATTATCTTTTAAGGACAAGGGCCATAACTCTGAAACGAAAATTCAAATGATCCTCAGAATCAATTCAGTTTCAGATCCTGATGCATTAAATATTTGTGTGAAGTTTCATTAATATCTCTCAAATAGTTTTCCCAGAAAACCGCGGACAAACTATTTGCATATTTTTTAAGGACAAGGGCCATCACTCCGAAACGACAAATAAAATGAACCTCAGAATCAACTCAGCTTCAGATCTTGATGCATTTAACATTTGTGTGAAGTTTCATTAATATATGTCAAATAGTTTTCCCAGAAAACAGCAGACAAACTATTTGCATTATTTTTTAAGTAAAAGGGCCATAACTCCGAAACAACAAATCAAATGAACCTCAGAATCAACTCAGCTTCAGATCTTGATGCATTAAACATTTGTGTGAAGTTTCATTAATATCTCTCAAATAGTTTTCCCAGAAAACAACGGACAAACTATTTGCATATTTTTTTAAGGACAAGGGCCATAACTATGAAATGAAAAATCAAATGAACCTCAGAATCAACTCGGCTTCAGATCTTGATGCATTAAACATTTGTGTGAAGTTTCATTAATATCTGTCAAATAGTTTTCCCAGAACACAGCAGACAAACTATTTTTTAATGTATTTGCATTATTTTTTAAGTAAAAGGGCCATAACTCCAAAACGACAAATCAAATGAACCTAAGAATCTACTCAGCTTCAGATCCTTGATGCATTAAATATTTGTGTGAAGTTTCATTAATATCTCTCAAATAGTTTTCCCAGAAAACAGCGGACAAACTATTTGCATATTTTTTAAAGACAGGGGCCATAACTCTGAAATGAAAAATAAAATGAACCTCAGAATCAACTCAGCTACAGATCTTGATGCATTTAACATTTGTGTGAAGTTTCATTAATATCTGTCAAATAGTTTTCCCAGAAAACAGCGGACAAACAAAATGTTGACGGACGAACGAACGAACGGACGGACGGACAGGGCCACGACAATATACGACCACCTTTATTAGGTGGGCGTATAAAAAAGCTTTGTTTATTAAAACAAGCCAATTTTTGACAAAAATAACAAAAGGCAATAACTCCAAAGACACTGGAGACAGAGTTATGGACATTGTGCACTGCACTTGTGGTCAATGTGTGGTCTATCTGTATGTGAAGTTTGAAGTCAATAGCTTTTATACTTTGAAAGTTATGATCCGGACAAGCCAGATTTTAAAAAAAAAAATAACAAAGGGCAATAACTCCAAAAATACTGAAGACAGAGCTACTAACCGTGTGCACTGTACTTTTGGTGAATGTGATCTATCTCAATATGAAGTTTGAAGTCAATAGCTTTTATATGTTTGAAGCTATGAGTCGGACAAACCAGATTTTCACTAGAATAACAAAGGGCAATAACTCCTGAAATAATGAAGACAGAGTTATGGACCTTGTGCAAAGCATTTGTGGTCAATGTGTTCTATCTGTACATGACGTTTGAAGTCAATAGCTTTTACACTTTGAAAGTTATGATCCGGACAAGCTAAATTTTGAGAAAAATAAACAAGGGCAATAACTCCAGAAGTACTGAAGACAGAGTTACGAACATTGTGCAATGCATTTGCAGTCCATGTGATCTATCTGTATATGAAGTTTGAAGTCAATAGCTTTTATACTTTGGAAGTTATGATCTGGACGAATGGACGGACTGACAGACGGGCGGATAGATGAACAGACGGATGGACATGGTTACTCCAGTAAACCCCCCAAAACTTTGTTTGTGGGGATATAAAATACAATGTTCATTATTTTGTAGATTTTAAACCATTAAGATAAATAGAGCATTTGCTCCTTTGGAGCAAATGCTCTATTTATCACAATGGTTTAAAAAAGTGACTTTAACATACTTGTATGCGATGGCAATCTGTCCTAGGAGAATCGGCAATTGTCCTGAATCGCAATTAAATATATTATTTCATGAGCGAACAGAGTAGATCCTGATCTGGACCTACTCTGTTAACAGTTTGCAAAGCCTTAGCCTTATGGAGGAAAGGGTTTACCAAATGCCTTTTCACTTTTGCGAACAGAGTAGATCCTGATCAGACGGCTCCTATAGTTGTTGTCTGATCAGGGTCTGCTCTTCTTTACTTGACCTGACTGTCAGACATGATATAGATATGATTCTATAGTTCTTTTCAGAGTAAAAAATTCCTTAGAAGGTTTATATTAACATTCAGCTTATATAAATATTCATGATACATCAATATTTCTTAAATGAATAATGAACAGGGAAAGGGTTTAGATATAATATACATGTAGATCTATACGGTTATAGTTTCTGCCATGGCAAAATATTCCAGTGTCCATGTGCTTTTACAAAAATTAACCTAATTAATATTCATAATCATGATGATGTCATACTTTCTTACATATAAATTAATATTAATATTCATGGAATAAAGTCTTTATTGACATAAAGTATTGAACATTGTCAGATAAATTATGTCTCTAAACCCATTGCTACATGAAATAATGACAATATGAACATTGATTGTAATATTATTCTTGATATAACGTTTAACAGGAATTTTGGTAATGGCAGAAACTTTAATCTATACATTATTCTATTAGCAAAAAGAGCAGACCCATCTGTCTGCTATGGGTATACTCTTTTTGCAAAGATATTCAGCTCTTATATATATATATATATATATATATATATCACCATCTGGGTGTTGTCAGTCTAGTTCCTTATATACCACTCATACTGTGTTAACCCCTTACTCCATAAATGCGCCTTTCTACACCTTTGCAAATAGGGTAGACCCACATCAGACAGTTCTTATACAGAGCTCCAAATAAGATGCCTTTACATTTTCAAGAATAGCTCCTTTATTTATCCACCAATTAAACCTTATATACTGTGACCACTCTTCAGTAATTTTCTAGACGAGACGATTGTAAAGAGTGGTCACAGTGTAGGGTTTGGTGGTGAAATGACGATTTTAGTATTTGGGAACACACCCTTATCTGTACCTCTGCCTATATGAGTCATCTGATCAGGGCATGTTCTATTTGCTTCTGACATAATATACATTTAGCTCTACAGTTTCTGCTGTGGCCAAAAACCCCTGTTTTAAAAATGCTGTTGCAAAATTTTAAAACTCAACCCATTTATATTCATGTCATATGATAATTTCTTACCATGAATATTCATGGAGTAAAGGCTAAACTGCTATGATCAAGTTTTGATCACTGTGACCATGGCATGACAACTCTGCATGGTTTTACAAACTGAGCATCATCTACAGGGTCGACAAACAAATACTGATTGCTTGTATCCCAAGTAGTTCATTAGGTTCATTCTGAGACATGTTGGTTGCTCATTTTACAAAACGTTGGGATAGCTTCTGATAGTCCTTTCTGCTTTTTAATATGTCCAAGTTGTTGACAAACATCATGCTTCAGAGTCCTGCCCATCTCTCTCAGCATGCCAGCATATTCTATTTAATTATCCGTTTAGAATTACCATCATACTGTCTTTGACTAAATTGTTTTGCAATAAACTGGTACATGTGAAAAAGTTGTGACTCGACTGGGACTTGAATCCAGGGCCTGTGGCTTACCATGCCAACACTCTACTGACTGCGCTATCAAGTCACACAGTCTAAAGCTTTTCAATGTTCCGACAATCTTTAACCAACTACTGTTCCATCTGGAGATCAGCAAACACTGGCTGCTAGTATCTAAAGTAGTTCAGTAGATTTTAACAATTCGTATATCACAAAGTCAGCACCAGCTGATCAAGCTTTTCATACTTAGATCAGTATTGGGAAATCTTGTTTGGATGTTGATAAAAATGTTTCATTGATTTGGTCTTGCTTTGTGGCGACAATTACTGTGTTTCGACATTGAAAGCTCTTTGTCAATAAAGCAATATTATTCTCCATTTCTGTGGCATTTAAAGCATAGTGGGCTTTGTTAGAAAACTGGCGTGTCAGGTCCCTTGTTGTTTGGAATCTTGTCGAAATTACTGTCCCCTGCAAATAAAATTAATGTTTATGATTAAAATGTATTTCTGGAAATATTTCTTAATCCCCTACACCATAAATATTCATATAACAAATAAATAGGGGTTATTACGCAGGTGACTAGGGCCGCAACAAACAAATAGCGGTTATTACGCAGGTGACTAAAGCTGCAGCGTGATATATTGGCCCGCCACCTTGCAATTGGCCCGAGGGCTTAGCCCGAGTTACTATATCAAGGTAAGGGACTATATCACTCTGCGGCCCTATAGTCACCTGTGTAATAACCTGTTTATTACATTTATGGGTCAAATTGGATCTCCATGTACTAGGTGCAATAGATTCTCAAAGGATTGAAAGAATCAGCACTATCAAGTCACACAGTCATTAGATGACGTCATTATGACGGGTTCATATTATTCAAAACTTGGCGTTGGAAAGAGCGGACAGAGTGCTCTTTTTATTCACCGGTACGTGCACATGTATTGGGCATGTAAATTTGAATCGAATCGGGTGAGGATTGTCTTTGTAAAAGCCATGGTTTGGGGACTATTCGGTATACTGTGTACGAGAACTTTGATAACATTTGCATCATCGGAGCAAAATTAGACCTTCATCGCATATCAGGGTTCTGTTGATATAGATTTAGAATGATTACCTTGGCAGCGGGCACAATATCTGTTATTGGTCCATTGCTAGGTCTGTATTGGTCTGCTCAGACCACACAACTCTATTTTTTTAAATGATATTGGATCATTTATAACGTAAAAATGTTACTATTTATAATAACAAATGTAATAATTACATTTATAGTTGATATTAACTGAATATTTATAATGACACTACAGACAATTCTGTTTTAAACATGCTAGAAACTGTATTATCATCTTAATTATTTCATAACTTAAGCAAACATAGCAGACCCTGATCTGAGAGCTCTTATATTGATATAGATACTATATCTGATATGGATATATATGCTCTTTGCAAAGGCATTAACCCGTTTCCTTATATAATGTGTCTTCACGCATATGCAAACAGAGTAGACCCAGATCAGATGGCTCCTATAGGAGCCGTCTGATCAGGGTCTGCTGTGTTTGCTAATGGAATTTTGTAGACCTTTTCCTTTACTTTCCAAAATGGCTACAATGTTCAACCTTCCATATTTCATATAACTATTTTGTTCATGAATATTCAGTATAGGTATTTAAATTTGAAATAAACATAGAACAGGGAAAGGGTTAAGAGGCCTGTTGATTGAGTAAATGACTATAAAACATTTTATATTTAAAATTGTACACATCATTCACCTTTTTTTTCACAAGCCTAAACGCATATAAATGATACTAAAGCACCTGGCTGGTCAGAATGTCTAACTTTCTCAGTGTGTATTACCAGGATAACAACAATATAGGAAGGCCTTGTACAAATTTTCTTCAGATTTCACTATATGTCCATAAATTAACCCTTTCTCTGTTTAAATATTCATTTAAGGGTTAATGACATCATTGGTATCATATTATTGGATAATTTTTCTAAATTGCATATTATTAACAAAGGATATTTTGGTACAGACAGAACCATAGAATTTGATCTATATAACACCATATTATTATAAGCAAACTGAGCAGACCCTGATCAGACAACTACCATGAGAAATTAGTGCAAAACCATTATAACAATGTCTACGAGTAGATCCACGAAAATTACCATTGTACAGTATAAAACCTCTTTAAATTGACCACCAATTTGGCAAAGCATGTCTAATTATGCCTAAAAGTCAGGTGGTAATTACTTGCAGGTATGATAAGTTTAATTCTTTATGCCTTTGCAAACAGAGTAGACCCAGATCAGATTGCCCCTGCAGAAGATACTGTTCATATTTTTGTTTGCCTTGTGATGATAATACATATTATTTCTAAGGTCTAAAACCCCCAAGAAGAATGCCGGCCCTTATAAGTTGAAAAAGTACTGAGACGAGTTTTATTTGTTATTATAACAAATAAAACTGTCATCCCTGTAAGTTTTCAAAACTGTGCGAAAAATTTACGGGTATAGATTTAATCCAATTCTGTGTTCCGTAATAACAATTTATAATGATGATCTGTATCCACCTTATAAGTTCATTTTATTGCTTGATTGACAGGGAAAATGTAAATTTGATAACAAAAACTCATGAAAATAAATAGGTACCGAATCGTCTAGGGTAAATTTTTGGGAGGGGCCGAGTTGACCATGGTGTCGAATCGTTTTGGGGCCGAATTGTCTAGGGACCCGGTTAGTTTGGTGCCGAGTCGTTCAGAAACCTGTTGTGCGTCTACTTTGTTTGCAAAGGCGTAAAAAGGCATATTTATGGAGGAAGGGGTTTAACTTAAAGTATCAGGGATGAATAAGTTAAAAACTTAATAGCGCAGGTGCTGCAGATATTCTTTCACAGCATTGTAATAACTCGGAAGATTCAAGATAATAAATCGTGTTCACGAAAGTCATAGCAGAACTATAAATAGAAGACAATGATAACCTAAGCGTTAATGTTTGTATGTATATGTACTTACGATTTTCAAGCTCATCCAAAATGCGTGTCTGGTAAACAAATTCTGCGTAAAGTTTTCATTCTCCTACTCGATTTGCAAACTCCTCACAGTGATCTCTCTTGTCACCACGCCTGCGGTCTATTAGGGGAGATAACTGCGTTGGAGGTTGCGTTTCCCTATGGCGTAAAGTCACGTGATATTCAAAATGGCGGCGATCAATTAATCAAAAATTGATTCGTGTATAAGTGAGCATAAATACCCCAATATTATTAATATCGCCTCATTTTAAAAATATTCGTCATATTTGTTGAAAAAATGATCAAATACAGTAACTGCTTGTCTTAAAAAACGGTCCACGATAGTACTTTTTGTAATAAGTTCAGCTGATTACC
The DNA here is from genome assembly GCA_963576725.1 of Azorinus chamasolen. Classification (NCBI taxonomy): domain Eukaryota; kingdom Metazoa; phylum Mollusca; class Bivalvia; order Cardiida; family Solecurtidae; genus Azorinus; species Azorinus chamasolen. Next base: position 4,248,849 of record OY755251.1, on the reverse strand, counting down.
TAACTACATTACACATCTGAGTAAATCGTTTCGTGAGGACCGGCTGATTTGCTCTCGCCGTTTCGGTAGATTTGGTATCTGTGTTAACACACAGATCCCAATCAGCTAAGAGATAGTCATGTCATTCTTGTTTTCTTACATGGATATTCAACAAGGAAATGGTAAATCCACAATGCACCCTTTTGTATCTACGTCACGTTAATTCTCTGAAATGCTGGGGAATTCTATGACCAGAACACTTGTGATGTCAGTAACCTGAAAGTATCCTACTCTAGTTGAGACAGAGGAGTGTATTTATTCTAATCACTGTTCTATTACTGTATATAGTCCCACTCTTTTTGTCTATAATGATATAACCCTCTGGAGAGACGCCTTTTGACGTTAATATTGTAAGAGTCATCTGATGAGGGTCTGCTCTGTTTGATGATATAAAGCATTACCTTATATGCTGCTTTTAGAACTTAGAACTCTGAATACATACATGGTACACTGAAAAGGAGCATTTACTAGAAAGGGCTTGCCTTTTAGTAGTGCGCAGTTTTGACAACGTTGTGATAGAGCATTGCCTCGCATGGCCCTTTTAACCACAATGGTTTTAAACACTTCTTAGTAGTGCATGTATATCTATTGAATGAACTTCCTTGTAGAAGGTACTTATTAATAATACAATCTCTAGTTCGCTTACAGTGACATACTTTCTACTGCTGTCCTTGTGTTTACACGATTAGAAAGATATTTGTAACTTGTATGTATTTAATTTAATCAACTGAAATAATAAGTATATATTTCCTTTAAATAGGCTGTAAATACAAACACCAAGACATTTTCAACACTTACACAAATATACAAACGGCGCCTTAAACTCTGATTGGCTGATGAAATGACGTCACAAAAAGCCAGTGTCCTGGTAACAGCATAAATCGAATCAACTCTCAAACAAGTAGTGTATACAGTAAAACCTCTCTATAACGGTCACTACATTACAGTAAAACCTCTCTATAACGGCCACTAAATTACATCAAGTAGTTTGTGTTAAAAGCATGTGGTTGCTTAAAGCAAGGTGAAAGTAAAACAGAACGCTCCAACCACCTGCCCTAAATACCAACTAATTAACATAATTTAGTGGCCGTTATAGAGAGGTATTACTGTAGTATAGTTTTGGGTGTATTACAACACAGAAAAGCAGAAAAAAGATTTTATGCAAGAATAACGATAAAACATGGGGTTTTTTCGGGCAATAACATTTGCATTGTCCCTTGGGACTGTTATTGCCCTGGCCATTCGGGACCGGGACAGGAGCAGTCCTTCGGGACACAGCAAATAAACGTGTATTGACCCTCTAACATGCAGCAGAAGACGCAGTAATTAGTCGACAATATATTGCAACCAGCGTGGGGTGATAGCTGGATCCGTAATAAACAGCTCTTGTCCAATTGAGCATAAAGAATGTGCTCGTGTTTTTTCCCTATACACGTGTAACGTAAACAACAGCTGTATCCTTTAATTCAATACAGGGACTGTTATAGTTAAACTATAAGCAAGATAATTTGCTCGTGCTCAAGCAATTTCCGTCAGTTTTTATCAACCATTTCGTGCTTCGTTTAAATTTAGCAATCTTTAAGACGAATGACTTGTGTAGATTATTTGATCTAGGACAGTCTAAGTACAAATCGGTGAAATAAACAATAACTTGTTTGTGTATTTGTATCTAGAGTAAAACGCCTCTAAACCGAACGTTGAATTCAGTATAGATCGGTCTTGGAGACAGGTGGTAGCTTAATGCAGGGTGCAAGTCATGCAGAAAGCTCCTCTAGGAGCTTTCTGCATCACAATCATCCTGCATTTAGCAGCCACCTGCCTAAAAGTATATATCAGTAAATTATTTTCTACTAGAATTCCCGTTGAGAGGGGTTTTACTGTGTTTGTATATTTCATTTTCTATGAACGCGGTATTAGACAAATCAATCAGTTGCATGCAGGAAACGAGCATTTGAACATAGTGTAGACCCAGATCAGAGAGCACCTAAAGGAGCCTTCTGATAAGGGTCTGCACTGTTTGTCATTCAAATTTCTCTTGCAAGTTATACCTATTAATGTGAATGGACACTCTTGATAAACAATGATGGGCCAGTCTACTTTTAGACCCCAGCATTCAGAGTGTTAAGACGTCAAGGAAACAATTTACATGTTTTACGTCGATGTTTTGCTGCTTGTATAGAATTATCCTCTCTGTCACACAAAAGAGAAAGGGCAAAAACATAAATTCTGATCGTACGAGATCCTTCGAAAACAAAAGCTTCAATTCAAAGAGAAATTTGCAGACTCTGTTTTATTGAGCAGTTATTAAAAGTGCAACACTACTAACTCCCCCTAGCACCGGCTAAAGTATTTCAGATTCAAAACTGTTCTACTTTGCATTGTCATCATCTATATTAGAACCTGTCCAAAGAGGTCATTCATTTATTGAACATAGGAGTGTTAAGAAAACATGTAGTTGCTTAATGTAGTGCAAAAGTAACACACAAAGCTTCTATAAGAGCTTTCTGCATTAACATTGACCTGTATTAACCTATTAACCTATGTAAGGTCTGCCTTACAGACCCATAATTAGACCTCTTGTCGGTGACCGCTTAACCCATTCCCTCATATTTACGACTTTTGGCGACTCTGTAATAGTCACTTTGTGAAACCATTGTGATAAATAGAGCATTTGCTCCTATAGGAGCAAATGCTCTATTTATCACAATGGTTTCAAATTACAAAACTCTAAAAAATTCCCTTTCTCTAGTTAATGCTCCTTTTCGGTATATTTATTCAAAGAGGTTGTATCTAAAATAGCCTATGAGGTAGTGGGTTAAGGCAGATTCTACTGTGTTAGAAACTCCCAGTACATATAAAAAAAGGTTTTACATTGTTCCCGCCAATCACTCTAATGCTGTTTCTCAGTAGAATCGAAACGAAGTATCGATTCTAATGAGTAGTACAGTTACTGTAGAAAGACGGGGTTTGGCGAAGAAATCAGATATTTTGATCGATCAATACTCCTCTTTTCTCACATACCTTCCCTTATCTCCCAGTTAGAACAACGGGTTAAGATTCCCTGATCTGTAACACGTGTAAGATCGCTTTAGAACATATATGACGTCATACGTTATATATGACGTCAAACCATGGAAACCGATGTTTACATGTACATGTCATTTAAACGGCGAAAATACACTTTTTTTGCTATGTGAGAAAAAGAATCTGATGCTCGTTGTCTTTTAAGATCACATGTTCCTAAACTCACCAAGCAAATGTTATTAAGCTCACCAAGGTTCGCTTAATGACATTTTCTAAGGCTCGTTTAGGAACATGTGATCTTAAAAGACAACTCGCAACAGATCCTCAGATATCTCAGACCTATCATAACTGTGGCCTTTTTTACATGTACTAAAGCTACTAAGACCACACTCATCGTAAGTGACACCCGAAATCATCGCACATTCTTGTATTTAGGAATAAAAGCTAGCTTCTTTCGACATAATCTATCATAAGTTTTAACATACGACGATCGCAACTTCCTAAATGAGCCGTCTGATCAGGGTCTGCTCTGTTTCCTAGTGGAATTTGAAAGATCTGTTTCGTCATTTTCTAAAATGGCTACATTTTGTCCACCTGCCATATTTGGTTATAACTGTTTTGTCCATGAGTATTCAGCAGGTATCGAACTTTGGAATAAACAGGGAATGGGGTTAAGTTAAACAGGCCCGGCTACGAATGCAAGATTCGCCCGAGACGATGCTTCATCTAGGAAAACGCTAAAACCACATAGTTATGGTTATGTATGAGACCAGGGTCCATGCTTATAAAACTTTTAGTTGAGTCTGAGTTCGTTCTCAAGTTTTTGAGCGTGACGTCATCAAAACAATCAAAAGCTTGAGAACTCAAATCTGACCAATCAAAAGCTTGAGAACAAACTCAGACTCAACTAAAAAGCTTTATAAGCATAGACCCAGGCTAACACAGTAAAATGCAGATAGGACGCATAGAGTAAATGCCACTGGACCATGTGTATACTCATATACCCATTGTCGTGATTAAAATGATAATGTCTGTATACAAACTCCAAGCTTTCGCACTGTTTGTACTTTCTTTCTAATAGAACAAATATTTGAGAAACTACTGACCGGGTGTCAAACAGCTTGGATATTGGTGAGGTGTTGAATAATTCATTCAGTGTCCGATCTGGATCAATCCTGTTTTCAAATGCCAGTTAGGACAGGGTTCGTAGCATGGCAAGGCATAATTAAACAGGATCGTGGTTAGAAATCATTATACATTAAAACCCCGCTAATGCGACCACCTAAAAGAGGTATAATTCTGGGTGCTAGATGCAGGTGGTAGCTTAATGCAGGACAAAAGTAATGCAGAAAGCTCCTAGAGGAGCTTTCTGTATTACTTTTGACCTGCATTAAGCAACCACCTGCTTATAAAGACAACCATATGTATTTATCAAGTGGTCGCATTAGAGGGGTTCTACTGTACTATATAGTGTTAGGGTTATATAAAGGTTCAGTAGGGTAAGTAAATTGATTTACCCTTTACTTCATGAATATTCATGTAAGAAATAATGAAATCATGAATATTAATTAGATTAATTGTTATAATAGCACATAGTCACTGGAATGTTTTTGGCCATAGTATGAACTGTAGTATTACATCATAAGCAAACAAAGCAGATCCTGATCAGAGGGATCATACAGGGTAGCCGTCTGATCTGGGTCTAGCCTACTATTATTATTATTATAGCCTACTCTGTCTGAAAATGCTGGATAATCTATCTCTAGATAACAGATATATAGAGAGTTAACAGACGATATGTTACAGTGTTAAATTTCTTCCGATTCGTTCAAACGTTTGAGAAACAGCTGGCCGAGGGACAAACAGCTTTGGTTCTGATCAGATGCCGAGTTACTCGGCGTATCATTATGATCCAGTCTACCAGTAGCCAAGATAAGATGCGCAAATTAGCACATGCTCTACATCGTCGCTGTGCTATTGACCAATAAGGTTGCGAGATTTCAGGGCGTTGGCTTCAGTACTATATTGCGTAAATTTCTGTCCATTTCATCGATAAATGACAGCCGTGAATGGCAACTGTCAATTTATCGGTGAAAACATAAAAGGATGGACTATGAATATTGCAAATACAGTAGCACCTTTCTACACAAATTACTAAATACAATTTTATTTGTTTGAATGGTAAAGTTCTTTTTTAAACGATTATGTTAAAAAGATAATTTGCCCGAATGGATATGCATTCATTTTAAGATTAAACAATGCAAAACTTTTAAACAATTTACTATGAAAGCAGTGCAAATACAGTAGCTTGTTTATTGTGTTTGTATGTGGAATATATCCATGCTCTCCTGATCTGGAGGAAATAAAGATTATTATTATTCTAAATGAATTACTATATACAATTTACACATATTTCCAACTGAATGTTCCGGTACTCGGTCCGCTCTCTATACATTCGCATGATCCACGACGATTTACGTGGCATACGATCACTTATGCACTTTGATAATTCCGCATCTGATACCGGTTTTGAACAGGCGATGTGGAAGTTTCCTGTTGCTTGTATTAGAATGTAAATATCGTCCAAATTGTTGTAGTGAAGATTTCCTTAGCGCCTTCAAATAATACGCCGAAATTCACTGTTGTGTCCATCATGTTTCAACGAAGAATGAGGTTTGCGGAAAAAGCTTGTTCATTTCATTTACCGAAACGTCAGTTTATATTTTGGCGGGAAAACTGACGGCGACGGTAGAGCATTGTGCTAAATAGCTCAGAGCATGTTTATTTCATACTACGGAATATAGTCCTCTCGGCGCGTCCCGCGCCTTGAGGACTATATTCCGTAGTATGAAATAAAAATGCTCTAACCTATACTTAAAACAATTTCAAGAATGGCTCCTTCAACCCCCCCCCCCCTTTACCCTTATACCGTGACCATGTTTTCTAAAGGATGACCAAAGCGTAGGGTTAGCTGGGGAAATAACGATTCTAATATTTTCATACGCATCTTTATCTATTATTATGCAAACTGTTTGCAAATGAAAACCAAATTTGCGCTTAAGTTGATATGTCTTAATCCCATTTCATTTAGTTTGTGAACATTTATTAAAATGGTACATCAGTTTGTGGGTTAATGGCATGCAGCAATATCAGCGATGTTAATTAAAATGCTTCCATAGAAACTGAAACACATGGGAATGAATAACTAAAACTCCCGACAGCCGTAGATCCCTCAAATAGACATTTCTGCGGCGGCCGTATACAGAAAATCTGACGTACGGCATATCCCTACTTTCTTACAGGCCGTAGGGGTCGCCGCAGAATTTTATCAAGGAATTCTTATTTCTACAGCGGTCGTAGCTTTTTACAAACGGTTGCATGGCGACAGGTGTATGGCAAGACGGACCGCACGACCGCCGTACAGCAACCGTGCCAGCACGGTACGGCTTCCTTGCGGCTGACAAGGAATTTAAAAAAAAATATGGCGGTCACACGGACGTCGTACAGCGACAGTATGGACGTCGTACGGCGACCATGGGTCGTCTCTCCAAAAGGCCGTACGGCAACCGTAGTTTTTCTGTCTTCATAAATTCCAAATTCTCCACTGCAGTGTATGGCCGCATGAATTCTGTGGCGGTTGTATAAATGCTATTGACCGTAGAAATTTTAGACCGCATGGCCGCCGTGGCAAATGTGACTAATGAGGAAAAACCGGTCTGGGTCCATGCTTATAAAGCTTTTAGTTGAGTCTGAGTTTCGTTCTCAAGCTTTTGATTGGTCTGATTTGAGTTCTCAAGCTTTTGATTGGTCAGATTTGAGCCAAAGGCTCAAATCTGACCAATCAAAAACTTGAGAACGAATTCAGACTCAACTAAACGTTTTATAAGCATGGACCCAGGAGCCTATAAAGTCTAACATGTGTGCAAAATACATATTGTGTATGGGCACTAGACTGATATAGACAACAGTATTAGAACGAAACCATTTACGCCATAACAACGAATTCCTATGTCCTTCGCAACCAGAGTAGACCAAGATCAGACGTCTCCTATAGGACCGGCTGACCATGGTCTGCTCTGTTTGCTTACGATATAATATAGATATGAGTATACAGCTGGCAAAAACTTCCTGTGTCAGTCTGCTAATAAAACAATTAGTCTAATTAATATGCATGATGCAATTATCTATAAAAGCCACAGATGAAGGTGTGTACCCAAATACTGAAATCGTCATTTCTCCACCAAGTCCTATACATACCTTGACCACTCTCTAGAATCATCTCGAAGAGACGGTTCTAAAGAGTGGTCACAGTATATGGTTTGATTGGAAAATAAAGGAGCTATTTTTTGAAAATATTCAAATTTACGGACCTTAATTGGACCTATGTATAATGCAGAATATAGCTTCTCATTGTTTGTGTCAATAATGCTACAGAGCATTTCTCTGTCTATACTTTTTAACTGACATCCATTTTGACGTATTTTCAAACAGAGTAAACGCAGATCAGGCGGCTCCTGTAGAAGCTGTCTGAATACGGTCTGCACTCTTTACTTATGGACCTTTGTTAATCTGATTCTTAAATCAATTTCTGGTTCCATTGTTTAACCCTTTTCTTGTTCTATGTTTATTCTAAATCCCAATACCTACCGAATATTCTTGGACAAAATAGTTATAATGAAATATGGAAGATGGAACAGTATAGCCAAGTAAAGACACAGATCTATCAAATTCCTTTAGGAAACAGAGCAAACCCTGTTCAGACGGCTCCTATACTGGGTCTACTCTGTTTGCAAATGCGTGAAAACACGTTTATATGAAGGAAAGGGTTAAGTACGATTATAAAACACAGTTAATGAATACCCATGAAGTGATAGAATTTTGTATAATTATCCATGAGGTAATTGGTTAGATGTAAATGCAGGCTGTATTTCACTGTCTAATAACTAAGCATCTGATTAATTGATTCTATTGTCGGGGTTTTATCTTATATTAACCCTTCTCTTGCTGAATTTTTTAAAATACATTTCTCCTTCTTTACCCATGTCCTGTTGTATAATTACATATATCTTCACTGTGTACAAGTATTTCGCTGTGCAGTCTCTGTTGTGGGGTGCACTGGTTGCACAATCAATTTGTAAATGGTGCAGACCCTGATGAGACAGCTCCTGCAGGAGCTGTCTCATCTGGGCCTTCACTATTTACATGTAGGGATATTGACGTGAATAGCAAGCGAAGGGTTAAATCAGTTTGTTTTCGGATAAGCTGGTATCCAGTCAATCAAAGTCACAGCCAAACCTTGTGGAGTGACGTGACTGACTGAGTACCCGCTTGACAAGCAGTGACTTATATAGATTTTTTTGATTTTTTTCTATAGCATAATCAATCACCATGGTGATAACTTTTGTCTTATAGTTTACATTAATCTAGGAAATAAAATAATACACAACTCTAGCTTCGTTGTGTTAATCAAAGAGGCGGTTTTGTAACCTTCTTGCAGTAGCGTAATCAATCAGATTCGATAGTTAGCATCAGCTCTTATTGATGTTGTTAGGTATTCAGTGGCTGTATGTATAACACTGATTATACAATGGAAAGTGGATATCTCCAACTTCAAGGGACCATACATATTACTTCGAGATAACAAGTTCGAGTCATCCGAATTCTAATTTGGACAATTCCTCAAGTTCCCAGCTTAACGCAGGTCTATAGTAATGTTAAAAGCTCCTGAGGAGCTTTCAGCATTACCTTCGACCTGTGTTAAGCTGTCGCGTGTGTTTCTAGTTATGCGTAGTGATACATTTTATAACAACTCTGTATTGTAAATGTTCGAGTTTTCCAATTTCGAGTTATCCGAGTTCGAGATATTGGGGTTCCTCTTTATTTTCAAACCAATATAATGTGTATACTGTATACAGTGGAATATCGATGTTTCGAACTTCAATGGACATTACAAATTACTTCTAGATAACGTGAGAGTTGATTCGACCTAATCCTACCTTGACATTTTATCGAGGGGACATCTTAATGCAGGTCGAAAGTAATTACTTGCGACCTTCATCAAGCTGTCGCATGTTTTATAGATATGTGCAGTAGTGAATTTAAGAAGAGCAAAGATATGTGTTACACATTTTGGAAAGGACTTTTACTTCCGGGTTAATCCGAAATTCGAATAATTCGAATACAGCAAAACCCCTCAAAACCGGAATTTCTAGAAGAGAAGAATTTAGATATGTTTAGGCAAGTGGCTCCTATAGGAGCTTTCTGCATGACTTTCATCCTGCATTAAGCCACCTGTCTCCAAGACCGGTATTTATGCTAAATATTACGTCCGGGTTAGAGGGGTTTTACTGTACGAGATATCGAGGTGCCAGTGTATATGATAGAAAGTAAAACAAAAATCACTACAGAAAGGGTTGCCATGCTTCCCGTCTACAATAAATGATTTAGAAAAAAGCGAATCTAATTTGAACAGGCGTATCAGGCTTAAAAATCTAGCTAATTCAAAGTCCACTATACATGTCCTCTAGAACGATTGTTTATAATACTTCAGCACTTTTTAAATAAACACAAATGTAAGATCGAAATGAATTAACGACGAATAAAAAAAACCAACATCCAGGAAAACAAAAGATACCCAGCTCAAATACACACAGACACCTTCAATAAAAATGACAGGAAGATTACCATTTTCAATACAGTATACATTTTCTATTTCAGGGATGACTGCCAGAAGACAGCTGTAGATAGTGCCAGAACGTTTCTTTTATAATATTTCAGGGACGGCCACCAGAAGACGGCTGTAAGTAGGTCCAAGATTTTATAGCAAAGTCTAAATGTTAAACACATCTTGACTAATTGTTTGCAATCTTAAGGACCATTAAAAGAAGTCTAATTCTTGGTCGGTGTCGGTGGTACAAATGTAGCTTAATGCAGGTCGAATGTCATGAAGAAAGCCTTGCATTAAGCAATCACCTGCTGTTTAAGACTCGTAATTATGTTCAATAAATGATTGGCCGTTTAAGAGAGGTTCTTTTGTATATGGATTAAGAACAGAGAAACAGAGTCTGGTCAAGCTTTGACCCTTTACTCAATAAACACGCCTCTTGCTATACCTTTGCATACAGAGTAGACCCAGATCAGACGGTTCCTTGCTTATGAAATAATATAGATTTTGCCAAGGTATAGATCATGTGTTCATTTGCCATTATGAAAAATAATCTTATTGATATCCATGATATCATTATGTCTTACATGAATATGGATAGGGTAATGGGATAAGGTTTTGTATACTCCACCTACAGATCTCTCCATGGCGGAGGAATTTACAAGTCTAAAATATACAGTAGATACATCAAACAAGGTTAAGGTTTAACCCTCTACTTGGTCAATATTCATGAAAGAAATAATAACATCATGGATATTAATTAGAATGATTATTATATTAGCACTTGAATACAGAAATGTTTGTCCATGGAATAAACTGCTGAATATTATCTATATTACATGACAAGCAAACCGAGAAGACTCAGATCAGACGGCTCCGATAGGAGTCGTCTGATCTGAGTCTACTCTGTTAACAAAGGCATAGAAAGCCGTAGTGTGGAGTGAATGGTTAAACTAAAGTGCTATAATTTTTCACATGAGGACTGACAACGGCATTTTAGAACCCTCAAATCTAATCCATTTGCCTAATGGAGATGATTTTTCAAGTCTTTGCAAACAGAGAAGAACACGATTAGACTGTTCCTGCAGGGTCGAGTGAACGAGGTCTGTCCTGTTTGCTCATAAAGTTAAACCGATCTTATTCTATAATGTGTGCCATGGCCAGAATAACAGGCATTTAGATTCCGTTATTAAAATGCATCTAATGAATAATGTCAATATTTCTGACATGAATATTTCTATGAAGTAAAGGATAAGACACAAAGAAACATTAATTTACAGACATATCCCTTTGATGCAGAATACTAGTGTTTGTTGTAGAATATCAAAAACGGCATGTATGATAAAATCTACTGACAGACTCATGAAGCAAACCCATCCATAGACTCGACAGATTTCTGATTTATAATACAGTATAACCTCTCTTAACCGGAATTCTACTAGATAAGAATTTAGATACTTTTAGGCAGGTGGCTGCTTAATGCAGGGTGAAATTCATGCAGAAAGCTCCTAGAGGAGCTTTCTGCATGCCTTTCACCCTGCATTAAGCTGTCACCTGTCTCCAAAACCGATATTCATACTAAATTTAACGGCCGGTTAAGAGAGGTTTTACTGTACCATAGAACCTGTCTGAAGCGGTCATTCATTAATTGAACATAGGAAAAAGCAGGTGGTTTCTTTTTGCAAGGCAAAAGTAATGCAGAAGGCTCCTATGGGAGTTGTCTGCATTACTTCTGACCTGCAGTAAGCTACCACCTGCCTAACAAACCGATAATTAGACCTCTTTTTAATGGCCAATTAAGACATGTTCTACTGTAATATTGAAACATGTCCATTCCTTGGTGTGCAAGGAAACAGACGATGTCGATCAAAAGCTATACACGTCGGTTAAAAGCTATACGTAAAACATATAATTATGTCGGTCAAAATCTATACATAATAACCATGTCGGTCAAACGCTATACATAATAATTATGTAGGTCAAAAGCTATACATAATAATTATGTCGGTCAAAATATATGCATAATAATCATGTCGGTCAAAAGCTATACATAATAATCATGTCGGTCAAAAGCTATACATAATAATTATGTCGGTCTAAAGCTATACGTAATAATCATGTCGGTCAAAAGCTATACATAATAATTATGTCGGTCAAAAGCTATACATAATAATTATGTCGGTCAAAAGCTACACATAATAATTATGTTGGTCAAAAGCTATATGTAATAATTATGTCGGTCAAATCTATCAATAGCTTTTGTTAACTTGTTATATTGTTCCGACAATACATAATTATTGGTAACAGAGGACGCTATCAACAGATTCATAAAACAATTCCACATAAACAAACGCATACATGTACATAGACTCGCCATATTTCCGTTTTTATATTACTATTAAACTGTTTCAAACACTTTAGAGTGTAATGATAGAGACTGAGAAACAAGAAATGGCAGACAGTATCATACGAAAGACCCGTGGTGAAAATCACTATAAACACTTCACACTTCATACTTCAAACTTCATGAATAAATGCTATCAAAACCACTTCACACTTCAAACTTCACTTCAATCTTCTGTAGGTTGAAGTGTGAAGAATTGAGTGTGAAGAGTGAAGTGACCACCGGTCTTTCTTAGTATCATGTCAAGAAGAAAAAAGAACCAGACACGTCCTAAATTGGATGTTATTAGCACCCATGTCGGGAACAGCAAACGAGAGACGCAATCCAACGGCACTTCCGAAAGATGGAACGATATCTTACATACCCTATGATAACGTTAACACATGTAACAACCAGTGGTCTGGACACGCGGTTAACGCTTAACTCCATGAATATTCATGTTAGAAATTATGCCATTATGAATATTAATTAGATTAATTCTTAAAATGGCATATAAGCCCATGAAGTGTTTGCCAAAAAAAACCCTGTAGAATTAGATGTATATTACTCCATAAGCAAACAGAGCAAACCCATATCAGACGGCTCCAAGGAACCGTCTGAGCTCTGTCTACTCCGTTTGCAAAGGCGTAGAAAGGCGTATTTATGGAGTAAAGGGTTAACGCTTTACTCCGTACTGGTGGTAGATTCCAAACGTTATGGCTACTAACTGGCCCTTTACTCAGTCATAGGTTGTAAACAATATGGTGTTTTTTGTGAACTAGCAAAGAATCTACCTCCAGCAGCGTAACTAAATCCAGATATTTATATAATGTACGCACAGTGGCTATAGGGGCATACTCCCGCGGGAAAATTTAGAATTGTGCAGTTTTGGAACCATTGTGATAAGCAGAGCATTTGCTCCTACAGTTTCAATTGATTCAAAATGTGGCTTTTACAGATGCACCAAAAGGCGTCAATATGAGGGAATGGGTTAAAGTTTACATGACAAGACAGAACCTTTGTCAAAGTCTACCCACCACAGCCTTCGAGTTTTGTTCCATTTTGGCAATAATAATGTTTGACTTTTCATATTGATGTTACGCACGTGTACAGGTGCGTATCGCTAGCTACGCCTATGGCTGCTACTTTGTAATGACCGTCTTCAACATGCTGAAAAATTGCCATGTGGGTTGGTTGCGCAATGCTATAAGTGTAAAAACAGTTCAGTTAAAGGAACATATATTTATAAGATATGTACATACTGTAGTTAATATGAAATATTGTAGTGGCTCTGGGGTGTGGAGCTCGTTCAGTATACCGGGTAGCTCAGTTGGTAGAATACTCGAACTGTAAGCAGGGGGTTCCGGGTTCGAGTTCCGAACCAGACTGCACTTTTCCTCTTGATACTTTAATACTAACCCGAATCAGGGGAGATATTAAAGGCTCAAGACATGGTTGTGTTAAGGGATTATTCAAGCAATCGATGGTGATTTTGTATGATGAACTGCTCTTACACATATAACAAAATGTAAGTTTAAGATTTATAGCCGAGTATCAGATGGGGTGCTGATGAGACCTCGAGTAAACTCGACACCACACCTGGATCCAAGCTGTTTCAATAGCGATTTGAGTAAGGTTTTGCATATGTGTAACATTTCAACATAGGCGTAATTTACATCGAAAGTTACTTTCGATGTAACTTACACCTGTGTTAAAATTTACGATTTGCGTAAATCCGTTTTACTAAACTTTCGTAACTCGTCAAATGGAGGTATTTTTTCATGTTGTATATCTTCCTCAATAATCATCTTCCTCAATAAGCCCGTGAATGAGAGCAGATGTCAGCATAGGTGTCTGTACCACTTCATGGGAGTCTATACATACTACATGTAATAACAAGGGCTCCAACTGGAAGAACGGGCATCCGTGTAACACAAGTACAAATATGACTGTAACTATTACAATTTAAATAATAGCTTCGTAATTTTTTCGGCTATTGAAAGCCAATTTATTTTACTACCAAATAGATATAATCCCCTGCACTACTATTAATCTAACAATGATTTTCTAAAAATTTCACGCGTTTTCTGAGTCATGGACAAACGTTCGTCTACCCCGGTTTCACCCTATCACAGCGATAACCTGGCGATTTGCAGTTCAAAAGATGGCCTGATTCAATGCCTACGACTCAGTGATCACAATAGCTCGACATTTGTTCTTCGAAAACAGATGACGAGCTAAAAAGCTTTTATTTTATCATAGAAAACTGGTAAGACGGTTTAATTTGCATGCCACTTTACGCTTCGTTTATCAAGCCTAAGAAAGGGGTGTCGAAACGACATCAAACCGGGTTTTCCTTTTGTAGATAAACAATAAGACCTTGTACATACTGGGCATGTGCTTTTTATTGGACAATTTGCTGTGCTTGAAATATAGTGGTGCTGGGGGGGGGGGGAAGTGAAATTGGAACATTTATCATATAATAAGGACTTATTAATACACCAACATGACTAAAGAAGATATTTGGAAGGATCCTTTTGAATTTGATTAAAAAGTCTTGAAAAGTGGGTTATATGACACCTCTTTGTGCATATTTTCAGGTAAAAATTAAGGTTTATTTAACTATTAAACACGTTTATGAACTACACTAGGACCTTTACTTAATAACTTTATTAAAATAATTGCTGAAAATGTTTAAAAAATATAGATTTAATCAATTTTTAATATGAATGTCAAATTGAAAGGAGGGAAACAAACGACCATTGTTGGAAATATCTTAACTGTTTGCAAAACTCTTTATCGGATACCCCTGCTCATCATGTATAGTCTTGGCTAAGTCTATGTCTTGCGTTGGGAGACCACAAAATAGTCTGATACAAATCTAAATAAGACATGGACAATGGCATTATATGCGAAACATTCTTTCAAAGATACATGAAATTCGTTTAAAGGATTTAGGAGGAGTTGTGCTAATGAATTGAGTACCCAAACTCCATGTACCAATGTTTTGTTATGGAACATCACGAAGCATTACATAAGGAATATTACTGTCAAAGTTTTACTACCTATGTATGAGTTGCTCTTAGACTTACAAACTAGTTCAAAAACACAAACTATCTGGAATAAATCCTAAAGTCAAAGTATCTCCCCTGAAATATGTCGGACTGTAAAGAACATCATGCATGCACATCTTCATATGGCGTATTACTATCTGTTAAAGATTAACTGAAATCCGACTACCCATGCACGAGGCGTTGCGTTTACGAGTTCAACCATACATCCTGTAGGAGCCGTCTGATCAGGGTCAGCTTCGTATGCTTATGATATCTATTTTATCAAAACACATGTATAGATATGAGTCCTGTGACCAAATGCTATTATAACAATTACTTTAATTAATATCCATGGTGTCATTATTTTATTTCTAACATAAATATTCATGGAGTAAAGGGTTAAATGGCCCACTTGCATCCCAGTTTACAAAGCCTTTGTAACTAGAAGACAGATCAGACGGCTCCTGCAGTCCCTACTTATTTCAAAAGTGACGGGTACATGTTCTATTATAAAAGAAAACTAAAACTGATAATTATTCAGGATACCATTATTCTTACATAAATATTCAACAGGGAAATGCATTGGCGTTGGGAACGTTTGCTTTGTTGTTTATAGTTCTTGCGTCGCCGAGCGTTTTACTAACCTTTACTCCATAAATCTATGCGCTTTTCTACACATTTGCAAACAAGGTAGACCCATACTAGACGGCCCCTACGGGTCTACTCTGTTTGCTTGTGATAATATATAGATATGATTCTACAGTTTCTGCCATAACCAAACATTCCTGTATCCATATACTTTTATAACAATTACTTTAATTAATATTCATGATGTCACTATTTCTTACATGAATATTCATGGAGTAAAGGGTTAAAACCTTTGTAAACAGAGTAGATGCAGATCGCACGGTCCCTGTAGTTTCTATTAACCCTTCGCTTGCTGAATTTTAAAATACATTTCTCCTTCATTACCCATGCCCTGTTGTATAATTACATATATCTTCACTGTGTACAAGCATTTCGCTGTGCAATCACTGCTGTGGAGTGCACTGGTTGCACAATCAATTTGTAAATAGTGCAGACCCTGATGAGACAGCTCTTGCATGAGCTGTCTCATCTGGGTCTTCACTATTTACAGGTATGTATATTGACGTGAATAGCAAGCGAAGTGTTAACACCAACATCCATGGGTCCATGTGTCATTATAAAAACTATCAGCTGATAATTATTCATGAGGTCATTATTTCTTACATGAATATTCAACGAGGAAATGGTTAATAGAACAAACAACACCTTGGCTGTGGAGACGTTTGCTTTGTTATTTACAAATATTGCGTTGACGAGCGTTCTACTTAACACTTTAATGACAAGCACGTTCTAGTATTTCATCTAAATACCATTAATTTAAAACTTTAAACCACGCTACAAAACAAAATAATTAGAGCTATTAAGACCAATTTCCTGTAATGAAATTCCAACGTATAAAGCACTTGTCGTATGCCCTCCTGTGCATTAACTCGCGCATGCGCACTGTTTAAATTTTAGCCTACTGAGCAAATCATTTTCACACAAGTTTCTACCCACTACATATAATTAGTGTGTCTACCAACATGCAACCATTGTGTCAAACAATTTGGATCCCGATGAGACGCCGTGTTACTCGGCGTCTCATCTGGATCCAAACTGTTTGCAAATGCAATCATGGGTCCGCCGACATCAGGCTAAAGGTTAATACTACATTCTATACTTACCTTTAACCCTTTATTAAATGAATATTCATGTAAGAAATGACACCATGAATATTAATTAGATCATTTGTCTAAAATGGCATATTAACATATGATTTTTTTGTGAACATAGAATCTATAGCATCAGCTCTGAATTATTCCAAAAGCAAACAGAGCAGACCCTGATCAGACGGCTCCTTTAGGAGCCGTCTGATCAGGGTCTGCTCTGTTTGCTTTTGACATAATACAGAATGGATTCTATAGAGTTTTTGTCCGAGCAAAAACAATCTTTTAAAATATTACATTACAAAAATGCAGCTTATATATGTTCATGATGTCATTATTTCTTACATGAATATTGAACAGCGAAACTCGTAAGGCTTTCTGCAATGAGCGAATCCGCCATTACCTTTGCAAATAGTCTGGATCCAGGTGAGTCGCCCGGTAACTCAGGTTCCAAACTGACACAACAGACATTTTAGAAAATAAATCTGGGGAAAGTCACCCCTGAAACGTAAAACAGAAGACATTGTTTGCAGACGATTATTAGGCGCCAAAAAGAAACAACCTGGGTGCACTAGATAGAAATCTGCTCTAGTTTCGAGATATTCGTTGGCCTTTTTTGTAGGAATACCGTGCTTCATTTGTTTAAAGATGCGTTAAGTATCTCTATCGAAATTGAATAATTTCAGTTGGTATCTGTTTACCCTTGGGTTCAAATAGCGGCCAATGTTAAGAATTTAGCAAGATGGAAAATAGATATGTCGTACTAACGTGCATTTGGACGACCAATAAACAGCCTTGAGTCTTTTTTCTGAAATAGTTGCAATAGCTGAATATCTCAAAAGGAAAAGACAAAGATATTGCAACATATCATCGCACAAAGAGATAAACGGACTTAACTCATTCTCTCCTACTGATGCATTTTTACGCCTCTATAAAACTCAGGTTTTGAAACTATTGTGATAAATAAAGATTTTGCTCCACAGGAGCAAATGCTCTATTTATCACAACGGTTTCAAAACTACACAATTCTAAAAATGCTCATTTTCTATAGTTAATGGTCCTTTCGGGCGGGTAGATTTATTCAAAGAGGTTGGGTCTAAAAATAGTCTGAGTTAACAATTTACTCCATGGATATATACATGTAAGAAATAATAGCATCATAAATATTCATTACATTCGTTTTTTTAAATAGCATATGAATGCAGGAAATTCTGGCCATGACGGAAATTGTAGAATCAGATCTATATTATTCCATAGGCAAACAGAGTAAATCCTGATCAGACAGTTCCTATAGGAGCACTATTATCTTGGTCTATTATGTTTGCAAAGGCATACAGTTGTGGTTCATAATTCCTTCCCCAAATGGCCGCCATAGTGTTCTCTTGTCTAGCCACAGGCAAACTCTAAATGTCAACCAACTCAAACCAATAACTCTAACTTACCTGAAACGTTCATCACTTCGTTATAGATTCATTGGCTCTCAGTGTATGCCGAACGCTAGTTGGAATGTTGTTATAAAGTGATCGTAAAGTGAACGTTCCAGATGTCAAGAACATTTCTGATAAGATATTCCTTGGTTTGATTTGCACCTCACGTGTACACAGGTTTACTTTTAAGGATTTCCATACGTTTTCAGTTATATTTAAGTATGGTCTTTGGGCCGGCTAAATCATTGTTGAAATTGTTTTGTGACCATTCAGTGGTCAGTCTAGATCTATGAGGCGGTGCATTGTCATCTTAGAAGATACACGGTTGATTTGAAAAGTTTTAGTAATAACAGGCCACAAAGTTGCATCTAGCATTTCAATACATTTCTCAGAGTTCATTTTACCATCAACTTCTGTCAGAGTTCCAACTGCATCATAGATTACACAGCCCCGGAACATGACGAATGCTTTGCAATAAGGTGAGGTCAATCATGCACACCCAGGAAGCGGGGTAGCCACGTTTCACCATTCTTTCTCTAGAAGCAGATTTTGTGATTTTTACCAATAATTATCTGTGTCTTATCACGATTTGTTTTCCAGTTCTCAAATGGAAATTTGATCGACAATATGATCTTCCGGCAGCACTGTTTTCTTTTTCATAACCCTTCTTTTGTATAGCCATAAAGCTGCAAACGTCTTTTAGCAGTTGCTGTAGACACGTCAGTTGGTGTATCTTCATCAAATGTATTTGTAAGGTCGATTAGTCTTTCAAAGATTAGTTTAGTTCTAATGAAGCAAAGAAGTTGCCTACCCCTTTGAACGTTCTTTTTTCTACGTCTTCTAGTTCGAACTTTATTTCGGAGGTACCTCGCTCATGAAATCTCCTTATGAACTTCGAAATGGTAGATAGCTCGGTGTTTACAAACCGAGAAGTTTTGCGAAAACTTTGACCGACCGCATGCAGGTATAGAATTATGTTTTTTATGCTCCTGTTCCCATTCCATGGCTGACATTCAGTGATGCAGACGATGTAAACAGTATAAACAAAATCAACCTTATTTGTTTTCAAACAAAGAATGTTTGTTTCAGTGAACCATGGACTCTACTTTGTCAACATTTCAGCTACCGTGATGATCAAATCGCGGCACTATGAAAGATTTTCATTGCGGTCATTTGCGGTATCGGTAAGGCCGTCGCCATTATGAGGAAATATTTTGTATATATATATATATATATATATACACTTGAATGGGCATATAAATTATATCGAGATAACAGAAGTTCGAGTCATGCGGTTTAACCTGGACAACTTCTCAGCTTAGTGCAGGTCTTCAGAAATGTACTTTCAACCTGCATTAAGCTGTTACCTGAGTTTCTATAGATATGCGTAGTGATACATTTTAGAACATATCTGTATTGTACATTTCTTAAAAGACCGAAGTAGTTCTACTTCTCCGAGTTCGAGAGTAAAAGTTACACAGTTTTCAGGTTTAAAAGACCGAGTTTTACGAAGGCACAAAAAGGCTTCAGTAGGAGAGAATGGATATGCACTGTTTGATGTACACTATTTATTTTCCAAATCAATAAAAACAATAAAGATAACGAACATGGCGAAACATGACTATTCCCTTGAGAGTGTCTTACACAAAAATGTGACAATACAGTAAAACCTCTCCATAACGGCCACTAAATTACATAAAGTATTTTGTGTTAAAGACAGGTGGCTGCTTAAAGCAAGGTGAAAGTATGACAGAACGCTCCTATTGGAGCGTTCTGTTTTACTTTCACCTTGCTTTAAGCGGCCACCTGCCCTAAATACCAACTAATTAACACAATTTAATGGTCGTTATAGAGAGGTTTTACTGTAGCAGATTTAACCCTTTGTCTGCTATACAAATGATGCATGCCTCTGGTCTGTTCCAAAAGTTCACTTAATTCATATTCATTCAAGCTTTTGAGAAATTACTGGCCAAGTGTCAAACTCCTTGGATGAGACGTCGAGTTACTCGGTGTATCATCTGGGTCCACACTCTTTCCAAATAGCAGATAGGTCACAATAAGCTGTAGCATTGAGGGAAATACCCGAATTAGGGGAGGTAACCCTAAATACACTATTGTTCGGAGGCAGTAGTCTGAGCGTGGAGTCTGTAGAAGCACTTAACGATATAGCGCACACATATATCAGGAGTACCAGGTGATTTGACTGAGAAAGTTGACTACTCGATTGATGGGTTTTCTTTGTTATTGAAAATCATGGCTATTTGATTGACGAAACTTTCAACTATATATCCATTACAACTCAATTGCTTTACATTGAATTATATAATGATTAAGGTAATTAATCTGTATTACCGAACCCGGTTTCAAAGTCACTGATCTTTTATTTTAAGTTGGAAAGCTATGTATTATAGATGGCATCTCAATCGTATATAGGCGTATATACTGCGTATATGTATTTGTACGACAGACCCCCAGCAAAGCTATTGAAAAAGTGTCCTGATAACGGTTGTAAGTGGACACTTTTGTACGCACGTGATTCTTGTGGTTAAAACCTATCTACCTAGGATTTGAATTGGGTGAACCAAGGGGAAAACATTTTGTACTCATTTGTGAAATATTCATTTTTATTCATTTTTAATCAAAATTAAAAGTCGACAACGTACTGTCGTACAAGTAAGATACATGTACTCGTCTTACTACCAAAGTGTCTTCTTACAACCGTTATCAGGACAGTTTGTTCGCATGACCTCAGACAAGTGTCCTCGGCTACGCCTCGGACACGTCTTCGGTCATGCGAACAAACTGTCCTGATAACGGTTGTAAGAAGACACTTTGGTAGTAAGACTCGTACTGTATCTATTACATACAATCCTAAACAGCCGCTGTGCTAATTTAATTAGAATTATCGGTTCATAATTGAAATGTGTTCCAAATAACGTTGGTGGAAATGGGTTGATCTAATTAGTGATTGTGCAATCGGACCCAGGTAATACTGATTAATTATTATTTAATAAAACTGTTGCATATGTATGAACGATGTAATTATTTACATGTTAATCGCTGTATATATTTATATATTTCTTGCATGTACGACATGTAATTGCCTTGTACCACTTGGAGAGGACTTACATAGGTTATGCCTGTTGTCCAATCTGTTTCTTTATTGAATAAAATATAGTTGAAACCACAATAAGTTGGTAAAAGTTTAAAGAGGAAGTCCCTACAATGAACGCATATTTTCAATAATATTTAACTTGATGTTTGTTATGCTCAATCATTATTATGCCCGGCGCATGCTTGGACTCACCCACGGACCCCCCCCCCCCCCCCCCACCCCCTACATGTATGTATTGACCTGAAAGAAATATTTTTCCCGGGTCGTGTTTTTCTTGTTTTTCGGAGTGGTTTAAGGTTCAAATAGATAGTTTTAGGCTAGTTTACATACTTCGATCACTTATATTTTTTATTTATTTATTTATTTTTTTATTTATTTATTTTTTTTTGGGGGGGGGGGGGTCCATTGGTGAGTCCAAGCATGCGTCGGGCACCTTTGATCGAATGTAGGGACTTCCCCTTCAAGATATTCTATCTCTATGATATCATAATTATGTTCTTTATTTTCAATTTCATGTGTCAATTTCAGTGGTTTCTTAAATATATTGGCGAAGAAAAACACTTTATGTTCATATAACAGATATTTAGAAATGTATTTTCTAATCAAAATTACACACATTAGACCTGGTTTTGTAGCAATACATTAAACCTATGCCTGCTAAAGGCCTACTGACCCACATTTGCAAACAGCCTGACTCCAAATGGGACTCCGAGTATTTTGTCATCTGATCAGGATCCAAGCCGTTTGGTACTCGGTCTAGTATTTGTCAAAAGGTCTAACGAACAGGGAATATAATAAATCTGTAACAGATCGGGTATTGAGCAGAGATAGTGTATTCAGGAGGCGAAATGTTAAAATTGCTGCGAGATTAAAACATTTAAACCAGGACATGTGTGCACGTGTAAATGATGAAAGCGCCCATGTTCATTCCGATATGTATACAGTAAAAATCTTTCTAAACTGGAATCTAGCAAAGAGTAATTTAAAAATTTCGGACAGGCGTCTGCTACGTGACTTTCACCTTGTATTAAGCTGCCACCTGGTTCCCAGACCGATATTTATACTAAATTCAACGTCCGGTTTAGAGACGGTTTATTGTACTGGCATCGTTTGTTTTTATCATGCACGTGACTTCCTTTCGAGTTACCTCATTAAAATGTTTGTGCAGCTAATTGTGTGCTTCATTTAATTTGACCACCGCTACATATTGTTGTTTAACTGAAAGTTTGCATCTGGTAGCAGCTGAGTTGAAATAGCGGACACGGTCTAGAATGTGGTTTAGAATGCGAAAACAAAAACAACAGTATGGTTCTGTTGCATGTGTATACTATCTGTAAATGGCTTAGTCTATTACTCGTAGTACATGGTGGACACACATGCATGCACGTACGCACATGCATGCACGCACACAGACGTATACACTCACACACATGCACGCAAACACGCACATCCACGCACACACACACACACACGCACGCACGCACATATGTATGTTAGACTTCATTTTTATGGCCGCATGAGAGAGGTTCTACTGTATTCAAAAGTTTCATCACACTCCTATAGCGGTTCACTAGATATCATATCGCGCGTTCAGACTTACCTCTGTTTATAGCAGAACAACAACAACAATAATAACAGTGCATGCAATAATAATAATAATAACAAAACCTTTATTTAACGAGGGAACACATTTGGTCAAACCAATCTACCATGGGGCTCTCACAACACAAAACATTTAACAAAAGTGATAATACATATTAAACCATATCTGAACATGCACGTCACATCTTAAGAAAAATATAGTTCCACCAATTTCAAATTAGATAAAACAAAGAAACTAGGCTTTGGCGAGGTAGCTGTCAGACCTTCTCGTTCAGATCATATAATAGATGTTTAAAAATATTAGCCCTTGGAACAATTAAATGTATCATTTCCTCATATAGTACTATTTCAACATTTCCGTTGAACACAACGGTTTATCTTTACTTCATGAATAGAACACATATTTTAATAAAGCAAAGGTAGCTCTCTGAAATGGGTGTACAGTAAAACCTCTCTATAACAGTCACCACTGAATTGTGTTAAATTGGTATTTAGGACAGGTAGCTGCTTAAAGCACGGTGAAAGTAAAACAGAACGCTCCTTTAGGAGCGTTATGTTTTACTTTCACCTTGCTTTAATCAGCCACCTGCCTTTAACACAAAATACTTGATGTAATTTAGTGGTCGTTATAGAGAGATTTTACTGAACTCTGTTTGCAGAGGCATTAAAATGTCAATCTCTGGAGTAAGGTGTTAAGTGTTGTGCTGGCACTGTGGGTAATATACAAATGCTCCAGTGACGTCATACATTGCTCTTTTGCATGTAAAGATGTCTCAAGTCTGCAAAAGTTTCAACAATTACCGTCCAACACTGAACATCGTTTGACTTAAACTTTCATATGAACTATTCCACAATTCAAACAAGTCAAGCTTACCGTGAACATTCAAGACTTTCTTGAACGAAAAGTGTAACATAACAAACGGTGCAGATCCTGATGAGAGGGCTCCTCTATGAGTCCTTTCGTCTGGGTATACATTGTTTGCAAATGACATCAAATGACCAGTTTCCCCGCACTGACAGGGTTAATGAACTTCACGTGACAGGCAGAGTTTGAATACGAACAATAATGTCACCAGGTATCAGTCCTCTTAAGTTTTTCATTTATGATTTGTAAGCGAGGTTCGAAACATACCGTACCCTAAAAACAGTAATGTTATGTTACCACTGGCGAATGGTTGACAACCTCTGCGAACAGTTTGGATCCTGGGACCATGCTTATAAAGCTTTTAGTTGAGTCTGAGTTTCGTTCTCAAGCTTTTGATTGGTCAGATTTGAGTTCTCAAGCTTTTGATTGGACAGATTTGAGCCAGAGGCTCAAATCTGACCAATCAAAAGCTTGAGAACGTACTCAGACTCAACTAAAAGTTTTATAAGCATGGACCCAGGTGAGACGCCGAGCCAATCGGCGCCGGCGTCGCATCAGGATGAATACAGTTCGGTAGCAGTATTACGTTGGGGTTGTTTTTGTGGGGTGGGTGGGGGTAAAAATAACGAACAAAATTTTCAAATTAACAATTTAAGCTAACTCTTTTTGCTGCCGTACACTGTCTGTAAAATATGTCACCCCAACAGAAGCAATCAGGGTCCATGCTTATAAAGCTTTTAGTTGAGTCTGAGTTTCGTTCTCAAGCTATTGATTGGTCAGATTTGAGTTCTCAAGCTATTGATTGGTCAGACCAATCAAAAACTTGAGAACGAACTCAGACTCAACTAAACGTTTTATAAGCATGGACCCAGATCTGAGTCTATTCTTTCACAAATGCATTGCAATCTCTCTTGATCCAGTAAAGGGCTGACTATCCTCAATCGGGTCAACTTTATTTAATAAGAAAAAATAAGAAAAACAACAACAACAATTAAGTTTAACTAAGCGTTAAGTTAAACTAAACCAGCTCAATGATGTAATTGCAGAGTGTTTAGAAGCTTGTGCAGATTGTTGGTATTTCCCTGGCAAGGCCAGAATGTTAACCAATTCAATTACCGGGAAGTGTGGTGTTTACTTTGTTTTCTTGGCACACGCATTAGCCGAAATGTCGAGCATGGCGTATGTGATACCTGTCTTATCCCTTTACTCCATACATATTCATGCACAAAACTATTACACCATGGATATTAGATTATTTATTTTATAATGGCACATGGACAGGAGAATTTTTGGCCATAGTAGATTTTGGATTTGTTCCAAATTTGACTACGGCCGATTTGAACAATTTTTTGAGGATCTATTAACCAAGTGCCAAATAGCTTGGATCCTGATGAGACGCCGAGGTACTCGGTGTCTCAGCAGAATCCAAGCTGTTTGCAAATGCGAGTCAAGTCGCGGAAGTAGGGATAAGGGGCTGATGCAATCTTAGATCACTGAAACAGGGACGCGTATGAATCGCTTTCAATTTGTTACTATCGATGTAGTGCACTATTTACGTCATGTGTCCGTATTTCACAGGAGAAGAAAATCTGATATAATAAATCTACAGTAACCCTCTTTAAAAACGGCTACTTAATGAATAAACGCGCGTGCCTTGTTTGTGTATGCTTAATGTAGGATGAAAGCAATGCAGAAAGCTCCTATAGGAGCTTTCTGTATTATTTTCATCCTGCATTAAGCTAGCACCTGCCTTTAAGAGACAGAATTAGAGCTCTTCTTACGGTTCTCACATTGGAGAGGTTTTACTGTATTGTCTTTACAGATTGGCAGAAATTATATGGCATGGATACTACCGATATCCAATTATCGCTAATGACTGCATATTTTCACAGACCGAAGCAACCGGTCATAGAAACCGCTTGCGTTCATGATAAATGAGTGTGTTGTCATAGGAACCGGCTGTGGTTCTTGGATGACGGTCTCTTTGGCGCTAATTTTTGACACAAATTGGCGGGTACAGGGCGAAACTAGCTCATGATCGATGATCGCATATGCCGGTTCCGAGACCATGGAAATAAATCTGCTCACAGAATCTTCATATGACAGAGTAGACTTAGTCTTCTGTACGGTACGCTCTCTAAGAAAAAGGGATCGCGGTGCTTGGTAAACAGTGTAGACCCTTACAAGACACCGCGTATCTGATGAGGTGATGACGCATTCTATTAAGGGTTACGTTGTATAGAAAGAGTATTACATACTGTAATGAGTGGCAACCCCTGATCAGACACCTAGTCTAGCACGGTGTCTGATTTGGATCTACAGAGTTTGCAAATGTAATAAAATCGTTTTCCCAGGCAGCGTCTTTTGATGTGGATGTATTATGAGGCTTGAGGTGATACCGGTAACAAGAAAACTATGATGCAAATGTGCCGATAAGATGCGTAAATTAAAACGTTTTCAAGAACTGCTTCATTTCTCCACTAAGCACTGTTATGACATCTCTATAGAATCGTCTCGATTCTTAAGAGTAGTCACAATATTGCATGGGTTTGGTGGAGAAATGACGATTTTAGTATACAGTAAAACCCCTCTAAACCGGACGCCCAATTTAGTATAAATATTGGCTTTGGAGACAGGTAGCAGCTTAATGCAGGGTGAAAGTCAAGCAGAAAGCTCCTCTGGGAGCTTTCTGCATGACTTTCACCCTGCATTAAGCAGTCACCTGCCTTAAAGTATCTAAATTCTTCTCTACTAGATTTCAGGTTTAGAGAGGTTTTACTGTATGTGTACACTCCTTTATCTGTAGCTCTGTATTATGCCCCTCAACAGCGAGCATATAGTAATCGCATTGTCCGTCTGACCGTCCGACCTTCCATCCGTCCGTCCGTCCCAATTCCGTGTCCCTTCTACAACTTTTTTAATCTGTGAATGGGTTTCAAAATAACCTGGCACAAATATTCACCACACAAAGACGATGTGTCGCGTTCAGCTCTCTGGTCCATGGGTCAAAGGTCAAGGTAATCGTTCAGGGTCAAAAGTCGGGGGCAAAGTGTTTCAAAAACACATCTTGTAACGGCTCTGTATCGTTCACTTACCATCAGGCAAGGTTTACATATGGAAAACATATTTTAAATACAACGTTCCAAATGGGTTAAAGGTAAACAGTATTTTAGTTGTTCGTGGTTTTAAGTGGTTGTTTTTCTCAAATATATCGTATAAGCATAGAAATATAGTGAAACTCCGCTAATGCGACCACTTAATAAACAGCCACTGGCGCCGTTTAAAGCAGGTGGTTGCTTAATGCAGGACGAAAGTCATGCAGAAAGCTCCTGTAGGAGCTTTCTGCATGACTTTCGTCCTGCATTAAGCTACCACCTGCCTCTGTCACCCAGAAATATGCCCCTTTTTGGTGGTCGCATTAGCGGGGTTTTACTGTAATACTGTTTGGGCCATTCTATGAAGATTTCACTGAACAACCTATATATTAAAACCCTACGTTCATATAAGCGCCTTTTCATGCTTTGCAAGCAGAGTAGACAAAGATCAGACGGTTCCTAATAGTCATTGTCAAGGTCACAGCGACACTGAAGAAGCATGAAACACGATGCATTCACACAATACATTTGGAAATTTTTACCCAAGGGTTTGAGGATATATCATCCGTACAAATTTCAGACAATGTTTTACTAAATTAAAAACTGGGGACACAGTCAATGTCAGGCTCACAGTGACACAGAAGTAGTATGCGACCCCCCCCTTCCCCCAAAAAAAATAAATAAAAAGTACACATACACTTCCCAACAAGATGCAGACACACAATAAATTTGGAAATCATAATCAAAAGGATTGCGGATATACTGTCCGGACAAATATTTACTAAAACTGTAGTAAAGGTCAATGTCACAGAGATACAAAAGTAGTATGCGACACTCCACCTTCCGATGATGCACCCACATAAGAAATTTGGAAACATTAACCCGAGTGGTTGAGTAAATATTTCTGTTTTACTTTCAGTCTACAATAAGCTACAACCTGTATTTTGAGTAGGGGTTTTGTTCTATTCATCGTTACGCCCCCCCCCCCCCCACCCACCCTCCCTAAGTAAGGGAGAATTTATTAGTGTTGGAATTTATTAGGGAGAATACAGTATTCATAATATTTTATTCCCATATTTAATTATAATTATGAACAAGAGTAGGTACATAATTATATATAATACGCCCACTTGCAAACTTTCTCTGATTCAATATACCTTATAAGTGTTGACATTTTCTAATCTGTGCTTCAGATCTTGATATTATTTTAAAACAAGAGCTGTCACAGTCACGTGACAAATGCCCCCCCCCCCCCCAAAAAAAAAAATTTGTACACTGTGACCTTGACCTTTGACCCATGAACCAAGGAGTTGAAAGCGACACATCGTCTTTGTGTGGTGAACATTTGTGCCAGGTTATTTTGAAATCCATTCACAGATAAAAAAAAAACGTTATAGAACGGACACGAAATTTGGGACGGACGGACGGGTGAAAGGACAGACTGACGGACGGACAGACGGAAAGACGGACAATGCGATTACTATATGCCCAACGTTGGGTGCATAAAATTGAAGTGAATATCTTATTAAATAAAAAAAAAGTTACGGCTAATCCTCATATTTGCAGATTTTCGTAAAGTGCAAGGGCCATAACTCTGTAATGACAAACTGAATGAACCTCAAAATCAACTCGGCTTCAGATTTTGTTGCATAAAACATTTTGTGAGTTTCATTATTATCCTTTCAATAGTTTTCCCAGATACATGTAATAATAGACAAGCCAAAAGATGACAGACGAACAAAGCAATAAATGCATATCAAGGGTCATAACTTTAAAATAAAATGACATAAAAACGCAATATATGTGAACATCCATATTACGGTAAAATCATATAAAAAATTGAAGTAAATATAATTTTAAACGCAAAAGTTACGGCCATCCTCATATTTGCATATATAAGGGCCATAACTCAAAATATGACAAATCGAATGAACCTCAGAATCGACTCAGCTTCAGATCTTGATGTGTGTAAATTTTCATTAATATCCGTCAAATAGTTTTCCGAGATAACAGCGGACAAACAAAATGTTGACGGACGAACGAACGAACGAACTATGAACGAACGAACTAACGAACGGACGGGCAGGGCCACGCCAAATATACGACCACCTTATTGGGTGGGCGTATAAAAAGTGGATGCTAGAGTGCTTATAACCTAATTGCGGATCTTGGATGAACGATATATATTCAACGATCCAAAAATGTGCTGAGGCCAGCAAAATAAATTACCAAATATTTTCTTACTTTAAACATTTGATAAATCTATAAAATTCAAACACTACTAAAAGAAAATGTGTCCATGGGACACGGATGCCCCCGCCGGCAAACAGGAAGTAGATGAGCGATATACCTAAAAAGGGGAGACACGGTACAACTCACTATGATTATGCTTCAGACCAAATCATTGCAGTTTACACAAGCGAGGAAATATTTTATGATTGTTTTGTCATTAAACAATCACAAAAATTCAATCAACGCATTGGCAAACAGGAAGTAGATGGACGACAGACATGATACGGAGAGACACGTTACAACTCACTATGATAATGCTTGAACAGACCAAATATCAAATCATTCCACCTTACACAGCCAAGCAATCCTTGACCAAAATTTCGGGCCGTACGGACGGACGGATAAGGGTAAAACTTAATGCCCCCGTCGCCTAAAGGCGGGGGCATAAAAAGTAATGACCGACTTCTCAAGAACAGGGTTCAGAATACAGATTCCTTTGACGGTGACCCATTTATCAAAGTTCTATTACATGTATTATTAATATATTTCTAACCATAACATAACATAAACCCTCCAAACCGATTTTAGAATCTTACTCATAATCTTCTAGGCAAGTGGATGCTAAATGCAGGATGAAAGTGGTCCATAAAACCATGTGTACAAGAAGATATTCAAAACAAAAAGTTTTAAAAAGTTTAAAGTTTGTTAATATCGCTTTAACATTATTTCAGTTATATCACGACGTCCAGCTACATGTGGAGGAAGACGCCAGAGGTTCTTCTGTGCACGGAACAAGTGCATAGAAGACCATCGGCGTATCGCAAGCCAGCTGGAAGGCTTCGTGTTTGTAGTTTATTGAATCAGGGGAAGTTACTCTGAAGCAGTGTTCAAATATATGGAACATCAATAGCTTCCCTTTGCATTTTAATTTATTTTTGCCATCTAATCAACTTCAATTACATGGGCAAAATTGTTTTAAGTTAACAACACTGTGTTGATTCTTAATAATCAAACAGTTTGCTGAGAAATAGAAAATGATGTGTATTTCAAATACAGAAGTCGTCATTTTTTCACCCCAAACTCTAAAAATCGTCATTTCTCCACCAAAACTTATTTTGTGTTCACTCTTTTGAATATTTACCCCTATCCTTCATATAAACGTTTACGCTTTTTCACGCCTATGAAAACAGAGTAGAACAAAATCAGACGGCTCCTGCAGAAATCATCTGACCAGGGTCTGTTATATTAGCTTATGAAATTAGAATATATCTGACGATAGTTTCTACCAATACCATCAATTTATGTACATACAATAGGCCATTATAAAACTTCAGCTAATAAATATTCATGACTGCATTATTTCTTATATGAGTAGCCTATTCAACAGGGAAATGGCAATAAAGAAACCTGGCATAAAATATAATAATTGTATGAATAATGAAAAATGTATGAAAAATATAATGAAACGTAGATCTAAATGAAAAATAAAATGAATGTATGTAAAATATAATGATACATGAGCGGTGGGTGTAAAAGCCGTCCGAACCGTGCGGACCACTAAACAGTCGTCCGGACTCGTGCGGACCAGAAAAATGGGTGTAAAGTGGGGTAGGGTGTTATGTGTAAAAAATATGGTATAATCGTTTAAACGTATTTCCTATCATTTACAGCAAACAAATGGGATAAAAACCTTGATTTTGGTTAATGCAATGCTTTCTACCAGCAAAAGTCCTCACTACCGGTAAATTACTAACGGTTATTAACGTCTTATGAAATTATAATATAGATTTGTTCATGATATAAAATTCCTTCATTCACAACTAATTAATATTCATGCTAGATGATGGTACCATTATTTCTTGCATGGATATTCATCAGGTAAAGGGTTTAACCCATTCCCTCATAGGCTATTTTTAGATACAATCTCTTTGAATAAATCTACCCAAAAGGAGCATTATTTAGAATTTTGTAGTTTGAAACCATTGTGATAAATATGGTTTCACATAGTGACTTTTACAGAGTCGTCAAAGGTCGTCAATATGAGGGAATGGGTTAAAGTGGTCACAGCCTAGGGTTTGGTGGAAAAATAACAACTGTAGTTTACCTTTGAATATGTTAACTATTTTCTTCATATAAACGCCTTTGCAAACAGAGTAGACCCACATCAGATGATCAGGATGCTTATGGAATTATAATAGATCTGACTATACAGTTTCTACCAATACCAAATCTTCAGGACTACATCTTATGCCATTATAACAATTTAGCTAATAAATATTTATGACATCAATCATCACCTTTCCCTGTTTGCATATTTATGGAAGAAATAATGACATCATGAATATTTATTAGCTGAAATTTTAAGAAGTAAACTTTTCAAGGGAATGTTCTGCTTTGACAAAAACTGCAAAATTGGATCTATATAATGTGAAAAAGCAAACAGAGCAGACCCTGATCAGACAGCTCCTATAGGAGTTGTCTCATCTGGGTCTACTCTGTTTGTTAATGTGTGAAAATGTGTTTATATGAGGGAAAGGGTTAATCCTTTACTGCATAATTACACCTTTCTACAACTTTGCAAAAAAGCAGACCAAGATCAGACAGCTCCTGTAGGAGCCCTCTGATCAGGGTCTGCTCTATTTACTTATGGAATAATATAGATATAATTCCACCATTTCTGCCAAGGCAAGAATTTCCTGAGTTAAGTTGGCATTTAAAAAGTACATCTAATTAATATTCATGGTGCCCTTATTTGTAACAAGAATACTCATGGAGTAAAAGGTTAACCCTTCTCTTGCTGAATTTTAAAACACATTTCTCCTTCTTTACCCATGACCTGTTGTATAATTCCATATATCTTCACTGTGTACACATATTTCGCTGTGCAATCACTGCTGTGGAGTGCACTGGTTGCACAATCAACTTGTAAATAGTGCAGACCCTGATGAGACAGCTCCTGCAGGAGCTGTCTCATCTGGGTCTTCACTATTTACAGGTAGGTATATTGACGTGAATAGCAAGCGAAGGGTTAATAAATGAATAGTCATCAGGGAAAGGGTTAAGAATCTTATTTTGATAAAGAATACTGGATCTTTCCTGTCTGAGACAGGGCATTGTACAATGTGCTACGCTATTTATCCTTAGTATTCGGAAATCCAATCTACCCTTTACACCAGCTCGGCAGCTTGCATATAGCTGCGTAACTCCGTTGGACATCATTTTGATGAATTTAACCCTTTGCTCCATATATAATTACGTTATGTCTTTCTATGCCTTTGCAAAACTGAGTAGACCCAGATGAGACCGCTCCAGTAGGATCAGACTGATCAGACTCTGCTGTTTTCTTATGATAAATAATTAGAAATGATTATACAGTTTCTGCAATGGTCCTGTGTCCATGCACTTTATAACAATTAACCTAATTAATATTCATGATGTCATTATTTCTTACATGAATGGTTATGAAGTAATGAGTTAAGCCTTTCCCTTGTATAAATGCTTTTTAAGTCATTTCCAAACAGAGTAAGACCCAGATCAGATGACCCCTATAGGAGCCGTCTCACCAGGGTCTGCTCTATTTGCTTTTGACATCTTATAAATCTGGTTCTACAGATTTTGTCAAAGCAAAATATTTCCTTGAAAAGTTTACATTACAAACATTTTAGCTAATAAATCCTCTTGTTGTCATTATTTCTTACATGAACATTGAACAGGGAAAGTACTAACCCTTTCCCTCATATAAATGTGTTTCACTTTCACGCTTCTGCAAACTGAGTAGACCCAGAACAGACTTCATAGACACAACTGTTGTCACCTTTGCAAACAGGATAGACCAAGATCAAATGACTTATGTAGGAGCTGTTTGATCAGGGTCTTCTCTGTTTGCCCATCGAATATCATAATCCTTTACTCCATAAATACGCCTAAATTTCTATGCCTTTGCAAACTGAGTAGACCCAGAACAGACAGCTCTTATAGAATCTGTCTGATCATGGTCTGCTCTGTTTGCTAATTGAATTTGATAGATCCGTTTCTATACTTTCTAAAATGGCTATAATGTTTAACATTACATATTTCTATATAACTATTTTGTCTATGAATATTCAGTAGGTATTGCAATTGGTAATAAACGTAGAACAAAGAAAGGGTTAACCCTTTCCCTG
Organism: Azorinus chamasolen; assembly: GCA_963576725.1. Taxonomy (NCBI): domain Eukaryota; kingdom Metazoa; phylum Mollusca; class Bivalvia; order Cardiida; family Solecurtidae; genus Azorinus; species Azorinus chamasolen. Next base: position 4,215,454 of record OY755251.1, on the reverse strand, counting down.
TTCTATGTTTATTTCAAATTTCAATACCCACTGAATATTCATGAACAAAATAGTTACAATGAAACCTTGAAGGTGGAACATTAATGTAGCCATTTTAGAAAGCAAAGAAACAGAACTATTTAAATTCCACTAGCAAACAGAGCAGACCCTGATCAGACAGCTCCTCTAGGAGCCATCTGATCTGGGTCTACTCTGTTTGCAAATGCGTGAAAACACGTTTATATGAGGGAAAAGGTTAAATTAGACGGATATAGTAGCAAATACCATGTCCCAAATAGCAGGACACCGCATTACTTTTCTAACAAAATTTTCACAATCAGCTTCCTAAATATTTAGACTTAACGAGTCAGAAAACAATTCCTCAGCTTCATGGTCCTTTTCTAAAGCATCGTAATACTCTCTTTGACTACGAAAGGTAAATTGGCTTTCTAATTTTAAGCTATTTTCATTTGAAACAACATAATCTTCAATATCGTACAAGGACTGTTGAGATTCAGCCTGATCGCGGAAACTTAATTGCTCTTGAGATTCGGTTGAGTCTGTTTTACCTTTTTCAAATACTGTCTGACTGGTATTTGATTCATGATTACTGTTCACAATATATTTTAACAATGGACCAGCATCAATAACATCAGATTTCCTTTTCTGACCACTGAAATCATCTGGAGAGCTTCCATAACTGTTCTCGTTAGAATTGTCTGAGTCATTAACTGTGATATTTTCTCTGATATCGCCTGGATAGCATCTATAATTGTTCTCGTTAAAGGTGTCAGAGTCATTAACATTACCTTTGACATTTTCTATACCTTTTGAACCATGTTCATTTACTGACCTTAAAAGAGTGTTTTTTACTGCATTTTCCTCATTATCAAAGAAACAATCTTTATTGCATATGTTGACATCATGTTTTGACGAATCATCTATTCTGTACATAGCTGGATCATTGTGATTTTCACATTCAGTTTCATCTTCAACTTTTCGTCGCTTCAATCTGTTTGAACTGTCAGAAACAGATTCTTTCACTGTCTGAAAGTCATTATAATCCACTTCCGGTAAGCACTTTTCTACGAGACAAACATATTTCTCCTTATTATCTGAAACCCCTTCACTGTTTCTGAGTTCAGACTGGCTCTCAAAACATTCATTATACTTCCTTTTATGTCTTGAAACAGACTCTTTAGGATCCGGATTTGTTACTTGAATATCCTCATGAACATATTCAACATCGTCATCTTTCTGGGACATCAGACCAGTGACTTTTGATAACTTTGTTTTTCCATCACTTTTAACTTCATTCTCATTTTCGCTGTCTAAACGACACTTCTCAGTTTTACCGTTTCTTGGATGATATGATTGATCACAGATGACTCTTTTAGCTGTTTTAGCAGCTTTCTCTAGAGTACCCAGTTCTTGAACATCAAGATATTTCACATCATCATCGTCATCTGACAGCTGCTTTATGACTTCTCTGTGGTTTTCTTAAAAGAGGAAATAAAATAATGTCTTCAGCTACAATCCTGAAATTACATTTTCTGTCTGTTAAAATGATGACATCATGAATATTACAGTAATAAGCTTATAAATTTTGTATAATCACACATGGACACATGAATGTTTGGTCATAGCAGAGACTGTAAAATCATATCTATATTTCCAGTATGTCATAAGCAAACAGAGCAGACCCTGATCAGATGGCTCCTGCAGGAGCCTAAAGGTTAACCCTTTCCTTGTTGGATATTCATTCACAAAATAATGACACCATGAATATATATTAGCTGAATTTTTATAATGGTAAATGTACATAGAAGACTGTACAAACTGTAGAGTCAGGTCTATTACAATTTCAAATTAAAGTGTAGACAGGTGTTACTGTACAGTTGTCCAGTATGGCAGTATGGTCATGTGATGTCATGTCATGTGTGTATTTCGACCTTGTCCTTGTACTGTCCAGTGTATTGTTTGTCAGATTGTCCAGTGAATGCCTTGTTTATTAGAGAATGAGCGTTTGATTGGGTGAAAGTGACCATAACAACTTTACTGATACCCCAGCCCTCCTTATCAGCCCACCTTAGGCACATGTCATTTGGTACTTATTAGATGAGGACGTGAGTCCACATCTATAAAACATACTAATACAGTATAATATAATATAATATCTATATATCTGAATTCTATATTCTTGCAAAACAAGAACAGATAGTTTATGTGATATCAACTGCCAGTGTGTCTGGTGAGTATTTGGAAATGAATAATTTACAATTGTTAAGAATGGTTAAACATGCTTTCAGAACTTAAATAATTACTTGTCGCGCATGGCTCTTCCTGTCGCGTTCTGCCATATCACGTGCTTGGAAAAGTACTGAAGTTTACGTTGTATTGTTTAATGTATTTAACCCTTTCCCTGTTCTATGTTTATTTCATATTTCGATACCTACTGAATATTCATAGGCAAAATAGTTATAAGGAAAAATTGAAGGTGGAACATTGTAGCCATTTTAGAAAGTAAAGACACAGATCTATAAAATTCTATCAGCAAACAGAGCAGACCCTGATCAGACGGCTCCTCTAGGAGCCGTCTGATCTGGGTCTTCTCTGTTTGCAAATGCGTGAAAACACGTTTATATGAGGGAAAGGGTTAACTTGTATTAATTACATGTATATGTATCTGTCTCTGTTTTAGGTTTTATAATAAATATTGAACATCAAAGAGCCTTTGGATCTCACTCTAAGTCTTGGTCTACATAAGCAAACAAAGAAGATCTTATAAAACCATCTGATCTGGGTCTACTCTGTTTATAACGGTGTAAAAAGGGTTGAGGGAAATGGTTGACCTTCAAACCTACAGAATCAAACAATCTGGATCCAGATAAGTCACAGAGTAATACTGCATCAGGATCCAAACTGTTTCAGAAGTTGATCAAATTTTTGACATCTTTTAGAATTGAAACCAACCAATGACAATTAACTGGTACAGAAAGGGTGCATGTCTTGACTTTGCAATCAGCAAAGGCACTAGACGACATCCAGAAACATATATGAGATACATAAAATTAAATTAAACATTTTCTAGAACAGCTACACTTATAATTCCTCAGAGCTACAGATAAGGGTGCATACCCAAATACTAAAATCATCATTCCTCCATCAAACCCTATACTGTGACCACTCTTTAGAATCGTCTCGTAGAGACGATTCTAAACAGTGGTCACAATATAGGGTATGGTGGAGAAATAAAGGAGTTATTCTTGAAAATGCTCTAATTTACGCATCTTATCTGGAGCTCTGATTTCTCAATCAAACCCTATTCCAAGAATATACATGGCAGACTCCATTAATTAGTTAACTAAACCTTTACTCAATGAATATTTAGGTAAGAGACCATGACATCATGAATATAAAATAAATTATTTTGATTATGGCTCATAACTCATTTTCAATGTGTAAATCTAGCTGGATTACATAACTTTAGCTATCTACCTGCTATGTAATAAAGAAAATTGACCCCTGTAGTAGATCGACCGGGTCAATCTCATTGCCATATGAACACAGAAAATTTCAGCCAAGGCAGAACCTGTAGAATTATATCTATATTACATCGTAATCAAACAGAGCAGACCCTGATCAAACGGCTCCTACAGGAACTGTCTGATCTGGGTCTACTCTGTTTGCAAAGATGCAGAAAGGCAAATTTATGGAGTAAAGGGTTAATTCATTCATTCATAATGTAATATAAAACAAGTGAATACTTAAGCAATGCAAAACAGTGCAGAATCAAATCTAAGATATCTTGTAAGCTTCAGATCTAAGATATTCTGTAGGCAAACAGATCAGACCCTGATCAGATGGCTCCTACAGGAGCCATCTAATCTGGAGCTACTCTGTCTGCCTAAGTGTAAACAGGTGTAAAGTGTGTGGAGTAACAGACTACCAGGATTTTAACAACTTGTCTTTAATTTACTCTTGAAGAAATTACCTGCTGTCTTTAAATTAGGCTTAAAGAAATTACAGGCTGTCTTTAACTCAGGATTGAAGAAATTACCTGCTGTCTCTAACCCTTTCCTTGTTCTATATTTATTTCTAAATTTCAATACCTACTGAATATTCAATTTCATGGACAAAATAGTTATAATGAAATGTGGAAGAGTGAACATGGAAGATAGAACATTGTAGCCAATTTAGAAACTAAAGAAACAGATATTTTGGATTCCACTAGCAAATAGAGCAGACCCTGATCAGATGAGTCCCATATAGGAGCTGTTTGATCTGGGTCTGCTCTGTTGGCAAAAGCGCGAAAACGCATTAATATGGAGGAAAGGGTTAACTCAGGCTTGAAGAAATTACCTGCTAGCTTTAACTTAGGCTTGAAGAAATTAGTCAGTTGTGACTGCTTTGTGTTTATGAACAGTTCCACAGGTGGGGGACTTTGGGTCAGAGCAAATTCAGACAGTGGCTTGGGTTGCTTTGGTAGACTTGTCCTTCGCCTTAAAAACTTTTGCTTTGGTTGAATCTGAAATAAAGAATACCAACAATATTATCCAAGATATAAAATCAAATCAAGACTGGTCCATTAAAAACCCCTAACCTATACCCTCATAGGCTATGTGTCATATTATGCTTGAATGTAACATTCTATGCACAGTGCCAGTATGTCACACAGTTATGACCCAGAACCAACAGACTTGGATACATTTTCTTGGCATACAACACTAGTAGTATCATATTCATTTTGTCGACCTTCCCGTTCGTCGACCTTTTTTTATAAATTATACAGTACTTTATTAGTCGTTTCACCGACCTTATTATTACATAGGAATTATAAATGTTTCCACACCAATGCTGCAGCTATGTATTTGATGTTAGCTTTTAAAAATAGGCGTGTGTCGGCAATTATCACAAACTGCCAAATCATAATTCACACCCAGATCTCTAGATCACGTTATATTTGATAAAAAGTTGTAGATTCTATGTGTATAAATATCTGGGTCGGAACTATTTGGCAGTTTACAATAATTGCCGGCATGAATCATCATGAAAGCTAACATTTCATACATAGCCGCGACATAGGCGTGAAAATAAAATCCCTATGTAAAATAAGGTCGACGAAACGCCAGTGGGTTTACTATATACAAAATAAGGTCGACAAAAGGGAAGGTCGACGAAACAACCATAAATCATTGGTACTATCCGGCGTGAAATAAAGTTTGTCTATATATCCACCAGTTAGAGATATATGTCTATAATATGTTTCTGTACCAGTGACAGTGCAGTCACGGGAATAAACTGCACATATCATAGACTCGCCTTCTATCGATCCCCACCTGTTTTTTGGAACCTTTCATTTTTTGTGTTTTTACGCATGCACAAGTCACACTGGCCCCACGTTGGGCGCCAAATGTAACCGGGTGTTCTTATAAAGAAACATACCCGCGCCAGGTTCGCAGTCATGCACTCTACCACGTCGCCATAAAAGCGCGCTTGTACAGCAAGGCCGTACAAGTGATGATAAACCTACACACTGTGACATACTCCCCCAGCAAGTTGAAATTCGTCCCGAATTTCTATGGATATGAGGACGACTGGGAATCGAACTCGAAGCACAAACAGTCACAGTCCCCCGTTGGACGCCAAATGTAACCGGGTGTTCTTATAAAGAAACATACCCGCTCAGACCCGGGATCGAACCCGGGTCGCCAGGTTCGCAGTCATGCACTCTACCACGTCGCCATAAAAGCGCGCTTGTACAGCAAGGCCGTACAAGTGATGATAAACCCCCACACTGGCCACCAAATGTAACGGTTCTCCGTTACAAACAGGTCAATACAGTATATTTTTCCTTCAACTATGCTAAACATGAGAAAACTCATAATACGTTATAGAATATCAACATAAATTGAAAAGTGTACCACATTGAAAATGTTTGACAGCTCTGACACCTTCAACATATGCAAAGGTCACGTGCCCATGATGAAATCACGTGACTATGACTATTATGTTACAGTAAGCAATTTCTAAAATAAAGGTTCGATAAGCAGGTGATATTTTTCTGGCAGCCATGTTTGTTTTTGTTATGCGGGTGGTGGGGAACACTGGATTGTTTGGGGATTAATAGATGAGAATAAAATTACTTAATTGTTTCAAGGTATGAATAAAATATTATTTTGAACTGCTGATTTATTTTTTTCTTCAATATTCACGGTAAACGTTTTCTGTTCCTAGTCAAATGTTAAGAGGTTCGATAGACGGTGAGACCACAAGTTGGAAGTCCGCTCAAAATCGTATTTCCATGTCACTATATAGATATGCTTCGCGGAAACAACTGCAGGAGATAAACCCTTATGAATATAGACACTTGTCTCAAAACTATTTACCTTTGATTTATTTCTAGTCGATAACCAACCTCCATCTGAATCCATGCTTGCAAATGGCAAATTTTAGACAAGGGAAGTAACTGTACCGGAGTGCCACTTTTTCCTAGTGAAAGGTTAAAATCACACGCTCCGTGAGAGTTACACAATATGGCCATAATTCCAATAGCAGCCTAGTATCATCCCACAAATTCTTGAAACTAACGAATTAACCAGTTAGACAAGAAGAACAAAGATTTTGACAATGTTTTATGCAGGCAGAATGTATGAAGACGTTAATATATAGTCAAATTCGTTCATTATATGCACAGACCTATGATAATAGGTCTTTAATTGTTATATGCAAAAGAAATTAGCCTACAACTGTAGTAGTAGTAGTATAGCAGTAGTATAGTAGTAGTAGAAGTAGTAGTAGTAGTAGTAGTAGTAGTAGTAGTAGTAGTAGTAGTAGCAGTAGTAGTAGTAGTAGTAGTAGTAGTAGAAGTAGTAGTAGTAGTAGTATAGTAGTAGTAGTAATAGTAGTAATAGTAGTAGTAGTAGTAGTAGTAGTAGTAGTAGTAGTAGTAGTAGTAGCAGCAGCAGTAGTAGTAGTAGTAGTAGTAGTAGTAGTAAGTAGTAGTAGTAGTAGTAGTAGAAGTAAGAGTAGTAATAGTAGTAGTAGGTAGGTAGGTAGGTAGTTAGGAGGTAAGGTAGGTCAGTAGTAGTAGGAGTAGTAGTAGGAGTAGTAATAGGAGTGGTAGTAGGACTTGCAGTAGTAGTAGTAGTAGTAGTAGTAGTAGTAGTAGTGGTAGTGGCGGTGATGGTGGTAGTAGACGAAGTGCTCAAAAACATTTTACTGTACTAGACTTAAAGCATATGTTGGCTAATTGCAAAATTGCATAACTGTAATGAATTTTCGTTTTTATCAGAAAAATCAAATTGGTTGCCTCAAAATTATTTATTTAACAAAAATATAAATTAGATGTCTGGTATATTGACAGTAAATTGTATTCATGTGTATTCTGCACTGAAAGTTCAGTTTAGAGGGAGATTAATTGCTGTACTACATTAGTAATTTTGTTTTTGCTTATTTTTTCAGGTATCTGGACAGGCTGTTATACACTGAGGACACCGGCGATCATCTATGTCTGGATTGAGGGAGTTCCAAATCCTGCAAGGAGTCCATGCATGCAGGAACATATGCGCAGATCTCCTCGCTTAAAGGCACAAGAGCTAACTGAGGTGCCAGATGGAGTTGATGATACTTAAGAGTAAGTTGATTAAGATCTGTTATGTAATTCGATCTATCACCCAGTGTCATGTCCAAAGGTTTTATTCTCCATTGAAATGATCTATTTGAACCAACTTATAATGCTTGAGTAACTTTCGATTGAAATAAATTGTGTTTTCATTTCACAAAAATCTAAGAATGATCCATGCATTTTATTTTTAAGCACATAACTGTGTCTAGAAATGACAGATTTCTGTTTTAACTCTTTTTTCTATACAAACTTCTTTGTATGACATTTCACCTGATCTAGGCCTGTTCTGTTTGCTTAAGAAATTGTAAAAGAGCTGATTCGATCTACAGTTTCTACCATCTATTAATATTAAAAACTTATATATACATAATTGTGCCATTGTACAAATTCAATTAATAAATAATAATTACATGTATTCGGGATGCCATTTATTCTTAGAATTGAATATTCAACACTGAAAGGGGTAAAAGTTTGTAAATGGCACAATAATTTCAATATACATAATCATGATGATAATATTCAGAAAATGGTCAAATAGTTTTTATACAGTCCCTTTACACTGGGGGCAAACTATTTATTATTATCAACTGTTTTGCTACGAGAATTCATAATAGATTTGTTTTTCTACGAAGCCAACTTTGTTTTCGTAGGAAAACATTTCCTAATATATACACTGGCTTCGTAGGAAAACAATCGGTCTAAAAAACCCATATAAATTGTCTTAGCAAAACTTTTGATGATAATACGTAGTTGGTCCCCAGTGCTTTAACCCTTTAATTCCTTCATACAAACACACTTTTGCAAACAGAGAAGACCCAGTTCATAGTCGGTTCCTGCATGAGCTGTCTGATAATTGGGTCTACTCTGCTAATGAAATTATAATAGATTCCACCATTACCAAAATATCCTGCATGTGTACATATGCCATTTATGACAATACAGCTAATGTCTATATCCATGATGACATTATTTCTTACATGAATATGTAACAGGGATTATAAGGGTTAAGTATCAGCCGGATTCTCTTTTGCAGAGTGTACAGTTGCTGAGCAAGTATGATGTATGGGTCAGTGCGAAAGCCCGTAGACCCATCTGCAACTACTCATAACATTCATAAAGGTCAGATATGTTTTCTTTCAAAGTTTACCATTTCATTTAACCCTTCGCTTGCTAATCACGTCAATATACCTACCTGTAAATATTGTAGACCCAGATGAGACATCTCCTGCAGGAGCTGTCTCATCAGGGTCTGCACTATTTACAAATTGATTGTGCAACTAGTGCACTCCACAGCAGTGATTGCACAGAGAAATACTTGTACACAGTGAAGATAAATGTAATTATACAACATGGCATGGGTAAAGAAGGAGACAGGTATTTTAAAACTCGGCAAGCGAAGGGTTAAAATAGTTATTTTCCTGTTTTTCTTCTTACTTTTAACACTATCTTTCTTACTTTTAATTATTTATAACTCAACATTGTTGAATGGTTGGCATTACAACAAACTGGGAAGTATGTCTTAAGAGTATTTTTTACCTACCCTTTCCCTTATATAAACATGTTTTCACGCATCTGCAAACAGAGTAGACCCAGATCAGACGGCTCCTATCAGGGTCTACTCTGTTTGCTAATAGAATTTCAAAGATCTGTGTATTTACTTTCTAAAATGGCTACAATGCTCCACCTTCCTTATATCATTATAATCTTTTTGTCCATGAATATTCAGTAGGTATTGAAATCTGGAATAAACACACAACAGGGAAAGGGTTAACCAATCTGTTTTTCAAAGAAAAAATACGAACTATTGCCGTGACTCTGGCATCAGCATTTAATTATTTCCTTATTATCTAATCCTTCTTGTTGTCCAGTATGTTTTATGTTTGCTACTGCTTCTTTAACATTCATGTATTAATTTTATTAATCGTCACACCCTTATTCACCAGCACCAGGGATGAAGTCACTACTGCATTAATAATTTTCTTAAGTAACAGTATTTTTAATACCACTCTTAATATTTACTTTTTATGTCAAATTGTTTGATTGTCCATAATTGTAAAAGCAATTAATACATGAAATAACTGGAAGCATTTTTCTGTATATGTTTTTGTTACCCAAGATCAGTTTGTAATTACTATCAATCTGTATAATTGTTTCCTCTTTTAGAATATGTCATTGTTTACAGCAGAAAGAACAATTAAGGGAGACCCAAGAGAGAAAGCCATTAATGAAACAGTGACAGCACAAATCAGTTGTGCCAGAAAAAAAAAACATGTATGAAAACTGCTTTATCTTCATTATTGTCTGAATTTTTAGATTTACCAGTGGCTTTTTAAAAAGTGTCTACTCTGAGAGTACGTACCATTGTACATGCAGTTGAATTTCGATATGTCTAACTTGCATTACTCGAACTTTGGGATAACTCGAACTAAAAGTTCAGTCCTTCCTAAACTTTAATCACTGTATTGCTTGAAAATGTATCACTACGCATATATCTAACACATGTGACAGTTTAATACAGTTCTAAAGTAATGCTGAAAGCTCCTACATGAGCTTTCAGCATTACTTTAGACTTACATTAAGCTGTGAACTTGAGAAATTGTCCAGATATCGGATAACTCAAACTTTGTTATCTCAAACAAATTTGTATAGTCCCATGAAGTTAGAGATATGGAAGTTCAACTATAAGTGTGGGGTTGAGTTGGATTACAAACTTTAGTTGACACTTATCAAAATTTTGCACAATATGTGGATTGTTTTTAAAGCACAGAATACATCTCCTCACCGACAGCTTACTCCTGTTTGAACAGTACCTGTATCTGAGGGCAATATGGTCACGGTTCAACCTAAGATTTGTGAAATTGAGAATGGAGTATGATCAACTTATCAAAGAGATGTGATTGAAAAGCGATTTGAACATCTTGAATATTTTTGCTAACTAATGTCTTATCTGAGTCTACATTGCAGTGCAAAAGTCATAGATATGTCAATATAATAAATGAAGTAAAAGGTTAAAGTTTTACTTATCATGAATGTGAATATAGTAAAACCTCTCTATAACGGCCACTAAATTACATCAAGTATTTTGTGTTGAAGGTAGGTTGCTGCTTAAAGCAAGGTGAAAGTATAACAGAACGCTCCTATTGGAGCGTTTTGTTTTACTTTCACCTTGCTTTAAGCAGCAGCCTACCCTAAATACCAACTAATTAACACAATTTAGTGGCCGTTATAGAGAAGTTTTACTGTAGTTAGCTTAGATTATAGTAAATATAAGTTACTGTTTATTATTTTAGGCACTTGATCATCAACCCTTCCCTGTTGGTATTATTTCAAATTTCAATACCTACTGAATATTCATATATAAAAATTAGTAATAATTAAAAAAGGTGGACATTGTAGCCATTTTTGATACTAAAGTAACAGATATATCAAATTCCACCATCAAACCGTGCAGACAGATATATCAAATTCCACCATCAAACCGTGCAGATCATGATCAGACTTCTCCCACAGCCATCCTCTCTGAGTCTACTGTTTGCAAATACATGGAAAGTAGTTAACATGAGGGAAAGGGTTAATAACTACTTAATAACTGTTAATAGATGTCCATCATTTTTATGAAATATCAGTATTAAGCCTTGTTGTATATATGAATAAATTGGTATTGTACATTTTAATTCAAAATTAATTTTATAGATTTTTCTCCCTTATCATTTTTCCGCCTAAAGATATTAGGCGGATTATTTTCCATCTAAATTAAGGCAGGTTATTTTACGCCTAGGACTATCTGAATCCGTCTATTATTTAAATTAATGAGCTTAGGCGGAATCCGCCTATCTAGGCAGAATCCGCATATCTAGGCGGAATCTGTCTAAGCTCATTTAAATATTTTGAAGCATATTCCGCCTCAGTTCCGCCTAAGATACAATGTATAACTATATTTAACTGTAGACGGAATCCGCCTAATATGCTAGGAGGAATCCACCAAGAATCAGGGGAATTGTTCGTACGGGCACCGAACATCTAAAAGAACCGCAGAAACGTTATCGATAATAAAAGCAGTGCATCGCACATGGCTTTCTCTGTATCTGCTGTCATCATATTAGCCCATATTTTGCAGAAACGGGCGTTAATCAACACTTCTGACCAATGGACAGATGGACGGACATGTGATCACAAAAGCTCACCTGGGCAGACTCAGGTGAGCTGTAAACTATCTAAAGATGAAAACTGAAACAGAAAAAAAAATGTGCAGACAATATCTGCCAGAGAAAGAGTAAATGCTATAATTGCAGAAAGTGGTCAAAGTCATTTTGTTACATTTCTCCTGCAACAATTATTGTTAGAATGTCAAACAGTTTGGATCCTAAAGATATGCAGAGTTATCAAGAGTCCCATCTGGAACAAAACTGTTCGAGTAGGTCATCACAAGTTCTCGGCAAATATCCAAAGAGTTAACCCATTCCTAATATTGACGACTTTTGACGACTCTGTTAAAGTAACTATGTGAAACCATTGTGATAAATAGAGCATTTGCTCCTATAGGCGCAAATGCTCTATTTATCACAATGGTTTCAAACTGCAAATTCTAAAATTTTCCTTGTCTCTAGTTAATGCTCCTTTTCAGTAGATTTATTCAAAGAGGTTGTATATGTATCTAAAAATAGCCTATGAGGGAATGGGTTACCAAGTTTTTATGAATTCTGGGAGGTAGCTCTCGATACAGACTTACACATGCATAACAGCATTCTGAAAGGTGAAACCATTATTATGACCAAACTCGAACAGAAATCGAATGCTAAGTCCAGTAGACTTTGACAAATGTTCTATCTTTTAATGTAAGCTTTAATCGATTCCCTCATATTGACGCCTTTTGATACCTCTGTAAAACTTAAAAGTCACCTTTTGAAACAATTGTGATAAATAGAGGATCAAATGCTCTATTTATGATAATGGTTTAAAAACTACACAATTCTAAATTTTCCCGGGGACCATACCCCTAGACCCCTATAGTCATGGTGCATACATTACAATTGATTTGATATGCTCCTGGAAGTACATGTATACAGAAAATTTATGCATGTAAGAAGACAAGTAACTCATTTTCTAATAAAATATTTTAATAGTCAAATATACAATACAATTAAAAGCACTCTAATGCATCACAGACAGGATAAAACTTTAACAATATACAAAACAAATACTTATTCCATAAATACAATGTACATGTACATTATTAATCATAATGTGTGTTTTGGTTTGATAAATAACAATCTTTTTTTTCTCTAACAAATGACTTGTATTTTTATGTTGTTTTAACCATTGTAATATTTTTTTATCAATACTTTTTTATTGAATATCAGATCTAACAGTCCCTTCCTTAACCCTGTACTCTAAAATAAGTATTTCTACACATTTGCAATCAGAGTAGATCCAGATCAGATAGCTTCTGCAGAAGCTGTCTGATCAGGGTCTGCTTCGTTTGCTTACAAAACAATATACATGTAGACCATATGACTCTAGTTTCTGCCATGGCCAAAACTTTCTTTATCCATGTCCTGTCATAAAAAAATAATCTAATTAATCATCATTATGCTATGATTTATTCCATGAATATTCATCAAATAGAGAGTTAAGCAACAGATACACATGTAGAAACAATACATCAGATACACCCAAGTGATTAGAATCATAACCCTTTCCATGTTCTATGTTTATGGTTATCTATTAGGTTATTCCTAATTTCAATACCTACTGAATAATCATGGACAAAATAGTTATATAGAAATATATAAGGTGTAACAGTGTAGATATTTTAGAAAGTAAAGAAACAGATCTATCAAATTCCGTAAGCAAACAGAGTAGACCCTCTGGTCTACTCTGTTTGCAAATGCGTGAAAACACGTTTATATAAGGGAAAGGGTTACGACATTATTTCAACTTGTATTTCGACTTAAAAATATTTAAACTTTTCCGTGTTTGACATTTGTTGAATATTTCTTCATCGCACGAATATTCATAGACAGAATCAATAACACAATAACATTGAAAATGAAAAGGGGGATTTTTTCACTGTTGTAAAAACTGCATACTAGATCAGATCTAGAACCAGATCTATTAATTTCCATAAGCAAACAGAGCAGACCTTGATCAGACAGTTCCTACAGGAGCCCTCTGATCTGGGTCTACTCTGTTTACAAATGCGTGAAAATGCGTTTATATGAAGGAAAGGGTTAAAGTTAAAAAAAATCTTTTCTACTTGATTTGACAACCCGTTAAATAACCCGTTAGCTGATAGCTATATCTTTTCAAGTATTTGCAAACAAAGTAGGACCAGATAAGTTGGCTGCTGTAGGTGCCATCTGATCAGGGCCTGCTCTTTTGCATTATATGATATTATGAAGATTTGAGAAAACACTTACTGCAATGGCAAAACAAGAGCACAGCAAGCAAATGCCAACGCTCGTCTGTCAAGACAGTATAAGCATTTCAGTCCATAAAGTGGCATAATTTTGTTAAACAAGAGGGCCAGAATGGCCCTGATATCATTCACCAGACAATCAGAGGAGAAGGTTTTTAACGTTTTCATTTATATGTTTCTATAGAAAACTAGCCGGCCCTGGGGCGGAGCCAATTTTTACCCCAGGGGCATCATTTATACAAATTTTGTAAAGGACCTTTAGATGATGTCATGTACCAAAGATGAAAGCTGAGAACCCTGTAGATTTAAAGGAGAAGATTTTTAAAGGTTCAAATTGTTGACGTGGGACGACAGACGATGCACTCCGATGGACGACGGACATCAGGCGATCACAAAAGCTCACCCTGAGCACAAAAGTGCTCTGGTGAGCTAAAAAAAGCCTTGCAGAGTTATGGCCCTTGGTCAGAATGCAGCTCTTGTGATGGGGAAGAAGTGTGTGAAGAAAAGAAGTTACAGCCAAGGTTAAAATGTCCAGACGACATCGTCAATGGGGACGCTCGTATTTTTAACTTCTAAAAACAGATGAGCTAAAACTGCCTGTGTTCATACACCATTATAACAGTTCAGCTAACTTATATTCATGAAGCCATTATGTCTTGCATGATCATTCATCAGGTAAAGGGTTAAGAATAACATAAAATCTTTATTCAAAACACGACTCGAGCATAACAGAAATAGGGCAAGAGTTACATGTATATCTGACATGAGTAGTCATGGAGGAAAGGGTTAACTTTTTGACACCTAAAATATTGTCATCTGGGTCCATGCTTATAAAACGTTTAGTTGAGTCTGAGTTCGTTCTCAAGTTTTTGATTGGTCAGATTTGAGCCAAAGGCTCAAATCTGACCGATCAAAAGCTTGAGAACACAAATCTGACCAATCAAAAGCTTGAGAACGAAACTCAGACTCAACTAAAAGCTTTATAAGCATGGACCCTGAACACTCGGACTACATGAACATTTTTATTTACATCCTTATCGCATGTTTACGAGACTAGTACACATATATTATTTATACATATATATAGAGAGGATCTTACAAGAGTGTTCATTACAAATCATTTTTATAAAACGAGTTTACTATAATAATATGACACAAGCTTTAGCAAACAAGTTTCATAAAAACAATTTGCAAAGAACACAAATTTAAGATTCATTTTATCACATAATCCTTGAAAATTGCCATAGAAATTGAAACAGGCTATAGTTGACGGCCGTTTCAGCCACTGTTTACAAACAGCGTAGTACATGTATATATTTATCACATAACCTACCTTGTATTCAAGCTAATTATAGCCATCACATTATTTCATGTTTGAAATAAGCTGTGACATCATGCACAAACACCACACGCTATTGTGTATTCTACCATGCATAACCTGTCAAAAACGACATTTTTTAGTTGAAATAAGTTATGTGATAAAAAGAATATGATGCTTGTAGTCATTTTATACAAACTGATATTAAACTCGACAGAGGCTCGCATAATAACATTTTCCAAGACAAGTTTAATATCAGTTAGTGCAAAATGACTAGGCAAGCTTAATAATATTTTCCAAGACGAGTTTAATATCAGTTTGTACAAAATGACTACATATGTATGAACAACATGTCCTACATTTATTTACCATGCAACCTAATTAATCATATTTATAAAATGGCAATACTGATATTTACAAATGCTACAGTAATAACAACAGAGCAAAACAAATTTAGCTGTTTCCCTCATTCTATGTATAAACACTTGTATAAAAACCTTTTCATAACTGAGCAGAGTAGACCAAGAGCAGACAGCTCCTGTAGGCGCTGTCTGATCAGGGTCTGCTCTGTTTGCTGTTTGATACATTTTGTAATTGAATCAAAAATACATAATTTAAGGACAGAGCTATAGATAAAGGTGCATACCCAATTACTAAAATCATTTCTTCCCAAACCCCGATGTTGTGACCACTCTTTAGATTCTAAAGAGTGGTCATAACATAGGGTTTTGTGGAGAAATAAAAACATTATGCTTTGAAGTGTTTTAACTTAGGCATCTTATCTGGACCTCTGTACGGACATTTATTGTCACTGAACAGCGGAGAATCTGTCACATATCAGCAAAAAGAGCATATCCTGATCAGACAGTTCCTACAGGAGCTGTCTGATATGATTCTTCTCTCATTGCAAGGCCATGAAAAAGGCAGGATTATCACGCAAAGTGTAAAAGGGTTAATCCTTTATGCAATGAATATTCATGAAAGAAATAATGACATCCAGAATATTAATGGGGGATATTGGTCAGCTGCAAATTATCTCCCTTGACAGATAAGCACAAAGGTATACCAAATGATAAGTAGGTCCTTTTAGTTGGATTATACAGTTATTTCCCTTTATTTCAATGTGATGCTGCCGTTAATTCATTTGAAATTTAAAGAAAGACCATTTTCCTTAAACTTTAAACATTAAATAATTCAATAGAGCTATAGTCCAAGAAAGTATATATAACAAATGTCTTTATCATTTAAAGCCAAATGTGCTATTGTGGTGCAAATACATCAATGATAAAATCAGAGGAAACAAACTAGTAGGACTTAGACTTTTTCAATTTTTTGGTAGAGTATTCAAGGGAGATTACTATTGACATATACATACATGTATGTATATGTCTCTGAAATTACTCACTGGGGTCTATACTGCTTCATGACAGTCCATATATATATGCTACAATAAACATATAGACCCCATTGAAGCGGTACAGATCCCTGTGAGATTACTGAATAAGACCCTCATTAGCTGCATTTTTATAATGGCATTTGAACACAGATCTTGACAATGTCAGATAATATGGAATCAGATCTGTTATAATATGTCAAGAGCAAACAGAACAGACCCTGATCAGAAGGCTCCTTCAGGAGCCATCTGATCTGGGTCTACTCTGTTTGCAAAGGTATAGTAAAACATATTTATGAAGTATAGGTTTCTTCCATTACTGTACTTATCAGACTTGGACTCTACTCTGTGGCAATGTTGTACAGTTGTGTATGTACATGTACAAGGTTAGGTAATATTTTCCTTGATATAAACCCCTTTTCACTCATTTGCAAACAGGAGCCGTCTGATCAGGGTCTGCTCAGTTTGCTTATGGTATGATTTAGATCTGATTCTTCAGTATCTGCCCGAGCCAAAATGTTCAGCATTTATATGCCATTATAAAAAATAATCTAATTAAATTTAAACATGATGGCATTATTCTTACATGAATATTCAAACAGGGAAGGGTTTAACCCTTTCCCTGTTCTATATTTCATCAAAATTTCAATACCTACTGAATATTCATTGACAAAATAGTTATAAAGAAATATGGAAGGTGGAACATTGTAGACATTTTAGAAAGCAAATAAATAGATCTATCAAATTATATTAGCAAACAGTAGAACCCGATCAGACGGCTCCTCTAGGAGCCGTCTGATATGGGTCTACTCTGTTTGCAAATGCGTGAAAACACATTTATATGAGGGAAAGGGTTAACAAGACAGAGATAAGAGGTCAGTCATAATGTCTCCAATGTTCACTCGTCTCTTCTTCTTGGGCTCAGTGCATTTTTCTGATATTTTCATTAGTGTGTTGACCACATCCTCATTCCAAACACCACCTTCTTCATCAAGAAGTTCTTCAATTTCACTTTCTTCTACATGACTTTTAATATCTTTTTCCTCCCTGCGATCATCTAAAGCGGGTAAGGCTGTGAGTACCTCAAGTATCACGATTCCAAAACTGTATGAGTCGAGCTTTGTTGACACATCAAAATGCATTGCTTCTGGAGCCAAGTATGCAGGTGTGCCAATCACAAGTTGTGTTTGCATGGACATTGTTTGATTTCCTCGTGGTCCAGTGCGAGCTGTGGCAAAGTCACCGACTTTTGGCTCAAAGTTTTCATCCAATAAAACGTTAGCACTTTTCACGTCACGGTGCACCACTCCGTTTGAATTCAGAAAGTGAATACCTTCTGCTGAGCCTTGGAGAATTGACATACGGGTGGAATTTGTGAGTGGTGGGGTGCCGTCTTTTTTCATTAACCTGTCCTCCAATGAACCATTACAAAGATACTCATAGACAAGACATTTACCAGGACCATCGATTGAATATGCATACAATCGAACAATATTCTTATGGTGATACTTTACAAGATTGTCCAGCTCCGATATGAATTGTTTATCAACCTGGTCCGTGTCTTTTAAACGTTTCACTGCCATTTTGAAACCATTTTTGAACACCCCTAAGAAGACTTCTCCGAAACCTCCTGTTCCAATTATCCTACCACCTTTGGCAGTTGGGTCCTGGTTAAAGTTGTCCGTAAACTCTGCCAGGTATTCATACTCCATTTGCTTGGACCCCGTGCGGACATAAATTGATTCTAATGGGCTTGGGCTTTGTGTTGGATCATCTGTTTCACCTGGTTCACGAGCTTTAACATTTGGTTCAGAACGCAATCCTAATGGTTTTGGCTTGAGTTTGCCTTCAAGTGGTATTCCATTGGGCTTTATGCATTCCAAGCTGTCAATCGGAGGCCGTACCTAG
Source organism: Azorinus chamasolen (assembly GCA_963576725.1). Taxonomy (NCBI): domain Eukaryota; kingdom Metazoa; phylum Mollusca; class Bivalvia; order Cardiida; family Solecurtidae; genus Azorinus; species Azorinus chamasolen. The sequence continues at coordinate 4,196,811 of OY755251.1, read as the reverse complement.
AATAGAAATTTTCTAGCAGTCATAAAGTGTTATCCCTTAGCCTGATGAATATTAATTTAACCCTATAACACCTGTTGAATATTCAAGCATGTAAGAAATAATGACACTGGATTTGTTTTGTATTTGTAGAAAATGTAGAATCAGATCTCTTAAAATTTCACGAACAAACAGAGTAGACCTTGATCAGATGGCTCCCAAAGGAGTCATCTGATCTGAGTCTACCCTGTTTGCAAAGGAGTGAAAAAGTGTTTCTATGAGGGAAATGGTAAATTGGTATTAATTACTATTAGGTTAAGGAGAAATATATATTTTAAAACCTATTAATACATAAACAAATGTAGATCTTTATCCTTTACCTCAAAGAGATGCCTTTTCATGCCTTGCAAACAGAGCAGACCCAGATCAGATGGCTCCTGTAGGAGCAGTCGGATTAGGGGCCATCCTGTGTGCTTTTGAAATCCTACTTGGTTTGTCTACGACAATGATTCCCTTTTAACCCTTACAATGCTGAATTTTCCATTGGACTATTCCAGATTTCAAACAGGTCAAGCTTATTATATATATAAATGAATATTCGGGGATTTGTCTGAAGAAACCTGACACATGGCAAACAGTCAAGACCCTGATGAAGGGCCTCCTCAAAGAGCCCTCTCATCTGGGTCTACACTGTTTTCAAAAGACATTACTGACTCATTTCCAACACTGTAAGGGTTAAATGTTCACCTTACAGAAAAACCTGTCCTAAGCGGTCATTCCTTTAACCCATTCCCACTTAGGCTATTTTTAGACATAACCTCTTTGATTAAATCTACCAAAAAGGAGCATTAACTAGAGAAAAACCTGAAATTTTCAGAATTGTTTAGTTTTGAAACCATTGTGATAAATAGAGTATTTGCTCCTGTGGAGCAAATGCTCTATTTATCACAATTGTTTCATAAAGTGACTTTTGCAGAAGAGTCAAAAGGTGTCAATATGTGGGAATGGGTTAAAAAGCAGGTGGATGTATAATGCAGAGCACGGGTAATGCAGAGAGCTCCTACTGACCTGCATTAAGCTACTACATGCCTCACATACCCATAATTAGAACTCTTTTGATGACCGCTTAACCCTTAACTCCATAAATACGCCTTTCTATGCCTGTGCAAACAGTAGACCCAGATCAGATGGCTCCTGATCAGGGTCTGCTTTGTTTGCTTGTGATATTTAATATAGATATGATTCTACAGTTTCTGTCATGGCTGAATATGCCTGTGATATTATAACAAATTAATCTAATTAATATACATGGTGTCATTATTTTTCACATTAATATTCATGGAGTAAAGGGTTAAGACAGTATCTACTGCATAGTAATTTAGTTAACCCTTTCCCTGTTCTGTATTCAGGCCAAATTTCAATACCTACTGCATATTCATTAACAAAATAGTTCTAAAGTAATATGGAAGGTGGAACATATTGTAGACATTTCAGAAAGCAAGGAAACAGATCTATCAAATTTTATTAGCAAACAGAGTAGACCCTGATCAGATGGCTCCTCTAGGAGCCATCTGATCTGGGTCTACTCTGTTTGCAAATGCGTAAAAACACGTTTATATGAGGGAAAGGGTTAAATAATATCCATAAAGTGATCAACTCTTGCATAAATGTTCATCAGGAAAAGGGTTATTCTATTTATAAGCAAGCTGAGCAGACTCTAATGAGACAGCACTGTCGACTGACACAGTCATTTGATTGGGGTCTACTCTATTTGCAAAATGGTTTAAGTAAAAGGTGAAGAAGAAACATATGTTAACCAATTCCTCCATAGGCTATTTTAGACCCAACCTCTTTGAATGAATCTAACCAAAAGGAGCATTTACTAGAGAGAAGAAAACTTATGTTAGAATTGTGTAGTATTGAAACCATTGTGATAAATAATGTTCATACAAACAGTAATTAGCCATAATATTACAGTATTCTGAAGTGTTTTTACCTTGGCAGAAATATATGTCTTTAAGCAAACAGAGCAGATCCAGATCCGATGGATTCTACTCTGCTTGCAAAGGCATAGAAATGTGTATTTATGAAGTACAGGGTTAACCCATTACCTCATATGCTATTTTTAGACCAACCCTCTTCGAATAAATCAACCAAAAAGGAGCATTTATTAGAGGAAAGGATTTTTTTTAGAATTGTGTAATTTTGAAACCATTGTGGTAAATATATAACTCTAGCATTTGCTTCATAGGAGCAAATTCTATATTATGATTATCACAATGGTTTCATAAAGTGACTTTCATAAATGGTTTCATAAAGTGACTTTCATAAAGTAACTTTTACAGAGGCGTCAAAAAGCGACAATACAAGGGAAAGGGTTAAACGTTGAATTCATAAGAAACAAAAGAATCACTGTTCCGGATTTGCTACTGTTTGCCAGGGTTAATAAAATTAATACTCAAAATTGGTGGAAACTTATATTTATCATGCAACGTCACGAAATACAGTCACTTCCTACTAGCATAATATTTTCCACGTCGACGCTGTATTTTGTGAGGTATAGTGCATGTGTACTGACCCCACTTGGATGCAAGTTTGGTTCAGCCAAAAGGAGGAAAACAGAAGGACGAAAAAGGCATAATTAAACATAAACATCAAATTTAACACATTTGCTCACCTTTGTCTCAACTATTTGTCCAGATAAAACGATTAAATAAAGTTTGTTTATGTTGTAAAAGTCGATGACGTCACTGCACGCCCACATGACGTCACATATATCGCACTTACATGTATTTTCATTCTGGGAACGAAACCGCTTTAGCAATCTTTCTTTTTCTTCATTTTCTCCATTTTCCTGGGCGTTGCATGATAAAAGAATTACTATGCTAGTAGTTTAGAAGTTAAGCTGTATTTTGGCTCGTCAGAAAAGTAGTTAAATGTTCGCCAAGGCTCGCATTTAACAACTTTTCCAACTCGCCATAATACAGCTGAACTTCCAAACTACTAGCATAGTAATTCTTATGAATATTCATAAAGTTAAGTATAGCAAACAGAGTAGACCCTGATCAAATTGCTCCAGTAGGAGACATCTGATCGAGGACGGCTCTGTTTGTTTAACCCATTCCCACTTAGGCTATTTTTAGACCTAACCCTTTTGATTCAATCTACCAAAAAGGAGCATTAACTAGAGAAAAGGATTTTTTCAGAATTGTGTAGTCTTGAAACCATTGTGATAAATAGAGCATTTGCTCCTTAGGAGCAAATGCTCTATTTATCACAATGGTTTCACAAAGTGTCTTTTACGGAAGCGTCAAAAGGCGTCAATATGCGGGAATGGGCTATGGAGTTTTTGTAATAAAATTTCACTTCATAAATATTCATGATGAAAAGAGCCAATACCTGTACAGTCTCCGCATGTTCCTGCCCACCTCTACAGCTATCGGAATTCGCATTTTTCAGGAGATCAGAAGGCTGCCCTCCACTATCGAAGGACGTTATTCTATTGTAGGATACCGGGACAGGCTGTTCTTTTGGATCTGATGTCAATTTGTTGTACGGTCTATCATCAGTACAGTCTTTCAACAAACTGTTGTATGTGTGATCCTGTATTGAGCCAGTTGTAATCTTTGTATTGTCAGATTCCGAACTGCTAAAACAGGCACTCTTGTCATGCTGATAACCAGGTTTTTCAGAAATGCTGTTGAAATTTAAAAGATCTTTCTTCAAGTCTTCATCCGTCTCCTTGCTCTCGTCGGATCTTTTTTTCTGGTCACCCCATGTAGGCTGCGGTAAGTTATTAACATTCTGGCCACTTTCTGCCAGTCGCGGTACTTTCTCACCATGAAGAACGTTGACCGAGATGTAGTCTGCAGCTTCATAAAGGGCTGATATCTGAAGAATTCTAAGAAGGTGCTTGACTCTGGTGTTTTGGGTACCCCAGTCATCTGTAATACAGATCATTTAACACTTTACTACATGAATAATCATGAGGGAAATAATAACATCATGAATATTAATTACTTTAAATTATAATTACACATAAGCACAGGAGTTTTTGGCCATTGCAGATATTGTAAAATCATTAATATCAGAAGCAAATAGAGCAGACCCAGATGAGACGGCTCCTACAGGAGCTGTCTTATCTGGGTCTTAGCTCTGTTTGCAAAGGAATAGATAGGCGTAATGGAGTAAAGGGTTAACCTGATAGAGACAACACATTATTTTCAATAAGATATACACATGAATAGTCTAAGAATTCTAAGACACAGATGCCACCAGTGGCTGGTGCATCAGTATTACAGGATGAAATAAATATCACTAGTTTTCTCCGACAAGGTGTTGCCCACCCTCTATTGCTATTCCCTCATGCTTTTGTTAATATTGTCACCATTTTATTGGACTTTTAACCTGTTATTGGTAGTCAAAAACATTTCAGTCGTGAAATCCAACAACAGCAAATCAACAAAACCATGCAAAGGGCTGGAGGAAATCTAATTTAGAAAATCTTATTCAAGTATTCTTTATATTTGTCCGCCAAACCCTATTTTACTGAAGCTTAAATTAGAATCGCCTCTCAGAGGTGATTCTATAATAAGCTTCATCAAGATAGGCTTTGCATGAGATATACAGGAGCTTTACATGTACGTCTGAACTGGGTATACTCTGCAAATGTGTGAAATAGATATTCATTCTTTGTGACAACTTTCTCTACTGTGACTTTGTAGCAGCCAAGTTAGCTCAGTTGCTGGAACACTTGACCTGTGAGAGATCACGGGTTTAAGTCCTTTATGGACCTTTTCTAGTCGCTATAATGTTGTCTCCTGTCACTTTCATGTTATCAGAAGTAGTTCATGGGAAGCAGTGATAAGGGTCAGTTCTGGCAAAATGATGGGGGACTCGGAGGACTGTACTGTAGAGATCGTGGTATGTGATTCTCATAGCAGCATGGTCAGTTCTGTTAGTAGAACACCCATTCTGTAACCAACAAATCGCAGGATCAAATCCGGTAATGTAACAATTTCTGTCCTATAATCTTATCGTCAGATGTATCTGATGGCCTATGCAGTGAGATGCTCAGTTTGAGAGCTACATCAGTTCTGACAAAGTGAAGGAGGAGGATTGCAGTGATTGTTGTAGATGTGATTCTTGTAGCAGCCCGATTGGGTGATTTGGCACAGCATTAAATCTGTTCTGTAAGTGGGGAATCCCAGTTCAAGTCCTGAACTGATTGCACTTTTTCTCATGTCACTTTATGTCAAAAGTATTTAGACAGTAAGAAGTGTGATCTATGCAAGTTGACAGCCAAGGCAAAAAGATTCAAGGTTGCTTTAACCCTTTCCCTGTTATATATTTATTCCAATTTACAATATCTGCTGAATATTCATGAACGAAATAGTTATAATGAAATATGGTCAATGTACCACTGTAGCCAATTTTGAAACTAAAGAAATAGATATATCAAATTCCATTAGCAAACAATGTAGACCCTGATCAGACAGCAACCTTTATATAGAAGCCCTCTGATCTGGGTCTACTCTGTTTTCAAAGGCGTGAAAAGACATTTATACGAGAAAAAGGGTTGGTAAAAGTAATACGAGAAAAAGGGCTAAGTAAATGTTGGTTAAGTGTTTGAACCTTATCGAACCTCATCGATCCCGACACCTGGTACTCTCCCTATTCTGATGAATAAACCCTGAAATTAATTCTATAAATAGAAGCAGATCTATATCCATACAAAATTCAGACACCATGCGACCAATAATTCCCACATAAAAGTCATAACTACTGTAACATTTTAAAATATATATATATCTGTTACTTAAAGAACCTTTGATGCGTCTTCCTTCTGAATATATTAACCCTTTCCCTCGTATAAACACATTTTCACCCATTTGCAAACAAACTTGTTTTTACAAAGCAGACCAAGAAGGCCAGATCAGTTGTCTCCTGCAAGAGCTGTCTGATCAGGGTCTGTTCTGTTTGCTTTTGGCATTATATACTGATTCTACGTTTATGGAAAAGTTTACGTTAAGAATTCTGCTGATAATTATTCATAATGTCGATTTCTAACATGAATATTGAACAGGGTACCATGTCTGTAACACAGTCACTCTATAAAACATGTGTTGGGAGTACACAGAGACAGACACAATTACGTACCCAAAACTGCTCTGGTTGGACTGCCATCCCGATGATGGAGCTTGGCCTCAAACACCCTGATCTGCATATTAGAATATCTTCTTTCTGCGTCTTTTTTCCCAACATCATTCAGAGATCTTGGTATCTCCACAACCAATCTTTGCCATTTGTTGTCAATATCCAGGAGTAAACTCAGGTATTTTATCACCGAAAATGGCATCATTCGAATGTATGTGTCCTCTGTTATCGGCTGTCTTTTCCCCGTCATTTTTACTTTCGTATGGTATCTAAATTCAAAACAAACATGTAATTGTTAATTAAGATTTTGGTTCCGACTTTGTTGTTTTCGTTTAGAAATCCAACATGACACACGGAAGTTTTGGGAAACCCAGCGACGTCATCAAGGCAATAAACCAATCAAATTTTAGATAAACCGTAAGAACTCGACAGTCTCCGGTAATCATCGGAAGTAATAATCTGTGTGATCTTCCTGTTATTACAGAATAAGGATATGGCTATATTTTCTAAGTTCTCTGATCGTATGAATTACTATATCAATGCATTAAGTGGTTGAAATTAGATTTGTAAATGAACCTATTGCGATACTTTTTATAATCAATAATTACTACATATAAACGCTTTCTCAACAAGTCAGGATGGCCGAGCGGTCTAAGGCGCTGCGTTCAGGTCGCAGTCTGGTTCTCCAGGCGTGGGTTCGAATCCCACTTCTGACAAAAACTTTTTTTTCCCGTTATGAGTACTAAAAACACAAAACCCAAACAAGTCTGACTTGCTAATGTTTTTTTGCGTGTTATTACTAATAATATATAATATATTACTAACTTCGAACTAATGGACCCCATTTGGAAATAAACGTTTAGCGATTTGGGTTATCCATAAGCCATAAACATTTATTTATTAATGGTATGCATGCATTTATAAGCTGGCCCTAGTATTGAGGACTCAATGCTATATATAAATAAAATATTTTAAAGCTACTCTTAAATTCTTATAATCGTATTTATAACTCTTTATTACTGTGATAAAGTCCAGTATAACACAATTACGAACTCATTCATATTAATTTGGATATTATAATAAACGGGTTTAACACATATCCCTGACCCCCCCCCCCCCCCCCCCGACCCCGCACCCCCCACTCGCCAGAGGCTCGCTTAATAACATTTTCAAAAACTCGTTTAATATCAGTTTGTATAAAATGACTCCTCGCAACATATCCTATATTTATTACATAACCTCCATTGTATTCGAGTTGATATAGCCATCACATATTTCTCTATATTACACACATTTAATATAAGCTGTAGCGCCATGTAAAAACACCACGACTTCATTAGAAATATACATTGGTACATATAAGACCTGTCAAAAAGGCATTTTTAGCCGAAATAAGTCATGTGATAAAAAAAAGAATATGACGCTCGTGGTCATTCTGAAAGTCGTCTTGAAAAATGTTATTAACTTATTATGATCGTCATCAGATACATTTGTGTACTTCAAACTTTGATACAAATCCTAATGATTACAATTTGTCCCACCTCTGTGATCTTCCTCCACCTGTAATTAATTAGCTGGACGTCATGATATGACTGAAATACCAGGTAAAATCTCGATAAAAACCAAAAACAAACATTATGATTACTACTATATCTCCCATTATACCACCAATTTCTATTTCCCCGCACGAAACCACTTTTGTTTTATTACTCAGTTGACCATAGTCCTACCGGTCAATATGACAACGGGAAACAAATACAGTAAAAACCTCTAATGCGACTGCCTAAAAGAGATATAATTCTGGATGGTAGAGGCAGGTGGTCAAAATTAATGCAGAAAACTCATAGGGGAGACTTTTGTCCTGCATTAAACAACCACCTGCTTATAACGACACCTATGTTTATTCATTAAGTGGTCACATTAGAGGGGGTCTACTGCATAGGGGGATACATGGTATAATAATTTAGTCCTTAGATCATTTCCAGATACAGGGAATATATTTATAAGTTCTTAACGCTTATCAAAATTAATTACGTATGGCTTGAATGAAAGACTTTATTTAACGAGGGTAGCTCAATTAGTCATAATGACTAATCTACCTTGAGGCCCTCAAACAAGCATTTCTTACAACATACAAAACAGCAAAACATGGATCTAGATGACTCTCTGCACGCCAAGTAATGTTGCGTCTGAAAATTTAATAATAGACCTAGTTGTCTGCTTCAATTTGCAGATTCTTCAAGGATACGCATTCGGGTCCTGATAAACTCCGAGTAATTTGGCGTCTAATCTGGATCCAAGCTGATATCATAGTAAATAAGTTTTGATTTACAGCTAGCATCTAAAGAGTTAATTAATGTTTTCAATGGCAAGAAAGTTTCGCCAGAAACTGGCGAAGAGTTAAAACGCAAGAAAAGTATGAACAGTAATAACATATACACACAGGATTATCACCTATAGTACAGAGACAATATTCCAAATCGTACAAAGACAATACTCATTTGCAGAATAAATCGTCTGCTATATTGAATCTGATTCAAGTTCGAAGAAACATGAGCATCAAACAGTTTGAATTCAGGTCATACGCAAACGTAACCATGCATCTTACATGTAGGCCTATGGGTTTAAACCGGATATATATTAACCTTTGCAGCGCCGACTTTTGAAATGGACTATTCCAACATTCAAACAGGTCAGGCTTATGTTCAATAATTAGGGAGTTCTCGAAAGAAAAGTGTAACATGAAAAAAACCAGCAATATATGCAGCCAGTATGAAAAATTGGCGAAGGAGCATTGTAAACTGAAACTAAACTGAAACTAGATCGACTGACACTAAATGAGACACACAATGCCGAGCCGCAATCCGGGTGGTTTCAAACAGATTGGGCTATCCCTACCATCAAGATCCACCACCCAGCACAATGCGACACACATAGCTCAGACATAGCATGTCATACAGTTTTATACGCCCACCTAATAAAGGTGGTCGTATATTGTCGTGGCCCTGTCTGTCCGTCCGTTCGTTCGTACGTTCGTTCGTTCGTCAACATTTTGTTCGTCCGCTGTTTTCTGGGAAAACTATTTGACAGACATTAATGAAACTTCACACAAATGTTTAATGCATCAAGATCTGAAGCTGAGTTGATTCTGAGGTTCATTTGATTTTTCATTTCAGAGTTATGGCCCTTGTCCTAAAAAATATGCAAATAGTTTGTCCGCTGTTTTCTGGGAAAACTATTTTAGAGATATTAATGAAACTTCACACATATGTTTAATGCATCAAGATCTGAAGCTGAGTTGATTCTGAGGTTCATTTGATTTGTCATTTCGGAGTTATGGCCCTTTTACTTAAAAAATAGTGCAAATACATGCAAATAGTTTGTCCGCTGTTTTCTGGGAAAAGTATTTGACAGATATGAATGAAACTTCACACAAATGTTTAATGCATCAAGATCTGAAGCTGAGTTGATTCTGAGATTCATTTGATTTTTCATTTCAGAGTTATGGCCCTTGTCCTTAAAAATATGCAAATAGCTTGTCCGCTGTTTTCTGGAAAAAACTATTTGACAGATATTAATGAAACTTCACACAAATGTTTAACGCATCAAGATCTGAAGCTGAGTCAATTCTAAGGTTCATTTGATTTGTCGTTTCGGTGTTATGGCCCTTGTATTTAAAAAATAATGCAAATAGTTTTTCTGCCGTTTTCTGAGAAAACTATTTGAGAGATATTAATGGAACTTCACACAAATGTTAAATGCATCAAGATCTGAAGCTGAATTGATTCTGATGATCATTTGATTTTTCATTTCAGAGTTATGGCCCTTGCCCTTAAAAAATGCAAATACATGCAAATAGTTTGTCCGCTGTTTTCTGGGAAAACTATTTGAGAGATATTAATGAAACTTCACAAAAATGTTTAATGCATCAAGATCTGAAACTGGATTGATTCTGATGATCATTTGATTTTTCTTTTCAGAGTTATGGCCCTTGTCCTTAAAAAATAATGCAAATACACGCAAATAGTTTGTCCGCTGTTTTCTGGAAAAACTATTAGAGAAATATTAATGAAACTTCACAAAAATGTTTAATGCATCAAGATCTGATGCTGAGTCGATTTTGAGGTTTATTTGATTTGTCGTTTCGGAGTTATGGCCCTTTTACTTAAAAAATAATGCAAATATATGCATATAGTTTGTTCGTTGTTTTCTGGCAAAACTGTTTGACAGATATTAATGAAACTTCATACACATGTTTAATGCACCAAGACCTGAAGCTAACTCGGTTCTGAGGATCATTTGATTTGTTGTTTCGGAGTTATGGCCCTTTCACTTAATAAAATAATGCAAATCTATGCAAATATGAGGATGGCCATAACTTTTTCATTTGAAATGATATTTACTTCAATGTTTTTATATGGTTAAACCTTAATGTGAATTTTCACATATATTGCGGGGGTTTTGATATGTCATTTTATTCTAAAGTTATGGTCCTTGAACTTCGTGTGTTCGTTGCTTTGTTAGTCGGTCAACTTTTAGTTTGTCTGTTGTTTTCTGGGAAAACTATTAAAATGATATAAATGAAACTTAACACAAATGTTTTGAGCAACAAAATTTGAAGCTGAGTTTATTTTGAGGTTCATTCAGTTTGTCTTTACAGAGTTATGGCTGTTGCACTTTACAAAAATCTGCAAAAATGAGGATTAGCTGTAACATTTTTATTTAATAAGATATTCACTTCATTTTTTTAAAAAAATAGTATCACCTTAATATGGAAATCAAGATCTGAAGCACAGATTAGAAAATGTCAACACTTATAAGGCATGTTGAATCAGAGAAAGTTTGCAAGTGGGCGTGTTATGTACCGTATGCGGTACTCTTGTTAAAATTTAAATCAGTGTCTAGTTTTTTTTACTTGAATGCGGGAAACGGGTCTACTGCTAGTGTTTTGCGTTCAATGAATACTCAGATCAGAAGGCTCCTAGGGGAACTCAGAAATTTCAGCATTGAAAGGGTTACCCCCTCCCCCCTCTCTCTCTCTCTCTCCCCCCCCCTCTCTCTCTCTCTCTCTCTCTCTCTCTCTCTCTCTCTCTCTCTCTCTCTCTCTACCCCCCTCTCTCTCTCTCTCTCTCTCTCTACTTTATTTACCAATTACACCATGAGTATTCAGGTAAGAAATTAATGACATCATGAATGTTATTTAGATGAATTCTTATAACAGTACATGGATATTGGAAGTATTGGCCATATCAAAAACTGTAGTAGAATCATATCTATATCATTTGATAAGCAAAAACCTATTAGAGCCATCTAAATTTGAATCTGTTCTGTTTGCATAGGTGTATTTAAGGAGTAAATGATTAAATGCATATGCATATCTCGCTTCAAATGTACTAATAAGACCATAACCGTCTTTGAATGAACTACCGAAGCCGTTATATTCCTCTTATGTCTAACTAGGCGGCCTATAGGTGCCCAATGTGAGCACTTCTAGGCCTTCTGTTCACGTAAATGTGTACCACGGTACTTCTTGTTTACATTTTGGTACATTTGAAGTGCACTTCGTGACCAAATGCGTCAAGTTGCAGACCCTTAATATGCCAAAGCGGTACTTTGCAGAAACTCAAGACTACACACTTTGTCAGGCGATTATTTGAATATAGATCTAATTTACCGCATGATATAAACCCACCTGATGCCAGGTTCTTTTGAATTTATATAATCATTTTTTTAATCCTTTCCTACATGAATACGCTTTTCTACGCTTTTGTAAACAGAGTAGACCCAGATCAGACGGCTCCTGTAGGAACTGTCTGATCAGGGTCTGCTCTGTTTGCTTATGCTATACTATAGATATATATGATTTAACAGTTTTTCATTGCCAAAAGACCCTGTGCCAACCTGCTATTATTACAATTTATCTATTGAACATTCATGATGGCATTATTTCTCACATGTTAATTCATGGAACTAGGTCTTACGGACTGAAAATAATCATCGTATAATTCGACAACCCTCACAAACAGTGTGGATCCAGGTGAGACGTCAAGTGAATCGATAGGTGTCTCACCAGAATTCAAATTTTAGTAAAACCTCGATCATTCGAACATTTAGTATAGAATTTTTAGACCCTTTTAGGCTGACGGCTGCTTAGCTCATTTCCTCATAAGACTATTTTTTAGATCCAACCACTTTGAATAAATCTACCGAAACGGAGCATTAACTAGAGAATAGGATTTTTTTAGAATTTTGTAGTTTGAAACCATTGTGATAAATGGAGCATTTGCTCCTATAGGAGCAAATGCTCTATTCATCACAATGGTTTCAGAAAGTGACTTTTACAGAGTCGTCAACAGTCTTCAATATGAGGGAGTGGGTTAATGCAGGGTGAAAGACACTTAAAAAGATAGGACTGATACTTAGATCGCTGTGAAGATTATAATGTCTGCTCAAAGTTGGATGTGATGATATTTGGAATCTTCTTTCGGTGTGATAAATCTTGTGAGAGACTACTGACCGAGGGTCTAACCGCAGTAAATCCATTTTCTATGAATGACACTTTCGAGAATACTTTAAGTAAATCATATTGATAATTCCAATTAGAAGCCGACACGTATCGTCACTTTCCTCGTGCTAATGAGCGGACATGGCTAAGTCCCGGGAAGTACTGCAAGTAGCAGAATATCCTCGGGACCTTCCATGTAGATCTACCAACTACAATAGTACTTTTACATATGCTGTTCTCTTCCTTTCGAAATTATTAGGTAGAACTGAAAGTCATCAGGTTAAGAAATTAAATGGATCATCCTATTTGTTATATTATAAAATATGTGCCTGACCTAAATGTTGAATGTGTATGAGGGAAAGTTCTCATGTTTTTGTATATAAATGCAAACTGAGAAATTAAAGAGTATTTGAATTGAATTGAATTGATTTGATCTTGACGAGACGCCAAGCTACATAGAGCCTCCTCTGGTCCCAAGCTGTTTGACAATTTGAATCACGGATATCGAGATAAGTGTTAATTATTTTGCCGCTAAATAGAATTTCTCTACTAGGAATATCATCTGCTGCAGATATCAACGCGGTGTTTTAATCATTTCAGAACAAAATCATACTCATAGCTGCCTAGCATAAACCAACTTTAGATCAAATGAGACGCTGAGCTAGTCGGTGTCTTATCTGGGTCCAAACTAATTGACTGCAAACAAACAAACAGGCAAGTTATTTGCCAATGAGATGATAGAATCACATACGGGAGCACAATATTTAATCGTTGGATTACTGAACAAACTGTCGTCCGCTCGGCATTAACTCATTCCCTCCTAGACTATATTTAGACACAGTCTCTTTGAATTAACCTACCGAAAAGGAGCATTAACTATAGAAAAGAAGAATTTTAGAATTGCCTAGCTCCTATGGAGCAGATGCTCTATTTATCACAATGGTTTCAAATAATGAATTTTACAGAGGCACAAAAAGGCGTCAGTAGGAGAGAATGAGTTGTTGCTTCAACTGCTATGAATGTGATTGGTCCTATCTGTCCTTTATTGTCAAAGCCACGAATTGAGTGTAAAACAATGTTGGCCTTGATGACCCCCACCCGAATTACTCGAAGTATGATCTGGCTGGATCCAAACTTACATTGAAATACGGTAATAACCCCCTTAACCTGTTTTCAAATCAGTATGCATACCGATCTTTAAGGCATGTGACAACTGATTGCAGGGTGTGATACACACAGAAACCTCCTATGTTATTAACAATGTACAGTTAAACCATTCCCTCATATTGACGACTTTTGACGACTCTGTAAAAGTCACTTTGTGAAACCATTGTGATAAATAGAGCATTTGCTCCTACAGAACAAATGATCCATTTATCACAATGGTTTCAAACTACATGTACAAACTTCTATAATTTTCCTTTTCTCTAGTTAATGCTCCTTTTCGGTAGATACATTCAAAGAGGTTGTATCTAAAAATAGCCTATGCGGTAATGGGTTAAATCTCGCTAATGCGACCACATTATCTGACATAGTGCGATAAAAGTAGGTGATTGCTTAACCCTTTACCTGATAGAAGCGGCTTTTAGCGTGTTTGATTTATTCCTCCGCTGAAGAAAATAGTTCAAATTCATACAGTCATGAACATATTGCATAATAAATATTTTCTATATCCTAGTAGGTGGTAGCTTAAAGCAGGCTGAAAGTAAAGCAGAATGCGCCTTAAGGCGCATTCTGCTTTACTTTCAACCTGCTTTAAGTGGTCATATGTCTTCAAAACTAGAAACAGGCTATTGGGTAAAGGGTTAAAGCCCGATATAAGTAATGCAGACAGCTCCTAAATGCGCCTTCTGCCTAACGTTTTACCATTCATTGAGCTAACAGCAAAGGCGTTTGTAAAATTAGGTGGTTGCTTAATACAGGGCAAAAATAATGCATAAAACTCGTATAGGAGCATTCTGCATAACCTTAGACCTGCATTAAGCTACAACCTGCTTTAAAAACCAAAATGATACTCATGTGAGTTCGTATTAGCGAGGCGTTACTGTACTGTCAATCCCAGCAATAAATAGTTTCCCCTCCATACAGCAGCTGTCGAATTAACAAGGCAATACTGGAAATCAAATAAGGTGTAACACACAACCTGTGTCGTTATATGTTAACTCATTCGGCGCCAAATTCTAATTGTCGTCTGCAATCCAATTTTTGTTAAATCATTCGGTAAAATAAGGAAATGAGATAACTAAATGCAAATTTCAAAGGAGTAAAGTACAGATATAAAAACAGAGTTTGAGACAAAAAATGAAGTCCCTGATCAGACGCCGCCTTGCAAAAGCTATTTGTCTTGGTGCATTTAAGCGACATTGGCGGTGAAATGATTAACCCTCACAATACTACAGACGATCTTTAGAAACATAATCTGTTGCTTTGTTTGTATCGAGTTATATGCCGCTTTAACCCTTTACTCAGTAAATACGCATTACTACGCATTTGCAAACAGAACCGTCTAATCTGGGTCTACTTTGTTTGAAAATGCGTGAACAAGCGTTTATATGAGGGGATGGGTTAATCTATCACATACCTGTAAAGACTCAGATTCGAGTTCTGTTCTCTTTAATGGTCGCTAAAGACAGATCGTACTGTATGATATTTTTCAATTTACATGACAATATGCGCATGGTTCATTATATTTCTCACCCTTTCATTGTCGTCTGCTGGCCACATTTCGTTCGATTTCTTCGTAAAAAGACAAACAGAGTTTCAAACAGTTTGGATCCTGACGGGACACCGAGTTACTCGGCGTCTGATCTGGATCCAAACTGTTTGCATATGGTACCACTGTCACTGAATTGTTTAAGTTTAACGCTTCGCTTGCTATTCACGTCAATATACCTACCTGTAAATAGTGAAGACCCAGATGAGACAGCTCCTGCAGGAGCTGTCTCATCAGGGTCTGCACTATTTACAAGTTGATTTTGCAACCAGTGCACTCCACAGCGGTGATTGCACAGCGAAATACGTGTACACAGTGACGATATATGTAATTATACAACAGGGCATGGGTAAAGAAGGAGAAATGTATTTTAAAATTCAGCAAGAGAAGGGTTAGGTAATTTTTATTTTAAACTTAATATATGTAAAATAATGGAATAGGCCACTGCTGTTGGGTGATATATAAAGAAAATCTACAACAAACTTGAACAGAACTGGCCCTGTTGGCGAGGACGTCACATTGGATATACTGGTATTTATATATTAATTTCTATTAATCTCCTACCGGCAACGCCGAAGGGGGCTTCATATTTGTATTCCGTCTGTCCGTCTGTCAGTCAGTCCGCGCTAACGATTCCTGTTTATGTGACTATGAGAACAAAATATATTTTGCTCACGTAGGTTTTATAATGTGTTTAATTTTCATTTTATGTGTCTATTTTGAACTAAAGAGCAGCCACATATACTCCGTAAGAACGCACGTCCGTCAGTCCGTCTGTCAGTCACACTTCAGTTTTCCGGACCTTTTTCTAAATCCCTGCAGATATAAAATTGGTATTTGGTATGCAGCTTTATTATAATGAATTACAGATCAAGTGTGAATTTTGTTACGCTACGCTGATTTTCCACGGAATAGCATCAGTTGAACTTAGAATTCAGTCGGCTGGGGACTATGACATTGCTTGCAATGCTCTGTATAAGAGCACGTTTGTCTCGGAGCACAGTTGTCTCACGAGGTGTTACCGATGTGCTCGTAAACATTCATATTTGCGACAAATTGGAAATGAGACAGATGTGTTCGACACACAATAGGAATGACACCCGAAGCACATTTGTCTCGCATTCTATTATACCGCACTTAAAAGGAAAACTGTTTCTGCTTAGTACATTGTAATTGTCCGAAAAGGCGGATACAGAAATTAGCTATCTGTCTGTCTCTCCGTCCGTCTGTCTGTCCACATTTACAACCTGGAAAGTATCTGCGATAACAGACCTACTTAGAGATGTATTATATATCATTTATAATCGATTAGTCTTCACTTGAAGTCTACACGATTAAGACACCGCTGGCAGTCGCTACCTGTCCTTCTTATTCGGTTTATTATCATGCTAGTTTTATAGAATATTCATTTATTTAGTGTTTTACTTTAGTAATCAATTTCGAAGAGTACGTCGCCGATAGGAATGAGGAGGTACTTGGAAGTTCTTGTTCTTTCAATCCTTCAGTATTTTTACTTGCGTATACTAAATAAATAACAATAATATTTTCAGTTGCTCCACATAAAATACCAATACATGTATTTCTGAGGCTTAGATTATCGATTAAGGTTGAACAGCGATAACGCCATAGTATCGTACCTCGCTTCGTAGCTCGCTCGATTTTCGCTTCGTGTCTCGTGGTTTGAACATCTTCTACACACAATAATTGGGCGACATTTGAACGGTACAATATCGTGTCTTGCTTCGCATCTCATCGGAATCTCACATCTAGCTTCGCATTTTGTTTTCTTTCTTTATCCAGAAACCAATTACATGTACACGAGGAAATGGCACTTTCTGGATGGTGTATTCTGACGATATGTACATTATATCTACCGACATATAATACAATGCAGCGATTTACTAATCATACTATTCATAAGGGCTTGATGGGCTGCAATCTCCAAACATTTTGCTCAGCATCTATCAGCAATCCACTACACACGGGGGTCAACAGAACTTGCTGTTCACGATGTTCCTGTACTGAGGACTGTTGGTTGTTCGGCGACTGTTGCCCGGATGTCCTCGAGCTAACAACGCCCTCTAGGTTCGACGAGACCATGCATGTCTGCTATCCCAATGTAATAGACATTGTAAATAAAGGAACAGAATTACCTCTCACAAAGTATTTTAGAATGATTACGAAATGTCCTTCTGACAGTGAATTAATTGATAATAAAACGAAACAACATTGCGAGGACCCATTCGGTGAACATTTTTCCAGATATGATTTTTCAATGAAAGATGTTGTTCCAGTATCAGACCATAACAACTACATTTTCAGGAATGCACACTGTGCCAAATGTCACGGAATTACTTCAGTAATCCAGTAAGATTATGTTTGGTTAACTTTGATTGTGAGATAAATATGACATGATGTTTAAGGTTATGCCAATTGATGGCGCTGATGATGGTGATGATGATGTTATAGGGTTATGACATGATGCTGAGGGTTATGACAATCGATGATGATGATGATGATGATGATGATGATGATAACAATGATGACGAAGCTGATTATGAAGATGATGATAATGGTTATGACGATGTACAACAAATGATGCTACAACTCCTGATTTACAGTAATCTTAAAGCAATTCTTGACGTAACTTAAGATAATGCTATCTGTCGAGTGTCAAACAATTCGGCGACTGATAACACACCGAGTCAGTTGAAATTTCACCTGTATCCAAGCTATTTGCATATGCCAGTTAGGTCGCATTTAGCACGATAAATGTAACAAAAGTAACATATTTTACATAAATGTGTATGGTTCGTTAACCCTTTTCTCCGTGAACATTCATGAATACATCATGCATAATAATGAGATTTATTGTTAAAATAGCAAAGGGACTATATATATAGTTTTTGCTATGGCAGAAACTGTAGAATCATAAATCATATCAAAAGCAAACAGAACAGACCCTCCTACAGGAGCCGTCTGATCTGGGTTTTCTCTGTTTGCAAAGGCGTAGAAAGGCGTATTTATGGAACAAATGGCTAGTCATTCTGTTGAAAACGTTCTGGAAGAATGAAAAGAAATCTGTTGAAAAGAAAAGTAGAACGTTTCAAGTTGAGGCTTTATGCGAATGAAGCTTTAGCCCATTGCCTCATAATCTATTTTTAGACCCAACCTCCTTGAATAAATCTATCGAAAAGGAGCATTAACTAGAGAAAAGGAAATTTTAAGAATTGTGTAGTTCTGAAACCATTGTGATAAATAAAGCATTTGCTCCTATGGAGCAAATGCTCTATTTATCACAATAAATTAAAAAAGTGACTATTACAGAGGCATAGAAAGGCGTGTTTATGGTGGAAAGGGTTAAACTCTTTGCCTGATCAAACTCTGATTTGCTACAAATTCTATTCACTTTCAATTCGTTAAACCTTTGAGAAACTATTGATAGAGTGTCAAACAATTTGGATCCAGATGAGACGCCGAGTCACTCGGCGTCTCATCTGGATCCAATCTGTTTGCAAATGTCAGTTAGGTCGCGCTTAACAGGCCACATGCCATAGGATAACGGACCAACTTAATATGAATGCCATGCATAGTTCAGGTTTTGGATAAAACTACTCCAGCGCAGCTTGCGACACTACACTACATGTATATACTTGAGAACAGCAGGTGTTAAGTGCTTGTGTGACGGCCGTAAAAAGCCACCCGTACCTAATTTTTGTGTTGTTATACGCCCGTTTGAAAAAACGGGACGTACATGTATTATGGAATGGCGCTGTCTGTCCGTCTGTTCGTCTGTCCGTCTGGCTGTCTGTCCGTCTGCCCGTCTGTAACATCTCTAACTCAAGTTCCGCTTGGTGGATCCTTCTCCAATTTAACCACAATGTTTATCTAGACATGCTACAGTAGCCTGTCAAGTCCCGGTTTGTTTATCAAAGGTCAAGGTCACACAATTGGACTTAGAATTTGCGTTTAGCATTTGCGTTAAGCAAAAATGTTAACCTCAATTTACGTGGAACAAGTCCACTTATTTACATAACACTTTGTGGTAAAGCTTTGAAACTTGGAACATACTTGTTCACCGTCACAACCTTCACCTGTAGGCAAGGGTAAATAACTCTGTCAAGCATTTTGACTGAATTATGCCCCTTTTTAACTTCACCATCACAAACTTCACCTGTAGGCAAGAGAACATAACTCTGTCCAACATTTTGACAGAATTATGCCCCCTTTTAACTTAGAAATTTTGGTTAAGGTTTTGGTTATAGTCCACTTATTTACATAACCCTTTTAGATTAAGCTTTTAAACTTGGAACACTTTTTCACCATCCCAAGCTTCACCTGTAGGCAAGAGTACATAATATTTGTTCACCATCAGAAGCTTCATCTTCATCTCCAGCATTTAGACACAATTATGGCACTTTTTAATTTAGAATTTTTGGTTAAGGTTTTTTGTTAAAGTATGCCTATTTACAACCTTGAAACTTGGTCGCAAAATAGGACTTAGAATTAGAATTTAGCAAATACGTTAACCCCAGTTTATGTTGAACAAAACCTCGACGGGCGTATGTTGTGCCCACTGGCACTCTTGTTATATATTCTGGCCCTTCTGGATCATTTTATTTTCATTGTTATTAGTTATGAAAATTGAATATCGCTTTTAAAGCCGGTGCTATGGGGTATGAGTACTGTTGCACTTTTCATTACTCCTCATGAACAGACTCAATAAACCGAGTCTGCAAGTTTCCCTTTTTGCATTGCTTCTATCTCCTACTTTCAGAACTTATTAACAGATTAGTAACCATAGTTACGTTTGTTCTCCACTACAAAAGACGTTTCTGAATACGTTGTGAACAATATCAAGGGGATTTTATTATCATGTCTTGCCGTTTGGGCAACACCCGCCTTGATTTAAAACAGTAATCAATGGTAAATCAAACTGCATATCTTTGTTGAACTGCATTTTCAACAAAAACGAAATGCAATAAAACCAAACTCTAAATCGGAATTTTATGAACCCTTTCGCTGCCAATGCCTGATCTGTGATTACCTATGCAAACAGTTTGGATCCAGATGAGACGCCGAGTAACTCGGCGTCTCATCAGGATCCAAACTGTTTGTTACTGTTACTATGTTTTTGAAACAAAAATGAAGAAAATCAAAAGAATGAAAATTTGTAGCAGACAACAAAGTTAGAAGACGACAGAGTTTGGCAGCGAAAGGGTTAAAGACGAATTTAGATTTTTAGGCAGGTGTATGCTTAATGCAGGATGCAAGTCATGCAGTAAGGAACACTAGGAACTTTCTGCATGACTTTCACCGTGCATTGAGCTGCCACCTGTCTTACATATCAGTATCCTTCCTTATATGAATGTCAGCTTTAGAGGGATTTTAATGTATAATTATGTTTTCCTTCATTAGAGCCAGTACGGAATAAACACTCAATAATTATTTGATATTCAACTCCATAAATAGAAAACAGAATTTACCGACCGCGAATTAGAGTTGGGCATTTGATGATATTGATTTGAACTTTGTTTCATTTTTCAACTGGACAGGTGGATACTTGTTTCATTTTTCATCTGGACAGGTGGATACCATTTGCTGCATTCTGCGCAATCTCAAACAACGAAATGCTTCAAAGTGTTGATAACTTGCAGACCATTCTTGACGTTTGTAACTTGTACGCGGTACCGCCAGATGGAGTGGACATATCTCGTTCTTACTGCTTTAACGAACTTATTTCTACTTGCGGCGATAGTGTAAGCAACGATATGAAACGTGCTTGCCAGTTTTCCAGTGAGTATTGAGCTTTTCACTTTCTCTGAAAGACAAAAAAATCCATAGCTCCTTAGAATGGGTTGAAATGTAAGAATCAATTCACATAAAACGAGATAATATTATATCTATTATTAATTATTTATCATCATTGATACATGTATTATTATTATTATTAACATGATTTAATGAGCTATTATAGATATAAATCTTATTAATATTCATAATGTCATGATTTTCCTACATGAATATTTATGGAGGAAATGGATACAATCCTCTCTAATAATTTAATAAAATAGCTTTTAATAAAGAATATTTTAAGTTACTAATTGCATATATTTTAAGAACATAATTATTTTTTATTGAACAAATATGTTCTTTATACAGTAAAACCTCGATTATCCGAACACTAAAATACGTATTATTATCGATCTTTAAGACAGGTGGCAGCTTAATGCATGGTGAAAGTCATGCAGAAAGCTCCTCTAGGAGCTTTCTGCATGACTTTCATCATGCATTAAGCAGCCACCTGCCTAAAAGGGTCTAAATTCGTTTATAACGAAAATTCGAATAATCGAGGTTTTACTGTATAATATTGCAACGCTCAATACGCAATATCTGTTTACGGTAGTTCACATTACTTTTATAATTTCCTAATATACCAACATCATTTCCTTATCGTTTCAGTGACTATACTGTTTATTGATGTTGAAACTGCACATTGTGTTGGTGCTAGCTACAGCTAATTTGAATGGTGTTTGTTGTTACAGCTTTTCCCGTTAAACGACAGTGGCACTTCGGACACATATACTATAAAAACATATTCTGCCTTCTCTGTAACGAGCCAGATGCAAAAATGCCGACCCCCTGCTTCGGAACAATATTCAGCATTAACATCCTATCGACTATGTCCCGTGTAATTGCCATAGATACGAATTCAGCTGTAATGGAGGTGACATCTGATAACTCATCTAAATCCGGTGGCTGTTCTAAACAACAAATCTACGATCATAATATGGTAAACAGTATAGTTATATCCGTTCGAAATATACAAATTTGCCATTTAGCATGTAATATCTTTTTGTACGGTGTCCAGATCACGACAAATGAAATATCGCCGTTTTGACACTATTGAAGTCCTTCCGAGACATACATACATGCATATCGCTAGTCACTTCTCGCGAGAAGTAGAATGCGATATTAGAAGGGCGCTAGTTATCGCATGTCGACACATGCGATATTTTATAGCTATAACATAGCCTGTTTAAAATCGCAGGTGTCGACATGCGCTAAATAGCGCCATTTTAATATCGCATGTTACTTCTCTCGAGAAGTGACTAGCGATATTTGAATGGCTTAATATCGCATTTATGTAAGTCATGGGAGGGATTCTACAGGCTATAATATAGCCTGTTTAAAATATCGCATGTTTCGACATGCGATACATAGCGTCCCTTTCTAATATCGTATATCTCGACACGCGCTAATAGCGCGTGTCGCGATTGGAACACCGTATGTTTGTTATCACATAACCTCCCTTATATTTGAGTTGTATTTGATAGATTTTAACTCTTGTCGAGGTCAGGTTGCTTAGGCTATACAAAATTTTAGCATTAACCCTTCGCTTGCTGCATTTTAAAATACACTTCTCCTTCTTAAACCATGCCATGTTGTATAATTACATATATCTTCACTGTGTACAAGTATTTCGCTGTGCAATCACTGCTGTGGAGTGCACTGATTGCACAATCCATTTGTAAATAGTACAGACCCTGATGAGACAGCTCCTGCAGGAGCTGTCTCATCTGGGTCTTCACTATTTACAGGTAGGTATATTGACGCGATTAGCAAGCGAAGGGTTAAATGGTGTCGTAAAGAACATGTTGAGTCTAATGCTCTTTCAAATTAGAAAAAAATATTTTTTTTATATAACTGACAAACGCATTTCATTTTGCAGCTCAATTGTACAACTTCTTCCACCTAAACCTAGAATTTCTTTTAGACAGCTTAAAAAGGGTTTACAGGATTTCCATTCAAAATACGTCTTTGTTCCTGCTGATAAGGCATCGAATAATGTCATTATTATTTGACGATTACATTATATCGACGTCTTGAAGCAGGAAATTATTAATACCAAGTCATACACTTCAGTTAAAACTGGCGAAAAGACCGTCGTTTCAAACCATGTCAAAAAGTATGAACAACAGCAGATATTAATATTACACAACATAAACTTCCTACAATGCATTGGTTACCGAAACTACATAAAAACCTATACAATTCTAGCTCTTGTACAACTATACAACTATACTTTTGACTTCTTGTTTAACTAAGACATACGAACATGTAAATGAAAATTCCGGAATTAATCTCTTCTGGTCTATTAAAAACTCTTCAGAAGTCTTAAACAAACTTAAGAATAAAAGGTTTCTTGCATCCACTCTAAGCACATACGACGTCTCTTACTTTGTATACAACCCTTCCCCATGATCTAATTAAAGATGAACTTACTAAATTAATCCAAATCATATTTGCCAGAGAAAACACATCATTTCTGGCATGTAATGCTGAAAAAGCTTTCTTTACAGATGAGCCAATGAAATATTACACCAATTGGTCTTTCTCAGAAATTTGCGAATCACTAACCTTTCTTCTAGATAACATATTCGTACGTTATGGGAATGCTATACACCGTCAGGTGCTTGGTATTCCTATGAGTACGAATTGTGCACCACCGGTCGCCGATTTGTTTTTGTACTGCTATGAGAGAGATTTCATGTTGAGTTTAAACCCGCATTCACAAGAAGATGTCATAACAGCCTTCAATGATACTTCTCGATATTTGGATGATATTTTAAATTTAGATAACTCTTTCTTTGATGTTTTGATTCCTAAATTTTACAAAAAAAAGAACTCAAATTAAATAAAGCTAACCATTCCGACACTTGTGCGGCTTTTCTTGATCTAGACCTTACAATTGACAATGGAATGGTTTCCTAAACACTGTATAACAAAAGAGACGATTTTGAATTTAATATTGTGAATTTCCGTCATCTTGATGGAGATGTTCCCCGTACGCCATATTACGGGGTTTATATATCTCAACTTATTCGTTTTGCAAAGCGTGTTCTTCTGTTGACGATTTTAACAGTCGAAATCTCATTTTAACTTAAAAGCTGCTTAAGCAAGGATATAAATATCATAAACGTTCTCTAAATTTTATTATCGAAATTTCTAACTTATTGGCAAGTACAAATGTAATCTTAAGGCGCTCCTGCGACACGGCATTTCATATCCTGGATTTTATGGTAATGTGATTTATAAACTTCGTAATATTATTGGACACACCCAGTTTCTCACTTTGTTCACGTTAAAAGATTCATTAAAAAGGGATATGATCTTATGATACTACAGCATACTGCATGTCTGGTTGTCAACCTTTTTACAGTTGGCAATCCAATGCGATACTTCCATCTACCCCTATTGTTTGTTTGTTATGTCTTTGTGCGTCTCTGTGTGTCGTTTATATGCATGTACATTTGCTAATTTTCGTCGTGGTGAGCACTATTCGGGCGAGTGTTTGTTTCTTGCATGACTCATACATGTACTTTTAACATAACCACCACATAATTATGTCTTTACAGGTTTGGTATAAGCTGTGACGTCATGTAGAAACAATACGCGCTATTGTGTAAATATACACGTAGGACCTGCCAAAAAACGGCATGTTTAGTGGACATAAGTTGTGTGATAAAAAGAATATGATCCTCGCACTCATTTTGTACAAACTTATATAAAACTGATATAAATATGTTTCGACCTTAACACCTTCCCTGATAAATATTCACGAAGAGTCGACGACATCAAGAATATTCATTTGCTGATTTTTATAATGGCATAATTATGCCCACAGGAATATTTGGTATACAGTTTCTAAACTGTAGTGTCGGATATATTATACTTTCATAGACAAATATAAACGTCTGATCTGGGTCTACTCTGTTTGCAAAGGCGCGAAAGATCGTTTATATGACGCCACTTAGTCTAGCCAACGATTTATTTTTCGTCTCAACATAATATTCTCTGTGGTGCTCGGCATTTACGATGCACAAACATATGTGTTTGTATAATATTGATATGCTGATGTGGGTCAAGGCTATCTGTTGGTTATCTCTATCTATAATTACAAATAAATTGATAACTATGGCAGTCTCTAAGAGCAGGTGGTTGGTTAATGCAGAGTGAAACTAATATCCGTATAACATTCGTCCAGCATTATCCCACTCCCTCATGTCGACGGTTTTTGACGCGTCTGTACAAGTCGCCATCTTAAACAATTGTGATAAATAGAGCATTTGCTCCTATGTTCTATTTAGCGCAATGGTTTCAAAACTATACTTTTTTCTAGTAAATGCCACTTTTAGTATATTTATTCAAAGTTGGATCTAATAATTTAGCGTAGTAGGGAATGTGTCGTAAATATCTAGATGTATAGTAAAACCCCGCTAATCCGACCACCTAATAAACAGCTACAGGTGTCGTTTAAAGCAGGTGGTTGCTTAATGCATACTTACTGTACATGTATACCCATTTTGAGCGGTTGTTTGAGGGCGACTTTACTCTATATCTTTAATTTCTTCCAGGGTATTTGTCGGAACCTAATGTGCCAATTTCCATTCTTCAACCCAGAATATGGTACATGTATTCGGAGCGGATACCAATGGTACGGGTGGTCATTGATGATTTTAATCCACATTAATCTGGAGAATGCTGATGTCAGTCACGTGAGCTATAAAGATGGACGAGCTTCAAATATCGTCCAATCTTTTATGAAAATCATAGGTTTGTCTGACATCTGTCAAACGTGTGAAAAACACACGATTTATTCGGGCCACACTGAAAGAAGTTTGTTTATAAAACTTGGGATACTGATGTCACCCAGATGCAGTTATGAAATCATAAACGAAACTATAACGTATTTTAGGACAATTACTATTCGGTCAAGCTTGAGGTTGAGTCATAATACATTTACAGATATTTCATATCGTCTTTTCCCGCTACTTAACGCAAATTCTAGCTTATTCGTATTTGAAGAATGTTTGGGTTTCGAAATGACAAAACTTTATCATTGTCCCTATATATTATTAAATGAGACAGAATACTGCAGATGGCAAGAACATCATACGTTGTTCAACAATGGTTCATGTAACATTTCACTTACTGATTTTGAGAGTAGTTCTTTGACTGCAGTCTTTCTCGAAAACGGAAATATCAACATAGGTATATGCGCGAATGAATATCTGTCAAACGTTATTCAAAGCGTGTCTACACAATTGTATAATATCGAAGGCATTCTTTCGTTGGTCTGCACATGTGTGTCCATGTTGTGCACTGCAATAACGGTCGTGTTAGTCTGGTCGAGAGCCAACGTGAATTCCTTTCCAATGTTTGTTTTGATAATAAGCATGGTCAATCATTTTATAGCACAGGGGCTCTTTCAGTTTGGAATAGGCTGGCAAGACGCTACTAATGTGTGTCCTGTTATCGGGGCCTTTATACATTACTTTTGGCTTGCCACGGTGTTTTCACTCAGCGCCTATTGTGTAAGCGTTTATCACAGTCTAAGAAAACACAATGTTGATGTATTATCAAGGAAAATTATAACTTTAATTGTTAATTACATCTTCTTACTCCCATTAGTCTTTGTGGCAACGAATATCATTTATTCAGTTTACTCGTCTGACAAAGAATCCGTTAGGGGCGGCTATGGGAAACATCAGTGCTTTATCGACTCGAATTTAATGAGAGGCATAACCTTCGCAGCACCAATCCTCACAGCTATCTTTGTTAACTGTGCTGTTTATCTGAGAATAGTTCTAATTATGCACAAGCATGTTGTGCAATCACGATCGGTCGGCATACAAACCCGTTACGCCACTTCTTATTTTCGTCTTCTCGTTATAACAGGGTTTACCTGGTTGGTAGGATACATCAATGAGATTTTTCATAATGTAGTGCTTGATTACGTATTTATCATTTGTTTCGGATGTCAAGGTGTTTTCCTGCTTATGGCATTTGGTTTAAAATGTCCCCAAAAGAGGACCTCGTCTACTGACACACAGCGATCGACGGTAGCTAGCTTTTCAAAGGAACGTGCAATACCAATTAGTCATTAAACCACTCTTTTATTTCCTCAATGAAATGCATAAAGTAGAAAAAGTACCTAATTATAGTCTACTTTTAGCTGACTGTACATTTACTCCCCTGGCCAGTCCGCCATTCGTCTACAATATTTAATACTGCTCAAATGGCACAATTACGCAGCCGCAAGAGAGGAGGCAACCTCGTGCGGGTGGGAGACACTGAAAAAGGTCTCTGAAAATTCGAGCTGGTCCAATTGGGTTTCGATTCACGGACCCCTGGATTATCAGCTCAACGCTAAACCACAAACACGGACCCGTGTAGACGCCAGAAAAAGGTCTGAATGAATACCGTAACTAGCTTTTCAACACGCAATACCACATCCTCTTTAATTTTAGCTTGTCACACATCGGTCGACTGTAGCTAGCTTTTCAAAGGAATATATTTACATTCGCCCTGCAACGTCCTTATATAACCTTATTCTAACAAGAAAATTGCATTTTCCCATGAACGTTCATTTCAATACCGGTTTGAGGTAGTTCTCCTTTTCCAAGAATTCCGCTGTGTAAGCGCGGAGTAATACTGTACTGACCCAGTTATGACATATTTTAAGATTTATCAATGGGGAATCGATACGTGACAATGTAAACATAAACACCCCACTTACTGAAACGTCAGCGATTAACGACGCCTTATTTCAGTCTATATTCTGATCAGACTTATGTGGAAATGTTTATTTTGCAATGCACGAATAAAAATGAAATAAATAAATCTAAATCAATGCTCTAGTGGTATAAATAAATACGAAACATATATTATCCGTAAGGTTTGAACTGGCACTCATTACTTTCCGCCGTCTTTCGTCGATGAAAAATCGTGATAGTGACGCATGTTTCACGTGTGTGTTTGGAAGGATAAAAACAGCTTACGGAAAAAGGCGGAATATTCATGCAGTGTCAGGTCGAAACTTATCGACAATATATGTTTTTGTGTGTTTATGTTTACCTTCAGATCGATACAAAATAATTATACACGTTCGTCTGCAATAAACAATGGCTGAATTCGACGACGATTTCCTTCAGGTAATTGATTTCGAGGCAATTGATGTGGTCTGGTCGTCAAAACAGACCCAGTTGAAAATGGAAAATGTGAAATGTGGCATCTTCTTACTGAGAATTATCGCTTGAATACATAATATTGCCAACTTTAACAGCCGTGGCGTATCAAAATATATTATCAATTTATGAGTGAAGCATAAATAAGTCAATGTCCTTACCGTTAACAAAGAAAAATCTGAGAATAAAATCCAACGTGATCAAGCATGGCGAGTGAGTAAATTAGCTTCGACACCGCGACCTACATTTAAGGAGATGTTTTAATACCAACGTTTCGTAAATATCTATGATTTTAAATATCTCGATAATCTTTTCTTTAAACATAGCTGGACAATTTACTGATTAAAATCTTGTATTCATTCTATATTTATAATATGTGTTTGGGACTATTTTTCATACCATATATAGAGATCCTACTACGTTAGAAACGAACCTGGCAACTACCTAGACAGCGGCTATTACGTGACCGGTATACCGTTGAAATATAAGAAATACAATGGAATATAAATATAAGAAATAAATGACGTGCTCCCGGTGTTCATGAGGTTATGCAACGCATAGCTTTACGAGCAAAGATTCACGTGAAGCCCTTCGGGCTTCACTAACTTTGCTCGTAAAGCTATGCGTTGCATAACCTCATGAACACCGGAAGCACGTCATTCATTTCTTAAATACAATACCACAAATGCGTTGAATAATTCTTTTATTTCCGCAAATGTCAATGTTTTAGATAGTTCCATTACTATTTTCTGTAGTGAGACAGTCCTTGGAAAATAATCATTGGGAAAGGTTGCGCTACAACTCAAAGATTTGGATAGCATTTAAACCCATTTTAACTTATCTCACTTTTTAGCCTATTAATGAAATTTGGTCGCTGTTGGAATCTTTCTAAAACTAGGAAAATGTTACCTATTTTGCATGCATTGAGATTGTCCTTTTAACAGACCCGTGTAGACACCAGAAAAAAGGTATGTTTGAAAACGATAGCTCGCTGTTCAATATGCAATACCACAACCTCTTTAATTCTGAAAGAATGAGATCCTTCGAAAGCAAGCGCAGTAATGCGAAAAGGGAAACTTGCAGATTCAGTTTTATTGAGTATGTTCATGAGTAGTTATCAAAGGCGAAACACTACTCAAGGCCCCTGTCACCACCTTAAATGGTATTCAATGTTCTTAACTAAAAGCACTGAAACTGATTATCCCGAAGGACCAGACAATATAACAACAATAAGAATGAAGAACGGGCGACCTATTACGGCCGTCACACGAGTACTTAATACATGCTGTTGTGAAGTACATACATTTTAAAAGTGGGAGATCCTACTAAAGCAGAAGCATCAATGCGAGAAGAGAAATTTGCAGACTCCGTTTTATTGAGTCTGATCATGAATTATAGTTATTAACAGTGCAATACTACATACGCCCATAGAACCCCTAGTCAACTTTAACTTAACCCAGCGGTTAACGGTAGCTAGCTTTTTCAAAGTAACATGCAATACCACATAGTCGTTTAACAGCCATTTTATTTCCTCTATGGAATGCATATTTATATGTTATAGCCCAGAGCAAGAGATAAATATGCGTACCCAAATACTAAAATCGTCATTTCTACACCAAACCCCAAGTTGTGATCACTCTTCGAGACGATTCTAAAGAGTGATCACAACATAGGACTTGGTGGAGAAATAAAAAAGCTATTCTGGAAAATGGGTTAGATGGCTCACTTACTATTTTCTGTTGAATGAATATGGTAAGAAAGGCCGACATGACAGATGTTTCCTAAGTTGCCTTTACCCATTTCCTTTTGAATATTCATGTAGGAAAGAATTGCATCATGACTGCAGTTGAACTACGATACCTCGAACTCGGATAACTCGAACTTCTGGATAACTCGAACTAAATGTTCGGTCCTTCCAAAATTTACAATATAGAAGTGTTCTAAAATATATCACTACACATATCTAGAAACACATGTGGCAGCTATTAGACATATTTCAATTTCATAAGCAAACAGAGCAGACTGATCAGACGGCTTCTACAGGAGCCGTCTGATCTGGGTCTGCTCTGTTTGTAAACGCGTCAAAATGCGTTTATATGAAGGAAAGTAGTACAACTCTTCCCCAAAACGACTTGTCGTATTTAGACATCAAATTAATAGAAAGTACCTTGTCTGCTTAGTGCAACTGTCTGTTTTTCAAAACCAGTATCAGATTGTGAATTTGTTTGCATTCCATCAGATGATACTCCGAGTTCGGCGTTTTATTTCTGGATCAAAATAGTTTGCCAATTGACGCCTTATCGTTGTCCTTAGTAATGAAAGGGTACAAAATTAATATCTGATTAATATAGTTATTACCTAAGGAAAAATGTACATACGAGTATATTTAAAAACGATTCGTTCAAACAACTTGCCGTAACTAAGGGAGGCAGGTTAGATGACATGGATTTGCCCCCCCCCCCCTTTTTTTTTTAAAAGCGTTATTTACTTTTGAAAAATTCCATGCATGAGAATAATTAATCCATTCAAAGAACTTGCCAGCGATTTAGATACATGTATTGCTTGGCTGGTTAATTAAACATTTCGTGAGATATACTGTCTGAGTCAGATGCCGTATTTCTTCTAGCTCGGTATCAGTAATATTAATAGTGGTCATACTACTCATTGTTTCCGTAGGAAGGATAGCATGTTTGTCATCTACTCTAGATATTGTTGCAGATAAGTTATTTAAACCAGTATATTTCTCTTCGTCGGTATAAAATACGAACTCTCTCTCCCTGTGAAGACTTTTCGAACAAAAGAGGCATGTTAGCAGTACAGTCACATTGTTCTTTACAAAGGGACGAACTTTTTCCAGAAGCCTTCTTTACCTTTTGTTCTTAGTTCTTCCAAATTGTGTTCTAATAAGCTTCAGGATGTTTGCTGGCATATTTTTAAAACCTTATTTTGCATGCATTTATACTTTTGATGGCTTTAAGGCAATATGCTGAAGTCGATCTCTTACTTATGCAAATTTTCCGTAACTGGGAATCAAGCCAAGGGGTGTCATCATATCTTACTGTAATGTTTCCAGTCGGGATGCACTTACAGGGATATTTGAGGACCCTAGCTGCCCGGCAAGGGGCCACGAGTGAATGCTATTCCGAATATGTGATGCTCTTCAGACTGTGTACTAACATATTTTTAAAGGCAGTCTGCTATGCCTGCCCGATATGACAATAACTCTGCATTCACCCATGCTACCTTGCCGCATAACATCCAGCGACCTAACAACAACAAACAACAATCGTCTATCAAAACATTGGTTTATTTACGCACTATGTACAACTACGGTTCAGGTTTGGCTCTGTTGGGCATGGCTCCCGATCCCACCGTGCTTGCCCAATTGGCTAGCAGATACACCGGACAACTGGTCGTAAAAGGGCGACCTTTGACAGCCATCCGAAGTGGTATCCCAAATTTATAATTATTAGGCCCAATAGCCACAAAATATGCCCCAATTTGCTTCAACATATGCCCCAATAGGCTTCAAAGTATGCCCAAATAGGCCACAAAATATGCCCCAAAAGGCTTGAATTGAAAATATGTCCCGGAAGGCTCCAGACTGAATAAATCACATGCAAATTTGACATAAGCTTGTTATATAGAGCTGCAACCCCGAGAACGGATGTATCGCCAATTCAACTACGGCAGATCCTGGGAGATCAGTAATCCAGCCATCATCTACAATGGCGACACCCCGGGTCTCTATCAGAATTGCAGTCCTTTTAAAATTATAGTTTGATATACATATTATTTAATATGTACTTAAAGTGTACACGTAAATGTTTTGTTCGGATTTCGCTGTCGGCCCAACTGGCGCCAACCTGATTCTAAGTGTTTGGAATCAGGGGTGGGGGCGCCACCGCCCAAAGTACATATTTACAAAATGTAGAAATGTTTGTGTGAATAGCTTGCAAACATCATCCCCATAACCACCATTTAGAGATTGAAATAGCAACGTGGTGCAATGGTCGTATATCGCAGTTGGAATTGATAAAATGCCAGCGTCCTGGTATTCCATATCGGAGGGTAAGTAATAAGATTGGGTCTAGCAAAGCAACGAGTCGTGTAGGACTTGTGATAGTATGAATATTTACACTATGTATTAAGGAATATATTACCTTTTCTTGTATTATGCAAATGTTTTGTCATAATTGTATGCATTTAGATTTCTTGTTTGTATGTTAAACTTTAAAAATAATGGAGGAAATGAAGATCTATATTTATACATAATACATGATCTACCTACATAATACATGATATTCCTACATAAGACATGATCAACTAACATAACATATGATAAACGGACATACCACAGGATCTGCTATCATAAGACATGAACTACTAAAATATGACATGAACTACTAACGTATGCCATTAACTACTATCATAAGACATGAACTACTAAAATATGACAAAAACTACTAACATGAGATATAAACTACTAATATGTGACATGAACTGCTAACATGTGATATGAACTATAACCATAAGACTTGAACTTCTAACATAAGACATGAACTACTATCATATGACAATAACTACTACCATAAGACAGGAACTACTAACATGTGACATGAACTACTAACATGTGATATGAACTATTACCATAAGACTTGAACTTCTAACATAAGACATGAACTACTATCATATGACAATATCTGCTACCATAAGACAGGAACTACTAGCATAAGACATGAACTACTAACATTAGACATGAACTACTAACATAAGACATGACTTTCTAACATAAGACATGAACTACTAACATAAGACATGGGCTACTAACATATGACATGAGCTACTAGCATATGACATGAACTTTTAACATATACATGAACTACTATCATATGGCATGAAGTACTAACATGTGACAAGAACGACTAACATAAGACATGAACTACTAACATGTGGCATGAACTTATAACATAAGACATGAATTACTAACATGTGGCATGAACTTATATTATAAGACATGAACTACTAACATGTGACATAAACTACTAGCACACGACATATTGCTGGTTACGTTACATTCCCTTATACAAACGTCTTTTGACACCTTTACAAACAGAGTAGATCCAGATCTGACGGCTTCCGTACGAACCGTCTAATTAGGTTCTGCTCTGTTTGCTTATGGAATAATATACATGCACACGGCATAAAAAGAGAAGAACATCTACAGCAGAGCATAAGGCAGTTTGCCACTTATTGAAGGGAATTCCCGGTTCCTAAGATGTTTCAAATTCCTATATTTCACAAGTCCGAGTTTTTTGTACAAATTACTGCAGTATTTATCTATAGTTGTAACAACGTTCCAGCTCATCGTACTTCGGTATGAAAATGGATCTATTTGCCTAGATTTGTTTTTAATTTTAGAAAACTTGAAATCGTTCATTACAACCATGTTATCATCTAATTGTCTCATTCCCATAAATCGATACAGTGAATTCACACTCTCAGATGTTTTTGCCAAATCCTCATACTGCACTATTTTCGCTCTGTCATGGAAGTGTTTCATTAACATAACTGCAGCTTGTAGGTCTCTCTCTATTCTAGAACAAACTACCTTAACATCATTCTCAAATACCTTAAATACTGTTAGGCTCATGGGATGCCATTCACTACGCAAGTGGCTGTTCAAGATTCCACGTGGATCGCGCAAAAGTAAAACTACTTTAAGTCGTGGAAGAACACGTAGAAATTCATCCATGTACAAAAAATCCATTCGTAACACTTTTGTGACTCTGTGTATAGCCGTTTGACATATTGGTTCCAGTTCCGACAAACACTGTTGAACCGATCTCTTCTGTTTTCTGCATGTGCGAAATGGTCCCCAGCTTGGTCCTGTAAAACACGCGTTTATTGACAATTTACTTATCATGAACAGATATAATGCTGCTTTGGAGTAATTCTCGTTTTACTTATTTTCTCCAGTACAGTGAGAAATCTTCATGTAAATGGTACTATGTTAAATGAAAAAGGGTTTATAGAGATGAGACTTATTGATAGCATTACCTCATTTTTCACATATTTTGTGATGGAAAATACATTTACCAATGGAAATTGGATTTTTTCCGTCAAAAACTATCTTTAATGTATTTCTATGGCATATATATGCATACTTTTTGGAACATTTTCTATAGTTTCAGTCAACATTTTTAATAACAATGTTTATTTAGTCAAAATTATATGGCGGTGCTCATGTGTAAGAAAGCATAGCTCATAAGAAAGCACAGTGACCCATGTTTTGAAGATAATATTTTTATGGAAAAAAACAAAAATCTTTTTACATTAAGTTTTAAATAAAACTGTTCTTTGGAAAACATGTTTTCTTTCACTTGTTTGATGTTCTACCCCCTTTTTTAAATTTGTACACATGACAGCATTTTAGTATTTTTAAAATTACTTAATTAACGCCTTCCCTGCAGGTACTCTGACTTCATCAAAGTCATTGAGTACATATTTGACGGATTTTCACATTTATTATGCTATGTTTTATATATTGTCATGTGCTTACCGTCTTCTATGTTGTAAGTCCGGCGGGGATACCTTTATTTACACTATTTGTAAAGCTAGAGTGACTTTGAGATAAGTGTGAGGTTAGGACGTCCGTAAACCGGTTTAAATCCCCAGTGGTGATTTTGCTACTGACCGTGCCAAGGCGGTACTCTCTTTGTCACCCTTATTTTTGTTTGTCTTGTGTCTTTGTACTTGTGCTTTTGTTCAGGTATGGAATGTTTATCTCTAGTACTTGTGTGTTTGTTAATGTTTTCTGTTTTCATCTCATGTATGTGCGTGTGTTTGGGTGTGTAGTTGTGTGTGTATGTGATATGTTATCTATCGATGTTTTGGTGGTGGTTGCGTCTTGTATGTGGCTTTGCCTTGCTTGACTTCACTACTTTTTCATTGATATATTTCATTTACAAATATATACATTTGCACATTGAAGTTTCATTATTTTTGGTAAGCACATATTTACAAAAAGCACAGTGATCCTATATTTTCAGGCGGTATTTGCATTAAACTTTGATTGTGCAAAATTTAAACCAATCTCTCCGCTAGAAATAATTGTGATATACGCCTTTAAAATCGGAACTATTCGCGTGTCTTCCATAAATTGACAAACCACTGTCATACATTATAAGGTTCAACTTTACCCTTTCCCTGTTAAATGT
Organism: Azorinus chamasolen; assembly: GCA_963576725.1. Lineage (NCBI taxonomy): Eukaryota > Metazoa > Mollusca > Bivalvia > Cardiida > Solecurtidae > Azorinus > Azorinus chamasolen. Next base: position 4,161,210 of record OY755251.1, on the reverse strand, counting down.
TTACGTTAGAAGTAATTGGCGACATGCATATCTATTAGCTGGATTTTTAATGATGTTATGCACAACACAGGCTGTACTGGTATTGGTGGAAATTGAGAGTCACATCTATCATAATTCAATAAGCAAACGGAGCAGACCCTATACAGACGGCTCCTACATTATTAGAGAAAGGGTTAATAGTTCTGTAACTCCTTTGCATACATGAGTGGAATAGTATAGTACCGCCATGATAGCAAGTGGAGATGAAATATTATAGTACCGCCATGATAGCAAGTGGAGATGAAAAGAGATGAAATATTACAGTACCGCCATGATAGCAAGTGGAGATGAAAAGAGATGAAATATTATAGTACCGGCGTGATAGCAAGTGGAGATGAAAAGAGATGAAATATTATAGTACCGGCGAGATAGCAAGTGGATATGAAAAGAGATGCAGTATTCAGTCAGGGACTGCATTGTTTATCAGGATAACAATTAAACCTTTACTCCAAGAATATTCATGTATGAATTAATGACAACATTACTATTAATTAGATTAATTGTTATAATAGCACATGTACACATCAATTTTGGGCAATTGAAGAAAACGTAGAAGTATATATATCATAAGCAAACAGAGTAGATCCAGTAGGAACCGCCTGATCTTGGTCAACTCTTTTTCAAAGTCGTAGAAAGGCGTATTTATTGAGTAAAGGATTTAAGCACTAACATTATGTGTAATTCTTATCGCCTCCGCGTATTTGTTTCTTTTTGTTTCATAACATGTATCAGTTTGTTTCCTGATTAGACTCCGAATTACGTCTGGTCTGCATTTGTTTGCAATAGGAAACATGAATTTATCCTTGGGGATGAAAACGTTACGACTGTAAAACTGTTTAGATGCTAATACTGACGGTTGCATTCGTATGAACTCTTGGTCAGGTCCCGTTAGTCACTCTATGTGTACCTTGTTTACAAAGTCATGAGAAAGATATCTTTCCAAACGAAGTTCAACTTAACATTAACACACCTACTCTCAGGATGGTCTCGGCTCGGAATCCCATGAATTGGGACATAGACAAACAATGTAGATCCAGATCACACGCAAACGCACACGAGTATTGCGTACCTCATGTAGATTGGTTCCGATATTCAGTTTGGTTCGAATAGGTTCAGAACATAGTAATGACGGTTACAAACAGGGAGATGGCAAAAATATGTTGGGCCGCAACGACAACACCTGAACGACGAGCATTTTATACCAACCATATTTACATTTATTTATTTAATAAGGCAGAGAAAATATGAAAACGATTCGCTAAATAATATCACTAAGGCCATCTTTAGAGTAAATTACTTTTAACCCTTTCCTTCATATTAACCTGTTTTCACGCATTGCAAACAAAGTAGATCCAGATCAGACGGCTCCTATAGGAGCCGTCCCATCTGGGTCTGCTCTGTTTGCTAGTGGAAGTTGAAAGTTCTATTTATCTACTTTCTAAAATGGCTTCATTGTTTTACTTTCCATATTTCATTCTAACAATTTTGTCCATGAATATTAAGTAGGTTTTTTGAAATTTAGAATAAATTTAGGACAAGGACAGGGTTAAACGAAATTTTAACATAATACTTAACCATTCTCATGCTATTAGCGAACATATCTGCATTTGCAAATAGTGTAGTCTCATATGCGACCGCTCCTTGAGAAGCTGGGTCTGTACTATAGGTCATGATAATAAAAATGTTACGTTTGATCCAGCTTTAGACTGATTCATGAAGTTAATGTGCATAGTGAATGGATTCACATTTAAATATTTATCATGACAAGGGTTTATAATGCTTGATAAAACAATCTGGAGACATGCATATTGACCAGTGTTTATTCCAATATACGTAGTGCCACTCAACGTAAAGTCAATACAGCCAAACCTGACTTACACTATCATTATACGTAGTGCCACTCAACGTAAGGTCAATACAGCCAAACCTGACTCACACTACCATTATACGTAGTGCCACTCAACGTAAAGTCAATACAGCCAAACCTGACTCACACTACCATTATACGTAGTGCCACTCAACGTAAAGTCAATACAGCCAAACCTGACTTACACTACCAATATACGTAGTGCCACTCACCGTAAAGTCAATACAGCCAAACCTGACTCACACTACCAATATACGTAGTGCCACTCAACGTAAAGTCAATACAGCCAAACCTGACTCACACTACCAATATACGTAGTGCCACTCAACGTAAAGTCAATACAGCCAAACCTGACTTACACTACCAATATACGTAGTGCCACTCAACGTAAAGTCAATACAGACAAACCTGACTTACGCTACCATTATACGTAGTGTCACTCAACGTAAAGTCAATACAGCCAAACCTGACTCACACTATCATTAATCCTTTCAACGCTCAACGCTCAAATGGACTAACAGGTCAAGCTAACCGTGAACATTCAGGGATTTTGTTTTTATAGAAATATGCAGCATGACAAACTACATACCCTGATGAGAGGGCTCCTCTAGTAGCCCTTTCATCTAGGCCAACACTGTTCGCAAATGTCATCAGTGACTTGTTTCCCGCACTGTAGGGGTCACAATAAGTCAAATTCTGGGTCTCACCGGAACACGGAAGCTTATATAATCACGAAAAGAGATTTCGAATTATTACCTGTAATATGCATCTGTTAGAATCCTATATCAAATAATTAAGCGGTCGTTTGGATAAAGATTTACTATATAAGCAAAACACTTTATACGTAAAAAACCCAGATACCTGCGAAATGGCTTGTTGCCTGAATCTTTTCGTTCACAAAGTCACTGTGAATAGCGAGTCTGCAGTGGTAAAAATCTTTCAAGAAATCACGGGCCCTTTTTAAGGATGTTCTGGCGTATGTGTCACTGAAAATTGAACAACCCTGTTTTGATTAACCTTATAGTCAGAAGGTTAACCATCATCTAATAGGTTCTTTCTAGACCCAACCTCTTTGAATAAATCTACTGAAAACGGATCATTTATTAGAAAAGGGAACATTTTAGAATTGTGTAGTCTAGACACCAATGTCATATATAGACCATTTGCCCCATGCAAATGCTCCATTTACCACAATGGTTTCATAAAGTGACCTTTACAGAGGCGTCAACTGTCGCCAATACGAGGGAATAGTTTAACCCTTCCCCCGTTTATTCAAGGGTTTATTCTATGTTTATTCCAAATTTCAATACCTACTGAATGTTCATGGGGAAAATAGTTATAACGAAATATGGAAGATGGAACACTGTAGCCATTTTATAAAGTAGAAAATAGATTTTTCAAATTCCACTAGCAACCAGAGCAGACCCTGATCAGACGGCTCCTATAGGAGCCGTCTGATCTGGGTCTTCTCTGTTTGCAAATGCGTGAAAACACGTTTATATGAGGGGAAAGGGTTAAATAAGATGCATAATGTTTTCTCAATAATGGCCAGGAAACGTTTTTATTGTGACCACACATAAGAATCCTTTCTCTTACTCTAGTATGAAATCTCCCCTTATCTTGTGTCTCTGTTTATCTCGTTAACACACAGCGACTTTATTCGTATTTGCAAACAGTCCATTGTCTCTTCAAGATCACAGCTTTTTGACACTTTATTTTAATAGTTTCTCAAACGCTTGTAACATAACACTTGGACGATTGTTCCCCAACAGCTTGATCAAAATCGCACCAGATCCAAAATTGGGCAGATATTATTTTTCCCAGCGTGATACTCATATAAACGTGTCTCATGCATTTGCAAACAGAGTAGACCCAGCTCAGAGGTTCCTATAGGAGCCGTCAGATCAGGGTCTGCTCTGTTTGGACCTGTTTCATTACTTTCTAACATGGTTACAATGTTCCACCTTTTATACTAAATTATGCCTATTTTGTCCCAAGAATATTCAGTAGGTATTGAAATTTTAAATAAACAGAACAGGTTAATGGTTAAGGTCAAATGTTCTGTATCTTTTCCGAACCGTAATCGAAATGTGAAACCATTTTTGTCTGTTTGAGTAATTCGACATCTCCTCTGAACCAGGGTCCATGCTTATAAAACTTTTAGTTGAGTCTGAGTTCGTTCCGAAGTTTTTGATTGGTCAGATTTGAGACTTTGGCTTTATAAGCATGTACCCAGGAGTTTAATTGCAAAGGGGTTATAACGGATTTCCCTTTGGCGGAGAAGGGTTTAACTATTGTTGTATGCTACATTTTTCTTGCTTTTATATGCATTTTCTCCTTTTCTTTCAAAAGATATTACCATAGTAACCAACAGTTTGAATACTTACTCAGCATTTCACATGGATCAAAACTATATAGGTAGATGCGACAGTTTCATGCATTTACAAACAGGGTAGACCCAGATCAGACGACTCCTATTGGAGCCGTCTAATCAGGACCCGCTTTGTTTGCTTTTTACATGATATATCCAATAACATAAATAATACCATACTTTGCTGGACACGTGGGCCTAAGGTAGCTACAAAGGCGCCCATCTTCTCTGAAAAATTGCCATACGTGCGGTGTCCTCAGTGGTTCGTACATGTAAAATGAGTCGTGTCTCCAACCTAGGATCTGCCCAAGAAACGTGGAGCCACTTCTCATGTATGTACTTATAAGAACGTCCCAAGTGTCTGCAACAAAGTATATAAATGACCCATTAGTAAGTTGATGTACAATGAAGTCGGTTGTCATTTATTTATCATATTCGAAGAAATGTTCATTTTTTTTTTACATACCATAAAGCACATTCATATTCAGTTTGCAAGACAATTTGTTAGCTCGTACCGGGGTTTTACGTCGCTGTTTAGCATTCCCTCTTAGACTATTTTTAGACCAAACCTCTTTGAATAAACCTACCGAAAAGGAGCATTAACTAGAGAAAAGGAAATTATTAGAATTTTGTGGTTTGAAACCATGGTGATGAATATTTATCACAATGATTTCACAAAGTGACTTTTACAGAGTCGTCATAAGTCGCCAATACGAGGGAACGTGTCAACGGTATTTCAATCGCGATGTTCAGCTAATTGCAGTTGGAGAAAGAGACCCGCGTTTTGTTCTGTGCACGAAACAAGTTGCACTGCCTCGTGCACAGAACACCTGGATAGAATAATCGACCTACCGCAGGCCATTTGGAAAATTCAAATATCCAGACCGGGATTCAAACCACAGCCACGAGGGGCTAATAATCGTCAATAATCGATAACCGCAAATAATCGTCAATAATCGATAACCACTCGACCATAATTGTCCCTTGAATAGTAAACCTAAAATGGTATGCTAAAATAATTTCCTCTATGGGCCTGATCTGGGTTTACTCTGTTTGCAAAGACGTAGAAAGACGTATTTAAGGAGTAAAGGGCTAACTCGCCCAAATAATGAAAGACTAACAGAACGTGAACGTTTTGCAAATTTGTTAATATTGAAAACAGGTTTATCTTACCCTTTATGTGCGAGAACCGAGAATATAAGACATTTGCACCAATGTAGATACAGCTCAAATGACTCACGAGGGAGCGATTTGATCAGGGTCTACAAGGTTTGTCATAAAACCATTTTCTTCTGTGATTAAGTTTTGATGGTGTTTTAGTTTAATGAATACTAATTAAAGGAGGCACCATTTTAAATTATTAAGCGGATTAAGGGTTAATATTGTTTTGGATCCTTTTTCCTTTTGTATTTTAACAGTTTCCCTGTTCTATATAGATCTATAGCCCAAATTTTAATACCTACTGTATATTCATATACAACGTAGTTATAATGGAATATGTAAGGTAGAATGTTGTAGCCATTTCAAAAACTAAAGACACATATATATCAAATTCCATTAGCAAACAGAACATGCTCTGATAGATCCGCCGCCTGATCTGGGTCTTTTCTGTTTGCAAATGCGTGAAAACACGTTTATATGAGAGAAAGGGTTAAGGAGGCTACATTTTCATATGAAGAGGATTAATGATGTGTCTTTAGACTTTATATATCTCTGAACAGGCACTTTGCTTTACAGCACTTAACCCTGTTCTATCCGATGAATATTAATACAATGTTTTATTATGTTATGACTATTTATCTGCTGATTTTTTTTATAATACAACATTAATATGGAGTGTATGGGCTGAGACAGAAATTTCAGTGTCAGAGCTATATAATTTCATAAGCAAACAGATAGTACATGTACCTTGATCAGTCAGCTCCTACAAGAACTGTCTGATCTGGATCAACTCTATTTGCAAATGCGCCAAGTCGTCTATAGATATGTTGACAGGAGTTAAACACTGATTTTAAATCCATGTCCAAACATTTATGTGTACAGCGCACGGAAAGAGTCGATTATATGCTGTGGTTTTTTTTGTATATATTACAAAAAAGGTACCGTTGCTATGGTGTGAAAGTTCGACGTCTGCTACCTTTTCAGTCTGTGATGGACCGTAGAACGAAAAACCTGCAAAAGCAGAAATACGAGTTCTGTTCGAATTTGATATGTACAATCTTAATTTAGCTGTTGCATGAAGTCTTATGTTTATATTCATTTTCTTGTGTTACTTTTCGGGCGGCTGTTTGTTCTCTATGTGGTGTTTCCTGCATGACTCATATCTGTACTTTTATGCAAACAAAGGAGTATATGTATATAGGACTAGATCAGCTGACACGGTGTATAATGATCATCAGTATCTCGACCATACGTTATTTTTTTTATATTAATCAGCCAAATCTGCACAGGATGCTGACTTGGTCTAAACTGTATCAGTGACGTTTATAGGAGGACGGCAGTAAAGCCCCATCTAAATCGACCGTCTGAAAGAGACATAATTCTGAGTGGAAGCTGAATGCAAAGCGAAAGTAATGCAGATATATCATAGAGTTCAATACCAACGAAGACAGGACATTCACTATATGAGGCATGCAGCCAGATAATTCTAGCCACGTTTGATGTAATATGGACTTAAACACATGGTTCCTATAACCAGGTAACTATTGGCACGTTTGATGTGATATGGATTTCAATACATGGTTCCTATAACCAGGTAACTATTGGCACGTTTGATGTGATATGGATTTCAATACATGGTTCCTATAACCAGGTAACTCTTGGCATGTTTGATGTGATATGGATTTCAATACATGGTTCCTATAACCAGGTAACTATTGGCACGTTTGATGTGATATGGACTTCAATACATGGTTCCTGTAACTAGGTAACTATTAACACGTTTCATATGATATGGACTTCAATACATAGTTCCTATTACCAGGTAATTCTCGATACGTTTGATTTATTATGACTTCAATACATTTAAATTTTGCACAATTGATGTACTATTAACTTAAACACATGGTAACTATTGTCAGACAAGTTTGATGTACGGTAGACTTAAATACATGAATCCTTTTATCAGGTAATTCTTACACATTTAATGTATCATGGACTTTCAGTACATGGTTTCTATAACCAATGAATGGTTCGTGTACTTAAGTTATTTTCTCACGTTTGATGTAATGTGGACGTTCAATACATGGACCCTATAACCAGGTAATTCTCGACATATTTAGTGTTATATTGACGTCAATAAATTGTTCCTATATCCAGATAATTCTTGATATCTTTGCTGTAGTGTGACTTTTAATACATGGTTCCTATTACCAGGCAATTCCCAATACGTTTGATATCAAAGGTACCTCAATCAAAGGTTCATGTACTCGGGTAATGTTCAAGCACGTGTGATTTAATATGGACTTCAATGAATGGTTCCTATTACCAGATAGTTCTTGACACGCTCGATGTTTTATGGCATTTTACTACATTGTTCCTATTACTAGGTAATTCTATTGGTGAAATATTGACGTTCAATACATTGTTGCTGTAGTCAGGTAACGTTTTGTGATGTATGGCTTTTAATTCGTGGTTCCTGTTGTCAGGTAAGTATATATAATAGCTATGAGCGTCATTTATGTTTCAATGTTTTTGACACTAGAATTTTGCTGCTAAAAGCACAATCCCTCATTCTATTGTTTGATAGCAGATAATAAAATAAAATATTGGACAATGACATGCATAGCCTAAATAAAAAAATGCAGATTTAGTAAAGTATTTAACATGGAACCAGTCAAATACCTTCATGGAAATTATATCGGTACAACGGGACAGTATTGATAAGTATTAACCCTTTCGCTGCCAATACGGATCTGTGATTACTTATGCAAACAGTTTGGATCCAGATGAGACGGCGAATTTCTCGGCGTCAGGATCAAAACTGTTTGTTACTATTACTATGTTTTTGAAACAAAAATGAAGAAAATTGAAAATTTGTAGCAGACGACAAAATTAGCAGACGACAGTTTGGCAGCGAAAGTATTAATATGACATACGTATCACAGAACATTTTATGAGTATCGATATACATGTAACATGATACACACAATACTAATGATGGCTGATTGTTATACGCTTTCGCTTTGTTTCAATCTGAGTTTGTATTTATCTTATCATTATAAGTTGTACTTTACAAGTAGTGAGGAAGCATTCCAACTGACTTGCGGTTGGTCAATGGTTCTACCCGGACGCTCGTCTGTGCTTGGACCAAATTGCATTGTTTCATGCACAGAAAACCTCGGGGTCTTCGTCCACCAGTATTTAGCTGGAAGTAAATTTGAAACATGTGGATATACAAGTGCGTCTTATATACATGTACCTGTCAACATAATTACGAACAGCACTACCATAAGCTTAACATAATTCGCTCGCTTCATCGCTAGTTGTATATATATTCCCACTATGAAGTTGATACAATTCCACAAAGTCCGGATAATCGGTTTGAATAACTGAAAAAGAAAAAGAAATGTTATGAGCCGACAATGACCAGTCGATCATGAAAAGTGGCGAGTATAATATTCTACGTGAGTGCAATGTTGGATGATTGAAATGTTGGATAATTGTAATGTTAGATGATTGTAAAATTTCGGATGATTGCAAGGCTAGAAGAGTGCAATGCAGAATGATTGTGATGCTGGATGATTGTTATCTTGGATGATTGCATGCTTACACGATGCAATATTGAACGAATTCTGAAAGCCTTCGAAAGCCAAAGTAGCAATGCGTAAAGAGAAAACTACAGATTCGGTTTTACTGAGACTGTTCATGAGCAGTTATCAAAAGTGCAACACTGCTCATGCCTCCTCATAGCAAAACTTATTGAAACTGATGATCCCGAATGGCCAGAAAATATAACAACACTTAGAATGAAATACGGGGCGTCTTTTCACGACTGCCACGCGTGCAATTAACGGTAAACTCCTGCTGTTGTTAAGTAAATTTTGAAAGTAGGAGATCCATCGAAAGCCAAATTAGCAATGGGGAAAGAGAAAATTTCAGACTCGGTTTAATTGAATCCGTTCGTGGGCAGTTTTTTAAAGTGCAACATTACTCATGCACCTCGTACTGGCTTAATGAGGAAGTCACTACAATGAACGCATATTTTCAATAATATCATTAAACTTGGTATTTGTTATGCTGAATCATTATTATGAAGATTGTCAATTTGAACTTATATCGAAAAATGCCCCTGTGATACAAAATACAATTGTTAAACGATTTTATAAATACTAATAGTTTTTGTTCTACAACAAAATATTAACGGCCCTTTCCGTTCAAATTTGACGCGTTTTGCCGATGGTCACCCGATCCCTCCATTGTTTACGTAACAGCTTGTCTCGGTGATGGTCGGAGAGGCGCGAACAGATATGAAACTAAACTCAACCCGAATAATACTGAAACATCGGAGAATCAAACTGGGATCGTTGATATCAAACATGGATGTTTTGTCATTTTCAACTTTATTCGATAGGGTTGTCTTGTGGTTTACTTCTATTCAGCATATAAACAGGTGAGTTTTGTATATTTTAGGTATTTTTGAAACGCGTCGAGTTCAGAGACTTCCCCTTTAAGTTGTATCAAATTTTCATAACTAAATTTTCTTTGATGACTGCAATGTTATACCAATGCAATGATAAGATTGAAAGGTTGGATGATAATAATGTTGTGTTGCAATGTCGAATGATAGCAATGCCGGATGAATGCAATGTTGGATGGTTATAATGTTGGATAATTGAAATGTTTGATTGCAATGTTGAATGGTTGTGATGTTGAATGCCTGTAAATTGGTTGGATGATTGAAGGGTTAGATGAAAGCAATTTGGTACGATTGCAATGTTGGATCGTAATGTTGTACCGGCATTGCAATGTTGGGATGATAGCAATTTTGGATGATTACTCTGTTGTCTCATATGCCATACGGACAAAACAAAAACAAGTCTCCCAAAGAGTTAGTTAGAAAATAGAATAGCTGTAATGGTAGAAACTGTGTCTTAGGAGTATATTTCAATCTACCTAGTGCATATACTGTGTACATCCCTGACATAATGTGAACATATGTGCCGTTCGAGAGTGGCAAGATATATGGAGCAGAAATAAATGTTGAAGCTAGGTAGTTTGACCTTGCATTTTGACCGATATGCAGGCAACATGTAAACTATTTAAATCCTTCTACGGCCTTAAACGATAAGGACGCAAATGTTTCTGTTATATACTATTTAAATCCTAAATGAATATAAGAGATTTGGAACATTAGCGATGTAAGACGGACAGACAAAACAGGCGGACGGACAGACAACCTGGGCAAAAACAATATGAAAAAAGAGTAAAGTACCTAGTTATAGTCTACTTTCAGTCCGAATGACCGCTCAGCCGACTGTACATTTACTCCCCTGGTCATTGAGTCATTGGCCTACAATACTGAGCACTGCTAACATATGGCCCAATCATGCAGCCGCAGTACCAATTTTTAACCCCTGGGTGGAGAGAATGTGCGGGTGGGAGACACGGAAAAGCGTCTCTGAAATTTCCGGGAGGGACCGGGATTTGAACCCCTGACCTTCGGCCTGATAGTCAAGCGCGTTACTACTAGACCACCGCCACCTGCAATATATCCTCCATTTCATAAATATTGTTTACATACATGTCAAGGTAGAGTTAGATGAATATTACAAGAAGTTTATTCTGAAAAGTTTTTTTTCAATTTGACCTTAGCTGAAGCACCATCTTGTAATTGGTGTCAATCAACGTGTGCGCTCTCAATCTTCTTTCATTTGGGTAAGAAGAAAACGGAATTCGCGTGTCAATTGCAAATACAAATGTACAGGTCTAATAAATGAATAAATAAACACGGTATCTAGGAATGAATATGCTTGAATTAAGATACGTTTACGTATGTAAATCAGCAAATTAATTAATTCCCCACTTGCATTCACTGCAGTTTTGCAGAGACCACTACATTATCGATGTTTAGAGAGAGAAAATGTTAAATACCTTAGACAGCATAAAAATATGACAGGGAGATAACGCATGTGAGTGTTTCTGAAATACATCGATGGATCGATATTGTTCAGGAATGTAATGGTAAAAGAATCAGACGAAGCCCAATAGAGTATATTATCAGGACCAATGCTTCCAGTGAAGGCTAATGATGAGAATCATTCTGGTGGAAGATGGACTCCGAACCAATCGGAACATCACATCAACTTCTAAGAGATGCTAGCCATCTTTTACAGTTTAAAGTTTCTTTGAAGAGTAATAGCAAATGTACATATACAGGTTCAAATTGATAGTAATGTTGCAAAGTCATATATCAACAATATGGGAGTCATGTGCTCTTCTGATAGGAACATATTGTCCAATGATATTTCGGAATGGTGTTTTCAAACAAATCTTTCCTGAAGGCATTTTTCAGATTCAACTGAATCGAAGTTGAAACTTGATATTTTCCTTAAGATTTGTTCTCAGTTTTTTAACCCTGGTATAGATATGTTTGCCTCTACACCAAAAGATGACTCGGCGTAGTCCTCAAGGGTCGAGGTGTTCCAACGACAGCTATTGACACCATCATCAGTTCATGGAGCAGAGGAACCAGGAAACAGCATGACTTGGCGTCGCGTGGCGCAGTCGGTACCTTTGGGGTTTGTTGGGGAGAAAGACCCTATATCTGCATCTGAAGATACAGTGTTGACATATTTGGGTTTCTTGGTGTATCTAGGTAAATCATATAGTGTCGTTAATCTCCATAAGGAAATGTTGTTGCAGCTTTTAAAATTTTGTGGCGAACATGGTGTGATTCTCTAGTTCTTATTCCAAGGTTTATGAAAGGTATTTCCTTAAAAGTTCTACCCAAACCCAGGTACAGCAGAACATGGAATGTGCAACAAGTATTGAGTTAATTGAAAAGAATTCAAATCTGTGAGAATGACTTACGAAAAAGTTACGATTAATGACTTTAAAAAACAGTTGCCTGTTTTTCAACAGGGACTCGTTCCCAGAGTTTGGTGGCTTTGAAAGTCTCTAACATTGTCAAGCAGAACAACTGTATATCTTTCCATTTTACTGAATTATGAAAAATACCACTAAGCAGGGTAAACGTTTTTCTTTGAATATTCAGCATTTTAAGGATGCAAATAAATGTCCAATGCATTGTGTTCTTGACTATTTACGCCAGACTTCTTCTGTGAGGGGATGCGATCAGTTACTGATTTCATTTTGTAGCTTTAGACCAGTGAGATGCAATATGACTCAATAAAGTGTTACAGTTATCTGGTATTGATACCAGTGTTTTCAAGGCTCGTTCATTTCGATCAGTCTCAACTTTAGCTGATTCCTTTATTGTGGTTGTTCGTTAAAGACGGCTAAACGCTTTTTATAATTTCTATTTCAGAGAGTGTGTATTCATGCTGTATTTTATTAAATTGTTATCTGCAATTATTCTGCTGAAGTCTTTAAAGATGCTATGTTATACATGTGATAAGCCGAAGGCTCGTAAAAATAACGCCCCTCATCGAAACATTTGTGAGGGATGAGAGTCGTTATTGGAATAAACCGGAGGCTGAGCATGTATCATATATCAATCACCCTGATTAGTTCTGAGTTAGCCCTCCCACTTTAGATTACAACAAAATGGGTTATTTTAAAGAATGATTGGGGGTTCACATGTGCTGGAATACTATGTCATTTCCGTTTCCTATAAAGAGAGCGTATATAGTAACGGCAAGGCGTAATGTTTACTGGTATAATCTTTAATATCCCGTGAACCAGTGAAAATGTCATTAAACGAATGCACGAGATTATGCTCCTCCGAATGGTGTATGAAGATTTGGACAGACAATGCTTTTTCACTACATCGGATTGATTATGTATAAAGCCATGCTAAATGAATCCCCCAAGTACATAGTCGACATACTTGACGAATACAGGCCTCACACAGAGTTAAGTAGTTCAGTGTCATTGGTTGTACCAAGCCGTCGTATGGTAAAATACGATGAGAAGGTTCAGGCATGCAGCACCGAAACTCTGAAATTCTCTACCCTCAGACATTAGAGACACAACCTCACAGGCATGTTTCAAAAGATGTCTGAAATCGCATTTCTTCAACACTTATTACTAGCAGTTTAGGAAACGTAGCTAATAATTACAAATTATTGTAACTGTTGCTTAGTCACATCGTTCTGATCCTGCCACTCTCTGAACCCCTTTAAAACATAATGCTCTACAAATGTACATATGGAGTGAACATCCATACTCTTCTATGGATTTATAGGGAATCCCATTGCTGTTGTACCTGCGTTGGTGTGTCAGTGGGGTTCCCCTGTCCAGACTTTCAGTTGTCAGGGTACAAGGGAACGAGCGCTGTTGTCAAACGGGGCATCCCTATATGTCTGGTACCTCGGGTATGACCAGTTGTCATTGTCAAACAGGGCATCTTATACCACGCTGGTACCTTGGGAGTCTTGCTGGCATTGATACGCTGCCCTCAACTAGTGCCAGGGATTCCTGTTAAGCTAACCAAGGTTCCTTAATTTGGTTTACCAACGAACTGGGTCATTTAATATATTGGCAGTGGGCAGGTTAAACATGTACTGTACCGAATATTGTTTGGTAGTTATTTCATTATCCGAGATCACTGGTTTGGAACAAAGAAGTATATCAATAATTATAGAATTTATAACAATGAGAAGGTGTCTGAATAGCATAGAACGACTTACAGTAGTAATTAGATAAGAAAGGAAGTCAATGAGGTTGTGCAGGTATTCTTCATGTAACATGAAGGGAGGAAGAGGATAGCAAGAATGTAATATTTTATAGTTCCGCTTTCTCTCTTTGTGTTTAGGTTGTTTCCTAAATAATTAATAATTTACTCCTTTTAACCCTTTCGCTGCCAATGTCGCATCTGTGATTACCTATGCAAACAGTTTGGATCCAGATGAGACGCCGAGTAACTCGGCGTCTCATCAGGATCCAAACTGTTTGTTACTGTTACTATGTTTTTAAAACAAAAATGAAGAAAATTAAAAAAAATGAAAATTTGTAGCAGACGACAAAGTTTGCAGACAACAAACTAATAAATGAATAAATAAACACGGTATCTAGGAATGAATATGCTTGAATTAAGATACGTTTACGTATGTAAATCAGCAAATTAATTAATTCCCCACTTGCATTCACTGCAGTTTTGCAGAGACCACTACATTATCGATGTTTAGAGAGAGAAAATGTTAAATACCTTAGACAGCATAAAAATATGACAGGGAGATAACGCATGTGAGTGTTTCTGAAATACATCGATGGATCGATATTGTTCAGGAATGTAATGGTAAAAGAATCAGACGAAGCCCAATAGAGTATATTATCAGGACCAATGCTTCCAGTGAAGGCTAATGATGAGAATCATTCTGGTGGAAGATGGACTCCGAACCAATCGGAACATCACATCAACTTCTAAGAGATGCTAGCCATCTTTTACAGTTTAAAGTTTCTTTGAAGAGTAATAGCAAATGTACATATACAGGTTCAAATTGATAGTAATGTTGCAAAGTCATATATCAACAATATGGGAGTCATGTGCTCTTCTGATAGGAACATATTGTCCAATGATATTTCGGAATGGTGTTTTCAAACAAATCTTTCCTGAAGGCATTTTTCAGATTCAACTGAATCGAAGTTGAAACTTGATATTTTCCTTAAGATTTGTTCTCAGTTTTTTAACCCTGGTATAGATATGTTTGCCTCTACACCAAAAGATGACTCGGCGTAGTCCTCAAGGGTCGAGGTGTTCCAACGACAGCTATTGACACCATCATCAGTTCATGGAGCAGAGGAACCAGGAAACAGCATGACTTGGCGTCGCGTGGCGCAGTCGGTACCTTTGGGGTTTGTTGGGGAGAAAGACCCTATATCTGCATCTGAAGATACAGTGTTGACATATTTGGGTTTCTTGGTGTATCTAGGTAAATCATATAGTGTCGTTAATCTCCATAAGGAAATGTTGTTGCAGCTTTTAAAATTTTGTGGCGAACATGGTGTGATTCTCTAGTTCTTATTCCAAGGTTTATGAAAGGTATTTCCTTAAAAGTTCTACCCAAACCCAGGTACAGCAGAACATGGAATGTGCAACAAGTATTGAGTTAATTGAAAAGAATTCAAATCTGTGAGAATGACTTACGAAAAAGTTACGATTAATGACTTTAAAAAACAGTTGCCTGTTTTTCAACAGGGACTCGTTCCCAGAGTTTGGTGGCTTTGAAAGTCTCTAACATTGTCAAGCAGAACAACTGTATATCTTTCCATTTTACTGAATTATGAAAAATACCACTAAGCAGGGTAAACGTTTTTCTTTGAATATTCAGCATTTTAAGGATGCAAATAAATGTCCAATGCATTGTGTTCTTGACTATTTACGCCAGACTTCTTCTGTGAGGGGATGCGATCAGTTACTGATTTCATTTTGTAGCTTTAGACCAGTGAGATGCAATATGACTCAATAAAGTGTTACAGTTATCTGGTATTGATACCAGTGTTTTCAAGGCTCGTTCATTTCGATCAGTCTCAACTTTAGCTGATTCCTTTATTGTGGTTGTTCGTTAAAGACGGCTAAACGCTTTTTATAATTTCTATTTCAGAGAGTGTGTATTCATGCTGTATTTTATTAAATTGTTATCTGCAATTATTCTGCTGAAGTCTTTAAAGATGCTATGTTATACATGTGATAAGCCGAAGGCTCGTAAAAATAACGCCCCTCATCGAAACATTTGTGAGGGATGAGAGTCGTTATTGGAATAAACCGGAGGCTGAGCATGTATCATATATCAATCACCCTGATTAGTTCTGAGTTAGCCCTCCCACTTTAGATTACAACAAAATGGGTTATTTTAAAGAATGATTGGGGGTTCACATGTGCTGGAATACTATGTCATTTCCGTTTCCTATAAAGAGAGCGTATATAGTAACGGCAAGGCGTAATGTTTACTGGTATAATCTTTAATATCCCGTGAACCAGTGAAAATGTCATTAAACGAATGCACGAGATTATGCTCCTCCGAATGGTGTATGAAGATTTGGACAGACAATGCTTTTTCACTACATCGGATTGATTATGTATAAAGCCATGCTAAATGAATCCCCCAAGTACATAGTCGACATACTTGACGAATACAGGCCTCACACAGAGTTAAGTAGTTCAGTGTCATTGGTTGTACCAAGCCGTCGTATGGTAAAATACGATGAGAAGGTTCAGGCATGCAGCACCGAAACTCTGAAATTCTCTACCCTCAGACATTAGAGACACAACCTCACAGGCATGTTTCAAAAGATGTCTGAAATCGCATTTCTTCAACACTTATTACTAGCAGTTTAGGAAACGTAGCTAATAATTACAAATTATTGTAACTGTTGCTTAGTCACATCGTTCTGATCCTGCCACTCTCTGAACCCCTTTAAAACATAATGCTCTACAAATGTACATATGGAGTGAACATCCATACTCTTCTATGGATTTATAGGGAATCCCATTGCTGTTGTACCTGCGTTGGTGTGTCAGTGGGGTTCCCCTGTCCAGACTTTCAGTTGTCAGGGTACAAGGGAACGAGCGCTGTTGTCAAACGGGGCATCCCTATATGTCTGGTACCTCGGGTATGACCAGTTGTCATTGTCAAACAGGGCATCTTATACCACGCTGGTACCTTGGGAGTCTTGCTGGCATTGATACGCTGCCCTCAACTAGTGCCAGGGATTCCTGTTAAGCTAACCAAGGTTCCTTAATTTGGTTTACCAACGAACTGGGTCATTTAATATATTGGCAGTGGGCAGGTTAAACATGTACTGTACCGAATATTGTTTGGTAGTTATTTCATTATCCGAGATCACTGGTTTGGAACAAAGAAGTATATCAATAATGATAGAATTTATAACAATGAGAAGGTGTCTGAATAGCATAGAACGACTTACAGTAGTAATTAGATAAGAAAGGAAGTCAATGAGGTTGTGCAGGTATTCTTCATGTAACATGAAGGGAGGAAGAGGATAGCAAGAATGTAATATTTTATAGTTCCGCTTTCTCTCTTTGTGTTTAGGTTGTTTCCTAAATAATTAATAATTTACTCCTTTTAACCCTTTCGCTGCCAATGTCGCATCTGTGATTACCTATGCAAACAGTTTGGATCCAGATGAGACGCCGAGTAACTCGGCGTCTCATCAGGATCCAAACTGTTTGTTACTGTTACTATGTTTTTAAAACAAAAATGAAGAAAATTAAAAAAAATGAAAATTTGTAGCAGACGACAAAGTTTGCAGACAACAGAGTCTGGCAGCGAAAGGGTTAACGTCTCCTGTAGGAACCCTCTGATCTACGTCTGCTCTGTTTGCTATGGAATAGAACTGATTCAGTAGTTTCAAATGCGTAATTATAAAAACAAATGCTAATTATTGATCGCCGCACTAATGAAATGTTCAAAAGTATTTACCCATGTAGGAGGGGTAGCGACAAGTTTTACAAAGTCTATTCCGCGTCAAAGTCGCAGAATTGAAGCCGGGTCAAAACTGCCAAGTTGGTCCGAAATTGTGCCGTCGTGCACCTGTTTGCGGTGCTCTCGTTCTACATTATGCCCTTCAGAGATTTTGACATATTACAGTTTTGTTTAATGACCATTGTTTATTGTCCAAAAATGTTGACAGAAGTAATACATACATCAGTATATTTATACACGTGATATACACATGTTAAGTCATGAATAGATTCAAACTCTTTGCTAGTGCCTTTATATGTGAAAGCGATATATCCTAAATATTTATCCTCTTACGTTTTGGTATCGTCAATATGCCTCTGAACCAATCAATGACCGCCCTAGATATTTGTGTCAAGTTTCAAGTGATACTTCCAACAATCCATATGTCATAATAGTTTTACCAGGTATTTACTTATTACAGTTTGCAACAGAGTTCTTTATCATCATGCCATAGTATATTTTCTTGTTTACACAGTTATTTGTTTCATAATAAATGACTATATTTTTTAATTATAGCCTTGTCTCTTTATTATCACCTTTTTAGAGAAGGGGAGTAGGATATTCATTTATCCTCAATTATTTTAGCTCACCAGAGCACGAAGTGCTCATGCTGAGCTTTTAGGATCGTTGGATGGCTCTCGTCTGTTGTCCGTTGAGATAAAACATTTTGCACTTGATCTCTAAGTAAATTGGTTTGTGTTTTGCCCTGCATGAAATTTAGGTCAATCTCGAATATGGGTCATCGTGGCTCAAAAACTAGGTCACTAGGTCAAATCTTGTTAACGCTCTAGAGGCTACAAATCTTATTGGATCTTACTGAAATTTTATCAGAATGTGTGTCCATGAAATCTAGGCCAAGTTCGAATATGGGTCATGTCGGATCAAAACCTAGGTCACTAGGTCAAATCTTACAAAATCCTAAACACTCTGGAGGCCACATTTTGCACTTGATCTTTAAGTAAATAGGTTTTTGTATTGGCCCTGATGAAATCTAGGTCAAGTTCGAATATGAATCGCATGCAGTCATAAACTAGGCCATTAGGTCAAATCATAGAAATATCTTGTTCACACTCAAGTGGCTACAAATGTTATCAGATCTTACTGAAATTTTATCAGAATGTTTTTCCACAGGCAATCTTGGTCAAGTTCAAATATGGGCCATGTCGGGTTCGAAACTAGGTCACTACGTCATTACACTCTAGAGGCTTCATATCTCGTTCGGTTTTTAATGAAATGTTGTATTTCAATTGTCTTAACGAAACAGTTCCTAATTAAAAACCTTCCTTGTACACAAATTTCGCGGCGATCCGATGCCTTGCATCAGTATTCGTCTTGTAATATTAGTTACACGGTTATTTGGCAGGGTGTACGGGCGGGTATGACCGGGTTAGATTCCGTATTTCCTGATGCGTTATACCAGCCCGTACATCCTGCCAAATTACCGTGTAACGAATTTATTACCAGTCAGAGATCCGATTTACCTAATTAAGAAACGAACAACTCTTATTTTGCTGACATTAGATCTCTAATTGTATGACGACATGACAAAGAAAACATGATGTCATCACAGAGCAAATATGACGTCGTCTCAGAGCAATTTCGAAAGAGGAATTGAAACTTCACTTGTTAACATTAACAGTAACACGTTGTACTGACAATCTGATAGTGTTAAATTGAGGAACGTATGAGGTACAGTGTTTTACGTTTATTATCGATTATTTGGTCGTAATCCATCCAGAATTATTGGAGTAAGGACGATATGAAATTTCGAATCGACGCTAAAAAAAACAAAAACGAATGACGTCACACGTCAATTTTGAATAATTCCGTATTCTCCGTGGAAGCCGCTGAATACGGTACTGTACACCCCGGCAGTTTTTGGCAAACTGACCAATCAAATTCCAAGGATTTACTCTGACTGGTAATATAAAATTCGGTAAGTCATTATTTCTTCCATAAGTATTCATAGATTAAAGGAATCTCATGTGGGAATCATCCTCATAGCAAACGCACCAGGCTATAGCATGATTTAAGGACACATTATTAGTGTCAAATGGATGGCGAATGGGGTAAGCTGAACTCAACTATGGTGTCACTTTTACAATTTTATTACGTTACATTAAACAAAGCAAAACTCTGATCGATCAGAATAAGAAACTATCTATGCAATATCTGAGTCTATTAATGTTCTTAAGGCTAGCACTACTCAATTTAAAGTCTACACTGTCACTTCACTTGCACTAGTATGTCTATATGTTACTCTGCCGACTGATGGCGTTCCCATATCTATACGCCACTACAAACAATGGTCTCAGTCCACACTCCGTCCTTGGACTTCTCCGTCACAACACACTCCGTGACACACCATGTCATAGCTACTCCACCAAAGCTACTCTACTCTACACTGTACAATGGTCCATTTCACCACAGCTTACTCCACCACAGCCCCCTTCACCATAGCCACGTGGACCTATGCCCCAAGGGTCCTTGTCCAGGGTACCACAGATTATATACAGCTGTTAAATATGATGCTGTAATAACACTTAAACTCTAAATTAAGGCAAATTATTTAAACATTTGCCATGTGCTTTTCTTCAATGTACATGCACCTAGCTAGTGTAATCGTCTGCTGTACACTGCCAACTGACCGGTGGTCTCACACAGAGAGAATACATGCCTAGCTAGTGGTCAGCAAAGCGTAACACAAGATCATTTTACCCTATGCATGAATTTACATTATCAGGTCACTTTACAACTGCACTGGGTTAAAAACAGGTATAACTAAAGATAACAAGAAATATCTTTTAAAAAAGATATTCAGCGGCATTCAAATATTGACACAATGTACAAAACAATCTCTGCAATATTTATTTCAATGTTTGGAGATTCGACAAGTACAGAGAACTATATCTATGAAGGGTTGCATGTTATTATACTAGCAGAGAAGCATGCAATGAAAATGAATTGGAGTAGAAGAAGCATTTATTGAACTATTTCAAGTTGCCTTTATAGGAAATCACTTTTAAAATGTACGATGTCAAAGTAATGTTTTAAAACTATCTCAAGTTAGTTCTTTAGTTTACCTTTTATAAAATGTACATGAAAGCGCTCATATTTGTATTGATATGAAGATAAGAGATTGAATACACTTTAAAGCATAACGTTTTTGTTTGTGCAGAGTCTGTAATTCCATAAAGAACTGTATTTATTTAGCCTAGATCAACGCTTTAATCGACTTGTGTGCATCATCATTAATGACATCATTAACTGAATCTACATGTATTTTTAAAACAATATAGCCTACTCTATGAGCCCAAGCCCCATGTGATAGAGTCATAGTAATAGCCTTCAGTAAGTAGCTTTATATCAAAGAGAGCCAACAACCAGAGTCTCGGTGTTTTGGTCGGGGATAGTAATTAATACTATTAATACCACTACTCTAATATTATACTAAACAACCCTTCTTCTTTATTTCCTATAGCACTGCCTGTGAATTATGGTGGTTTCGGCAAACTACCTGTTCGTCAAAGTGGACTTATGATCAAATGTTGTATTAATTGATAGCAAAATGATAGTAAAGGTTTGAAAGTTCAATAGAGGTTTCGACAAACTGGTAATATTGCTCAGCAACCATTACCATGAGGTGATAAATATCAGTACATCAGTACTTTGATTTTATGGGAATTTCCAGGTCTTAAAATCTATTTTAAGAAAACAGAACTTTCGACAGTCGACAGTCTTCGGTCCCATGCTAAATATCTGCGTAAATAATTACTTTCTGTACTATATGGCGTTTTGACTGAACTCTAAGAAGTTTATAGAACATGTCTGTGTAACATGGTGCCTTACATGTGTTGTGATTATGTTAATTATTGCATTAAATTCAATTTGCGAGACCGAAGCAGCTAATTATCATAAAACATGGTGTTTGAAATAACTGCAATATCGTAATAATTACCCCAGGAAATTCGCCACGTTAGTAGACTGTATATCAGAATTTTACATAGTTTCGCAATGTGTAGAGGCATATAAAAAGGTTGTATGCCAGTCAAGGTATTCACTAATGAAAATACAGTTTACTACTAGGTCATATGCAAATTACAATGTAACAGTTTCACATTGGTGGAAAACTAGAACAAAAGTGAAAATAGACAGCTAGCCGCTGAAAAAATACTGTAATGTGACAATTAGACCATTTGTTCTGGCCGTTATACGCTGTTTTGTAGATGTAGCATGACATTTGATAATAACAGAAATAGGAAAATGACCTAAGTTGTGGTTTTAAAATGTGTCCTTGAACAACGACTAACTGCAGCAGTTAAACGGTTAATAATTGCACACTTAGCTTTACCATTTCGACCGTAGGTCTTCTAACTCAGATTTCGAAGGAGATTTTCTATTTGTTTTCCAAACACGTGATATGCGATAGTTTTCCTAAATATGTTTTCCTCGTCAAAATATTGATCATATATCTGATTTGTCGCGCTGTGCATGGGAAATAGTAGCTAGATGTAACCTTTAACAGGCTACGAACTACATACATTTATTCAAACAATATCTATCCAGATCGCGTGCCCAGATACAGGTATAACACTAAGTAATCCAACCAGGGCCAACTCGTTTTCAAACTAAAGTGGTATTGTAAAGGAATGCAGAGAAATCAGTAGTATTATAAACGAAGCAGGTAAGGTAATATCACCTTAACCCTTTCCTCCATGATTATACATGTGAGAAATAATGACGACATGAATATTAATTAGATAATTTTGTTATAATTACACATGGACACATGAATTTTAGTCATAGCAAAGACTGTAGAATATCATATATATTATATCATAAGCAAGCAGAACATCCACCGATCAGACGGCTCCTGCAGGGTCTGGGTCTACTCTGTCTGCAAAGGCGTAGAAAGTATTTATGGACTAAAGGGTTAAGAAATAGTATATACTGAATCATGGATGTTTGTCGAACTGGAGTTTCGAACGAGGCAGACCATGAACTCGCTATACAAAGGTTAATCACTTGCATACTCAAGTTGTAAATCTGTTGTTGACATCAGTAATTAAGCATAATTATTCTATCCGCACTCATCAAATTATTGTGATGAATAGTTTGGGTCCTGATAAGGTGGCGAAAAGGGTTGTTTATGTGTGAAAGATAAAGGGAAATTCTCAGTTTTTGGACATACAAGTTTACCTTAACTCTTTTTAATTTGAAATGGCAAAATACCCGCCCCCCTCTCTTTTCGGCAAAAAGTTTGGACACATAATGTTAGCGAAACATACGGACGAATGTACGGACAATAGCAAGGCTATATGCCTCATACCTTGTGGGACATAATCAAGCTAGCACTTAAAAGTATAGAAACATGATAATGCCATTATAAAAAGACTGCACATCACTATTTTGGCAATAACTATGTCTGCTTATTTATTTGATTGGTATATAAAATGGAACATGTATAAAGCTGATGTTTAACTGATTACTTAGCTTGTAAAAGGACAGTATTTATAGGTCTACATGTTGTATATTTTGGTACTGCTATACTTTTTGTATTATCACTAGGCACCATGCCCTGTGTATGAACCAATACCTGTCCTAATACATATTAACTGGCTTTCAATTTTCACAAAAGAATGTTGGCCTAAAAGGTTCAATATTTTGATAGCAAAGAGTCTGTACAAATGTCACTCCAAGGAGGGGGGGGGGGCGATACAACCTTGCGATGTGAGGGCATTGCATTCAACGTGTCAAAAATATTCTGGCTACGCTCCTGCATCTTGTTTATAAGTTTTGCTTATTATTATTGTTATTATTATACCACGTTTATATAGCGCTCTTTTCACACTGGATATGTGCGTTCAAAAGCGCTTTACATGGATGAAATCACTAGCCGGAAACGATCCGCATGATTATCTATCCAGACAATGAAAGATATATATACAATATATATGAAATCGCTAGCCGGAAGGAACTACATGATTTTCCATCCGGTCAGTGAAATATATGCAAAATATATACAATAGATATGAAATCACTATCCGCAAGGAATAGCATAAACTGTATTAACAAACTTCATACAGACAAGTTGACTGAAAGCCATGCTCATCAATATCAAAATTAGAATACTCTGTATTAACAAAACTTGATACAGACAAGTTGACTGAAAGCCATGCTCATCGAAATCACAAATTAGAATAATCTATATTAACAAACTTGATACAGACAAGTTGACTAAAAGCCATGCTCATCAATATCATAAATTAGAATAAATGGGCTGACTGAAAATCATTCCATTTATATGACTATTGGGTCAACTGTTAGCTTGATAGGTTGGCTGAAAGCCATTCCTATCCTGAACTCAGTTGCCAATGTACGTGACTACTGCATGGGTCAACTGTTAGCTTAATAGGTTGACTGAAAGCCATTCCTATCCTTAGCTTAGTTGCCACTGTGCACGACTATTGGGTAACCTATTAGCTTAATAGGTTGGTTGAAAGCCATTCCTATTCTAACACAAAACTATCCTAGTAACAAATGTTGAATAAATGCGTTTTCAGACACCTTTTGAAACATGCCAGTGACCTTGCGTCTCTAATGCCTGAAGGTAGAGCATTCCAAAGTCTCGGAGCTGCATGCATGAAACTTCTCTCACCGTATTTTACCTTACGACTTTTTGGCACAACCAACGACAATGATCTACTTGCTGACCTTAACTTTGTGCGCGGCTTTGTATACGTCAAGCATGTCGACAATATACATGGGACATGCATTGTGCATGGCTTTTTACGTAAGAATTTTGAATTCAATCCGATGTTGAACCGGAAGCCAGTGAAGTTCCTTCAGAACCGGCGTGATATGATTATATCGAGGAGTTCTGGTTATGATGCGGGCTGCTGTGTTTTGCACTCTTTGAAATTTCCGCAGTGAGTTGTTTGAAATTCCATGCAGCAGTGAATTGCAGTAGTCTATTTTCGATGTAATAAGAGAGCTTACCAAAGTCTTGGTAGCATCAGGTGAGAGGTACATTCTGATATGGCCTATTTGTCGGAGCTGTGCATAACTAGACCTACACACGGAATTGACATGTGATGTCATATCCATTTGTGAATCGAGCCATGCGCCGAGATTCTTTATACACAAAGATGGCCTTATTTTAGAGGGTCCTACTTGCACACTAACCTCTGCAGGTACTTTCGTGTTTTTTGTATGAAACAGAATGACCTCAGTCTTGTCAGTATTGAGCTTCAGCATGTTCTGATGCATCCAAGAGACTACTTGTTTGAGACAGTCCTCAACTCGCGATAAAGCCTCTAGTTGACAGGAAATGCCCTTGGGCTTAAATGACAGGTATAACTGTGAGTCATCGGCATAGAAATGGTGATTAAGCCCATGGTTTCTGCAGATTGAGCCGACATGTTTCGTATACATTATGTAGTGTTTCGGTCCTAGGACGGAACCCTGTGGCATGCTATATTACATTTTAACTGGGGTGGTGGACAGTTCTCCATCTACTGAGACTATTTGATAGCGGTCATTCAGATAGGAGGTTATCCACTCAAGAGGTTTTCCAATAATTCTGAAGTCTTTTCCCAGGCGTTTTAGCAGAGTTTCATGATCGATAGTGTCAAATGCAGCCGATAAGTCGAGCATGACCAGAACTGTTATTTCGTGCATAGACTTTGTCCTGGTTATAGCTTTCTTATTCACTGACATATTTCAGATTTGATTTGACACGCATCTTAATCACATGTATGAGATTCAAAACACTTGTTTTAATTGTTCTCCCACTTCCTTTGTGTTCCCTGTACTAAGTAAGGCTTGACATACACACATGTACATCTATTTTCTTTTAATTTCTGGTAATGGAAGAAATCAGAACTATTTTATTTAATAAACAGTGTAATCCAATTCAAAATAAAAAGTGAACGTATTATGAAAATAACTGCATATTACGACTACAAAAAGTGGTCGATAAATCATTGGTTCTATAATTTTGCAAACAAATTAAACCCAGAATAATAACAAGATCAGTGTAAAGAAAAGAGATATCATCAACACAATGAGACGCCTATTTACTCGACCTGTCATCTGAATCCAAACTGCTTGCATGTGGATGTCCGTCTTCATGGCACTGACTGGGTCTAGGTATAACGGACTCACACTCATTAGCATATAGGTATAGTGAGTAGTTAGATAACATAACTCCCATATTATATACAGTAATCTCGTTCAAACGGAAAATTGGAACCCATCGATTTTCGATGTCAGGAAATATATGCTGGTGAAATCCTTTGGCAATGATTGGTATAGCATCCAGTGCATGGTTTGGTTTGAGTCTTTGCGTACGGGCGTTTATGTGTTAAAACGGAAGTTAGCAAGGGTAAAACAAGTGAAATAAGTGTGTATAATACATGCTTAATGATCAAGAGGCTGACAACGTTATTATAATTATCAGAGCAATAGATAAAGGTGCGTACTCTAATTAACTTTTAATGTGCAAAAATACGTTGCTGTCACGACCGTTCCTGCTAAGAAAAAGAGTATTTTGATATCAGCTTTTAGATTTACCCTCACGTACATGAAAATGACTTTCTATTGTTTCTCTCCAATCCATAAATAGTTATGTAAGCCATCATGGCTTTTAATAATATTAATTGTTAGAATAACACACGGACGATGGAAGTTTTAGTTATGGCATAAAATGCAGAATCATATCAAGATTTTATAATAAGCAAACAGATAGCAGACTGATATTCTGATCTGGGTATTCTCTGTTCGCAAAGGCGGAGACATGCGTATTTATTGAGTAAAGGGTTTAACCTTTTACTCCATGAATATTCATTTCAGAAATATTTACCCTTTCCCTGTTCTATGTTTATTCAAAATTTCAATATCTACTGAATATTTATTAACAAACTAGTTATATAGAAATATAAGACTAGTTACCAGAAATATGGAAGGTGGAACATTGTAGACATTTTAGAAAGCAAAGAAACAGAACTATCAAATTCTATTAGCAAACAGAGGCTAGGAGCCGTCTGATCTGGGTCTACTCTGTTTGCAAATGCGTGAAAACACGTTTATATGAGGGAAATAGGTAATGAGTTGAATTCTTGAAATCGCATTATAAACAAAGGTATTTTGGCAAATGCAGAAACTTTGGAATCAGATCTATACTATATCTCAAGCAAACAGAGCAGACCCTGATAAGACAGCAGGAGCCGTCTGATCTGGGTCTACTCTGTTTGCAAAGGCGTAGAAAGGCATATTTATGCAGTAAATGGCTAAAACATCATACCTGAAATCAATTAAGACAACAATCCAAGACGATCCAGCGCACTATTTGTCATTCATACTCCTCTGGCAAAGCATCTCTAATCACTGTGAATGGACTTTATTGTTTTAAACAATTAATGATCACTACACTTAAAAACAGCAATCGAAGGGTTAAACACCAGTGTATGCACCATTGTATGCGTCGGAAGACATCAGACCTTCTCATGTCGAAAACATAACGTCTGCAATCCCACTTAGTTTTTACAGTTTAACCTTTAGCCTGCTGAGCAAATTAATTTATGTTCACCTACCACATTTTCAAAATTCAAGCTATAATCAATTTGTCTACCAAAATGCAATCAGGTTGTCAAACAGTTTGGATCCTGGTGAGACGCCGAGGTATTTACTCATCCATCCGCACATATCAGGCTAAAGGTTAAATGCTCTTAGAAGCGATTGGCCGAGTGTAAAATAGTTTAGAACTTGATGAGACGCCGAGTTATTTGGCGTCCAATCAGGATCCAAGCTGTTTGCAAAAGCTTAGCATGAGAAGGGTGAAACATTTTTTTTCTGCTAAATTTTCTCACTTAAGTGCGACCTGGCTGACGTTTGCTTCCGGTCTTGAGACCGGGTACTCATTAGGATCTATAAGTTGCCAGTTGTTTGTCAAAAATTTGAACGAAGTAAATATTGCTGTAGATGATTTTACTGCTGGATTACGACCCAATAATCCAATGCAACCGGTGTAAAAGCAATGAAGTGTTTGATATATATATCTGAACATTTCGGGAGTTCAGCTGGTTTAAATTGTTTACATATGGATATAGGGTTTCAGCAAGGCAATTGTTTGTCATGTACTATTCGTTGGTACACTTCAGGTAAAGTTCAACGGTGTTTCGTGTACCCTCTATTTGACGTCATCAGTTTGTGTGATTCATCTAAAAATAGTACTGGAATTCCCCTTTAAACATACTGCAAGTCTAATAAAGATCTGACATAATGGATGGATTTTCATGTTACCCTTTCTTTATTTTAAAACATTAAAGTGACATGAGATTATTGCTATTTCATATGGAGTTTCATGTTACCACCTCTTTAGCTTTGACACATTAAGGCGATGCATGCGATTCCTGACATGCTGTAAGGAGTTTCATGTTTCCATGTATTTAGCGTTGGTATATTAAGGTGAAATGAGATTCCTGGCACGCTGTAAGGTATTTCATGTTACCCCATTTTAGCATTCATTGATACATTTAGGTGATATCAGATTCCTGACATCTGTAAGGAATTTCATGATGTTACCCTTTCTCTAGCTTTGATATATTAACAGTTTTTTTTAGTTTTTGTGACATGATATAACGAGTTTCAAATTGCACCTTCTTTAGCTGTGATAAGTTAAAGCGACGTAAGATTCCTAACATGCTGGACGCATTTTCATGTTACCCCTTCTTAAGCTTTGATATTAATATGACATGAGATTCCTGACATGATGTCATGAGTTAAACTTTATACCTTCTTTAGCTTTGATAAATTAAGGTGACATGATATTCCTGACGTGTTGTAAGGAGTTTCATGTTACCCTTTCTTTATACAAAAGGTGACACAAGAGTTCTGAATGCTGTATGGAGTTTCATGTACCTCTTTTTTGGGTTGATGCCTTAAGATGACATAAGATTCCTGATATGCTGTAAGGAGTTTTATGGTACCCTTTCTGAGCGTTAATACATTTAGGTGACATGAGATTACAGACATGCTGTAAGGAGAATCATTTTATCATTTCTTTAGCTATGTTACATTAAGGTGACATGAAATTCCTGACATGCTGTGAGGAGTTTCGTGTTACTCTTTCTATGATTTGATACGGTAAGGTAACATAAGGTTCCTGGCATGGTGTAATGAGTTTCAAATTACACTTACTTTAGCTTTGATAACTTAAAGTGACATGAGATTCCTGACATGCTGTAAGGGATCTCATGTTATCCCTTCTTTAGATTGAATACATTAAACTGACATGAGGTTCCAATGTTATAATGAGTGCCATATCACTACGTCTTTAGCAGTGATACATTAAGGTGAAATGAAATTTCTGACGCGCTGTAAGGAGTTTTATGTCAACACTTCTTCAGCGTTGATACACCAAGGTGACATTAGATTTCTGATATGGTGTAAGGAGTTTCATGGTGACATTTTTTTAGCTTTGATAGCAATGATCCAGAGTTACTCGGTGTCTGATCATAATCAAAAAGTTTGACATTCGTATTAAAGTTCCTCAAACTGGACAATACTTACGTATGAACATGCAAAACTAATTTATTACATGTTATCAACATTATAGAATATTGGCCAAAATCATCTATCTTTCTACAATCGTATATAAACTACATGTGTGTGTGTTATTGTTGTAGGGGGTCTTTTTTGTTCTTATTTAAAAAAAAAAATATAACGCGATCTGGGACTAAACTATAAACAAATGTTTTATATTGACATGACGTCTGCAATAATTGCAAGCACATGCCTATTTGACAAGCCATCAACAAAGGCATAGCCGCGACATAAGTGTGCAAGCCAAATCCCTATATAGTGATAAGGTCTACGAAACGACTTTAGGTTTACTATATAAATCAAAATATAAATAAATCACGCTAGGGGTGTGAGCAGTGTTGCACATTCAATTACTGCTCATGAACAGACTCAATAAAAAATGCAATTTTCTCTTTTTGTGTTCCAAGTTTTGCTTTCGGGGGATCACAACCCTTCAGAATTTACTATGTAAATCAAAGTCGACGAACGGGAGCGTCGACGATACAGCGTTAAATCCTTTCAAACATTATTTCAAATATGAAACACATCTTGTGTTGTATTTGATTGGATGATTTTTATTATTTCAAGTCACTTTTAACACTCGTATTTTAGTCATATCGCGACATCCAGATTATTATGGCCATGGAGGTCCCCTTGTATTGATGTATGAGTACACCATGGAAGCAATATACTGGAACCAGCTACAGAATGGCTTCATTTCCGGGTTCAAAGTTCCAAACATGTTAAGAAGAGTACATTTGCAATGCTGAATTTCAAACGGACTCGCCCATTTTCTTGACCAGTTTACATTTACTCTTGAGAATTTTGTTCTCAAAATATTTATAAGTACGACAACAGTGCAGATTTTGATTAGCGGGCTCTATAAGGGACCTTTTGATCAGGGTCTACACTGCTTGCAAACGATGTATATATACGGTTCAAGCATTGTAAGAGTAAAGCTGCTAAAACATGCCATCATAGCTGGAATAAGATGATGTCCTGGACTTAATCAGAATGTAGCCTACTAAGTACACCATAGTGTGAATTGAAATATTCATAAAATGCTTATGCTGTTGTTCTAGCACAGACAGTTTGGTGAAATGCTCTTAGCACTAAAGTTGTCCATCAGGTAACTATAGACTGTAAATTGAATTATAACAACAACATATTTTAAGTTTTTCATCTAATTTAATTGTGTCAACAAAACAGTTTCGTACACTGTCATACTACAGGCCTGTTTAACATCGTATATCAAAAGTTCAACTTAAGCAAGTCACATGGCATAGACCATACAGTAAGGTCTCAATAATAAGACAAACTCATAAAAAGGGCCTGATTTCAGTGTTAAACCATTTGCTCCATAGTCAAATATTTAAATAACCTAGGTTATATTGTGTTTAAGGCAATCCTGCTTAAAGCAAGATGAAAGTAAAACAGAAATTTCATGAGGGAGATTTCTGCTTTACTTTTATCTTGCTTTAAGCTGCCACTTTTATTCAACATCATGTTTGATTAGTGGTACCTATATGGAGGATTAGATAGAGGAGCTCCAAAACACTTGTATGAATAAACGGGTTAATGTAGGTGGTTGTTTAGCTCGTTCTCTCTTAGATTTGTTTTAGACCTAACCTCTTTGAATAAATCTACCGAAAAGGAGCAACTATGGAAAAGGAGAATTTTAGATTTGTGTAGTTTTAAAACCATTGTGAGAAATAGAGCATTTGCTCCATAGGAGCAAATGCTCTATTTGTCACAATGGTTTCAACATGTGACTTTTTTAGACGCACCAAAATGTGTCACTAAGACGGAATGTGTTAAAACATATGGTAGCTTAATGCAGGACAAAAATAATGCAAACATATTCTTCAGGAGCTCTCTGTATTACTTCTTTACTGCATTCAGCAGTCACCTTTTTACCGGTGACCATTCTTATCTACAAGTATGTCGTCAAAGAGATGGAGTACTGTACATACAAATAAGAAAAACAAGTGGGGTATTGCTACAATTTAATCATCAATGGCCAATACAACAGAAACCACAATACTGTACCCATGTCCTGCAAACAAGCAGGACAAACAAATGATTTTGTCTGCATTCCGGACTCTGCCAGTTGCTCTCCAACAAAATGACTTTTTGTGAAAGGATCTGTCACACTTTGTACACTGCATCTGTTAATGAAAAAGAAACAGTCGTCATTTTTCTGATGCGTTATAAATTTCACTTGAGATCATATCATGAACATATAAGATTCAAAAGAAAATCTCACAAATGTCACCTAAATGTATCTACCCTAAAGAAGAAGTAACAATAAACTTATTACAGCCTAACAGGAAGCTCCTGTCATCTTAATGTATCCACCCTAAAGAAGGGGTAACACGAAACTACTTACAGCGTAACAGGAGTATCATGTCACCTTAATGTATCCATTCCATCCTAAAGACGGGGTAATATGAGATTCCTCACAGCGCAGCGGGACTGTCATGTCACCTTAATGTATCCACCCTACAGAAGTGGTTATATGAAAAATCTTCCATCTTAGTAGGAATGTCAGGCCACCTTATTGTATTAACCCTTAAAAGGGGGTAACATGAAACTCCATACAGCGTAACAGAAGTATCATGTCACCTTAATGTATACACCCTAAAGAAGTGGTTACATGAAACTCCTTACAGTGTAACAGGAATTTCAGGTCACCTTAATGTATCCCTCCCCTAAAGAATGGTTTACATGAAACTCCTTTCAGCGTAACAGAATCTCATGTTACCGTAATGTATCAAAGCTAAAGAAGGGTTAACAATAAACTTCTTACAGTCTAACAGGAAGCTCCTGTCATCTTAATGTATTCACCCTAAAGAAGGTGTTACATGAACCTCCTTACAGCGTAACAGGAATGTAACCTTAATGTCAACTTTATCCATCTTAAAGACGGGGGGTAACATGAGATTCCTTACAGCGCAGCGTGATTATCATGTCACCTTAATGTATCCACCCTGATTATCATGTCACCTTAATGTATCCACCCTAAAGAATGGTTTACATGAAACTCTTTACAGCGTAACAGGAATCTCATGTCACCTTAATGTATCAAAGCTAAAGAATGGGTAACATGAAACTCCATACAGCAGATCAGGAATCTCATGTAGCCTTAATTCATCATAGCTAAAAATGGGTAATATGAAACTCCTTCCAGAATGTCAGGAATCTCGTGTAATTTTTATGTATCCACCCTTAAGAAGGGGTTACATGAAACTCCTCCCAGCATGTCAAGAATCTCGTGCCACCTTAATATATCCATCATAAAGAAGGGATCTTTTCCTGCTAGACTTTACTACTTTTTCATTTACATGATACTCGTTACAGCGAAACAGGAATCTTAGGTCACTTAAATGTAGCCACCCTAAGGATGGGGTAATATGTAACTCACAGCGTAACAGGAGTATCATATTATTATTATTATTATTATTATTATTATCATACCACATTTATATAGCGCTCTTTTCACACAGGATGTGTGCGTTCAAAAGCGCTTCACATGATTAAATTGCATGTACAGAATTGAGTATATATTATGCATATAGAATATTTAAAACAAATGAAATTTAAGATAGAGATATCAATAAAACTATCAAAAATTGAATTAATTTAAGAACTACAGATAAAAACAAAATCATCCTTTTCTGTACATTTTATGTCCGCAATTCAAGGGAAACAGACGCACACCTTGACTACCGGTATAGTGTGCCCACCCACTTATGTTACCAAACTCAAATGAAACATTATATGTACAGTGTCAGTACATCATACAGTTACGACCCAGAAACATCTGGATCGGGTTTATGTATGACATACAACACTATAAATAAGATATTGCCTTACACATGTAGGACAATGGGTTAACAGAATAGGTAAATTTTGTAGCTAATGTATATAAACAAACACAATGCAATTACAACAATTACAAACAAATCACCAATATATACACCCCGTGTGCAAAATTGGCAAAGGAGTATCGTAATATCAATCCAACCGACACTGAACGAGACAAACAATGCCGTGCCAAGCCGCGACGCAGGTGGTTTCAAAGAGATTGGGCTATCCCTACCATCAAGATCCACAAGCCAGCACAAAGCGACGCAAACATCAAGTGCCTACGAACAGTGCCCATCCAAACAACTGACAGGATATTCCCTGACCAATAATTTGCAAGTAACAAAATGCTCGATATGGGAGGGATTCGAAAAAGTCCTGTGGCCAAGGCAACAGTCATCATGATTGATAATTATTAGCTACGTTCTCTAAATTTCCCTAATAATTCCTTAGTAAAATATACCAAAGAAACATCAACTGATACTGAATGAGACACACAATGCTGGCCCGAGCCGCCATCCGAGTGGTTTCAAAAGAGAATGCGCTATCCCTACCGTCAATATCAACCACTCCGTGGCCAAGGCAACAGTCATCGCGATTAATAATCATCAGCTACACCCATTAATTTCCCTAGTAATGTCCTAGTGAAATATGCCAAAGACAAGCGTTTTTTACATCAACTGACACTGAGTGAGACACACAATGCTGTCCCGAGACGCAATCCGAATGGTTTCAACAGAGATTGGGCTATCCCTACCGTCAAGATCCACCACACAGCACAATGTGACACACGAAGTGCCCTCAAACAGTGCCCAACTAAATACCTGACAGGTAATTACTCGACTAATATCTCCCATCCTAGTGAAATATCACCTAAATGTATCCACCCTAAAGAAGTGGTTACATGAAACTCCTTACAGTGTAACAGGAATCCCAGGTCACCTTAATATATCCCCCCTAAAGAATGGTTTACATGAAACTCCTTACAGCGCAACTGGAATCTCATGTCACCTTAATGTATCAAAGCTAAAGAAGGGGTAACATGAAACTCCATACAGCATGACAGGAAGCTCATGTCACCTTAATGTATCCACCTTACAGAAGGGTAACATGAAAATCCTTACAGCATGACAGGTAGCTCATGTCACCTTATTGAATCAAAGCTAAAGAAGTAGGTAACATGAAACTCCTTACAGCGTAGCAGGAATTTCATGTCACCTTAATGTATCTACCCTAATTAAAAGGTAACATGAAACTTCTTACAGCGTAACAGGAATCTCATGTCACCTTAATGTATCAAAGCTAAAGAAGGGGTAACATGAAACTCCATACAGCAGATCAGGAATCTCATGTGACCTTAATTAATCATAGCTAAAAAGTGGGTAACATGAAACTCCTTTCAGCATGTCAGGAATCTCGTGTGATTTTTATGTATCCACCCTAAAGAAGGGGTTACATGAAACTCCTTCCAGTATGTCAGGAATCTCGTGCCACCTTAATATATCCATCATAAAGAAGGGGTCTTTTCCTGCTAGACTTAACTACTATTTCATTTACATGACACTCGTTACAGCGTAACAGGAATCTAAGGTCACTTAAATGTATCCACCCTAAGGATGGGGTAATATGTAACTCACAGCGTAACAGGAGTATCATGTCGCCTTAATGTATCCATCCTAAAGAAGTGGTTACATGAAACTCCTTACAGTGTAACAGGAATCCCAGGTCACCTTAATGTATCCCCTGTAAAGAATGGTTTACATGAAACTCCTTACAGCGTAACAGGAATATCATGTCACCCTAATGTATCAAAGTTAAAGAAGGGGTAACATGAAACTCCATACAGCATGAAAAGGAAACTCATATCACCTTAATGGACCCACCTTCAGAAGGGTAACACGAAACGCCTTACAGCATGACAGGAAGCTCATGTCACCTTAATGTATCTATCTTTCAGAAGGGTAACATGAAAATCATTACAGTATGACAGGAAGCTCATGTACCTTAATGAATCAAAGCTAAAGAAGTAGGTAACATGAAACTCCTAACAGCATGAAAAGGAAACTCATATCACCTTAATGGACCCACCTTCAGAAGGGTAACACGAAACTCCTTACAGCATGACAGGAAGCTCATGTCACCTTAATGTATCCACCTTACAGAAGGGTAACATGAAAATCCTTACAGCAGGACAGGAAGCTCATGTCACCTTAATGTATCCATCTTACAGAAGGGTAAGATGAAACTCCTTACAGCAGGTAAAAACCAATGATGGGGTTACATGAGACTCCTTACAGCAGGTCAAGAATCTCATGACACCTGGGTTAAGCAAAGGGTAACATGTAACTCCTTCCAACATGCCAGGAATCTCGTGTCAATTTAACGTATCCACCCTAAAGAAAAGGTAACATGGAACTCCTTATACAGCAGGTAAAAATCAATGAAGGGGTAACATGAAACTCCTTACAGCAGGTCAGGAATCTCATGTCACCTTTAATGAATCAAAGCTAAAGAAGTAGGTAACGTGAAACTCGTTACAGCGTAGCAGGAATCGCATGTCACCTTATTGTATCTACCCTAATTAAGGGGTTACATTAAAATCCTTACAGAATGACAGGAAGCTCATGTCACCTTAATGTATCCACCTTACAGAAGGGTAACATGAAAATCCTTACAGCATGACAGAAAGCTCATGTCACCTTAATTAATCAAAGCTAAAGAAGTAGGTAACGTGATACTCCTTACAGCGTAGCAGGAATCTCATGTCACCTTATTGTATCTACCCTAATTAAGGGGTAACATGAAATTCCTTACACAACTCAACTCATGCAGGTCAATAATCCTGTGCAGTTTGGTGACTCTAGCCCTACTGGTTTCAGAGATACGCGTGACATAAAGTGTCTCTACTGTTAAGTTATCATATCAGGGGCAATAACTCAACAACTATCACTGTAAAATATTTTAAAAAAACCAGGTGCACAAAAAATCATGCTGCTCAACATTCCTGTGAAGTTTTGAAACTCTTGCCCTAGCGGTTTCAGAGATAAATGCGACACAAAGTTTGTCTTTTTTATATTAAGTCACCAGGGGCAATACCTCAGTGAGACACAATTCAAAACCCAAGGTGCACAACAACTGATGCTGGTCAACATTCTTGTGATGTTTGGTGACTCTATCCCTAGCGGTTTTGAGATCCCACGACACAAACTAAAGTACGTCCATTTTTAAGATATCATACCAGGGGCAATATCTCCAAAGATATCACGGAGAGACAATTTAAAAACTCCCGTGCACAACAACTCTTGCTGGTCAACATTCCTGTGAAGTTTGGTGACTCTAGTCCTACTGGTTTCAGAGATACGCGAGACACAATGTTTCTCTAATTTTAAGTTATCATATCAGGGGCAATCACTCAACAATTATCAGGGGAATACAATTCAAAGACCCCGGGTCCACAACAGCTTATGCTGGTCAACATTCCTGTGATGTTTGGTGACTTTAACCCTATTGGTTTCAGAGATACGTGCGACACAAAGTTTGTGTAAATTTAAGTCGTCAGGGGCAAAGTAATCAAAGGAAGACAATTATAAAATCCCAGTTGCACAACAACTCTTGCTGATCAACATTCCTGTGAGGTTTCGGTGACTCTAACCCTACTAGTTTCAGAGATACTTTAATTTTAAGTTATCATATCAGGGGCAATTACTCATCAATTATCAGCGGGGGGGGGGGCAATTCTAAACCAAAACTTATGCTGGTCCACCTTGCTGTTAATATTTGTGACTCTAACCCTATCGGTTTTAGAGATACACGCGATAAAAGTTTGTGTAAATTTAAGTCAAACAGGGACAATAACTCAAACGTTATCAGGGGAGACAATTCAAAAACCCAAGGTGAACATTCCTGTGAAGTTTGTTGACTCTAGCCCGACTGGTTTCAGATATATGCGCGACACGACAGACGGACGGACAGCAGGACGGACAGACAACTCTTGCAAAAAGGGGGGGGGGCATAATAAGCAAATAGAGTAGAAAATTGCAACTGTAGGAGCCATCTGATCTGGGTCAACTCTGTTTGCAAAGTGTCGGAGAAGCATTTGCATGAAGGAAAAGTGTAAACATATGCAATGTTTATTGCATTTATAAATGAGTATAAAACCTTATCCACGAAGTAGGTGATCATGTGTTCGTTGAGAAATGGATCTAGTAAGTGTTATGAAGGGGCAAATACATCATTTTAATTTGAAGACAGAACTCTCAGTCAGTAAATGACTTCATTAGAAAAGCTCGTGGTGCAATTGTTGTTTTTGATACTCCTGTATGCTCTGTTTTCGACTACTCGGGGGTTGAAACGAAGATAATGGTGGGTGTTTCCGGGTGCAACCGTGAGGACAAATGGCAGAAGTGGTGATCAACAGGTAGTGTAGGCTGATGGTTGCCGTACACAGGTGCCCTTCGATGAAAGGATTACTGTTATGTCAGATGTAAAGTGTAGAGTATAAAACATGGACCTAATATTTAAAACGTTAGTCACTAGATGTAGTTAGGAATCCGAGGTGTAAAAAGTCGCTTATTTTTCGAGGTCCATGACATTTTTAGTAGAAATGTTTGAACACCATAATTGTGTTGCCAGATACTAATCATTTGTTGTTCTTGGCCATACTACTGCTCAACCCTCTTTGAAGGTCAGATAATAGATCAAGGTCACATGAGTGCAAAAAAGTAATAAAATCTCTCTATATACATTGTAGTATAAAATAACCGTAATTTTGACAATTTCAATACTTTTTTGCATTTACTTTCTTAGCAATAACTCCACAGGAAGTATATAAATATTTATGGCACATTTCAAGGAAAATTGTAGTGACCTGTGAAGAGTGCAAATAATCTGAAAAAGGGTGATCCTTCGAAAGCAAAAGTAGAAATGCAAAAAGAGAAAATTGCAGACTCGGTTTTATTGAGTCTGTTCATGCGTAGTAATTAAAAGTGCAACACTACTCACGCCCCCTAGCACCGGCTTAAGCAGTATTCAATTTTCAAAACTAATAACATTATAACTTATGATCCCGAAGGACCAGAAAATATAACAACACTGAGAATGAAGTACGGGGCGACTTTTTACGGCCGCCACACAAGCACTTGACACCTGCTGTTGTGAAGTACATATAATCTGAAAAAGGGTGATCCTTCGAAAGCAAAAGTAGAAATGCAAAAAGAGAAAATTGCAGACTCGGTTTTATTGAGTCTGTTCATGAGTAGTAATTAAAAGTGCAACACTACTCACGCCCCCTAGCACCGGCTTAAGCAGTATTCAATTTTCAAAACTAATAACATTAAAACTTATGATCCCGAAGGACCAGAAAATATAACAACACTGAGAATGAAGTACGGGGCGACTTTTTACGGCCGCCACACAAGCACTTGACACCTGCTGTTGTGAAGTACATATAATCTGAAAAAGGGTGATCCTTCGAAAGCAAAAGTAGAAATGCAAAAAGAGAAAATTGCAGACTCGGTTTTATTGAGTCTGTTCATGAGTAGTAATTAAAAGTGCAACACTACTCACGCCCCCTAGCACCGGCTTAAGCAGTATTCAATTTTCAAAACTAATAACATTAAAACTTATGATCCCGAAGGACCAGAAAATATAACAACACTGAGAATGAAGTACGGGGCGACTTTTTACGGCCGCTACACAAGCACTTGACACCTGCTGTTGTGAAGTACATATAATCTGAAAAAGGGTGATCGGGAAACATCGTTTTAATTACGTTTACGGTACATTATCATACAGTATAATTATAACTTTGATGCAAAACTGTGCAGGTTATAGTACCTCTTCACGCAATTGTATCATTTAGAGATGATAATAAAACGTCATAAGATCAGTCTCTCATTGCCATAGTCTCAGTGTAATCTTCGTCTGCTTGGTAATACACTATGTCTAATATTAGCTGTCTGTATCATAAACAATTGAAACACAATAGCTCATTGTGAGTTTGGCGATGTTTTTACATAATGAATTGAAATATTTTACTTACACCATCAACATCCATGATAAAACCCTTTCTACATTTCAACAATGAACTCATAGACATATTCAGTGACACTGGATATGGATAACCTTCGCTATCCATGATGACAACACTCTATATGTTATTGCCACAAACGATCACTAGTTAACAGATATACCTCAATACCCGGAATAAGTGAGCATATCTTAGTACTGACTAACATATCTTTCCTACCCCATATCTTGTCTTGGAAAGAGGCTATCGCATGCTCTATCACTATCAAAATGACTGAGTTTGCAGCACACTTGGCAAATCAGTCCCTTTACCAATATGTACTCTATATGATATATTCAGAAACATGTGCACAGCCGCCCTCAAATTAGTAGTCCCTTCTAAGTTAACATCCACCAGGCTCAGCCAGCCGTGGTGCGACTCCACCACCCGCCGTTTCTCACGAAAGAAGAAATGTGCGTACAAAAAAGTGCAGAGGACCCAGGTACAGAAGGACTGGTGCATATACAAGGACCTACAGAAAACTTGCAAAGGAAATGCAAGGAAGCTTATGATGGGTATGTGATTGACCTAGTGATATACACCAGCTATAAGAAGCTCTACACTTTTGTTAGGAGCAAGCAATGTGACAGCTCGGGAATAACCCACTGAGGAATGATGACATTAACGATGTTGATACACAAATCAAAGTTAAAATACTAAACCACTAGTTCTCTGTCTTTACATATAATGACCTATCTCTCCCGTGTGCCGTTTGAGAGTATCCTTATTCGGATGTAGTTCCTATTCATGTCACGATAAATGGTGTCTCCAAGCTTCTAAAGGGTCTAAATCTCCACAAACCTACCTGTCCAGATATCATCTTATCAAGATTCATGAAAGATATGGCACATTCATTGGATCCTGCTCTTGCTCTGATCTTCCAGGCCTCTCGACCAGGATAAAGTCCCAACTGATTGAAAGACAGGCACGTTAATCGTAATTACAAGAAAATGGTCAAACATAACCATTACAAACTGCTGCCCTGTGTCCCTAACTTATGTCATATGTAAGATATTGGAATACATCATACACAGTAACCTATTTTTTTAGTATCAGTCCATGCCAGCATGACCTCAGAAAACAGCGCTTCTGTGCGACATAACTGATCAACATGGTCAATGACCTTGTGTATGGTCTGGACCAGTCCCATCAGATTGACACAATCTTGTTGTACTGTTCTCAGTCCTTTCCTTTCGCTCGCATGCAATGATGACCCCACGGAATTCCATGCTCTTCCTGTCGACTCTTTGCTGACGCTTCACTTTTGTGCAGAGTCAATAGCAGATGCAGCTGTCTTCCATAATGATATCGACAGGCTGTACGAATGGGAAGAGACTGGGTTTAATGCAGAGAATTGCCAGGTCCTACTTATCACCTACAAGACGACACACATATACACCAGTTATACTGTCAATAGCAAGAGAGGACGACAACAGTGACGGCAAAATACCTTGGAGCACTACTGTCTTCTAAATTGTCTTGAACACCCCATGGCCATCTTAAATCCAACTTAAAAACATAAATCTAAAGGGTTCACAACAATTTCGAAAGTTTCGGTTTCGATTAAATTCCTCCATTCTATTATTTTCCATAGCAACGTTATTTCGACATTGAAAAATAAATATTTTAAGAGTACTAGGGTGTTTTTGTAGTGTTATTGAAATGTTCTGTTCTGAGGTATATTATTAGTTATACAGATCATTGGCGGGGTATCTGAATTTTTGTTTCCTGCTGAAGAAATTCATGTTGCCCGAGCCGTTAGGCGACGCGTTTCATCAGATCATCAGGCGCAATATTATGACGTCATAATATTGCGCCTGATGATCTGATATAACGCGTAGCGCATTTTTAAGTTATTAATTAAAGATTTTAAAGCCATATAACATTTAGTCTTTTTTAATCTATCTAATTTATCAATTTATTTATTCATTCATTTATTCATTTATTCATTTGTTTTATTTAAGGAGGCGGGGTCAGTCGTGTCCAGTATGTAGTATTTACCTGCATATACATGTACATTACATAATCAGTGTGCCACAACTATCCGTGGACGATCATCGGGCGGGGTCTTAGGCGTTGTCTCAATTGTTGACACTACCCTACAAACAAGTTTAAGCAATTTATACTCCTACATTTATTTTAAATGTTGATAACATTCGTAAATCCTTTAAAGCGCCGTCATGTAAGGCAGCTAACTTAACCCTTTCATCCATAAATACGCCTTTCTACGCGTTTGCAAACAGAGTAGACCCAGATCAGACGGCTCCTAGAGGAGCCGTCTGATCAGGGTCTGCTCTGTTTGCTTATAAAATAATTAATATAGATATGATTCGACAGTTTCTGCCATGATCAGCTATTCCTGTGGTCATATGCCATTATAAAAAATAATCTAATTAATATTCATTACGTTATCATTTCTTACATGAATATTCATGCAGTAAAGAGTTAAACCTTTCCCGGTTGAATATTCATGTAAGAAAATGGCATCATGAATATTTATTAGCCGAGTTTTTATAATGGCAATGTTTGTAGAAACTGTACAATCAGGTCTATTGCAATTTCTTAACCCTTTCCTCCATAAATACGCCTTTCTATGTCCCTGTAAAAAGTCATTTTATGAAACCATTGTGATAAATAGAGCACTTGCTCATATAGGAGCAAATGCTCTATTTATCACAATAGTTTCAAATTACACCATTCTAAATTTTTCCATTCCTTTAGTTAATGCTCCTTTTCGGTAGAATTATTCAAATCGGTTCGATCTAAAAATAGCATATGAAGGTAAGGGTTATTCAAACATGTCAGACCCTAATTTGACGGCTCCTACAGGTGCCTTCTGATCTAGGTCTCATCTGCTTGCAAAGGCGTGAAACAGGCGTTTAAATGAAGGAATGTGTTAACTCTATGCACGCTAAGTAATGTTTCGTCTGCAGCAATTGTCGTCTGCTTCAATTCTTAAATAAAGTTTTTCTCATTTCAATGCAAAAAATATGGTCAGAGTATCAAACAGTTTGGATCCTGATGAGACGCCGCATTATGCGGCGTGTCATCTGGATCCAAACTGTTTGCATGGGTAATCACAGTTTCACCGCTAGCGTGCAAATAGTTAAGAAACTGTTGACCGAATTGCTCAAAGTATCATCTGAATCCAAGCTATTTGCAAATGCGAGCCAGGTCGCACCATTACACCGCCAAAAATGGATCTGCTGGGATTATCGTCTTTAGGCTAATATTCCATTAACCCTTTCCCTGTTTAATATTCATGTAAGAAATAATGACATCATGATCATTTATACGCCGACATTGTATAATGTAAACTTTTCAAGGGAATGTTTTGCTTTGACAAACACTGTAGAATCAGAGCTATAATTATCATGAAACAAGCAAACAGAGAAGACCCAGATCAGACGGCTCCTATAGGAGCCGTCTGATCTGGGTCTTCTCTGTTTGCAAATGCGTGAACATGCGTCTGTATGAAGGAAGTGGTTGATTTCTTAACAAAAACATTAACCGAATGTCAAACAGCCGAGATCCTTGTGAGACACCGAGTGACTCGGTACCTAATCTGGATTCAAACTGTTTGTAAAGGTTTATGGCGGATTCGCCTTTCGTGGAGAAGGGATCACGCTATCTGCCCCTCCCCCGTCAACACATTAACACAGAAAAGTACAAGTTATGATAGATTAAAGTGGATTAGCTAATACAACAGTGAAATAATTATTTTTATCTTAAGTGTAGATAGCATCCGTTGCTTGGAGAAAGAGTGATGTTTTGGCGTAGGCAGACTGACGAATGAGGCCCAGACATGGGGTACGC
Source organism: Azorinus chamasolen (assembly GCA_963576725.1). Lineage (NCBI taxonomy): Eukaryota > Metazoa > Mollusca > Bivalvia > Cardiida > Solecurtidae > Azorinus > Azorinus chamasolen. The sequence continues at coordinate 4,117,993 of OY755251.1, read as the reverse complement.
TAATTGAAGAGCTTTCAGCACGTGAGCATCATCTGATTCTCAATAGGTATATACGAAAACAGTGCAGAACCAGACCAGGTAGCTGCTAAATGAGCCATCTGATCAAGGTCTGCATTGTTTTCGTTATAAGTTATTCTCTAACGATAATGATAGAAGATATGGTAAATTCTCGCTATTAATACGACCACTCAAAAGAAGAAGAATTCTGGTTTTTAAAACATGTGGTAGTTTAATGCAGGAAAAGAGTAACACAGAAAGCTCCTATAGGAGCCCTCTGCATTAATTTTGTTCTGCATTAAGCAACCACCTGTTTATATAGACGCCTGTGTTAATAAAGTGTATGGTCGCATTAGCGATACTTTACTGTATGAAGTAATAATGGTGTGTTTTTTTTACAATTTTCACAAAATCACTCGTTGAACATTTTTTTTTACATCAGCCCTTTTCCCCTGCATTCAGCTACCACTTTCTTTTACTGACTCCTTTGATTAACCCTTTCCTTATTCAATATTATTGTAAGACATAATGACGTCATGAATATTGATTAGCTGGGATCTTACAACGGCATAACTTATTATGTATACAGGATTATTTTGGCATTGGTAGAAATCAAATCTGTTATAATTTCATCAAATAGAGCAGACTCAGATCCAATCGGAGCCGTCTGATCTTGGTCTTCTCTGTTTGCAAATGCGTGAAAAGACGTATATATGAAGGAAGGGTTTACTAAATTATGTGGACGCATAAGCGATGCTTTACTACACATGCTTTCAAGTAAAACAGATTGTTTCATCAAATACAATAAAACATGTCTTAAACGATCATCAAATATAGGTCATATTATGGGTTTGTAAGGCAGGTGGTATCTTAATGCAGGTCAAACGTAACACAGAATGGTCTTATAGCTGCTTTGTGTATCAAGTTTGCCCTGTATTAAATAACCACCTGCCTTTTTTAGATTCCCATGTCCAATCAATATAAGGTCGCTTAACCCTTTCCCTGCTCTATGTTTATTTCAAATTTCAATACCTACTGAATATTCATAGACAAACTAGTTGTAATGAAATATGAAAGGTGGAAACACTGTAGCCATTTTAGAAAATAACGAAACACATCTATCAACTTCCATTAGCAAACAGAGCAGACCTTGATCCTATAGGAGCTGTCTGATCTGGGTCTACTCTGTTTGCAAATGCGTGAAAACCCGTTTGTATGATGGAAAGGGTTAAGACAAGATATACAGTAAGTGCAAATAGAAAGTGAGGTTTAAATGGGTAGACAAGAGCGCAGTCCCAGTTGATCAAGACGATAATCCGTTTGTTTGATAAACAACACCTGTTTACATATATGCAAACAAAGTAAATCCAACTCATGCAATTCATGTAGGAGATGTTTCTGAAAAATGACTCCGGACAGGCAAAACGTTACATTTTTAGCAAACAAAGCGCCATAACTCTGGTGTTCCAATAGCAATGTATGTGATACTTGCAGGCCCCAAATTCTTTATAGTACTAAATATTTACACAAAGAAAAACTACAAACCGTTTCTAATGAATCCGTCACACCATGACGAATAGAACGTTTGAGGAAACGTTGGTAGTCGACCATGGCCGCTGGGATAGCACCAGGAGACCGTTGTGTGAACGCTTGTGAACGCTAGTGATCGCCGGGAATCGGCGGAGAACGCTGTTCCGGAAAAAAAGTTTTCAACATGCACAAAACTTCTCACTGATACCAGCGTTCTTCAACGTTTAATATTAAACGCTGAAGAATGTTTAAGAACGTTCATGGAACGTTTTACTAACGTTCGATGAACGTTGCACGCGTTCGGAAATCTATAGCCAGTCGTTACTCTGGCGTTACTTGGTTGTTACTAATCGTTAGCTTTGCAGTGAACGACTCACTGGCGACCTTTTAACGACCGCTGAACGGTCCCCTAGTGCACTCAGCGTGTGACTAAAGTTAAATGAACGTCCTAACGTTGGCAAAATGCTATTCTGTCGTTGTTCACACGTTAGTCACACACTCAACACGCTCGTCTAACGTTGACACATCGTTCGTCGCGCGCCAGTGGCACGTCAGCACACGCTCGTGGTTTTCAGTGATATCTTACTTGGTCGCTGTTACACGCTTCTCGCGCGTTAGACACATGCTAGTCATGCGTTAGGCACGCGTTAATCACACGCCAGACGTGTCATCCTCATTCTTGAACGCTCAAAAATTGAACGATTGAAATGTTCAGAGAACGTTGACCAGAACGCCATGGTGTGACGGCCCCTTAAGATATGATTCAGGGACGCACGGATCCAGGAGCGTTTTTAACATTTTTAAACATTTCCAGGTAAAGTCTTACAATGCGTATCAAACGTCAAATAGGACTGCTATACTAGTCCTTATATCTTGGACTGCTCTGTTTACAGTGCCTTTAAGGGGCGTCACTTTGACGAATAGGGTTAAAGCAATATTTATCTAATTAACCCGAATGAAACCCGTCAACCTTTTCCCATGAACGACATTAGGAAAAGGGGGCTAGGTAAACAAGTTATTTTAACCCGAATGAGACCCCGTCAACCTTTTCCCTCGAAACGAAATTAGGAAAATGGAGACAGGTAAATAAGTTATAATAACCATAACAGTCTATAACCCAACCCTACCCCTAACATTCCCACTGTCCATAAATAAATGACCATGTTCAGTGGAAACCCAAAAAAGGAGGACTTCGGTTACCATAACAGTCTATAACCCAACCCTACCCCTAACATACCCACTGTCCATAAATAAATGACCATGTTCAGTGGAAACCCCAAAAAGGAGGACTTCGGTTACTTTAACAGGAATCCCTGGCACTAGTTGGGGACAGGGCAGCAATGACAGCAATACTCCCAAGAGACTAGCATGGCATAGGGATGCCCTGTTTGACTGCGGAGCTCCCTTCGGCATTGGCAACTGGACACACCCGAAACACCGATCATATAGGGGTGCCCCGCTAGACAACAGAACTCCCTTGGTTTCCGACAACTGGACAGGGGAACCCCGCTGACACAATACCCGCACTTTCAGCAGCAAGGGGATTCCCTATTAATCCATAGAATATTATGGATGACACATAATCTCGCTCGTTATATATGCCAGGTAGCTGCTACAAATTTCACCCATTACAATCCCCACTTCTAGACATTCCTTCTTATATACTGTATAGACCAGGGTAAGGTGCCACTTTACGCAGTGTCCTATCCGGATCCATATAGTTACAAACAGCAGGTGTCCGGTCTCCGCACCGTCTTACAAGTATTTGTAAAATAACGTTATTGCCTCTGCACATATATCAGTGAAAGAGTGAAACATACAAACTAGTAGCATATGAACTATATATATAGTGTTCACATGCCGAATTACATACATGTACTTTTTAACTAGAGCAGCAATAAAGTTATAATATGAAACCTTTTTCAGACTAGTCGTTATTTTGCCGGGTGGGGTCTGAAAAATGTTTACGCACAACGGCAATGAACTTACTGAGTTTAAATAAAATGTTTACTTCACTCTCATTCAAAATGGATTGAACACTAAGACAACTGGCAGTCTGTAAATATCTATTAGGGATGAGTTTCTTCCGTAATTCACTAAAGATAATGATACACATCACCAATGCCACCAGAAGTACAAACTTGACAAATGTTCTCTGTACGATCGATATTTGACCATCTTAGTTTCTCTATTGGTAGATGATTATTGCACATTCTAAAGTTAATTAATTTCTGTACATTAAAAGGTGTTAATGCATTCAAAAAATGTTCATATTTATGATCTACTTTGTAAATGCGGTAATTCATACATTTACTTGAATCAAATAAGAAGCTATGCCATGATTGTATGCACTGGTCCTGCAAGGATGTCTCTACTTTACTTAGTAGAAAAGCTCTAGACCCCGCAAAACTCTGATTGAGCCAAATATAACTTAGACCACATTGATCAAAGACTGGCTTTACAAAATGTAAGCCAATTGTACTCTCTCCCGTTACGGACATAATCAGATAAGATGAATTTATATATAATGGACGACAACTTACCGGGATTTACAATGATATTATACCAAAAGCCAATTACTCTTTTTTGATAGCGATTTGGATGGGGTATCTACCAAGGTCACCGTACAACATAACATGAGGAGTACTACGTTTAACATTTAGTATGTGTTTCATAAAATCAGTATCTTTTTTCGAGCAAATCTGAACCAGAGTATCCCCAGATCTCGCAACCATAGGTTAAGATAGGTAAAATAGTTGCATCAAATAATTTCAGCAGGCAGTCAAGGAGTAAATCTAAATTTCTGTTTTTTTCTGTATAAGCTAAATAATCCCTTTCTTGCTTGTTCAGATGTATGTTTCTTTGCTTCTGCAAACTGTCTGTTATTTGGAAAATTCGATACCCAGATATTTAAAGAGCCAACCACTTCTATTTGTATACCATTTATTGAGATATTTCTATTTCTTCTAAATCGGTCACCAGTGAGGCTTCTTTACAACGATCACGTCACACTTTATGAACATCATACAAGAAAGAATAACACCATGAATATTTATAAGCTGACTTTTTTATAATGTCATATGAACACAGACTATTAAGATCAAGGCAGAAACTGTGGAATCAGAATTTGTGTAATTCTACAAGCAAACAAAGAATACACTGATAAGGTTAGCGCTATATGGCCTATGTTGTGTCGCAGTGCCGTAAAATCCAACTCACTCACTGATAAGACGGTTCCCATAGAAACTGTCTGATCTGAATCTTCTCTGTTTGTAAATGCGTAAATGGCGGCTCTACGATGTAAACCGTTCACATAGTTTATATGGACCATCAAGCCTTTTCCAGTTCAATATCATGCAAGAAATAATGACATCATAAATATTGATTAGCTGCATTTTTATAATGTAAACCTTTCAAGGGGATATGGATGCTTTATTCAAAACAAAAACTGTGGAATCAGACCTACCGTATCATAAGCAAACATAGCAGACCCTGGTCAGACGGCTCCCACAGGAGCCGTCTGATCTGGGTCTACTCTGTTTGAAATTGCATGAAAACACATTCTTATGGAGGGAGGGATGGAGGTTAACACAAAGTGTACAGATAGGTTCTACAGTACAAGGGCGTCGCCCACATAAATAGGCAACCGCTGAAGGGGCCTCTTCTGGCGGGTGTGACAGGATTTAGCCACATGTAAAAGTGAAGCAAATCAATCATTCTTAAAGAGATTATCCCGATACACTTATATCATAGCAGGTGCCTAGCATCATAACTTTAATATCAGAGTAAATCAGATTTTTATCAGCGAATCTTATAAACAGAACATGAACTTTATTTGTAAGTTCGTGAAAACGCGCATATGTGTTTTAATATGCATGCTAGATCATTTTCAGATACAAGTGAAATAATACAATACATTCTCGCTACACCGAACTTTCATTAAAGACGATTTTTATTACATAAGAATTGAGAAATATATAAGAAGGTAACCGCTTAATGCTGCGTGGAAGTCATGCAGAAAGCTCCTGAGAGTTTTCTGTACGACTTTTGCCCTGCATTAAGCTGCTACGTATTTTAATAAAAATATCTTTAAACATAATACAACAGAATATCTGTATATCGGACGTTTATTAACCCTACGCTTGCTATTCGCGTCAATATACCTACCTGTAAATAGTGAAGACCCAGATGAGACAGCTCCTGCAGGAGCTGTCTCATCAGAGTCTGCACTATTTACAAGTTGATTGTGCAACCAGTGCACTCAACAGCAGTGATCGCACAGCGAAATACGTGTACACAGTGGAGATATATGTAATTATACAACAGGGCATAGGTAAAGAAGGAGAAATGTATTTTAAAATTCAGCAAGCGAAGGGTTAAAGAAGAATTTAGACATTTTAGGCAGGCGGCTGTTTGATGCAGAATGACAGGCACACAGAAAGCTCCCGAGAAGCTTTCTGCACGAATTTCACCTTGCATGAAGCTGCCACCTATATTTAAAGATACTATTGTAACATAAATATGTGTATGTGAATGTTCGGATTTGCGAGGTGTAATTATACTATTATGTAACAGTTGTAAATGTGTTGTTTACAGCAGTTTTTGAATCAAGACTAATTGTAATAAACTAGAAGGGGGTTTTAAAACATGGACGAAGCAAACAGTAGCACGTGACGTAAGCTGGATTTTGAACAATGGGCATTAAGTTCTTTTCTTGGACTCGAAAGAGTAGTATTCGAAACTGCTCAAGTGAATTGCGATGGATACAATGTGCTACAAAGTTCCTCTTGATTGTGACACTATTCTCTCTAATTGGAGAAACAAGTGAGTATCTGCAGTGCGTGAACATTGCATCATGATTTCGTCTTTTTAACTCGTTTGCAAACAGACTAGATCCAGATCAGACGATTCCTGTGAGAGTCATTTGAACAGGGTCTGCTCTGTTTGACTATGGAAGAAAATAGATCTGAGTCTGCATGTTCTGCCATAGTCAATACTTCCCGAGTTCAGAAGTCATTATAAAAATAATCTAATTAATATTCATGATGTCACTATGTCTTGCCTGAATATTTATGCATTTGCAAACAGAGAATACCCAGATCTATGGGCTGCTCGGATTGTCTAAACGTTTCAAAGAATTGGTTTGTAAAAAATGTGAAAAAGTTAAGTAAAAAATCACACTAATGCGACCAGATAATTTATTAACCCGTTACTCCATGGAGATTCATGAAAGAAATGATGTTCCTCCGTCGTTGTCGACGATGAAAGAAATAATGACACCATGAATATTCATTAGATAATTTTATAAAATGGCATATTAAACACATGAAATATTTACCATAGCAGAAGCTAGAGAACCATATCTATATTTATATACATTAGCAAACAGAGCAGATCAGACGGAGCCATCTGATCTGGGTCTACTATGTTTGCAAAAGCGCATAAAGACGTATCCATGGAGCAAAGGGGTAACATGGGGTCTATAAAAGCAGATGGTTGCTTAATAATGCTAGGCACAGTTAATGAAGAAAACTCATATACTACTACTACCTGTTTTACAAATCCTAGACTTACAGTAAAACCTCTCTATAACGACCACTAAATTACATCAAATATTTTGTGTTAAAGGCAGGTGGATGCTTAAAGTAAGGTGGAAGTAAAACAGAATGCTCCTATAGGAGCGTTCTGTTTTACTTTCACCTTGCTTTAAGCAACCACCTGACCAAAATACCAACTAATTAACACAATTTAGTGGTCGTTATAGAGAGGTTTTACTGTATATTTCTTACATGTATAAGTGGTCGTATTAGTGAGACGTGTAAATCCTTAGCCAAAGAGAGCACAACCTGGCCAGAGGACTCCTACAGGAGTTGTCTGATCTGGGTCTACTCTGTTTGCTAGGCGTTAAAAGACATCTGTATCAGGTAAATGTTTAATTATGGCTTATCATGAAGTAAATATACAGTTACACCCCAACACCACGACCAACATAGTATCAAACCTAATGATAGGTCTATAAGGCATATGATAGCTTAGTACAAAACAAAATTTATGCAGAACGCTCCCATAAGAGATAACGCCAACATTGCATTAAACAGTCACTTGATTCTAATCTTTAGCCAGCTGAGCAATTTTTCATCCAATATATTTTCGAAATTCAAGCTAACATTATTTTGTCTACCCTGGGTGTAAAACAACTCGGCCCTGATGCCACGCCAAGTTACTCGGCATCTCATATGGATCATAACTGTTCGCAAAGGTAATCATGTATCCGTTAGGGGTAGACCAAAGGTTAACGACACAATAGTAAATCCATTAACCCCTTACTCCATAATGTATACGCCTCTCTACGTCTTTGCTATCAGAGAAGACCCAGATCAGACGGTTCCTATAGGAGCTGTCTGATCATGCAGGGTCTGCTCTGTTTGCTTATGGAATAACATAGATCTGATTCTATAGTTTCTACTTTCGCAAAACATTCATGTGTTAATATGCCCTTTTTTTAAAAAAAATAAATATTCATGATGAATATTCATCGAGTACAGTGTTAAATGGTTTAAGCTCTATTGTATTTACTTGTTTAATCTTACAGATAGTCTGCAGTGTTTTCAATGCTCAGCTTCAGGCCCGGACTCTGACTGCGAGTCCAACACCGCCGCTCTGACAGACAACAGGGAAAACGGGGGACCGTTCAGTAAGAACTGTACGATTGAACACCAACAATACTGTGTGATAGAGCTCTCTCACAACAGAGGTAAGAGCCAGTGTACTACCTTTACTTGTTGAATATCCATGCTATCGCGTGTGTGAGTCAGGATTTGGAACCTGAAGTCACATGGGCACCCACAGATGAATGCACAATTGGTAGCCTTCCTCGAATCTCTAGAGACCATCAAAACGATGTCTAATTAAGAGGCTATAAGACAGGTGGTAGCTTAATACACAGGTGCCCTTCGCATGCTATGTCACATGTCATAAGTATCTAAAACATACCAAAATATAGTTTTCTGACCCCCCCCCCCCCCCCACTCCCACACACCAAAAATAATAATAATAATAAAATAAAATAAAAATAAATAAATAAATTCGCGAACACCCCTGTTCTATATAACAAGTAACTTATTATATAGAGCAGGGGTGTTCGCGAAAAAAAAATCTTTTTTTTTTTTGGTTGGGTCAGAAAACTATATTTTGGTATGTTTTAGTTACTTATGACAAGTGATTAAAAAATAATGTATTTGTAATGGAGTTGTTGTTGTTGTTGTTGTCGTTGTTATTGAGACATAGCAAGCGAAGGGCACATGTGGTGCAGGTCAACGGTTATACAGAAAGCTCCTATGGGAACTTTCTGCATTACTTTTAACTTGTATTAAGCAACCACCTACTTTTTAAGGTCCGTGTGCCCATTTGATATCAGGCCGTTGAAGACAGGTGCTACTTTAATAGCTTTATGCATATTCATTAGCTGAATCTTATGTATTAAAATTATATTGATAAACAAGGGAATTGCGACCATTGCAGAAACTGTAGAACTACAGTAAAACCTCTGTATAACGACCACTAAATTACATCAAGTATTTTGTGTTAAAGGCAGATGATGGCTTTAAGCAAGGTGAAAGTAAAACAGAACGCTCCTATAGGACACTGAGCGTTATATTTTACTTCCACCCTGCTTCAAGCAATCTCCTGCCCAAACGACAAACTAATTAACACATTTTAGTGGTCGTTATAGAGAGGTTTTACTGTATATCATTTAACCTTTAGTCTGCTGAGCAAGCTTTTGTTGGCAGAAAATGTCACCGGCTTCCGACGTCACTGTTGATGTATCGTATTAACCCTTCGCTTGCTGAATTTTAAAATACATTTCTCCTTCTTTACCCATGTCCTAATGTATAATTACATATATCTTCACCGTGTACAAGTATATCGCTGTGCAACCACTGCTGTGGAGTGCACAGGTTGCACAATCAACTGCAGGAGCTGTCTCATCTGGATCTTCCCTATTTAGCATTTACAGGTAGGTATATTGACGTGAATAGCAAGCGAAGGGTTAAATTTTATTTTCACCAACACGGCCAGAGTATCAAACAGTTCAGATCCTAATGAGACGCCGAGTGACTCGGCATCTCATCTGGATCTAAACTGTTTGCATAGGTAATCACTCATCCACCCACAACAGGCTAAGTGTTAATAAATAAGGGACCTACAGGAACCGTCTGAGCTGGGTTTACCTTGTTTGACTCCAAGCCTCTTTACCGTGACCCTTTATACTCCATAAATATGCATATAAGAAATAATATCTTAATGTATATTAATTTGATGACTTTTTATCACGGTTCACGAACACAGGGAATGTTGGCTCTAGTGGAAACTGTAGAACCAGATATGTATTATATGTATAAGCAAATAGAGTAAACTCTGGTCAGACGGATCCTATAGGGGCCGTCTGATCTGGGTCTATTCTGTTTTCAAAGACGTATATGGCGTATATATGGAGAAAAGTGTTACACTTGAGTATGTCATGGATGCTAATGACACTCAGTTTGAATCCGAATGAGACGACGATTTATTAACTCTTTTGGCGCCAACTTTAAAAGTGTCGTCTGCAATAATAATTTCCTATTAAATATAATTCTAAACTCAATAATCAAGGTATATTAGTAAAACATTTGCTTTTAAAAACCTGTATGTTTGGGCTAAATTATACAGAAAACAGTGAAGTCCCAGGTCAGATGCCGCCTTGAAAAGTCATCTGACCTGGGACTGCACTGTTTTCAATGGTGCCAACGGGCGATATTGGCGCCGAAAGAGTTAAACTCTCATGTATACACGAATAACATTCAAGGGAAGTGACTGCGCTGGACAAGTTGTATTCTCTATCACAATTACCTCCCTTACAAACTAGGTGGGCTCTCAACGCTATTGCTCTAGTGAAAGAATGTACAAGGTGCAGTCTTGTTCGATCTAGAGCCAGTGGGTAAGATTCATGCAGAAAGATCCTAGAGGAGCTTTCTGCATGACTTTCACCCTACATTAAGTTGTAACCTGTCTCTAAGATATATATTTATGCCAAAGTTAACGACCGGTTTAGAGAGGTTTCGCTGTATAGTGAACCCCGTCTAAAGCGGCGACTTTATAAATTGATGCTTCACTCACCCCGTTTTCCGAGACCAGACTCGAATTCGAATACAGTTTGGATCCAGATAAGACGTAGAGTTACTAGGCGTCTCGTCAGCATTCTAGCTGCTTGACAATCCGTCAATAGATTCTGAAAAGCTGAATAGAATCGGACGTGGACCAAAATGAACAGATACAAATTAGAGCGGATGCTTTTCTTTTACGGTGGAATTAGTGTTAATTAACTATTTACTCTATAAGTACGTCTTTTACCGCTTTGTAAACAGAGTAGACCCAGATCAGACAGCTCATGTAGGAGCCGTCTGATAATAGTCTGTTCTGTTAGCTTATGGGGAGACATCTCTCTATTTCTACGTCCTATCTTCATGTGCCATTTTTAAAATATCATAGAACTAATATTCATGATACCATTATTTCTTACATGAACATTCATGGAGTAAGGAATTATCAATTGAGATGTCTGTTTTCAGGAAAACTGTCCACATTCATCAGAGACTGTAGTGACGGGAAGACGTTCTCATTTGACACCATTCCACGGTTACAGAACATCTCTCCCTTCAACCAGACTACTTGTGCTACGTATGGAACATCAGGAACGGTAGTGTGCATGTCACTGTGCCGTACAGACTTTTGTAACGGCCCTCAAAACTCTGGCACTTTGAGTTCAGGAAAACCTAAAATCATGGGTCACGTGATACAGCTGTTGGCTGTTCTCCTTACAGAACTAACTTTGCTCAATATGTGATGTACATCCAAACCATTTTGGAAATTGTTTGAATTTTGGACATTACATTGTACATATACAGTGAGGCCCCTCTAATCCATCTGAACGCAGAGATAATCGATTGTTATATACAGTAAAAAATCGATACTACAAACTCAAATGCGTACCATTATTGATCTTTAAGACAGGTGGCAGCTTAATGCAGGGTGAAAGGCATGCAGAAAGCTCCTCTTTCACCCTGCATTAAGCTGCCACTTGCCTACAAATACATAAAACTAACATTTCGTAGTATCGAAATTTTACTACTGATATATAACATTACAGATCATTAAGAAAGGTGAAAGAAAGTTAAAGCAGGATGACAGTGGTACATAAAGCTCATATATGAATTTAATTTTCTGCACTAAACAGCCACCTATCTCAGTTCTTCTTCAACCCATTGCCTCCTGCTGACGCCTTTTGATTCTTCTGTAAAAGTCATTTTTGAAACCATGGAGCAAATGCTCTATTTATCACTACACAATTCTAAAGTGTTCCCCATTTTCTCTAGTAAAATTTAATGCTCCTTTTCGGTAAATTTATTCAAATAGGTTGGATCTGAAATAGTATAGGAGAGAATGGGTTACATGTAATATAAGTTCGGATAAGTACGATTTGAGTGTATTGCATTACATATATATACTTAATATGTACCAGAATGTGTTTAACTATGTACTCCAAAGAAACGCCCTTTAAACAATCCTTTGCAAACAGAGTAGACCAAATCAGACAATTACTGTAAGAGTCGTCTGATTTAGGTACTGTCTGTGTTTTGCTGGGGAAACAATATAACTCTGATCATGCAGTGTCGCCGTGGTCAAACTATTGCTTGTTCATAATATATTTCGTTATATATATTCAGCTTATTAATATTTATGAAGTCAATAGTTTTACACAAACATTCGTCTGTTAAATTTTAAGACCAATATACACTTGGAACAAATAGTTTACAACATGTCATTGTATTTAAAGAGCTTCTGATTTCCAATGAATTAACCATTTCCCTCATATATAAATGCCTTTTCACGCCTTTGCAAACAGAGTAGACCCAGATCAGACGGCTCCCATAGGAGCCGTCTGATCGGGGTTTTCTATGTTTGCAAAGGCGTAGAAAGGCATATTTATGGAGTAAGGGGGTAAATGTACATGTACTTTTAATCGAGGGTATAGGCTAGTAAAGGATCAGTTGATCCCTTAACCCTTCTCTTGCTGAATTTTAAAATACATTTCTCCTTCTTTACCCATGCCCTGTTGTATAATTACATATATCTTCACTGTGTACAAGTATTTCGCTGTGCAATCACTGCTGTGGAGTGCACTGGTTGCACAATCAACTTGTAAATAGAGCAGACCCTGATGAGACAGCTCCTGCAGGAACTGTCTCATCTGGGTCTTCACTGTTTACAGGTAGGTATATTGACGTGAATAGCAAGCGAAGGGTTGAAAAATAAAATCTAATAAATAGTACATTATGAATATTAAATAGATGCATTTTACAATGACATATGAATACTGGACTATTTGGCCATGGCAGAAACTGTAGAATAATATCTAAGTATATTGCTCCATAAACAAACAGAACAGACCCAGATCAGATGGCTCCTACAAGACCAGGTCTGCTTTGTTTGCTTACGGGGTGTTATAGATCTGATTCTGCTGGTTGTGTCATAGCTAATCACTCCAGTGTTCATACAACATTATAACAGTTCAACAAATGCATATTCATAATGCCATTATTTGTAATATGAATATTCATAAGGTATAATGTTAATAGGATCGTCGCCTGTGTTGACTGTACTTGACAACAACATTTTGTACGTTACATATATATTTTTTTTAATAATTATGTCAGGTAGGACAAAGCTGTCAAAACATAGACAAATAAAAAAAAACCTACGAAATAAGAACAACTGTTATGGCAAAGACCTCTGTTGATTTGATGTTTCTTTCTAAGTTCAAATTTTTACTCTCCATATACGATACCCGTTTTCAGACACAAGTCAGACGGATACTACAGAAGCCGTTTGATCAAGGAATATTCTGTTGGCTTATGAGCTTAATGAATGGAACTGATTCTACGGCTTTTACCAGGGCCAAAACAATTCATATGCCATTATAGATATTACGTTAATTGATATTCATACAAACACTATTTCTGACAAGAATATTCTTGGAATAAACCGTTTAAAAGGCGGAATAAGATTTGTTTTGCTATTAATGTTACTTCTTCTTATTCTAATACTACTACTACTGCTACTACTACTACTGCTACTACTACTACTACTACTACTACTACTACTACTACTACTACTACTACTACTACTACTACTACTACTACTACTACTACTATTACTACTACTACTACTACTACTACTACTACTACTACTACTACTACTACTACTACTACTACTACTACTACTACTACTACTACTACTACTACTACTACTACTACTACTTCTACTTCTGCTACTACTACTATTACTACTACTACTACTACTACTGCTACTACTACTACTACTACTACAACTACTACTACTACTACTACTACTACTACTACTACTACTACTACTACTACTACTACTACTACTACTACTACTACTACTACTACTACTACTACTACTACTACTACTACTACTACTACTACTACTACTACTACTACTACTACTACTACTACTACTATTACTACTACTACTACTACTACTACTATTACTACTTACTACTACTACTACTACTACTACTACTACTACTACTACTACTACTACTACTACTACTACTACTACTACTACTACTACTACTACTACTACTACTACTACTTCTACTACTACTACTACTACTACTACTACTACTACTACTACTACTACTACTTCTTCTCCTTCTACTACTACTTCTACTACTACTTCTTATTACTATTACTACTTACTACTACTACTACTACTACTACTACTACTACTACTACTACTACTACTACTACTACTACTACTACTACTTCTACTACTACTTCTACGACGACGACGACTACTACGACTATTATTATTACTATAGTATTATTGTTATTATTATTATTATTATTATTATTATTATTATTATTATTATTATCATTATTTATTTATTATTATTACCTATTATCTATTATTATTATCATCATTATTATTATTATTATTATTATTATTATTATTATTATTATTATTATTATGACGTACCCGTACTGACTGAAATTTAAGCTGAAGTTTCGTTTAAGCGAGCGAAACCATTAGACATTTTCATGATTTTCCTGCAGACAGATGATTTTCCGTCGCTGGAAGGATATACGAGCTGTCAATGCTTCCTTTGTGTAAAATTGACATAGGAATTATTATTTTGGTTAAGGCAGTTTATCTTGTGCGTCATTGAACTGCTACTTATAGTCGTGTTTATCTGAAATAAAAAATGGCCAATTATAAAAACATACCCCTAACTGGAAAGCGATCCATTTCTTGCTTTAATTGGCCAATCTGTGATTATTTTTGCAAACAGTTTGGATCCAGATGAGACACCGAGTAACTCATCAAGGTCTAAACTATTTGACACAGTATTTACGTTTTAGAGAAGACACTGGTGGTAAGTACAGTGTGAAACATAATGTAGACGAAAATGTTTGCAGACGAAAAGAATTTGGCGTCAGAAGAGTTAAATAAGAGTCGTGTGCAAAACGTGTCTCCTGCACTTGTTTTCTTACAAGTGAACTTTTTTCTATTTTTTTCTCAGCAATAGAACAGTTTTGAGATTAACTCTTTCGGCGCCAATGTAGCCTGTTGGCACCATTGAAAACAGTGCAGTCCCAGGTCAGATGCCGCCTTTTCAAGGCGGCATCTGACCTGGGACTTCGCTGTTTTCTATATTATTAAAGCCCAATCATACAGGTTTTTAAAAACAATTGTTTTAATAATATACCTTTATTCTTGAGTTTAGAATTATATTTAATATGAAATTATTATTGCAGACGACACTTTTAAATTTGGCGCCAAAAGAGTTACCCGCCGACTCGTCTGGATTCAAACTGTTTGCAACGCTTAACACAAATTTGGACATGGGTTGGTAAGGGTTAAAGATAAACCGATGTGTTGTATTCATTCCCTCAAATACCAAACTTCTGCCCACTTTAAACCTCACCTCTGCCACACCCAATACCCAAATTTTGGGCGGTGACATTGTATCGATTCATTGTTGGAGATGAGTAATTTGAACTAAAGAAGTAAATAATTCAAATGACGTCACTGTCCATAATTATTAACAATTTCGTAGCCAAATAAATTTCATCTTGTAAGATTGTCGTCTGCTTCTGGTTTCAAAGTTCTTATTTCTTTTCGAAATTATAATCAGTGTCAAACAGTTTGGATCTTGAGGAGACGCCGAGTAACTCGGCGTCTCCTCTGGATCCAAACTGTTTGCAAAAATTATCATGAATTCGCCTATGGCGGCGAAAGACTTGACTCGCTCCCTTCTCACGTGACGTGTCACCAAAATTCCAAAAAATAATTTTGCTGTCCGATCTTTTTGTAAGACAGACCGTCTTACAAAAAGATCGGACAGCAAAAGTTATCGTAAGTCATTATTTACGATATATCGCGATAAGTTCCAACATACGACGATCGCTAATAATCGATTTGTCAGAGTTATCGCACAATCTAGGGAGTGGAAATTAAGGTTAACTTCCTGCGACAAACATTATCGTAAATTTTAAAATACGATGATCGCAACTTGAAGTTTAATCTTACGATAATGTCCGTCGTACGATCTTAAATACGATCACGGGCGTAGCTAGTGATACGCACTTACGCACGTGCGTAACCTCAACCTGAAAGGTGGACACATTATTATGGCCAAATGGAACAAAAATCGAAGGCTAAAGGGCTAGACTTGGATAAAAGTTCTGTCTTGTCATGTACATTATAAGCATTGACCCATCCCCCCCATATTGACGCCCTTTGACGCCTCTGTAAAAGTCACCCTTTGGAACAATTGTGATAAATATCTAGTATTTGCTCCTATAGGAGCAAATGCTCTATTTATTGCAATGCTTTCAAAACTACACAAATCTAAATTTTCTCGGGGAAGCATATCCCGGAACCCCATATCCACGGTACGTACATTACATTTCGAATCAAGGATTCAGTTACGCTTTTGAAGCCAGGTCCCTAATTATTGCTATTTCCTCGTAACGCTTTTGCTGCCAAATGCGTATCTATGGTTTCCTATGTAAACAGTTTGGATCCAAATGAAACACAGAACAAATTGGCCTCTCAAAATGATCCAAATAGTTTACTTGGGGAAACCATTGGGTGAGCAACAGCTTGGATCCTGATATCAGATAGATACATTGTAGATAGATAGATTTATTTCAGCATAAAATGTACAATCACACAGTTATCGCACAATCTAGGGAGTGGAAATTAAGGTTAACTTCCTGCGACAAACATTATCGTAAATTTTAAAATACGATGATCGCAACTTGAAGTTTAATCTTACGATAATGTCCGTCGTACGATCTTAAATACGATCACGGGCGTAGCTAGTGATACGCACTTACGCACGTGCGTAACATCAACCTGAAAGGTGGACACATTATTATGGCCAAATGGAACAAAAATCGAAGGCTAAAGGGCTAGACTTGGATAAAAGTTCTGTCTTGTCATGTACATTATAAGCATTGACCCATCCCCCCCCCCATATTGACGCCCTTTGACGCCTCTGTAAAAGTCACCCTTTGGAACAATTGTGATAAATATCTAGTATTTGCTCCTATAGGAGCAAATGCTCTATTTATTGCAATGCTTTCAAAACTACACAAATCTAAATTTTCTCGGGGAAGCATATGCCGGAACCCCATATCCACGGTACGTACATTACATTTCGAATCAAGGATTCAGTTACGCTTTTGAAGCCAGGTCCCTAATTATTGCTATTTCCTCGTAACGCTTTTGCTGCCAAATGCGTATCTATGGTTTCCTATGTAAACAGTTTGGATCCAAATGAAACACAGAACAAATTGGCCTCTCAAAATGATCCAAATAGTTTACTTGGGGAAACCATTGGGTGAGCAACAGCTTGGATCCTGATATCAGATAGATAGATACATTGTAGATAGATAGATTTATTTCAGCATAAAATGTACAATCACATGGCAATCTGTTAATAAAACATACGTTCATTATAGACAAGCAACAATATGTATGAATTTTAACAAAACCATGTCAATCAACATTATATGCCAAGGATGACACAAAAAAGAGTAATAGATACTCTTATTTCCATTGTGGCCCTTCAGTCATCATTTTACTCGGCATCTGATCAGCATCCAGGCTGGTTGACACCCCGATTACACTATGGAAGACAGTATTGAAAATGTGAAAGTGCAGGTTGTTTGAAATGGTGTAAACTAATTTGATTAGCAGGTTAAAGGATAAACAAAGATAGTTTGGTATTCTTTTTTGTTGGAATTTTTAATTGTTAATTTTAATATTACACTCATAGACTCGGTGTTCATAGCATTCTATAGACACTTGTTTATTACCATCTCACGAAGGAGTATTTCGTGACAGTTTTTAATCAAACCCCGAGTCTTTGCTCAGTGGATCCTGGTCATTTATCACACATTCGCTTATAAATTTAAATTATCAATCGTGTTTGTTTTGACGTAGAGGCATTAAAGACTGTTTCTATAAATAGCTTTTAGTCCGATAATTCGCTCATACTGCTTAATATTAATCCAAAGTAAATCCTTTGCATTACAAGCGTGAACTTACTGGCGTTTTTAAACAGCGTGGATCCAGATAAGACGGCGAGAAATTTAGCGTCTCGTCAGGATCCAAGCTGTTTGACACTCGATCAGAAGTTTCTCAAAGGACCGAACGAGTTGGATGTAGGTAAAAAATAAAACACATTGGAAGTTGAGCATGCATCATATTTAACACGAGGAGAAGGGTTATTACATGTACAGCATACCACAGGCTTATATTTCACTTCTATAGTTCATGTTGATAAACTACAGTAGATCCTATTATAAGCGACAATAATTATATTGATTAGCCAAGGGAATCTTCAAAACATGTGGTTGCTTAATACAGGACATTGGTAATACAGAAAGCTCATACGAGCTTTCAGCATTATTTTTAACCTGCATTAAGCTACCACCTGCCCTGCAGACCCATAATTAGATTTGTTTTCACGGTCGTTTAAGACAGGTTCTACTGTACATTGCTATGCTGTAAAAACTCACTGTAGCGACCCCTATATATACATGTATATAAATATGTTCTTTCAATGCAGATGGTTGCTTAATGCAGGATGAACGTGATTCAAAATGTATAACTCTCGTCCTGAGTTAAGCTAGCACGTGTCTTAACCCTTTACTTCATAGGTATGCCTTCTGATCAGGGTCTGCACTGTTTGCTTCTGAAATAATATACAGTAAAACCTCTCTATAACGGCCACTAAATTACATTAAGTATTTTGTTTTAAAGGCGGGTGGCTGCTTAAAGCAAGGTGAAAGTAAAACACAACATTCCTATAGGTGCGTTCTGTTTTACTTTCACTTTGCTTTAAGCAGCCACCTGACCTAAATACCATCTAATTAACACAATATAGTCACCGTTATAGAGAGGTTTTACTGTAGATTGGATTCTACAGTTTCTGTTCTGATAAAGAAATACCTTTTTCATAATGATGTTATAAAAAATATCAGTTAATAGCTTTTCACAATGTCATTATTTCTAGCATGAGTATTCATGGAGTAATTGATTAATGCAGGATGAAAGTAATGCAAGTGTAGACCCAGATCAGACGGCTCTGTTTGCTTATGCACATATGCATCTGATGCTATAGTTTCTTTCATGATACAGTAGAACCGCTCTAATGCGACCACTTAATGAATACACATGGCTGTCTGTATGAGCAGGTGGTTGCTTAATGCAGGACAAAAGTAATGCAGAAAGCTCCTCTGGGAGCTTTCTGCATTACTTTTGTCCTGCATTAAGCTACCACCTGCATCTAGCACCCAGAATTATACCTCTTTTAGGTGGTCGCATTAACGGGGTTTTACTGTATTTTTCATTTTATCCGCACTGCCATTAAACAAATCAGTTAATAAACGTGCATGCAGTCATCATTTCCTGTCTGAATATTCATGATGTAAAGGTATTAACCAGATAACAAGATGTCGTTTAACCCTTTCCCCTCATATAAACGATTTTTACACAATTGAAAACAGAGTAGACCCAGATCAGACGGCTCCTATAGGGACCGTCTGATCAGGGTCCCCTCTGTTGGCTTATGAAAATATAATAGATCTGACTCTATACAGTGCTTCGACCAATTCTAAAAAATGAATGTCCACATATGTCAGTATAAACATCAGCTAATAAATATTCATGATATCATTATTTCTTACTTTCATATCAAACAGGGAAAGGTGTGAGAGAGGATTAACTGTATATTCAACCGACTGTCTCTAAACTTACTGAGAAGGGTCGATAACCATGATTATCATCCCATAATGCCAAAATATGGCGACATTGGGACACGTTCATAAGTCACCCGGCTCGACTTGTGTCTAATTTTTATCGTATTTTTACCACGGGCGGCCGTTCGGGTGTCCTATATCAGTACGATAAAGCTAGTTATTGATCAGATAGGTATATAAATACGATCTAAAATGGTTGGAGGAATATCTCAGTAATAGATCTTCGGAGAGCTAGATAGATTGTTATCATAAAAATGCCGGTAGAGACATTTTATTTGCTTTAATGCTTAATGCACTGTGTTCAAGCCGTCGCTAACGGTGGGGCTTTAAAGTGTCTTGATTCGAAAAATTGACATAATGGGAAAAGTAATAATTGTCATAAGCGTTTACTGAGCCGGTGATTGTCAAAATAATTACAAAGTTTTTCGAAAAAAAGTGACGATCAAGCTATAAAGGCTTTAAATGCTGGTGTTGTTTTTTTCGAAACTGATAGAAATATGCGAGGGTCGTGAAAAATGCTACAATCTTAACTTACAGCACATTTCATGAGGAACAATAAAAAGTGATTTTTGGATATATTACAACCCACGGAATCTTAGCAAGGATACTATAAATACATAGAAAAAACTTTTGGGTGTTTTTGGTGTTTTGAGAGGGTATTAAATCTGGTGACAATGAATAATAAACAAAAGGAGATCTTACAACAACACCGGCATTTCCTGACCAGAAACATCATCTGGGGTGACGAACTGGTCAACAAGCTGTTAAGTCACGGAATTATCACGGACACAATACTCAAGGATATACAGGTATGTCATATGGGAAAACTTCCTGAAAGGCGGGTTTGTTTATTTAAAAAACATGGATGGATGTATTCCTAACTTAACCCTTTACTCCATTAATACGCCTAACCACGCCTTTGCAAACAGAGTATACCCAGATCAGAATAATATTAATTCATTAGCACAGAGTAGACCCAGATCAGACGGCTCATATTATAGCCGTCTGATCAGGGTCTGCTCTGTATGCTTATGATATAAAATAGATATAATTCTACAGCTTCTGTCCATGTCCTGCCGTGAAAATTAATCTAATTAATATTCATCATGCCATTATAGGAGCGTTCTGTTATACTTTCACATTGTTTTAAGCAACCACCTGCCTTTAACACAAAATACTTGATGTAATTTAGTGGCCGTTATAGAGAGGTTTTACTGTATAAGCGCAGGCTAAAAACTTCGACTGCAAAACGTGTAATAAATATGCATCATCCGATTAACTGTTTAGTTTTAGTCCTTTATTCCATGGATATCCGTCTAAGAAAAAGTTACACAATGAATATTGATTAAACTAATTTTTATAATACCACATGAATACAATACCTTTTGGACATGGCAGAAACTGTAGCATTATATCTATAGTATATCATAAACAAGCAGAGCAGACCCTGATCAGGGAGCCCCTATATGGGTCGTCTGATCTTGGTTTTCTTTATTTGCAAAGGCGTATTTATGGGGTAAAGGGTTAAACACTACGAACTGAGTGTCAAACAGCTGTGGGTATTTGTCAGTTATAATCTAAATCCAACCTGTCTTAAACCGTTACCTAATTAACATACGTGAAAACGAATATTACAGTAAAACCTCTCTATAACGGCCCCTAAATTACATCAAATATTTTGTGTTAAAGGCAGGTGGCTGCTTAAAGCAAGATGAAAGTAAAACAAAACGCTCCTATATAGGAGCGTTCTGTTTTACTTTCATCTTGCTTTAAGCAGCCACCTGCCTTACTTTCACCTCGCTTTAAGCAGTCACCGGCCAAAAATACCAACTAATTAACGCAAATTAGTAGCCGTTATAGAGAGGTTTTACTGTAACTATATTATTTTTATAAGGTCTTTGCGAATAAAGGCAGTATACAGTGGTAGAAGCTGTATACTCAGGGGCCATGCTTATTAAGCTTTTTAGTTGAGTCTGAGTTCGATATCAAGCTTTTGATTGGTAAGATTTGAGCCTTTGGCTCAAATCTGACCAATCAAAAACTTGAGAACGAACTCAGACTCAACTAAAACGTTTTATAAGCATGGGTACAGATCTACATTTATTCATAAGCAAACAAAGTAGACTCTGATCAGATAGCTCCAATAGAAGCCTACTGATCTTGGTCTACTCTATTTGCAAACGTGTGAAAAAGTGTACATGTGAGGTAAAGAATTGTCCTATATAGAAAGTTATGATTGACATACGAAGAATTAAAAATTAAATCGTTACTGCATTGAATTAAAGTCCTTGAAATATGAAATTAAGCCATATTTCAATAACACCTGATAGGTACAAAAATACACATTTCTCTTTAACCATGCATAATTGCAGCATGCTTCTGAATGAATCTAAATCTACTTGCGATATATATAAATTGCTATATCTGTACAATATAATATTCTTTAAAAGTCATACAATGTGTTTCCAATTCAAAACTTGAATTAGATAAATGTTATTTACAGAAAGTACCAAATTGGTTTGCAGTTGTAAATACCTACCTAGAGTCTCAAGCTCTCATTATCTTGGTCTATTTTGAAAACGTTATTACGTTCAAATACATGTTTTACAGTGAAATCTCGCTATTCTAACACCAAAATAAGTGTCATTATCTGTCACTCAAACAGGTGGCAGCTTAATACTGTTACATGGTGAATGGCATGCAGTAAGCTCCTCTAGGAGCTTTATGTGTGATTTTCACCCTGCATTAAGCAGCTACCTTCTTAAAATGTTCTCAATTACTCTTTTCTAAAACTTCGGATAAGACAGATTTTATCATACTTCTTTTCATAGTTAGATGGTAACATATCTAGGGCTAAATATCCAGCAAGTATTCCTTTGTAATTCAAATTCCCCGTCTTTACTCTGTGTATGCTAAGTAAGTAAGTTTCGTTTGAAAACTTTGTCGTCTGCGTCAGTTGTCAATGTGTTTTGTTGAAAACAGTGAGAGTAAAACATTGTTTGAATACTGATGATACTTGTGAGATTGCTCACAGATTCGTCGGTGACAGCGGTAAAGTTTAACAATTTAGATCTCAATTAGAAGAAGTTTATGTAGTGGTTGGTAAAATAGCAGACTACACAGCTTGTACAATCATATACAGTAAAACCCCTCAAAACCGGAATTCTAGATGAGGATAATTTAGATACTTTTAGGCATGTGGCTGCTTAATGCAGAGTAAACGTGGTGCAGAAAGCTCCTCTAGGAGCTTTCTGCATGACTTTCACCCTGCATTAATCTGCCACATGTATCCAAGACAGATATTTATACTAAATTTAGCGTCCAGTTTAGAGGGAATTTACAGTACAATAGAAGCCCGCTACACCTTCAGCGTCATGAGGACGGTCTGTGATTATCATATGCAAACAATTTGGATCCAGATGAGTCGCCGATTAACTCGGTGTCTCATCAGAATCCAAACTGTTTGACACTCTGTTTATTGCTGTATAACGAAACTGAACAGGCCCAAACCCTTAAACTTAAAGTGAGTGAGTGAGTAGGACTTTACGGCACTGCAACACTAAACAGGTCATATAGCGTCAAGTGGCGAAATGCATTTAGCATTGCAGACATCCAGGCTACTGTATCAATAATGAATAATGAGGTGATCATTAGCAAGGGACTAGGGTGAATTAACAGTTGAAATTGCATTCCTTTTCAAATTTGAATCGTTGAATTTTATTATTTCACTGCTGATATCAGCCACTGATACAGTCATGAAGTGCTTAAGTTTTGGGCGTCCAATTTGGGTGACATTTGTTTGAACATGTGCGTGACTATTGTGTCCATATTCTTCATAATGAATGTCTCATTTTACAAACGACCTTGATCCACTGGCGAAAACTTTAAAAGGTATTTATAAAGTGTTATAATCGTCGTGATATTTTTAAGTAAAAGGGAATTAATGTTGAACTTAAGATAATCTTGACAATCTTCAAACAATTATTGCTACGTTTCCGTTCGACGGATCTTCTACTTTCAATTTTTGATACACATCGATAGTATCGTGAGTACAAACCAATGTGTTACTACACTCTTTGGGACGAAATAATAATGGAATCAGTTTGGACCCAGATGAGACGCCGAGTAACTCGGCATCTGTAATCAACATAATTGACAACTTAACTCTTTCGGCGCCAATGTCACCTGTTGACACCATTAAAAACAGTGCTGTCCCAGGTCAGATGCTGCCTTTTCAAGGCGGCATCTGACCTGGGACTTCACTGTTTTCTGTATCTTTTTAGCCCAAGCATACAGGTTTTTAAAAACAAATGTTTCACTAATATACCTTTATTATTTAATTTAGTATTATATTTAATATGAAATTATTATTGCAGACGACACTTTTAAATTTGGCGCCAAAAGTGTTAAAGTCGACACATATTTTGCATTTTGGTTCACATGTATCCTAAGTAATACGCGTAGCAGATGCATCATTATCGGTGCAATCTACTTAATGACTCCATCATCATCATCATCATCATCATCATCATCATCATCATCATAAGCATCATCAACAACATCAACACGGGATCATTTTCATCACCACCATCAATGCAGTAATGTCACACTCTATTATTAGACACACTAGTACTTGTGGTTCAGCAAATACTGTAAATCTTCTATATCTCGACCGCTTTATCAATAAACTTAGTGTCTTTAAGAGCATGTGGTTTCTTAATGCAGGACTAAAGTAATGCAGAAAGTTCTGCATAATGTTCGTCCTGCTTTAAGCTACCTCATGCCTTTATAACCCACAAGTATATATTTTCTATATATCTTCTCAATGTAAATGAGTTTACTGTAAGTACGTGTTTGACTAAGATAATATCCATTGAAATCAATGCTACTATCTCACCATAAGTTTAGAATTCCGGCAGCAATGTGGCGTTTTTTGAGATCCGCATCGCTTGTCTACGCTTATAGTTGATTCTGTCATTCAGTCCTAATGGCTTTAAGTGAGAATGTGGTCCCTAAGTAAACAGGTCGATAGGAGAACAATTCTTGAAGCTGGACAACTGTCGGGTAGAGTAAAATATGGCACTAGTTTGCTGACTCTATGAATGGAATTACAATGTACATGTATATACATAATACATGAGCTATCGCTATACAGATGAAGAGTTAAAATAATTACATTGAACTCCCTTAACCCTTTACTCCGTGGATATTCATGTAAGAAATAAATGACACTATGAATATTAATTAGGTTAATTGCTAAAACAGGACATAGACACAGGAATTTGTTCGGTCATATCAAAACCTGTAGACTCATGTCTATATCATATCGTAAGCAAACAGGAGCTGTATGATATGGGTCTAGTCTGTTTGGAACTGCGTAGAAAGGCGCATTTATGTAGTAAAGGGTTAAAAAGGAAATATTCAAATAGTGTAGACTTAGATCTAAGATGCTATTTCATGGACCTACACTCCTTGCTTTGAAAAATTATCTGTCTGATCGGTAGCAGAACAATGAAAAGAAAACAACGTCATTTGCCTCAATATTTTTAAACATGGCCTTTCTTTTTTTATTTGAAAAATAATTTCCTAACTCTCAAACAGTTGGAACACAAGATGAGACGCCGAGTTAGTCATCCAACATCTCAGCTGGATCTAAACTGTGTGTTGAGGTAATAGGATATTATCCATTAACAGTGTTAACCCTTCGCTTGCTGTTCACGTCAATATACCTACCTGTAAATAGTGAAGAATTAGATGAGACAGCTCCTGCAGGAGCTGTCTCATCAGGGTCTGCACTATTTACAAGATGATTGTGCAACCAGTGCACCCCACAGCAGTGATTGCACAGAGAAATACTTGTACACAGTGAAGATGTATGTAATTATACAACAGGGCATGGGTAAAGAAGGAGAAATGTGCTTTAAAATTCAGCAAGCGAAGGGTTAAAATCATATATTTACCCATTCAATACCATATACCTTTAGTCTGAATATATAGTCATGCGCTTCAATTCAAAAGGGACGTTCTTTCAGCGATTGTGTAAGATTGTCAAACAATGAATTTGAATTCTGATGAGACCCGAGATATTCCGTATCGCATCTGGATCCAAGCTGATAGCAAATACCACACATGTAGTAAAACTAGTTAAATATTTCACTAACAGTATAGAGCCTGTCTTATTGCGACAATATCATGAAATACATATGAAGATTGATAAGGGTGGGTGGTTGCTAAATACAGTACGAAAGTCATGCAGAAAGCTCCCAGAGGAGCTTTCTGCATAACTTTCGACCTGCATTAAGCTACCAACTGTCTTAAAAACACAGAATTATACCTAATTTTGATACGCTGAATACATGTTTTGCTGTATTTTCATCCATCCAATTATTGGACTCTTTACAATTATGGACACCTTTCAATTCTTGTTTGAAATTGATTTTCGCTAACAATTGCCTATCCCTTTCACACCCTGTACTCCATAAATACGTCTTTCTATACGCCTTTGCAAACAGAGAAGACCCAGAATAGACGGCTCCTAGAGGAGCTGTCTGATCAGGGCCTGTTCCGTTTGCGTATGATACAATATAAATGTGATTCTACATTTTCTGTCATGGCTAAAACTTCCCGTGTCCATGTGCTATTATAACAATCAATCTAATTAATATTCACGACGTCACTATTTCTTACGTAAATATTCTTGGAACCAATGGTTAATTTATCCCTTTTCCAACTGTAAAACATGTTACATGTATCTGCTCAAAACATAATCTGGTACACACATACTTCCTATCTGCTAAAGCTTTTTAGAAACTACTGATCTGATGGATCCAGTCTATATATATTGAAATGATATTAGTAACTTTTAAGGAACTTGAATACCGCTTAAGCTGGTGCTAGGGGCGTGCATAGTGTTGCACTTTTAATAACTGCTCATGAATAGACTAAATCAAACCGAGCCTGCAATTTTCTCTTTTTGCACTGCTGCTTTTGCTTTCGAATGAATTCTTCTATCAGAAATTAGACAAAGTATCAACTGTTGACGAGTCAACACAACACGGACCATAATACAAACTCTTTGAATGCGGGACATGAGCGTAGTGACATTTGAAAACAGTGTAGAGCCGGATCAGATGACTCATAAAGGAACCCGTTGATAATGGTCTGCACTGTTTGTCAATCAAAGTCCTCTCGCCAGTTATACCGTTTCATACTGAATGGTTTCTCATGTTAAACAATGATTGGTTGATAATGCAATTCAATTTTAAACAATATAACTCTTTCGACAGGATTTTGAACGACAAACAGTGTAAACCCTGATCAGAGGGCTCCTTTAGGAGCCCTCTGATCTGGGTTTGCACTGTTTGCAAATTGCAGTACACTGGTTCCCCGCATTCAAATGGTTAATAAGAAGACTGTATAAGCATTCAGGTAAGTTATTAATAATTGATGCGTTGGTCGCTTTATATAGATCTAAGGTCACTATACAGACGTAATGCACCAGTATAACATACATACAAGAACGATAACACCACAGTTTCTATTCGATGATGGGCGGCTACGAAACCCTTTCCCTCATACAAACGTTGTTATTTTCACACATTTGAAAACAGAGTAGACCCAGATCAGACAGCTCCTACAGAGTCTGCTCCGCTTGCTTTTAACATGATACAGATTTGTCAAAACAAACAATTCCCTTGAACTTTCAAGTTTACATTATAAAAAAATAGCTAATAAATTGCCATAATTTCTTACATGAATACTGAACATGGAAAAGATTAATCCTGAATATGATGCTGAACAAAAATGAAAACTCCAGTCAATGCAATTTCACCTTTCTTCCTCTACCTTCAATTTTGACAAAAGTGCTGATCGAGTATCAAAAAGCTTGGATCCTGATAAGCCGCCGAGTAACTCGGAAGCTCATCTGAAATCAAGCTGTTTGTAACATGCAAGTCCGGTGGGACAGATGGGCAGATGAGTGAATACCTATGCAAACAGTTTGGATCCAGATGAGACGCCAAACTGTTTGACACCCTGATTGCATTTTGGTAGACAAATCCATTATAACTTGAATTTTGAAAATGTAGTAGATGAAAACAATTGCAAAAATAATTTGCTCAGCAGGCTAAAGGTTAAAAAGGAAAATATAGCTCCAATTCAAAACTGCAGCAGACAATACTCTTATAGCAAACGAACTTTAGTTGGCGGTGAAATGGTTAACCCTTTCCCTGTTCTATGTTTATTTCAAATTTCAATACCTACTGAATATTCATGGAAATATATTCATAATGAAATATGGATGGTGGAAAAATGTAGTCATTTTAGAAAGTAATGAAACAGGGATATCAAATTCCATTAGCAAACAAAGCAGACCCTGATCAGGCGGCTCCTATAGGAGCCGTTAGATCTTGGTCTATGTTTGCAAATGAGTGAAAAAGGCGTTTATATGAAGTAAAGGGTTATATTGAACTAATATTATCAGTTGCTATATTTACTTACCAAAACAATCTTGTGTCCATGTCCTATTATAATAGTGAATCTAAATTAATGTTCACGGTGCCATTACTTTTACATGAATATTCATAGACTAGAGAGTTATACTTTATTTACATGCGTTTATTCATTACATCCTTCCCTTATATAGAAATATTTGCCCATTTTGCATTTACAGAATAGACCCTGTAGGAGCCGTCTTATCAGGCTCTGTTCGTTTTGCATATACAATTATAATAGATCTGTCTTTACAGTTTCTACCATTACCAAAAGATTCCTATGTACATATTCCATTATAAATTTTTCGCTAAAAAGAATGATATCATGCATGTTTATTATCTGGCCTTTTGTAAGGTAAGATTTTCAAGTGAATGTTTTGCCCTGATAAAACTGAAGATTCAGACCTGTATCATGTCATGGGAAAAAGAGCAGACTTTGATTAGACGGCTCCCAAAGGAACCGTCTGATCTGGGTCTTCTCTGTTTGCAAATGCGTAATAACGTTTATATATGAGGGAAAGGGTTAAAGGGCGATTCGTTTGACCATTTACCCCATACATACATATATCACTTATGCATATACAGTAGAACCTGTCTTAAGTGACCTTATATTGATTGGATTGATTATATTGATTATATTGATTGGACACAGGAATCTTAAATAGCAGGTGGGTGCTTAATACAGGGCAAAAGTAATGCAGAAAGCTCCTATAAGAGCTTTCTGCATTACTTTTGCCCTGTATTAAGCTTCCACCGGCCTAACAGGACCATAATTAGACCTTTTTTGATGGTCGCTTAAGACAGGTTCTATTGTATTCTATGCCTGCAGTCCACAATGATACGTCAATACGGGAACCTTTCGTAAAGACAAACAGCTTGAGAAGTAACTCTATATAGTCCCGTAAGCAGACAGACCAGACCTTGGGCAGACAGTAAATTCAGGAGCTATCTGATCTGTGTCTGCTTTCTTTGCAAATGCGTAAAAACGCGCCTCTTTCATGTAAAGGGATAAATGCTTATTCTTTGAGATACAATGTTTACGCAATAACCTTATATAAACGTCTTTTAACAGCTTAGTAAACACAGTAGACAGAGATACGAAGCCCCATGTTGGAGCCGTTTGATTGAGATCTGCTCTGTATTCTTATGTAAAGATACGGTGATGACTGAACACGTTCTGCCACGTCAAAATATTCCTATGTTCATATGTCTCATAAAAGATGATACCCATTGTGGCATTATTTCTTGCATGAATTTTCATGAAGTATACGGCTACAGGCCAGTCCGTTTAAAATGTGTGATACAATGCTTTAAATAATTACGGACCCTTAGATTAATGGTAATCAAACACACTATTGTTAGGTTTTTATCCGATCAGCTACTTGAGCGTTTTATACCAGTAACCTTATAAGTGCCGTGTTACCTTTAACACGCTAAAGTCACCCACATGTCAAGAATGACATCAGCGTTGAGTTTGGCTTCTTTATTACCGTATTCGCACCCTGTTGAGATGCCGTGATATTTGTAAACTGGATTGACGAACCAGTACACTGTCTCCAGGAGGGTACAGTGATTATGTTCTAATAGAAATACATGTATTCAGTTTCTGTCTGATGGGCTCAAGTATATTAGACGGAGCGGCGGGGACAGGATTATGGAACAATAAGAAATATACTGCAAATGAGCCATAAGAAGTTTAACCCTTTCTTTCATATATACGTGTTTTCACGCATTTGCAAATAGAGCTGACCAAGATCGGATGGCTCCTATAGGAGCCATCCGATCAGAGTCTGCTGTGTTTGCTAATTGAATTTGATAGTTCTGTTTCTTTACTTCTAAAATGGCTACAATATTCCAAAAGTCATAATTCCTTATAGCTACTTTGTCCATGAATATTCAGTAGATATTGCGATTTGGAATAAACATAGAACAGGGAAAGGGTCAACCCTTTGATTGGTGTAGATTTATGTAAGAAATAATAACTGTATAATTTTAATTAGATGATTGTTTATATAATATCATTATGAATTAGGTCATTTGTACTAGAAGCTGTTCCATTAGATCTAGCTTATTGCGCAAGAAAACAGAGCAAACCCTAATCAGATAACTCCTACAGGAGCCGTCTGATATTGATCTCTGTCAGATCGGAACATTAATAATACAGAAATTATTTGGTATTTTGAGTACTAAATACAGAAAGTGAATTGGCCTGTTTTACCCTTCCCCCATAGGCTATTTTTTAGAACCAAACTCTTTAAATAAACCTACCAAAAAGAAGCATTTCATAGCAAGATTTTTTAGAAAATTTTAGAATTGTGTATTTCTGAAACCATTGTGATAAACTATTTATCACAAAGGTTTCAAAATGTGACTTTTACAGAGGCGTAGAACGGCGTATTTATGGAGGAAAGGGGTAACTTTAGTCTTTTTCCCAGTATGAAACACTTAAATTTCTTAGAGGGTTATGAATGACATGCATTGCAGTCATGAACAGATGGCTACTCTAGTATAGTATAACGAGCAAAAAAAAAAAGAAAAAATTCTTCAGAATTTATCTACAGTAAAACCTCTGTATTTTGTGTTAAAGGCAGTTGGCTGCTTAAAGCAAGGTGAAAGTAAAACAGAACGCTCCTATAGGAGCGTTCTGTTTTACTTTAACCTTGTTTTAAGCAGCCACCTGCCCTAAATATCAAATAATTAACACAATTTAGTGGCCATTATAGAGAGGTTTAACTGTACTTCACTATTCTACAACAGAAGGTCTTAAGAGCCCGTGGGGCGGCCGAATTATTCGCCCCGTATTTCATTCTCAATGTGTCCGTGTGTCTATTTGTCTGTCTGCGTGTCTGTGAGTCTGTGTTGGGTGCCTGTCTGACTATTTTAGGTATGTATGTCTGTCTGTTTGTGTATGTCTGTCTATCTCTGTGTCTATCTCTCTATCTGTCTGATTGTCTGTCGGTCTGTTTGTTTGTCCACCGGTCCATCAGTCCGTCTATCTGTCTGTATGTATGTCTGTTTGTCACTCTGTCACTCTGTCTCTATCAATCTATCTTTTGTATGTCATTATGTCTGTGTCTGTATGTCTATCTGTCTGCCTGACTGCCTGACGGTTTGTCTGTTTGTCCATCAGTCCGTCTGTGTGTATGTCTGTTTGTCTGTCTGTTTGGTTCTATCTCTTCATCTGTTTGTCTTTCTGTTTGTCTGTTATCTGTCTGTATATGTGTCTCTCTATCTGTCTGTATGTTTGACTCTGTCTATCTCTTTATCTGTTTGTCTTTCTGTTTGTCTGTCTGTATATGTGTCTCTCTATCTGTCTGTCTGTTTGTATCTGTCCATCTCTTTATCTGTTTGTCTCTCTGTTTGTCTGTATATCTCTGTGTTTCTCTATATGTCTGTATGTCTGTCTTTCTGTGGTATGTCTGTCTGACTCTGTCTATCTCTCTATCTGACTATCTCTCTATCTTTATGTTTCTCTATTTGTGTGTCTATCTGTCTTGCCGTCTCTTTGATCCTCTGTCTGTCTTTCTATTTGTCTGTCTGTCTGGCTCTGTATGTCTTTCTATCTGTCTGTATCTCTATCGGCCTGTCTCTCTGTCTGTCAACCTCTCGACCTGTCTGCGTGTTTGTTAAGTACGCTCAACCATTTCCTGCCAAATGACGAATCTGTAATTACCAAGGCAAACAGTCTTCATCTAGATGAGACACCAAGTGAAGCGGTGTCTCATTAGGACCCAAACTGTTTGACTCTATCATTTTTTCCGTGAACGAAAATAGAAGAAAATAAAAAACAGAAAATTGTAGCAGACGACAAAGTTTGCAGACGACATTAAATGGCAACGAAGGGGTTAATGGTTAGAACAGGCTTCAGTATATACAGTAAAACCGGAATTCTAGTAGAGAGGGATTTAGATACTTTTAGGCAGGTGGCTGCTTAATGCAGGATGAAAGTCATGCAGAAAACTCCTAGAGGAGCTTCCTGCATGACTTTCACCTTGCATTTAGTTACCACCTCTTTCTAATACCAATATTTAGGCAAAATCGAACGTCCGGTCTAGAGAGGATTTACTGTACTGTACATGTAAGTTTACAATTGTGCATAATGATAATTAATACATTGCAGTATTTACAATACCATTGAATTGTAATTATTCGCTTGGTAAACATAAGCACATTTATCCTGTCAGTGCGCATTGTCGTCTGCTGGACACATTTGCGTCTTCTTCAGGTTTTATAAAGGAAGTTTCTTCAATTTATTTATAAAAATGTAAACAGGGTGTCAAACAGTTTGGATCCTGAAGAGACGCCGAGTAACTCGGCGTCTCATCTGGATCCAAACTATTTACATATGGTATCACAGATCCGTCTTCATTGCAGTGAAGGTATTAAATAACAAACTCAAACTGATTGCACGCTATGGATGGTTTAAGATGTATCCATTGTATCCCATGAAGATTACCTTTATGAATTTTGGATTAAAGTACCGACTTTATCTATTCGTAAATGGATTAAACTCTGTAGCTATATTGCTGCCAATGAAGCATCTATGATTATCTATGCAAACATTTTGAACCTAGATGAGACAACGCCGACTCTCATCAGGATCCATACTCTTTGTAGATTTGATAAATTTTGTTCTAAAATAAAACAGAACATTCAAAATTAAAAAAACAACAAATAGCAGACGACAAATGTTGCAGACGACAATATTTAGCATTGAAAGAGATACAGTAAAATCGATCTCAAGCGGCCATAAAAAAGAGGTCTATTTATGGGTCTGTAAGGCAAGTTGTATCTTAATGCAGGTCAAAAGTAATGCAGAAAGCTCCTATGGGAGCTTTCTGTATTACCTTTACCCTGCATTAAGCAACCATCTTTATTTGAAGACTCCCATGTTCAATAAATAAATGACCGCTTAAGACAGGCTCTACCGTGTACAGCTCGTAACATATTTAAATACAGTAGAACCTGCCTTTAACGACCACATAATAAATAAATATCGGTTACAGCAGAACCCTTCTAATGCAATCACTAAATGAGTAAAAATGGGTGTCTTTATTAGTAGGTGGTTGCTTAATGCAAGACAAAAGTAATGCAAAAAGCTCCTCTAGAACTATTTCATTTTTTTCTGTTTATTGTTTAGAAAGTAAACATTTAAGTGATAAAAAACAACAACAGTCGGTAGATTCTTTTTATCTGTAACATATTTTATTACTCCCTCTTCGCCTACCGGCAGTCAACACTTAATCCACTCTTCGCGACTTCCCTCACAATTGCAAACAGCTTGGATCCAGATGAGACGCCGAGTAACTCGGCCTCTCATCAGGATCCAAGCTGTCTGACACCCAGTCAACAATCTTCCAAAGCTTGGTCGAATCGGAAGTATTAAAAATGCAGACATAATTGTTTTCACAACAAAATTAGGGCTAACTGAAGCCTACTTGACAAAATTTCATGACGGAAAATATGGTGTACAGTTTTCTAATTTGATTTCCCCTACATTTGTTGTTTATAAAACACAATCAGAAAAGTCAGCCAGGATGCTGAAGAGACGCTGATATTGCCAATGTCTCATCTGGATCTCCACTGTTTGCAAGTATAATCACGGATTCTTTCAAATGGTTTAAAGGTTATACAATACATGTACAGTAAAACCTCTCTAGACCGGGATTCTAGTAGAGAAGAATTTAGATACTTTAAGGCCGGTGGCTGCTTAATGCAGGATGAAAGTCATACAGGAGAAATCCTCTACATGACTTTCACCCTGCATTAAGCTGCTACCTGTCTCCAAAACCGATATTTACACTAAAAATTACGTCCGGTTTAGAGGTGTTTAACTGTATCAGCCCATAACAATACATAATTCATTCTCTTTTACAGCGTTAGAGATTGTTAAATACCATAAACATCGTTATCAAATACAGCAATAATTCCTGTTTAATACTTAGTAAACAACAATATAGCAACGTCAGCATTCCTGATTGGCTACATAGCATTGTTTATAGTGCTTTGTAAAACACATTCCGTGGTCAAAGTTGTAAATGTTTTATTTACATGTAAGCTTTAGTCGCCTTTGTAGGACTTCCACGCAGAATACTCGTATCAGTGGAGTATCGCGTGTATTTAACCAACCCCGTCATACATTTCACGTATTTGCAAACAGAGTAGACTTAGGAGCCGCCTGACCAGGATCTGGTCTGTTTGCTTATTATATAATATAAATCTGATTCTACAGTACTGTTTCTACCTTGGTCAAAATGTCCTGTGGTTATATGCCATTATTAAAAATACTAGTATGCATGATGTCATTGCATGACTATGCAACAGAAGAAAACGTTAACGAAATGAATACATCTTAATGAATGAAAAAACGTTAACGAAATGAATACATCTTAATGAATGCGTCTTAACGCATGTTAAGGCAAGCGCAGTTTTAACATGCATTTTAAACCTGGGCACTACTCGTAAACTGCTTATAGGCTTAACCGGATCTGAGAATGCGTACTTTCTTACATTTGAATTTAATTACATAAAGGGAATATCGTAGAGAACAATACACGTTCGTTACATGTAACATATATATGAAAACATATTTTCTGTGTTTTTTATAACTTAATAGACGACACGTCATAGCCTAAGTGAAATACGTAATAGGTTCATCAATATGCGTGTACAGTAAAGCCGGGTACTACAAATGCATAATGTATTATGTATTTTATGACATATGTCTTCGATATCAGTACAGAAAATAATATGTGAATAAATGTATGAATGTATGACAATAATCATGCAGTTTAGCATTTAGATATCTTGTCGGAGAACGTTTCTGTTTTATTGAATTTGATATGGTATTGATCCTGATTGTGTTGGCAGCCAGACTGGAACACGATTCTGATACAATTCAAGCAAGGCCATAGTTTACCCTTTACTCCATGAATATTAATATACATGTAAGACATAATGACATCATGAATGTTAATTAGATATTTTTTATAATGCCATATCAACTGAAGATTTATTTTTATTTTGAAACAAAAAGTGAAAGGATATTATAGAAATAAGATGTCATTTTACAAAGGTAGATACACAGAGTAAGTCTTGGCAAAAATTGTAGAATTATGACTATATTATTCCTAAAGCAAACAGAACAGACCTTGATCAGACGGCTCCTTTAGGATTCGTCTGATCTGAATCTGTTCTGTTTGCAAAGGTGTTATAGGGCGTCAATATAAGGTTATTTTTTTAAAGATTTCAGAAAACTTTTTTTTTAAAACATCAATATTGTTAAGAAACTGAGTTGGTTGACAGCTGATCTGGATCAAAACTGTCAGAGAGGTAAGACAACAGAGAACTCTTTACCAGTATGGCTGTCTCTACGATGTTTATTGAAAAATAGGTGACGAGTTTAAGAGGTTTAGGACAATGACCTTTAATACAGTCCAACAACCACAATGATACACATGTCGAGCAACCATTCAAAAATAAATCTTATTAAATGTCGAGCTTTAAGACAGTTAGTACCTTAATACATCCACCATATATACACATTTTGCGAACAGATAATAATAATAATAATTATTATATAAATAAAGCTCCTTAGGAATAGTTTAACCTTATGAAAACTTCGGGAAAATGTGTCTGTCTAAATGTCTAGGAAGCTATTGAGTATTTTTCGCTGAATGGCTCTTAGAATATTATGCTAATACATATTTGATATTAAGCTTTGATCTCAACAAAACAAAAATACATTTTACTTTTATCTATTACTCAAGAAACTAAGATTGTTTCTTAATTGTTTTTCTTAGGAGCTTTATGACTACGTGCCCTGATTCTACAGTGTCTGTCAAATATAAAATTACATGTAATTAAATACCCACGATATAATTATTTCTTACACGAATATACATCAGGATTTTAGATACACATTTAGACGTATTTGCAAACAGAGCAGACCAAGATCAGACGGCTCCTGCTCTGTTTGCTATGGTGTAATAGAGATCTGTTTGATATGGTGTAATAGAGATATGTTTGCTATGGTGTAATAGAGATCTGTTTGCTATGGTGTACTAGAGAAATCTGTTTGCTATGGTGTAATAGAGATCTGTTTGCTATGGTGTAATATAGATCTGTTTGCTATGGTGTAATAGAGAGATATGTTTGCTATGGTGTAATAGAGATCTGTTTGCTGTGGTGTAGTCCAAATTTCAATACCAACTGAATATTCATAGACAAAATAGTTATAATGAAATATGGAAGGTGGTACATTATAGCCATTTTATAAAGTGTAGACACTGATATTTCAAATACTATTAGCAAACAGAGTAGACCCTGATCAGACGGCTCCTCTAGGAGCCGTCTGATCTGGGTCTACTCTATTTGCAAATGCGTGAAAACACGTTTATATGAGGGAAAGGGCTATGGTGTAATAGAGATCTGTTTGATATGGTGTATTAGAGATATGTTTGCTATGGTGTAATAGAGATCTGTTTGCTGTGGTGTAGTCCAAATTTCAATACCAACTGAATATTCATAGACAAAATAGTTATAATGAAATATGGAAGGTGGTACATTATAGCCATTTTATAAAGTGTAGACACTGATATTTCAAATACTATTAGCAAACAGAGTAGACCCTGATCAGACGGCTCCTCTAGGAGCCGTCTGATCTGGGTCTACTCTATTTGCAAATGCGTGAAAACACGTTTATATGAGGGAAAGGGCTATGGTGTAACAGAGATCTGTTTGCTATGGTGTAATAGAGATCTGTTTGCTGTGGTGATCTGTTTGCTATGGTGTAACAGAGATCTGTTTGCTATGGTGTAATAGAGATCTTGTTGCTATGGTGTACTAGAGATATCTGTTTGCTATGGTGTAATAGAGATCTGTTTGCTGTGGTGTAATAGAAATATGTTTGCTATGGTGTAATAGAGATCTATTTGCTATGGTGTACTAGAGAAATCTGTTTGATATGGTGTAATAGAGATCTGTTTGCTATGGTGTAATATAGATCTGTTTGCTATGGTGTAATAGAGAGATATGTTTGCTATGGTGTAATAGAGATCTGTTTGCTGTGGTGTAATAGAGATCTGTTTGCTATGGTGTAATAGAGATCTGTTTCTACAGTGTCTGTCATGGTAAAAAACATGTTTGTATCGGGGTTTTACGTGGCTTTAGCAAAACATATAATTCCACGTGTCATTAGAAAAGTTCATCTAATTATCATTAATGACATCATTATATTTACATGAATATACATCAGGTATAGGATTAAGAAGGCATCTGCTTTTAATTCACTCTCTGTCAAACTTTGTTCTCGGCAAACTCTGTCGTCTACTTCAATTTTCTTATTTTTTGTCTTAAAAACAAATCACGGTAACAAACAGTTTGGATCCGAATCTGGATCCAAACTGTGTGTATAGGTAATCACAGAGGTAATACTGTGTGTGTACTTAGTATCCAGTAGCTTCAAACATGGATTGGTTAGATGTAAACCTTTATTGAAAATTTTCAAGTACTTTTGTGATAGGGAAACGAAACTTATTTCAAAGGGAAAACATGAAGATATTACTAATGCATTGTTTGATCGGTCAAGGGTCATCTTAGAAGCATATTTAATAACATACAGGAGTTGGCTATAAGAAAAGTAATTTCTGTTTCACACTGTCCGTGTATCTTCTGTTGATTCAAAAGATATGAAATGGGGGCCAAAGTACAATTGAAAATTTAATGATCTGAAATTAATGGGGTTGTAATTTTCTATTGACGTTGAAATGGACATATAGGTACTCGAAACTTTGACAGGTAGCTATATCGACCCATAAATGACTGACCGACCTGATTTAAAGACAACCAGTATACAATATTCCCCTCTTCTTATCCCTTAAGCATCCAGATGAGATGCCGAGTACCTTGGTCAATGGTTTTTCAAAAGCTTGGTCAAATCGGAAGTATCGGTGAAATATGCAAAAATAACCAGAGAAACTCTATCGATAACTCCGCCCGGTCTCTCTGTATCTGCATCTCTGTCTCTGTATTTGTCTCCGTCTCTGTCTGTATGTGTGTATCTCCTTGTCTCTCTCTCTCTCTCTCTCTCTCTTTCTCTCTCTCTCTCTCTGTATCTCTCTCTGTCTATCTCACTGTCTATCTCTGTCTGTCTGTGCGTGTCTCTCTGTGTCTCTTTTTTGTCCATCTGCCTGTCTGTCTGTCTGTCTGTCTGTCTGTCTGTCTCTGCGTGTCGCTCTGTCTCTCTCTGTGTGTCTCTCTCTGTTTGTTTGTCTCTGTGTAGTCTGTCTAGTCTGTCTGTCTGTCTGTCTGTCCGTCCGTCCGTCCGTCCGTCTCTCTCTCTCTTTCTTCTCTCTCTCTCTCTCTCTCTCTCTCTCTCTCTCTCTCTCTCTCTCTCTCTCTCTCTCTCTCTCTCTCTCTCTCTCTCTCTCCCTCTCTCTCACACAATCAATCAATCAAATATGCACCAGGTCCAATTTAAACACGTTATTTTAGTCGAAGCGGAGTAAGGTCTAACCGTTTTAAAAGGTCTTCAGAAGCTCCTATAGAGGTTTCTGAGCACCATTAATTTTGTCTTGCATTAAGCTTCTGCCTGTTTTTAAAACTTCAGAGTTAAACTTGTTTTAGTGGTCATTTTAGAGAGACTTTACGTTACAGAAAAATGTATACAGTAGAGCCTGTTTTAACCCTTTACTCCATGAATATTCATGTAAGAAATAATGGCATAATGAATATTAATTAGATTAATTTGTATTGAAATCACATCGACACAGGACAGTAAATGGCAAAACTGTTGAATCATATCTGCCATTTGTATATATAATTCTTTAATTATATACATAATTATGTTTCACATGGGGTTATGTCCTAATGGGGGTTTGTCCATATGGGGTTTTGTCCTACACACCTCCATATCATACAGGAGCCATCTGATCTGGTTCTACTCTACTTGCAAAGGCGTAGAAAAACGTATTTGTGAAGTAAAGGGTTAAGCAGCCTTTCATTCATTAACTTGGTTTTCTTGTGATATACTTCTTTTAAGGATATAAACAAATGGTTTATGTAATTTGTTAGGCATTTGTAAATCACATTGCAAGTAGAGACTATCACTTTAAGTGTCAGAATGTAAGGGATTTCCTTCAGTTTCTTCTTAGAAGATACATGGATCGTGTCATCTGGATCCAAGCTGTTTGCAAATGCGAGGCAGGTGGCGATAACCCTTTCACCGCCGATGTCGCATAAATGCACCACGACAATTAGTGCAGTCCCAGATCAGACGCCGCCTTTTCAAGGCGGCGTCTGATCAGGGACTTCACTATTTGTCTCAAACTCTATTGCTGTATATGTGCTTTATTTCTTTGAAGTTTGCATTTGTTTATCTTTTTTCCTTATTTTACCGAATGATTGAACAAAATTGGATTGCAGACGACAATTAGAATTTTGGCGCCGAAAGGGTTAATAGGGATAAGGATAGATTCGTTCGCTGCCAATGTCGAATCTGTTGTTATTACATACGCAAATAGTTTAGATCCAGATGAGACACCGAGCAACTCGGCGTTTCATCAACATCCAAACTATTTGTTACTGTGGTAATGCTGTTGTTGGGTTTTTTTTCAAAGAAAAGGGAGGAAAATTAAACCAACGAAAATTGCAGTAGACGACAAATGTTGCAGAAGACAGTATTTGGCAGCGAAATAATTAAGCGTTAGGCTGTCCTGCAGCTGTTTAACTCAGATTGAAATGTGTCAGTTTGGTGAAACAACAATTTTCTTATAAGTTTTCTTACACTATGAGTGTGTGATCATCTAATAGCCAATAAATGGACATAATACAATGGCACAGCACCAGGATATAATTTGTACAGCTGCTGTTTAAATTTCCGAATTTAAATCTAAGACAAACATACGAATCATTAGTAGCATGTTAATCTTTCTATAGTGACTAATAAATGAATAAATATATGTGTCTTTAAAAACAGACGTCCGCTTAATGCAGAACAAAAGTAATGCAGAGAGCTCCTAGAAGAACTTTCTGCATAACTGTTGTCCTGCATTAAGCTATCACCTATTTTAAAACCCGGAATTTCACCTCTGTTTAGTGGTAATCATAGAGCAGTTTTGCAGTACAGTAAACCTGTCTTAAGCGACCGTCCATTTATTGAACAGGCTTTTTAAAAAGCAGATGCTTGCTCAATACAGGGCAAAAGTAATTCAGAAAGTTCCTATAGGAGCTTTTTTCATTACCTTTGACCTGCACTAAGCTACCTCATGCCTTACAGACCGATAGTTATACCTCTTTTTTGATGGTCGTTTAAGAGAGACTCTACAGTAAATTAACACGTTTCTACCATAGAATTAAACTAATACCCCCTGCAATGAAATCAATCTGAAGGCAAATTATAAACTAATCACCCTTCGATATACTGTTTTTATTTATAAAAGCCAATAGGCTGATATGGTTATGTTAGCCACTTAAAAACTTAAAATACTTATAAATTGATAGATGAGGAAAATCCTTGTTTCACCGTCAGTCTGTCGTTCTTTATGTCCAACTGCTTTTTCTTTATTATTTTATCATATTTCAAAGTGGCTCTGTTGTACGCTACCTCACAGGTGCTAGGCGCGTGACCATTTCATAAAACTACTTATAAATACCTTCAAATACGTTTAGACATTACACTTTGACAGTAAAAAATGAAAAAACTTTTTCGTATAGTACAATAGAACCTCTCTATAACGGCCACTAAATTGTGTTAATTATTTGGTATTTAAGGCAGGTGGCTGCTTAAAGCAAAGTAAAAGTAAAACAGAACTCTCCTATAGGAGCGTTCTGTTTCACTTCATCTTGTTTTAAGCAACCACCTGTCTTTAACACACACTACTTGATGTAATTAATTGGCCGTTATAGAGGGGTTTTACTGTATATTACTTTATAGTAATATACTATACGAAAAAACTTTTTTATCCGATTTTTACTGTCAAAGTATGATGCCAAAAATCATTTGAAGGTATTTATAAATAGTTTTTTTTATGAAATGGCCACGCGCCTAACACCTGCACTCTACCTTAGTGTCTGAAATTGTGTTTGTGTCTGTGTCTGTGCTTGTATGCGTGCTTACCTATATTAAGTACAAGTACAAAAGTTGCTGCAGAGGCAGCAACAGAGAGCGCGGGCAAACGAAATGCTGGGAGGATTGTGTAATAGAGTTATAAAATGTTAACTGTATGAATTTAATATGGATGTAACTGTCTTTTGTTGATATTTTCAAAATGCAGATGGTCTGTTTTAAGTAGTGAGTCTTGGGCACATCTAATCACAGGGGTAAGACACGTTTGAGTCAGTATATGTATATATAGAAAGAAGGGATCCGACTTCAAAAGATCCAAATTACCCACTCCTCTACCTTAAACCCTTCGTTCTGCAAGAAATGCACCGATTTCGATCAGATAAAAAGCTATTATGTAAGCAAAGACATTGTTTTATTCGAATATGCAAATATTTTCTCGGTCAAATTAGGAATAAACTTAACACGGCATCAGAAACATGCGCAAAATGACCAAAATAAGTTAGTCGGACACGACCGCGTCCTCGAATGCGAACGGCTGACAGCCTTGAAACGATTACTTATACGTCAAACACAATTAAATTTGGCTTTCATATCAGCATTATTTTCAATAAAAAGAATTTTCTTACTGCGTTTTTACACGAAAACGAGGTTTCACTGTCCTTTCTGTGTTTTAACATGTTCCTCTCATTTCAGCAACTTTTACTTTCATTTTCAAGTCGTCGAAGTCATGCCACGTGGCTTCTTGTTATGCACGTTTTGATTGGCCGGTGACTAACCGCCCGTCCAATGAAATAACGCAGCTGTTGTATAGTCACGTGGCCAAAGTTTGACTTATTGAAAACGATGTCAGCTGCAAACGTTGAAAATCGCAAGAAGGACGGTAAAACCACGTTTTCGTGTAAGATCGCTGTAGGAAAGTTCTTTTCATTGAATATATTGCTGATATGAACGCGAAATTTTACTGTGTTTGACGTATAAGTAATCGTATACATATACTGACTCAAACGTGTCGTACCCCTGTGATCTAATGGCATAATTGCAAACGTTTTGACATCGTGTATGGCTCATAGATGTCAAAGTAATTATTGCAGGGTGAAATGCTAGTAATCATTGAAATAAGATTTATAAATGCAAAGTAAGCTGACAAAAATTGTCTGTATAGTTTTTTGTCAAGTCTTTTGCTACTATGGCATTGAAGGTATGAAGGAATGGTTTGAAAAAGACAAACTCAAGTGTTTTTGTTGTGGGCGTTGAAATGAATAAACTGATAATATAGCAGAACATAAAGGCCGAGGTGGGTCTGAAACAAATGGCACAATGTTGGTAAATAAGTATAATACAAAGCTGTAAAAGCAGGATATATATTGTAGCTATTTTTCATTTTCTAAGATATTTGTAACAATCAAACAGTTAAAAGGATTCTATAGACAACTGTGTTGAGGAAATGGTCATCTTTTGAAATATGTCCAACTGTAAGGCAAATGTGAATAATTGACTAGGTGTTCATAACAAGGAAAACAAACATATTTTAATTGATGACTCGTTAGTATTACTGAATATCTGCAAACATGATGTTACATTGTGAGACGGAACTAAATAGAGACAACTTAATCTTTGGCAAACTATCATTATGTTCTCAGTAACGTATTATGAGAGATATAACGATTATGTACAATGAAACCTGTGTAAACCAAACAGAAAATGAGCATTATTTTAGGAACAGAAAAGAACACGTCTTTATGC
This sequence comes from Azorinus chamasolen, assembly GCA_963576725.1. NCBI lineage: Eukaryota > Metazoa > Mollusca > Bivalvia > Cardiida > Solecurtidae > Azorinus > Azorinus chamasolen. Next base: position 4,074,767 of record OY755251.1, on the reverse strand, counting down.
AGCTTGTACAATCATGTACATTGTTGTTTTAATAAATATACTTAGCATATGTCACATAGGTCAAGTGATCTTTCAGATTGACAGTATATTACAATTACAATCAATTTAATTATGAGCAAAATCTTTGAATACTTGAAAGGAAACTGACATTTACGTTGTGCATTAAGTGTTGCCTATTCAGATTTGAGATGACTTACATGTAAGCATTAACAAGTGCGTTTCTCCTGCAAAAGGAATACTTTATATATAGAGCCAGTTTAACTAATTCCTGACGGTTTTGACGTTGTAGTAGCTGACAAAACTTTACAAAACTTGGTCTAGCATAAGAATAATTGTATATACTTCTTAGGCAGGTCTGTGTATGAACTACATAAAGAAAAAAATGAAACTCGTCTTCAATATCACGAGTTTCACAGTAACTACAATATCTTTCATTTCTTGGTATGTTAATTTTGCCGTACCTCCCGGTTTCTATTTTAATGAATGTGAAGACAGACGCAGCCTAGCAAGATAAAATCTAAGTTTATATGACAATGTATCTAAATATGCTTCAAATCCGAAACAGTTTTTAAAATGCCTATAGTGCACCGCTACTATTGATATTCTCATCCCAACCTTGTATAAAACCATCCACTAATCTTTGTTTAAATATTTTGTGAAAGGGTTTCGGGTTTACAGTTATTGGATCCATCCAAACATCAGCAAAACCATTATTTACTAGTAATGTTTAAACATTTGTAACCCAGTTCGATTCACCATTTCTACAATCGGCTAATAAAATATAGTATACAGTAGATAATATTACATTCTGTGTTGAAACTAGTTTCAACCAATATTTAATAATTCTACAGTAACGATTTATATACAAGGGATATCGACCCATTTCACCATATATACTGTATATCGACGTACACCTCTTCACATGTAATAACCTCTTACAAAATGTTATGTGTACTCATTGTATTTGTTTAGATTTAGTATAACCCCATACTTCACAGCTATAATTCAAAATAGAACTAACAAATGCATCAAATAACTTACATGTAACACTACATTTCAGGTTAAAAGCGTTAATATTGGCCATGAGTACATTCAATGCTCTCAGCCATTTGCCTACTATAAACTCTTGATTTAAAACAAAGCTCCCAGTGTAGTTTAAAACCGTCCCAAGGTAGCTAAGGTCACTTATTGTTTCTAAATCTCACCCCTTTAAACCACCCCTTTTCCTAAACACCATTACTTTTGTTTTCGAGCAATTTACTGCTTACTCCCAAGTTGCGCAGTATTCATTTAATTTATCTAATTTATATTGCAAGTCATGTTGCGAGCTACCAAAGACAACATTGTCATCGGCAAAAAGTAAAATTGCAAGCATAATATCAGCTATACTTATTCCTATAAGATCTGGATCTTGAAGATTTAACTCTAAATCCTCATGAAAAAGTGCAAACATTATGGGCGAGATTATCTCCCCTTGCATGAGTCCAGTATAATTATCGTAGAACTCAGAATAAGTATTTCCTTTTCTAATACATGTCTTGACGTTATCCTACATATCCTTTAAACACGTAAAATTTAAGACCCAACTTATATAAAAGTACAAAAATGAGTCATGCAGGAAACACCACATACAGAACAAACAGTCGCCCGAACAGCAACACAAGGAAACAGCAAATGTACATAACTATAAAAACAACAAGAGACGCACAAAGACAAAACAAACACACAATAGGGGGAAGATGGAAGCACCGCCTTGGAACGGTCAGTGACAAAAGTCACTGGGGGGTTAAACCGGTTTATGGGCGCCCAACCTCACACTTATTCCATCCCCACCCTAAAAGACAAACAGTGTAAATAAACGTATCCCCTCTCCGACTAATCTACAACAACCGCGACGGCAAATACAGTGGTAAAGTGCATGTATCCACCTATCGCTAGTGTACTCAATGATTGAGCTGCAAACAGAGTAACTGTAGAAAAGTAATAAAGGGTACGACAAAAACGAAATAGTACAGATATCTATTGACGATTTTAACAGTCGAAATCTCATTTTAACTGAAAAACTGCTTAAACAAGGATATAGATACCATAAACTAAGAAAAACTTTCTCTAAATTTTACTATCGAAATCTCTTATTGGCAAGTACAAATGTAATCTCAAGGTACTTTTGCGACACGGTATTTCACATCCTGAATTTTATGGTGATGTGATTTACAAACTTCGTAAAATTATTGGACATACCCATTTTCTCACTTTGTTCATCAAATATATAAAACAATTCATTAAAAAGGGATATGATCCTGTATTACTACAACATACTGCATGTTTGGTTGTGAACCCTTTTACAGTTGGCAATCACGCTGGCCTCTTTGCATGTACGCCGACAAGAAAGGTTTAGTACTCTATGAAGGCGATCTCTTAAATCCAGAAATGGAAGGAGAACGTCGGATATCTGTACTATTTCATTTTTGTCGTACCCTTTATTACTTTTCTACAGTTACTCTGTTTGCAGCTCAATCATTGAGTACACTAGCGATAGGTGGATACAGTATGTTCAATTAAATGTTTTTTTGTTATACATGCACTTTACCACTGTATTTGCTGTCGCGGTTGTTGTAGATTAGTCGGAGAGGGGATACGTTTATTTACACTGTTTGTCTTTTAGGATGGGGATGGAATAAGGGTGAGGTTGGGTGCCCATAAACCGGTTTAAACCCCCGGTGACTTTTGTCACTGACCGTTCCAAGGCGGTACTTCCATCTTCCTCCTATTGTATGTTTGTTTTGTCTTTGTGCGTCTCTTGTTGTTTTTTCTGCCTATGTACATTTGCTGTTTCCTTGTGTTGCTGTTCGGGCGAGTGTTTGTTCTGTATGTGGTGTTTCCTGCATGACTCATTTTTGTACTTTTTTTTTGTATCAAACTAGCCGTTCCTATGAGAGGATCTGATCTAAAAATAATTTTATCGGCTTGCTCGTCAATTTCTTTTAATGAACATATAGATAAGGAGGAAAGTCTAGAAAGCATGGCATGTTTGCCAGAAGTTAGACGTAAAGTATGTAGACCAAGAAGAGTCATATTCAAACGAGATTTTCGTTTAATATTACCATTTTTGCGAATGCCATGTGATCGAGATTTGCGTTTTCGTATAGAAAAAAATGAAAAAATATCTATATCTGGTTCTTTTGAAATTATTCCAGTCTGGTAAATATTATCATTCAGTCCTAAAGGAAAAGGTGTTTGCAATTTTTTGATCCAACTTAATTCAGATATAAATCTAGTTTTCGATTTAAAGCTACTAGTAGCCTCCTTATCATATGTTATATGCTCAACAATTTGTACTAAAACATATTTAAAAGAATGGCCAGATTTCCGAAAGTGTTGGTATAAAAATATTGTTTAGTTTACGATTTCGACACTGATATGCATGCTCACGAAATCGAGTCTTCAAAGCACATCCTGTTTGTCCTACGTACTGTATACCGCAACTAGGCGCGTTTCAAGTTAAAAGATAAATAACGTTAGTAGTAGTACAATCAACGTCTGAGTTTATCTTGACATTAAATGTTCTACCATTAACTGTAGATTTTATAGTGGAATTACAAGGAAATGTTACTACAACATATGCACCTTTTGGATAATCGGATTCACTCTGTGTCGCTTGTATAAGGACCGTTTACGAATAGAAGAAACATTTTGGATAACAGATTTTAAAGGTGAAAGTACAACTCTTGGTCCATTCGAACAACATTTATTAATAGAAAGAGATGGTATGTGAAAAGATGATGCCGACTGAAGAGTAAGTTGTTTTAAACGAACAAAAGGTTGAAGGGAAGAGAAATTAGAAATATTTCTGGGTACTTGTACAGACGACACAGATTGCATATTTATATCAGGTATTTTAACTTTATTCATATTGGAAAATGATAGAGGGGCACCTGTATTGTGTTCACCAACACGTCAATACATTAGTGTAGCTACCAAGTGCATCAAATTGCTGGTGAACACAACACCTACCACGAGGTGCATGACATACTTACGATGATGTAACAGGCGAATAAGAGTTGTGTATGTTACTTGCATATCCTGCAAGAGAATGATAACTTGAACCACAAATAATTTCTATCTATACTATCGAATGCCCTCTTTAAATCGACGAAGACGCATTGCAAACTATTATTAGACGCTATCGTATTCAGTACAATAGCGTGACGAGTAAACACCGCGTCTACAGATGACCGACCCGATCTAAAGCCGAACTGTACATCTGATATAATATTATTTTCCTCACACAATGCTGAACCCCTGTTATTAATACCCCTGCAAATTTTCAGCAAAGCAGCTAATCAATTTAATACACCTGTAGTTGGAAGGGTTTTCGCGATCACTCTTTTTATATAATGGAATAACTATGCCCTGGGCCCATGGGTCTGGATAAAATCCAGAATTCAAAATGGCATTGAATAAATCGCACAAGTGTGAAGCTATAATATCAATGGATTCAATGAAGTATGAATTCAGTAGAACATCAACCCATGCCGCTTTATCTGACTTGCGTTTTTTAACAACTGCTAAAATTTCTTTAACAGTAATATCACAATTAAGTTCATCAAAACTGCAATTAGGATTATCAAAATGACGGTTAGAGCAAAACAACTCTGCGTCCTCAATTACACTTTGTGTAGAAGAGTCCATCATTGTTTAAAATAGTTAAAAACTAGAAAATTGTGTCTGTAAGACACAGCGATGCCCCCTTGGTGGTGATTGCACGTGAAATTTCTAAGTCATTTGACCCTGACCTTGGGCTTGCGGGCAGCATGGACTGGGTGCGCAATGCACGTATGGATGGTGTTCAATGTATCTATGCAATTTCATGCCAAAAGCTATAGTGGTTAGTGAGATATAAGACAATGAAAAACTGTGAAAACCAACTGTATGTAAATGTGACAACCAACTGCACGTAATATTTCCAAGTCATTTGACCTTGACCTTGGGCTTGCGGGCAGCATGGATGGGTGCCAAATGATAGCACAGCTGGTGTGTATGTGATGTTTCATGTGTATAAGTGTAGAAATTACTGACATATAACACTTGAAAAAAACTGTGACAACCAACGGCACGTAAAAGCGTGACACACGGACAGACAGATAGACAGACGGACGGAAATGTGCAAAACATAATGCCCCCTGACTATCGTCAACGGGGGCATAAAAACTCGTCCACGCTTATTTCGTTCGTAGCATGTGACTTCTTCCGGAAAAGCAACCAAAACTCTTTCGGCTTAGAATGGCGTAAATTTTCTACCCTTTTAACGTTCATGTTATTAAAATTATTAGGCTTACGAGAAATAAATTTCTTGTATGCTATTTTGCTTTCGAAAAATACTTTTTTCATTTTCAGGCGATGGCTTACTGTTGTAACTGTGTAAAGCACAGAGGCACACTTTTCTAGCGTGTCTGCATTCAGCATCAAACCATTCACTATCCTTTTCAAATCATCGTCTTTAAAGCGTACATGTTTGAAAAAAGATGACCAGCAACCGAACGCATAGTTGCAACAATACTTTTTATCATACTTTTTAGGGAGTGACTGTGCAGCGCTGAATGCAGGATAACTGGTTGATGGAGTTCCTGTGGTTTTTTTTAGCATTAAGCAGTCACCTGTTTTGAAAGTGTAACTTACTGTTAAATATCTTCCCGGTTTAGAAAGGGTGCATCTTTAATGTTAGAAAGTGCAATAACCTTAAAACTTCATACATTGTATCGTTCGATGCATATGATCACTCACACAGTCGCATTATGGCAATACTGGGTAGTCCTAAAGTAAGGTGACACAATAATAACTTTAATATATATAAGTTTAAATCTGTCATACAATAACATAAGAGATATTTACATGTGTACATGATGTAGACAGTGGAATAAAAGGTATACAGTAAAACTTTTATTGAGTGATCATACTTTAAGTAAAATTGACAGCTGGTAAGTAAGCGGAAGTGGGCATTAAATGCAGGTTAAAAATCTTGTATGTAAGTCAAATGGTTTGACTGCTTACATGGTGTTTTATCTCATTACCTAATTAGCTACTTTTAAATTCTAAATCTTTGCATCAATAAACTGAAAAGGAGCATTTACTAGAGATTGGGGAAAATAAGAAGTGTGTAGATTTGAAACAATTGTGATCAATGGAGCATTTGCTTCTTTGGGGCAAATGTTCTATTTATCACAATTGATTAGAAAAGTGACTCTTACATTGGTGCGAGGTGATACTTGAAGTAAAGTGACGTAGGTCACATAATGATCAGTTGTCTCGTTTAATTCTGTCATAAAATAATATAAGAATTATTTACTATTGTACACAATGTAGACAAAGTGAGATAAAAGCTATACAGTTAAGCCTAAATTGGGTGATTATAACATAAGGAAAAGTAACAGCTGGTAAGAACTAGAAGTGGGCATTAAATGCAGATTGAAATGCAGGAAATGTTGTTGGTGTTTTGGTCTGTCATTTAACATGCGTTTAACACCAACCAGTATGAAAGGCAAATTATTTGACTCCGTACATGGTGTTTTAAATCATTACCTCATAGGTTAAATTTTGCACCAATAAACTGAAAAGGGGCATTTACTAGAGGAATTGGAAAAATAAGAAGTGTGTAAATTTGAAACCATTGTTATGAATGGAGCATTTGCCTCATAAGAGCAAGTACTATATTTAGCACAAGTATATCAAAACGTGTCTCCTACATAGTTGGATGTGATTCTGGAAGTAATGTCACATATGTTGTCTTGGTTTAATTCTGTCTTACAATAAAATAAGATATATTTACATGTGTACATGATATACATAGTAAAATGAAAGCTATACAGTAAAACCTGTATTGAGTGATCATAACATAGACAACTTGGCAGCTGATAAGTAGAAGTGGGCATTAAGTGCAGATTGAAATCAAGGGAAATCTTGTGGATGTTTTTTGTTTGACTTTCAACCTGTGTTTATCAGAAAATGTCATGAAAGTCCAGCGAGTTTACTGTTTACATGGTGTTTATTGTTTAAACCCATTACATCATAGGCTATTTTTGAAATCTACCTCTTTGCACCAATAGTCTGGAAAGTAGTATTTGATAGAGAAATGGTGAAAATAAGAAATGTGAAGTTTTGAAACGATTGGTATAAATGGAGCATGGACAGGTGCGAATTGGACAGGAGCGAGTTGGTCCTGGGCCGATTGGAAGTCCGTAAAGTTGACCTCTGCTTCAGTCGCGATACAGACTATTACAGTGGTGCACATATCAAAATGCATCTGCCCAAATTGCAAATTTAATAGTTGGTACGGATCTGAGGCATTGTTTCGTGTTGCAAAAAATATTTTATATTGTGATACCGAACACGACAATCTTGTTCCGGATAGGAAAAATGTGGATGGTGGCAATGTTGCGATTTATATAACGGTAAAAACAAAGTATTCCGGCTCCAGTGCCAAAACAAATTTCCCCATCACTAATTGCGCGGGCCCCTGAGGGGGCCCGCGCAATAATACGTAGCTGACAGACAGTAGCTGTCTCGATATGCGCATGTCTGCCAGCATGAATGTCTGTATAATTGTCTGTCTCTTACCTGACCATCTGTTTGTCTGTATGTCAAGCAGCCCCCCCCCCCCTTTATCGTCCATCCGCCATTCCGCCTTTCTCTGCTGCCTGTTGTCCTGTCTGGCTATAAGTATCTGTATATCTATCTCTAATTAGTACTTGTATGCTGGTCGTTCTGTCAGTGTATAGATGCATGTCTCTTACTTGACCATCCTTATGTCTGACTGTCTGTGACTGTCTGTTTGTGTATGTCTCTGTCTGTCCGTTTGTATATCATTCTATCGTTCGTTCTTTCTGTCTGTCTGTGTCTTTATGTGCATGTTTCTCTGCATGTTTGTCAATCTGTGTGTATGTCTATCTGTCTGTCCGTCCGCCCGTCCGTGTGTAAGCTTGCATGTCTGACTTTATGTTGACCCGTTTGCTAATCTGAATAAATGGCTGTCCGCTTTATCATTCTCTTTTTGATCTCTTTTTGACTTCCTGTCCTTGCTCATCCCAAAATACCCTTTTCACTTCCTCCCTTCATTGTTAATCCATATGTTCACATAGATTAAGCATTATCTCGCTATCAGCGACCTGACTTGCATTTGCAAACAGCTTGGATCGTGATGAGACGTCGAGTAACTCGACGTCTCATCACGATCCAAGCTGTTTAGCACTTAGTCAATCTCTCAAATCTTCTCAAAGGCTTGCTCAAATGGAAAGTAATCAACATTTTGCACAGTATACAAATTTGGGCTGATATTATTTTAATTTCACAGCGGGATAAGAGTCAATATGAGCATAGGTAAACAAGCAGTGTAGACCCAGATTAACAATTCCTGTAGACGTCCTCTGACCAGGGTTTATAGTGTTTGATTCATATCTTCACGCATTGTATTGTAGAATCTACTCTACTTGTGAAAAATAGATTTGCTCAAAATACGTATTTAGACAAGTCTATTTAGATATTGGTTTAAGTTGGATCTAGCCAATATATCAAAGAACAAAATTTTATTGAAGAACTAAACTCATTAAATGACAAAACAGGGATATAATGATGGCAGGGATTGTCGTAGATAAAAGGAAACGAGAGTGTCTATGTTTACAAACTCACAAGTGATCACAATGTTATCAAGGTTTTTAACCCTTCTCGTGGTATAAGCGTACATATCTCCATTTGCAAATAATGTAGACCCATATGAGACACCTCCTAGAGGAGCTGTCTCATATGGGCCTGCATTATATGCTGTGGTATTTCAGTAGCTACAATTGATGTACATGTAGAATGAGTCACTTAATTGATAAACATTCATAGAGAATGGGTTCGCTTTTGAATATTAAGCATTAGAAGGTTTAAGAGTTTTACGATACACGTGCCACCAGAAGCAATAATATCACCTGTATATATCATTCAAAATCTGTTTCAGGGTTTCATTACTGAAAATTCGGATTTGCAAGGCTTTATTGAGACAACATCGTCTCTGACTTGTTCTCGTACTTTTGTTATTTATGTATATAAGTCGAAACTCGATATCTCGAACTCGGATAACTCGAACTTCGGAATAACTCGAAATAAAAGTTCATTTCTTCCAAAATTATCATAACGCGTATCGCTACGTATATCTAGAAACACGCGTGACAACTTAATGCATGTCGAAAGTAATGCTGAAAGCTCATACAGGAACGTTTAGCATTACTGTAGAACTTGATAATTTGTTTAGATTAGAAAGTAAACGACTTGAACGTCTGTCATCTCGAAGTAATTTGTATGGTTCGTTGATGTTCGAGATATCGAAGTTTAACTGTATCTAGTACAGAGAAACCCAGGCATGATGCCCTACTCTTATTAGCAACAGTTTTTCTCTGGTTCTTTTAGATGTCCAGTGTAAATCACTGATATATCGGGCCTCGGTTCATAGTTTCGTCCGAAGGATTGTTTTCTTTTGACCACTTTTAAAATCAATATACTGAAAAGGATACAGAATTATAACCGAAGTGCCAAACATGTAAACAATGTTGAATCCCTTCCTTCATTTAAATGCCTTTTCATGCATTTGCAAACAGAGACGATCCAGATCAGACGGTTCCTATAGGGGCCGTCTAATCAGGGTCTGCTCCGTTTGCTTATGGAATTTTATAGACCTGTATTACAGTTTCCAACATGATTTAAAAATATCAGCTTTCCAGGTTTCATTTTTTTGAATTCTATTTATGAATATTGATGAGGCGATAAAATCTTGAACAAATGCTAAATAGGCAAATAATGCTTAACTGGCGTCTCATCTGGATCCATAACCTTAGCCTATGCTGTCACGAGTCATCCATCTTTGTAGTTAAATTTGTTAATTAAATTAACATTGTGATTCTTCAATCTGAACATAGTTCTCACAACCTTAACCATTGTGATGCCTTTGTAAACAGAGTAGACCCAGATCCGACGACTTTCAGGAGAGTCTGATCAGAATATTCTCTGTTTGCCTATGGAGTAATTCAATCAGATTCTACAATTTCTGCCATGGCCACAATGATTCATAGCATATGCCATGATGAAAATGCATTCAGTTGAACTTCGATATCTCGAAATTCAAGAAACCATACACTTTTCTTCGAAATAAAAGAGATTTGAGTTATCGGATTTTTAATCTGATCAAATTATCAAGTTTAATAGCTTGATGCAGATCGAAAGCAGTGCTGAAAGCCCCTACAGGAGCTTCTAGCATTACTTTCGACCTGCATTGAGCTGTCACATATGTTTCTAGATATACGTAGTAATACATTTTAGTACAGTTCTCTATTGTAAATTTTGGAGAGATCAAATTTTTAGTTCAAGTCATCCCGTTGTTCGAGTTATCCGAGTTCGATATATCGAAGTTCAACTGTATAGATATTGCTCGTGGATACATTTCTTTACAAAGAGAGCAGACCCAGATCAGACGACTCGCCTGGGTCTCTGCTCGGTGCGTATGTACTCATATAGATGCGACTCTATAGTTCCTTCCATAGCCAAAGCAGCCCGCGTACATGTGCCATATTTAACAAATTCCTAGATATAGTTTATAAATTCAAATATACTTTGACAATATCTTAGTCCCTTATCTCATGCAATGTAGGTACATCGTTTACGTCTTTGCAAACAGAGTAGACCTAGTTCATACGACTCGAGTAGGGACCACCTGAACAGGGTCTGATCAGGGTTTAATCCGTTGCTTATGATATCATATAGATGTGATTCTACAGTTTCTGCAAGCGCCAATATATTACGTGTGCATGCCCCATTATAAAACTCATCTATTAACCCTTCTCTTGCTGACTTTTAAAATACATTTCTCCTTCTTTACCTATGCCCTGTTGTATAATTACATATATCTTCACTGTGTACAAGTATATCGCTGTGCAATCACTGCTGTGGACTGCATTGGTTGCACAATCAACTTGTAAATAGTGCAGAACCTGATGAGACATCTCCTGCAGGAGCTGTCTCATCTGGGTCTTCACTATTTACAGGTATGTATATTGACGTGAATAGCAAGCGAAGGGTTAACCCTTTCTTCTCTCTTCCATATTTGTGGTGGAAAAAAATGACATCATGAATATGTATTAGCTTATATTTTTATAATGGCATAAGTACACATGAACGTTTGGTATTCGTAGAAACTGTAGAGTCAGATCTCTTATAATTTCATAAGCCAAACCTCCTATAGGAGCCGTCTGATCTGGGTTTACTCCGTTTGCAAAGGCGTGAAAAAGCGTTTATATGAGGCAAGGTGTTGATACAGTAGAACCCCTCTGAACAGGAACCTTAATACAGAACAATTTTGATCTTTCTAGGCACATAGCTGCTTAATGCAGGTTGAACGCCATGCAGAAAGCTCCTTTGGAATCTTTCTGCATGGCTTTCAACCTGCATTAAGCAGCTACCTGTCTGAAATCCCGGCATTGATACTAATGCCAACCATCGGTTTAGAGGTACATGTATTCTACTATTACAGTAAAACCCCTCTAATGCGACCACTTAATGATCAAACATGGCGGTCTTCATAAGCAGGTGGTTACTTAATACAGGACGAAAGCTTTCTGCACAACGTTCTTCATGCATTAAGCTATCACCTGCCTTTACCACTGTGAATAAGGCCCCTTTTTGGTAGTCGCATTAGAGGGTATTTACTGCACTACTAATGTTTCATTATTTCTGTCATGAATATTCATCAAATTCAGTGTTTTTACTTTGTTAATAGAAACAAAACAACAGTGACGTCAGTTTTACATTAAATCCTTGAAAGACACATTCCAAAAAGGTGTTTCACTACCCTGTTTATATTTTATCTAATTGGACCGTCAAACTGAAGAGCTGCACATCTTTATCATCAGTCCAAACATTTGGGCTCATCTCATCGTCCTCACTGGTAGCCTAGAACCCTTTTACTGATCATGGCGCCTTAATATGCATTTGGATGTGTTTAAGTATGAAGTAGTACGTATACATAACTCCCCTTTAAAGGCTGTGAAATGAGTTGTATATGGGTAGATAGTTTTAAAACATTGGATTTGAGCAGACTCCCAAGAGACCGACACATAATCGGGATTAAAACTGTGAAAGTATTTGACAGTCAGTAATGAAAAGCAAGCAGGATATATGAAAACTTGTTCAAATAAATTGAGGTAAACAAGATAAGGAGTTTTGCAAATACGGTCCTTTACCTATGTGTCAAAGTATTAGCCCTGGCTTCCTTTTACGACAGTCAATTTCGTACGTTATTACCTCTCTGTCGATGCAAAATTATTGTCGTCTGCAAAAATTGTCATCTGCTATAATTTTCGTTTGTTTAATATTTCTCCAATTTCCTTTCAAAAAGATTACCACGTTAACAAATAATTTGGATCCTGAGAGTAACTCGGCGTCTCATCAGGATCCAAACTATTTGCATATGTAATCACAGATGCGACATTGCCAGCGAGCGAATTAACCCTTGATGTTTTACTATAGCATCAGCGTCAACCTTGTTGTCTTTAGTTAATTTTGAATAATTTTATAATTCAAGTTATTTTTTTAAATATTTTCTTAACCATTTCCTTCATGTAAACGTGATTTTACGCATTTGCAAACAGAGTAGATCAAGATCACTGTCTGCTCTATTTGCTTGTGTCATGATATATACTTCATTCTACAATTTTTGCCAAAACAAAACATTTTTTTGAAAAGATTACATCATAAAAAACAGCTTATAAATATTCATGATATCATTATTTCTTACATGTACATGAATATTGAACAGGGAAATGGTTAAAACACATAATTATGATAATCGCATTATTTGGAATCATTACTTATTCTTTAACCATTTCCCTCATATAAACGCATATAAACGCATTTTCACGCATTTGCAAACAGAGTAGACCCAGACCAGACGGATCCTATAGGAGCCGTCTGATCAGGGTGTACTCTGTTTGCTAGTGGAATTTTAAAGATCTGTTTCTTTACTTTCTAAAATGGCTACATTATTCCGCATTCCATATATCGTTGTACTAGTTTTTACATGACTATTCAGTAGGTATCACATTCTGGGATAAACATGGAAAGGGTTAAGTTAACTGATTTATAAGCATGGCTATTTGTAGATTTCAGTCATATTCTCTATTACAGATCGAGGGGGTGGAAATGAGTAGGTCAGTTTTACCGGTTGAAATAAAACTGACAGATGAAAGAATGTGATGACTCGATATTGAATTCCATTACCCATGATAGTGTGAAATCATAAAGGACTTTTATCTCAAACTAATTCTCCGATAGGTCGTATATTTTCTCCCATTACCTGATGAATATCCGGGTTAGAAATAATGACGTCATGAATATTTATCAGCTGAATGGTTAAAATGGCATAGGAACAAAGGACACACTTGGTCAAGAAAGAAACTAGAATAGGATCTATATAAATCCGGAAGCTAGCAAAACAGACCAGGCTCAGATTCAGGTTTACATAGAAGACTCGTGATCTAGGTCTATTTTGTTTATAAAGGTTTCAAAAGGCGTTTGTATCAAGTAAAGGGATAGCCCATTTTATGCAGTATAGTAAAACCCATCTTAACCTATTACTTCATAGGCTATTTTTGGATACAACCTCTTTGAATAAATCTACCGAAAAGGGGCATTAACTAGAGAAAAGGAACATTTTAGACTTTTTCAGTTTGAAACCATCGTGATAAATAGAGCATTTGCTCCTATAGGAGCAAATACTCTATTTATCACAATGGTTTCACACAGTGACTTTTACATAGTCGTCAAAAGTCGTCAATATGAGGGAATGGGTTAATCCTTGTCGTGCTGAAAAAATACGTCACCCAAAAACTGATTTGTTGTATTTCTTTCTTACTTCTGATTCGTACGAGCGCTTGAAAAACTGTTGACCGAGTGTCAAACAGCTTGGATCCTGATGCGATGCCGAGTTACTCGGTCTCTCATCTGGATCCAAACTGTTTGCAAATGTGAGTCAGGTCCCGTTAACAAGAATTTAACCATTTCCTCCATAAATACGCCTTTCTACGCCTCTGTAATAGCCATTTCTTGAAACCATTGTGATAAATAGAGCATTTGCTCCTATAGGAGCAAATGCTCCATTTATCACAATGGCTTCAACTACAAAATTTTAAAAAAAATTACTTTTCTCTAATAAATGCTATACTTTTGGGTATATTCATTCAAAGAGGTTGGGTCTAAAATAGCCTATGGAGGAAAGGGTTAAGAAAGGAAACAATTACATCGTTTTAGGAAGGTGGTTGTTTAATGTAGGGTGAAATCATACAGATATCTCCTTTAGGAACTATCTACATAACTTTCCCCATGCATTAAGCTTCCATCTGTCCTACATAACAGCAGTGATACTGATTTCAACGTCTGGTTTAGAGGGAGTGTACTGTATTGTTTACTGTCACTGTTAAGCCTGTCCGAGTATGTACAATAGAACACGTATTAATGTACAATTCATTAATTGAACATAGAAATGTTGGAAAGGAGTTGGCTGCTTAATGGAAAAGTAGAGACTTGATCATACATACATCGTACCATTTTATCTTCGTTAAAATTGTTTGGAAGTTTCTGGTTTATACATCTCATTTATTTACCGAAAATGAGAATGATTAAGAATATGCCAAACAAGGAATCTAATCTTTAGCATACAGCGGTCAGATGAGTGATTGCCTAAGAAAAGAGCTTGGATCCAGATGAGACGCCGAGTAACTCGGCGTCTCATCAGGATCCAAACTGTTTGATACTCTGACCGTGTTACTGAAAAGAAAAAAGAAAAAAAACTGAAGTTGATGTAATTTTCTTTTAATACCAGTTTGATCAATAGGCTAGAGATGAATTCGTTGGCAATGTGGCACCTATAATTACCCATGCAAACAGTGTGGACCCAGATGAGAGACCGAGTAACTCGGCGTCTCATCAGGGTCCAAACTGTTTGTTACTGTGATTGTTGTTTGAAACACAAATGAAGCAAAAGGAAATATACGAATTTCAGCAGACGACAAACTTTGCAGACGATAAAATTTGGCAGTGAAATAGTTAATCAGTGCTATATCTGTACCATAGGTAATGTACAATCTCAGATATCACAAAAAGCTGACTTATGATGTAGAAGAGGCGATATCGACAAATCGAAAAAATAATGCAAAAACCATGTACATAAAAGTGTATTCAATTAGCTCTTTCGCTGCCAAATTTTGTCTCCTGCAACCATTGTCGTCTGCTTCAATTTCCATTTTTACATTCCTTAATTTTGTTTAAAAAACCAAAGTTACAGTAATAAACAGTTTGGATCCTGATGAGACACAGAGTTACTCGGCGTCTTATCTGGATTCTAACTGTTTGCATAGGTAATCATAGATGCGGCATTGGCATCGAAAGCGTTAACCCTATCGCTGCCATGGAAAAAAATCGTGATTCCATTCGTAAACAGTTCGATTACAGGGTCAGATGCCGAGTTACTCGGCATCTCAACTGGATCAATTTTTTTGATAATGTGATTATGATTTTTGAGACAAATATAGAGAAAAAATGAAGCAGATGACAAAATTTGCAGACGACAATAACTAAAGAATGATCCTACTGTAGAAAGTGATATTAACGCGGTACACGCATGCATTGGTAGTTTGCAAACAGTGTAGACCCAGATCAGATGGATCCTAGTGGAGCCCTCTGATGAGGGTCTGTACTGTTTGTCATTCAAAATCGTCTAACAAGTTTACGTCTCTCCTACCGAGTGGGCTCTATCATAAAACACTCATGGACTATTCCACTCTGACAATTCAGCGTTGAAAGGGTTAAAAAGTACCTAGTCGTCTGATGTTACTGTTCGAATAATGTCCATGAAGTTGTACTAGATGGCCTCTTGCTAAATTGACTATTGATATACCGATTATTGTCGTCTGCGAATTGTATCGTCTGCTTCTATTTTTAGTTTCACAAATGCTCCGCATATACAGTAAAGCCTAGTTAATTCGAATACAAACAAACGCGTTAAATGCTTAAAGGCAGTGATTGCTAATCCCATTCCCTCGTAGACTAAAATATGAATAAATCTACCGAAAAGGAGCTTTTACTAGAGACAAATTCAGAATTGTGTAGTTTTGAAACCATTGTGATAAATTGAGCTTTTGCTCCTATGGAGCAAATGCACTATTCATCACAATGGTTTCAAATATTGCATTTTACATAGGCATAAAAACGCGTCAGAAGGAGGGAAGGTGTAAGGTGAGAGTCATGCAGAAAGTTCATCTGGGATGAAGCTGCATTTTGAAGAAACTGCTACACAGGCAAAAATGAAATAAAAGTGCACGTATGTGTCTGGAACCATTAAAACCCATAATGTGTATGGTGATACTTCGTCTGCAACGACTAGTACATCACATTCTCTAATTTAACCCTTTCGCTGCCAAACTCTGTCGTCTGCTAACTTTGTCGTCTAACTTTGTCGTCTGCTACAAAATTTCATTCTTTTGATTTTCTTCATTTTTGTTTCAAAGCCATAGTAACAGTAACAAACAGTTTGGATCCTGATGAGACGCAGAGTTACTCGGCGTCTCATCTGGATCCAAACTGTTTGCATAGGTAATCACAGATCCGGCATCGGCAGCGAAAGGGTTAAATAATGCAAAAACAACAACCCGTACTAAGGCACAGAGTAGGTATTGTTACTCGGAGGAATACCTTTAACCCTCTCTTCCATCAATACTCTTTTCTCCTCCTCTGTAAATATCACTTTTCGAAAACATTGTGATAAATAGAGCATTTGCTCCTGTGTAGCAAATGTTCTATTTATCACAATGGTTTAAAAACTACACAATTCTAAAAGTTTCATTTTCTCTTTTAAGTGCTCCTTTTCGGAAGATTTATTCAAAGAATTTAGATCTAAAAATGGCCTATGGGGTAATGGATAAACCCCTTTCACTGTTGAATATTGATTAAGAAATAATGACGTCATAATTTTTATTAGTTGAATTTTAATATTGTTTTGACACTATATAGTCAGTTATATTATACAGTAAAACCTCTCTATAACGACCACTAAATTGTTTTAATTAGTTGGTATTTAGGACAGGTGGCTGCTTAAAGCAAGGTGAAAGTAAAACAGAACGCTCCTATAGGAGCGTTCTGTTTTACTTTCACATTGCTTTAAGCAGCTACCTGCCTTTAACACAAACTACTTGATGTAATTTAGTGGTTGATATAGAGAGGTTTACTGTAATTGCATTTATAAGCGAACAAAGCAGACCCTGATCAGACGGCACCTACAGGAGCCGTATGATCTGTGTCTACTCTGTTAGCAAAGGCGTGACATGTATTTGTATGGGGGAGGTTTAAATACAATATGACGAAATATAGAATTGATCTTTTCATTTCAACTCGTTTCATGAGGCAGAATAATGTCTACAGACGTTGATAATAAAAACAAACTATATCTGCATGAAATTGATTTAATATTATCAAGATACCAGTCTGCCTGGCATTAAGCAGCCACATGGTTATACACTCAACGTCTGGTTTAGAGGGGAGTTATAGTATACAAAGAACATCGCTGTTGTCTGCATTGGCAACCGACTAAAACAGTCGCAATTTGATACACGGACCACAGTTTAACTCCACACATAAAGTTTTTATATTTAACCCTTCGCTTGCTATTTGCGTCAATATACCCACCTGTAAATAGTGAAGACCCAGATGAGACAGCTCATGCAGGAGCTGTCTCATCAGGGTCTGCACTATTTACAGGTTGATTGTGCAACCAATGCACGTCACAGCAGTGATTGCACAGCGAAATACTTGTACACAGTGAAGATATATGTTATTATACAACAGGGCATGGGTAAAGAAGGAGAACTGTATTTTAAAATTCAGCAAGAGAAGGGTTAACATTTAGCTTGCTACCAAAATGAAGTCTCAAATCCCATCAGTTACAATTTCCCCGTGCTTCTGGTTTGCTCCAGCTGACTGACTGCCACATACCTTGGATCCTGATGAGACGCCGCGTTACTCGGCGTCTCATCTGGACCCAAACTGTTTGAAAACACCAGTATGTCGCGCATAGTAGGCAATAGTTAATAAAATTAGTATCATGTAACACAGATCTTGGAAGACGCCTTTGTTTTAAACCCGTACCCGGAAAAAATAACGAATAAACCAACAAATACAATTGCGTTGAGTTCACTCATCCCTACAAGAAGTCAGGGTTAAGCCTTGACCCAATGACTATGCATGTGAGAAATAATAATATGATGATATTTATTAGCTGAAGTTTTGGAATGGTCAATGAACATAATATTATAGATTTTTGCAATAGCATAAACTATAGCATCAGAGCTATATTATTCAATTAGCTAACAGGGCAGACCCTGATCAGGCTGCTCCAATAGGTGCAGTCTGACCTGGGTCTACTCTGCTGGCGAAGACATCACAGGGTGTCTGTACCAGGTAAAGGTTTAAACACGACAAATCCAAATATATATCTTGTCTGATAAAAATAATCCCGTGATCTGGACACTTGATACCCATTGTCTGAACAGTTTGCTCCACGTGTATCCCTGATTGCACCTGACGTTCAGACATTAATCCATTGAAACGAGGTACAGTTGAACTGCGATATCTCGAACTCCAATGGACCATTAAAATGACTTCGAGATAACAGTAGTAGTTTATTTGTTTCCTCCATATCTGGAAATCTATAACATAATTATATACAGATAGTAATACATATAACCATGCATGTAACAAGGACACAGGTGAATAATGTTCAAATAGATAAAATAATTTTGAAATTTCCTGTAGGAGCTTTAAGCATTACTTTAGACCTGCATTAAACTGCCACATGTGTTTCTAGATATGTGCCTGATACAGTTTAGTGCAATTCTGTATTGTAAATTTGGAAAGGACCGATTATTTTAGTTCGAGTTATCCTGAAGTTCGAGTAATCCGAGTTCGAGATACTGAGGTTCCGCTGTATCTACTATATGCAATATGGTTGTCCCTTATCATATAGATCCTACAGGATCTATCTTATCATAGTCTACAGTGTTGGTTATTAAAAACTCCTATAGCAAACATTTTATATTGAATGAAATACTTTATTAGCCCCCTTTACTCCATAAATAGGCCTTTCTATGCCTTGGCAAACATAGTAGACCCCGATCAGGAGCCGTCTGATCAGGGTCTGCTCTATTTGCTTAAGAGATAATATAGGTACAATTCTACCGATTTTTTAAGGATATAAATCGCCTTGTTGATCAGTTAATATCCACAGCGTCATTATTTCTGGCATAATTATTCATGGAGTTAAGGGTTAAACCGTGACTATAAACTTTTCAACGTTGAAATAATCAGTATTTAGATCTGAATGGCTATCAAGCTGAGCAAGATTTCATTTTGTCAAAATCTACTTGTTTTATTAAAAGTTTTGACGTTCCCTACAAAATCACTCGGAGTACTTTGGATCTTAACCCATTACCTCATAGGATATTTTTAGACCCATTCCCTCGTAGTCTATTTTTAGATCCTTTGCCTCATAGGCTATGTTTAGATCAAACCTCTTTGAATAAATCTACTGAAAAGTAGCATTTACTAGATAAAAGGAAACTTTTAGAATAATTATTGTGTAGTCTCGAAACCATTGTGATAAATACAGCATTTGCTTCTATGGCGCAAAATTAATGCTCTGTTTATCACAGTGGTTTCAAAAAAATCACTTTTACAGGGGTGTCAGAAGGAGTCAATATGAGGGAATTGGTTAATGAGTCACCGGGTCACACAGGATCTCATCTGGATCTACGTTGTTTGTAAATGCCAATCAAATCTCATTTAGTTTGGGAAGGGTTAGAACAGATAAGTCACACATGATGCTAAATGCATTTTCGGAATTACGCATACATGTACAGTGTATATCAGACCACCAATATAAATTGGAACACGGTTTCACCCAGGGTCTGGAAACGTCCCTGTCAGATCATGTGACTCCGACACTGTGGATTGGTCTACACGTTGTGTTTCGGATTATGACGGTAAATGTAAGACATCTTCCCCATATGTCTCTATTCAAACAAGTAGCAACCTTAAAAAGTATTTACATAATCAAAATAACTCATTAAACTCTATTTACCCTACAGCACTTTGAATATTACCATCTATTGTACTCAGGTACACACGAGCGGGTAAGCTTCTTAGCGAGTAGTGACAAAATGAACTTTTGATTAATCGACGGCAAAGGAATGAGAAGAATAGGAACAAAGGGTCAATATAGAACATTAATGTAGTTTTTCTCTTCTTTGTTTGCACGTCAATAACTTCGGTATGTGCTTTATGGTTTTTAAATGTATCACATAAAAAGGCTCTTAACCCATTTTCTCCCACGCCCCCATATATGGGACGTAGGCAAACAGTGTAGACTATGATCAGACGCCGCGTAATGCGGCGTCTGATCAGATTCTTCATTGTTTGCTGATAGGAATTTCAATACAAAACAAAACGAAATTGAGGCCAGGCACCCCTTAGATATAAAATGGACTAATCCAATATATAAACATGGACGAATCCACTAGGAGCAAATGAGTTAATGTTTTCGCTGCCATTGGCGACTATGTGGTTATATTTTGTAAACAGTCCCGATAAGAGTGTCGAGTCACTCGGCGTCTCATCAAGCTCCGCAATTTTGAGTACTGGGAATAAACGAATTAAAGCAAATTAGAATATTCGAAAGCGACAATTCAAGCAGACGACAAATTGTGCAGACGACAACAAGTGGTAGCGAAGGAGTTAAGTCAATTCTTATGATGTGCCGATTAATGGCGGTACTCGACGATCACATCGTGAAGGTTCCGACGTGATGATCGACGAAGAACTGGTCATCGGCGACGATTTATACATAACCTTATGGAGACTATATACAGTTTAGCAAAACGTAAAGTCCAGACAAGGCCAAACATCAGATTAGGATTTTACACATTTTTTCACACATTGTTTTTAACTGAACAGAATCATTTTGTAATATAAGATTTACAACCGTATTTACTCTTATCAAAAAGAGATTCGTCTGTATACATTAATTGCCATACTACAACCTATAATTGAACTTGTTTAAAGTGACTTTTGAAACTCACCTATTTGTCATGTTGAGGGGGGTGGGTGCACAGCGAACAAAATACTTACTGGTATAAACCACTAACGTCAACTTGTTCAGCAAACAGTACAGACCCGGATCAGGGACCTCATTCAGGAGCCCTCTGATCTGGGTCTACACTGTTTGCTTATGTCCCATTTATGGGACAGCTGGAGTAATTGGATTCACTGAAAGACAAATTGAAATTTATTCAAACTAGCTGTCGTTTATAAAATGCAGTAAGCGTTAAATTCTGCCTTCGATTTTCATTTTTCCAGTCTTATATTGATTCCGGAAATATTAATGTACATGCAGTAATGTCCTAATGCTTTAAGTCTGTCAATGCTGCAGTTTCAAGGTTGGATGACCAATAATTGTTAAACGATAGCGTCCATACAGTATGACAGGGCGGGCAACTCTGGAGAAGTTTGAATAACACGCACTGCAGAACATGATCACGTGGCTATTGTATGGACACTCGGATATGGGTCTGCACTGTTTGCTAATGTCAATACACTGGTTTCCAGCATTTAAAGGTTTAAAGGATACACAGGCTGTTTTAATCTATTTGTAGTACAGGGAGAGTATTATCGGGCATCGATGCTTTTTCCATTGACTGGTTTCCAGCAAACATCACATGGAACTTCAATAGGGATTACAGTTTAATCAATACAAAAACGAAAACCTCTCTGAATCGAAGTTATAGTAAAGAAGAATATAATTCTTTTTTTGCTAAATGCTGCTAAATGCATGATGGAAGACATGCATAAAGCTATTTTCTGCTCAGCTTTCTGTTTTTACTTTTACATTGCATTTAGCTACCATCTGTCTTAAATAGCGGGATTGATAATGGTTTAAATCCGATTTTGAGGGATTTACTGTATAAATACATGTACTATGTTGAAAATGTTATCCTTTGATTAATGAAACACAGTCATGTATTTTGACAGGAATGTTCGTTAGAGAGTTTGATATTCGAACTTGTTTCGTATGAATTCGAAAATATTACTATCAAATTACAGTAGAAATATGTAAGGCGAGAGTTCCGTTAATAAACAACGATGTGTTTAACAGTAGGTTGCTTCTTAATGTTTACGAGAGCAATACAGAAAGCTCTTAGAGGATAACGTTCGTCCTGTATTAAGCACAGGTACCAGGTGCGTGACAATTTCATAAATACTACTAATAAACATCTTCAAATACGTTTAGAAATCCTGCTTTGACAGCAGAAAAAATATTTTATTGTTTTTTCGTGTAGTATAATATTGTGTATTATACTATACGATCTTTTTTTTTAAAAACTTCTTTTTCTGTCAAAGTATGATGTCTAAACGTATTTTAAGATGTTTTTCCGTTGTATTTATGAAATAGTCACGCGCCTGGCACCTGTGGTATTAAGCTGCCACCTACATTTAAGATATATAATGGGCCATATACTATAGATATATAGTTTATTCATTTCCTCCATAAATGGAGACCAGTAACCTATGTAAACAGTATGGACATAAGTGTAATACGAAGCTTGCATTAAGCAGAGTTACTGTTCAGTATAACACCATGACATATTAATGTAAAAACAGTACACAATAGATACTTACAATGACCAAACATTTACATTTACAAGGCCATCGAATCAATCACATATAATAATTTATTCCTGTATAATTTAACCTTTTTCCTCCCGAACGCGACTTCACTGGTATTTGAAAAACACTTTAGACCCGGATCAGACGTCACGTATCAAGGCGTCTGATCTGGATCCAGATTGTCTAACACTCGTCTTAGGTATTTTTTTTTATTTTAAAATGCAACAATCCGAGGTCTTTATGTAGAGTTATGAGTATTTTAATCTTCAGAATGCTGGTAAAACTGGCATTCATAAAGGTAGTGGCTTGCTTGAAGTTTTAATACAATTTTTATCTTCTTTTTATAACCAAACATATGCGACCTTATTATTGAAATGATTGGTTCATTTGAATCTAAAATATTTGCAAATTCTAGCATCGATTTTCCGCCGTTCATGTAACATGACAGCTTATAAGGAGCTGTCTTATCAAGACCTGCTCGGTTTGCTTAAATGGTATTACATGACTGTATAAAACTGGTGATATACAAATCATAATGTAAAAGATTGATGTTTATATAAAGTTCTTACCAAAGGTTCGATATAGCACACATAGTGTCACGAACTTGCCAAAACTGTCTACTTTCTATTCACACCTTTTAACATTTACTAACTACTTTATTTTCAGAATGCGGCGAGCGGAAGGCATCCCACGTCCAGGATGGCTAAGCTCCTTGACGTGTTACCGTTACGAGGCTCGGGCATGTACGAGAAGTTCTGTGACGTCCTCCAGCTTCGTGGTCATCCCTTCATCGCCGATTTTCTCAGAGACGAAGGTAATAACATAACCATACAGCAAGCCGCTGATAGTTCGAACACTATTATAACCCAGATAGGTTGAACACTAGAACAAGCCCGATAGTTCGACCATTAAAACAACACCGATAGTTCGACCATTAACACTGAAAGAACCCCGATAATTCGTACACTAAAACAACCCCGGTACCAACCCGATAGTTCCAGCATTAAAACAGCCCGATAACAACCCGATAGATCGAACACTAAAACAACCCCCCTAGTTCGAACTTTGAAACAGCCACAATATTTAGAATAGTAAAACAACTATCATTATCGGTCTTTAAGCCAGGTGGCAGCTTGATGCAGGGTGAAAGTCATGCGGAAAGCTCCCCTGGGAGATTCTGCGTGACTTTCACCCTGCATTAAGCAGCCATCTGCCTGAAAACTCTTCACTTCTAACTATCAAGATGTCACTGTAACTACTTGATTGCTTTCGGATATGTTCGTGATAATGCCCAGAAACTCAGGACTGATTAAGTGTTACACCATTTGTTACACAAATCAGCAAACATGATTAACAGTGAAGAACTTGGCCTGTCACCACCTCTTGATGGTCTAAAGGTGGCTTTGTCAGAATTAGGAGAGGCTTTGAGATTGTAATTTAACAACATATATTGTATATGTCTACTTAAATGTGTTTCCTTGACTTTGTAAGAGTACTGATGGCGAACTCGATACTCCAGTATGTTGTTGTATGCATTGTATTGAATTTCGATTTCTCTAGTAAATGCTCCTTTTTGGTAGATATCTTCAAAGATTTTGGGTCTAAAAATAGCAATTGAGGGAATGGGTTTAATAATATAGGTAGGGTTAAAATATAAGGATGCAGATCAATGTTAACAAGCTTTACCTATGTTTTTACCCATTCATATGTCTATAATAACACCAAATGGACACAAAAAATCCTTCTCACAGTTAAAAAGTGATATTTACTCAAAATATTACGCAAAGTGTATAATTTGTTACCTGAAAATTACGAATTTTCTTAAGCTTTTTGGCTCAAATTCAATGATAAAACTCTCTCTAACAAAATCCAGCATTAAGAAATTGATCAAACTTCACAGAATAAATGTTGTATGTGTGCATAATCAGAAACTGGAAAAGGGGCATACATGTATGTCACCGTGCTTCTTTTGAAAATATAGGCTCTTTTCTGTATGCAGTGCTAGACTAAATAGGCAGTCGGCTTGTGCAGCTTAATGTACAACATAAGTACTATAACTAAGTCTATATACGGTACATGTAGTTATCCTTTGAATAAAAGTACAAAAATGAGTCATGCAGGAAACACCGCATACAGAACAAACAGTCGCCCGAACAGCAACACAAGGAAACAGCAAATGTACATAACTATAAAAACAACAAGAGACGCACAAATACAAAACAAACACACAATAGGGGGAAGATGGAAGCACCGCCTTGGAACGGTCAGTGACAAAAGTCACTGGGGAGTTAATCCGGTTTATGGGCGCCCAACCTCACACTTTATTCCATCCCCACCCTAAAAGACAAACAGTGTAAATAAACGTATCCCTCACACTTATTCCATCCACAACAAAGTAAGTTACTTGATAACAAATGTACACTATTATTCACAAGCTGTGACTCAAGACTAAATCCGATTGAACCATCATTCTGCTCTGCGAGGACATAAACATGCTGTTCCCTCTGCAATTTCAGATTATTTTCAGCATCTAAAACATGTTTAATAGAACACAAACAAAGTACATTATTTCCAATAACAAAGTCTATTCCTTCAAGTCTGATTACTCGTGAGACTCATTTCAGATATTATTCTCATCTGTAGCTAAATCTATTGAGTTTGGAAACAAATAATAATAAGCTCCCGCCAGGTGGCGCATAAATTGGGCACGTATACCTTTAAATAACTGCTCGTGAACAGACTCAGTAAAACCGAGTCTGCAATTTTCTCTTTTCGTATTTTTGCGTTTTGCTTTCGAAGGATCTCCTTCTTTCGGAACTTTTTGACTGTGTAAACATTAAACATCTCCGTACCAACCCCTAATTAATAAGCAGGTTGGTGTGCACACAAAGGTGGCAGCTTAAGATAGAACGAAACTAATAATCGGGACATTCTGTGCAGATAGAAAATAATGCAAAACTATTTTTTTTAACTTTCTGCATAATGTTCAATCTGCATTTCATCATATGACGTAATGCAGAAAGTTCATTTTTGAACTTTCTGCGTAACGATCAAACTGTATTTCATCATAGAAAGCGGTGCAGAAAGCTAATATTTTGGAGCCTTCGTTCTATCTTAAGCCAACACCTGGCTCTAAACCTATTAGACATCACCCCTGCCTCTTTTGAGAGGATTCCTTATAATACTCTCGGTCGATGGTCAGTAGTATTTTCTTTCGCTGGTCATAAAACACACCACTATACAATTGCAGAATCATCTGAGGACAGAACAGACGTGTCAGGAGTGTTCAAGCGTATTCCAGCCCTAGATAAATACCTCAAGGACGACAATAAGAAAGCTCTGGAGACCTTTATAGTGGAGAAGGTACAATAAAACTCATTTAACCATTTACACAATACATACGCCTTTTAACGTATTTGTAAACAGGGTAGACCCTGATCAGACAGCTCCTATAGTGGCCGTCTGATCAGAGTCTGCTCTGTTTGCTTATGGAAAATATAAAGACCTGATTTTACTATTTATACCAGGACAAACACGGTTCCTGTTATCATGCCATTATGATTATTAACCCATTCCCCCCCCCCCCCTTCCCTTTGACGCCTCTGCAAAAGTCATTTTTGAAACCATGGTGATAAATAGAGCATTTGCTTCTATGTTCATCACAATGGTTTTAAAACTACACAATTCTAAAAAGTTCCTTTTCTCTAGTAAATGCTCCTTTTCGGTAGCTTTATTCAAAGAGGTTGGGTCTACAACTAGACTAGAAGGGAATGAGTTAAGCTAAGTAATATATATACGTCCAGTATTTCTCTCATACAAAATACAGTAAAACTTCGATTATTCGAACACTAAAATACATATTATTATTGATCTTTAAGACAGGTGGCAGCTTAATGCATGGTGAAAGTTCTGCAGAAAGCTCCTCCAGGAGCTTTCTGCATGACTTTCACCATGCATTAAGCAGCCACCTGCCTAAAAGGGTCTAAATTCTTCTATACAGAAAATTCGAATAATCGAGATTTTGCTGTAATATGGAATAAAGGGTTGAAATGAATGCTTTTAATAGTCTCTGTTACCTTGTGGTTTACTAGTCTTGCGTTCAGTATTAAGATGTTCAGTTCACACAGTATGATGACAATGTAGTGTGATTTGAGTGTGCCTTTACTCTTTGAAATGAGTGTCCTGGCATTTGCAGATTCAGATCAGAGGGCTCCAAGTTCAGCCCTGTGACAAGGGTCTGCACTGTTCGTCACTTAAACCCTTTGATTAATGCAAGCCTAAATATACATGTAGTTAACACACAAACGGGTCATTCATTTCTAACAGTTTACCACCCACATGGTTAACTTCTTCAATGGAACATTGCGTTATCCAATAACCGACCATAATATGGGTCTTTATCGCAATTTATATTCCATGACAATCAGTGAATGAGACGTAATATAAAAAACGTCGCTGCTGTGAGCTTTTAGTAAAAATAATTGAAAAATTCTTCGGCAGGTGGCTGCTTAATCTGCCGTCTGTCTTAACCATTTACTCCAAAAATACGCCTTCCTACGCCTTTACAAACAGAGTAGACCCAGATCAGACGGTTTCTGTAGAAACCGTCTAATCAGGGTCTGCTCTGCTTGCTTATGCTATAATATTCATATGACTCTACAGTTTGTGCAATGGCCAAACAGTCCCGTATATATTAGTCATTGTAACAATTAATCTGATTGATATTGATC
The DNA here is from genome assembly GCA_963576725.1 of Azorinus chamasolen. Lineage (NCBI taxonomy): Eukaryota > Metazoa > Mollusca > Bivalvia > Cardiida > Solecurtidae > Azorinus > Azorinus chamasolen. Next base: position 4,047,246 of record OY755251.1, on the reverse strand, counting down.
ATGTCCTTATTTCTTACATGAATGTTCATGGAGTAAAGGGTTAAAGACCGATAAAAATACTTGATTGGGCGAATGAACAAGGTTGGGATTAATGCTGCTCGGACTATCGAAGTTCGGCATCTGTTGTAGACATTCATTAACCGTTTCCCTTTTCTGTACTTACTCAATATTCATTGACAAAATAGTTATATTGAAATATGGAAGGTGAACCATTGTAGCCATTTTAATAACTAAAACATAGATCTTATTAAATTCCATTAGCAAACAGAGCAGACTCTGATCAGAGGGTTCCTATAGGAGCTGTCTGATCTTGGTCTACTCTGTTTGCAGATGCGTGAAAATGCGTTTGTATGTGGGAAAGAGTTAATTTTATATCTAATAGTTGACTCAGTAATTTCTACCATCTCTGATAGAGACATAGGAAAACAGTGAAGATCCAGATCAAGAGACCAGATATGTTTGATTAGGGTCTGTATTGGTTACTTAGAAAATAGTTTCAATGGGCCTCAAAAGCAAGCACATATTGCTGGAACGCACAGAAACGTGCAAATTTCACGTGCATAAAATATTCGCGATACATAATTGGACTAGTGCAGTCAGACAATGATGCTACAGTAAATTCTCGCTAACACGACCACTCACAAGCAGTCTAATTTTGGACCTTTAAAACAGGTGGTGGTAGCTTAATGCAGGACAAATGTGATACAGAAAGCTCCTATAGGAGCTTTCTGTATCACCTTTGCCCTGCATTAAGCAACCTCCTGTTTCTACTGTCTCCTCTGTTAATAAATCACGTGGTCATTTTAGGGAGCTATTGTATATTTATTAAACATCTACATGTATTTCCATATCATTAAACCTTTTGCTGTTCAGTATTCGCCTATCAAACAATGACATCACCAGTGTTTAATAGCTGATATTTTATGATGGTTCATGAACAATGAACCCTTTTTCTTGGCAGAAACTATAGAATCAGATTTATATAAGTCGATAAGCAACCATAACAGTCACTGAGGAGCCGTCTGATCTGGATCTACTGTTTGCTTATGGAACTATACGAATAGATCAGTATCCATGTTTATGAAACTTTTAGTTGAGTCTGAGTTCGTTCTTAAGTTTTTGATTGGTCAGATTTGAGCCTTTCGCTCCAATCTGACCAATCAAAAGCTTGAGAACTCAAAAGCTTGAGAACGAACTCTGACACAACTAAAAAGCTTTATAAGCATGTATCCAGTTTCTACAGTTTTGGCCATGCTATAAAAGTTGTTGTTCGTAGTCCCATTACAAAAAAAATCCCAGCTAATGAATATTCATGATGTTGTTATTTTTTACATGAATACTAAACAGGAAAAGTGTCGGTTCAGTGATACTGGACATTATTTGACCACGTTTTACATTTTACATACAGGTGAAAGAGGCAAACTTAAAGGGTTTGTGGAGCAAGGAAGCCATATCCCGCGAGAAGGACAAAGCCCTGGAGGCCAAGCGAAAACAACTTGAAGACTCGTTTGAATACGAAGCCAAAGAACGGAAACGTTTAGAAGAAATAGCGTTGTTAGAAAAGCAGTTACAAGAGTACCAAAATGATATAATAGAACTCAAGTCACAGATTACGTACATGAAATCTCAGTTTCACGAAAATGAAGCAAAGTTCAGAAGTGACTATGGTGTACAAATGAAGTTCAGCATGGCGAATGAAAGCGCCCTTCGGAGACTCGAGGATAGACACCACAGGTGTGAAGAAGTGCTATCAAAAGTTCAGGGAACTCTCTTGGACATCATGAAAGTGCCACCTAGAAATTCCGAAAGAGACCAGATGGCTGTCGTGGAATTCCCGTTTGCATTTGTGATGAAAGACTTCGAGAGTATGGTTGAGAAATACAATCTACTGTTGGAGATTGAGAAGCAGTATGACAATTTGATAGAAGAGAGGAACTATATATTGTCTCACCTAGGATACCATTCAACAGACAACGAAAGACCGAGTCTTTTAAGTGCCTATAGAGATTTTGCAGTCAAAACTGACGAAGATCTCACACTACTACGACAAAAGTTAGAGCAGCACAACGACACAATTGAAGGTCAACAAGGCAAGATACAGGACTTAAACCAAGAGATGCAGAAGAACAACAAGTTTGGCAAAATGAAGGCAGCTGGCAGTGTGTGGCAGAACGCCTTGTTAGGTGTCATGCGTAAACAACTCAACGATGTCAAACACGACAATCGAATAAAAGATACAAAAATCAAAAACTTAGAAGGAGAACTTTCCAAACTGAAATCTAAAATGGCTGAGATGACAGAAAGTGGGAATAAAGGTACAGAGACCGAGACCCCTCGAAAACACCATGGACATGTGCACAGGGGCCATAATCATCCCCAGCAAAATGGTTTGATTTCAGCCCCATCCAGTACCACAGAGGATGACGAAGAGAATCATAAAAAGAGAAGAAATACACTACTGCCGCCGCTAGGTGGCCGAGTGCTCTTTCAGGCTGCAGAAATCAACTTTTCTCCTCAACAAGTGGTGCCGCAAAAAAGCAAACCCCGTGCTCTAGGATCAATTGCCAGACATAGCCATGAAAACAAGCAAACAGGACCCGTGTCTGACGGACTTGTGTCTCAGCAAATGAGGCTAGAGAATAAAGCCAAGCTTGCCAACATGATGAGCAGTAGTCTTGGCAACCTGAAAGCAATGCACGGGAAGCACGGGCCAGCTCATGTACGCTAGCACTATATTCTGTCAGCGATGACTGTGTAATTTGACAATCAATATCAGGATTAGCAAGGTTGCTGTTGCGTGATTCGTTAGAGAAATTTAGATCAAAATATTATGTACTTGTATACAAAAGAACATTTTACTTTTGACCTGCATCAAGCTACCATCTGATTTACACACCCTGAATTAGACTTCTTTTGGACAACCGCTTAAGACAAGTTCTACTGTATTCGAATGTTTTATCACGCCCTTATAGAACATCCCCTATAGCGGTTCATTCAATTATTTCGCGCTTTCAGGCTTATCTTTATTTATAGTAACATAATTCAAGAAGGAAAAAAAGAATGCTCATTGCTTAATCCTTTCCTTGTTCCTTATTCGTTCAAGAAATAATGACACCATGAATATTTATTAGCTGTTTTTTTTGTATTGGCATATGTACGCGGGAGTTTTTGGCATCGATAGAAATTATAGAATCAGGTCTATCTTATTTCATAAGCAAATAGAGCTGGCACTGATCAGACTGCTCCTACATGAACCGTCTGATCTGGGTCTTTCCAGATGACAAATATGTGAAAATGCGTTCATATGAAGGAAAGGGTTAAATGCATAATTGAATACGTTTCATTATTTCATCCAGCCTCGGTCGGATTCTCTGAAATCTGGTAGGATAATTGGTGAAGTTTCGTCGAATTGCGACCCACCCAAATGGATGTTGCACTGTTGCAAATGCTTTAACGTAACACATCTTGTTATGCATCCATTTTTCTGTGATATTTCCAGTATATTGGTTTCTATGACAGTAAGCTCATTCCGCATTATTTTGCGTGGAAGGATATTTAGTTTACCATATATGTCAATATTAAGACTGGACGCATTACGATTCCAGTGCGAAATGATGTTTACCTATCAAGTACACATGTTTCCGCATCGATCTAACGTTGGGTTGCTGATCAATATACATGTAAAAACCATAACTAACGGGTCATGCAGAACCGACAAAATATCACTTGGGGAGATTCCGAAAAATCTATCCGAGTTGATGTATATTTATCCCTTTACTCCATAAATACGCCTTTCTGTGCCTTTACAAATAGAATAGACCCAGATCAGATGACTTTTATATAGGGACCGTCTGATCAGGGTCTTGTGTATTTGTCTATCGTGTTATATACATCTAATTCTTCAGTTCCTATGAGAGTCAAAATATGGATGGAAGTTTGAAAAATCAGTCCGTTTGTTAGTTTGTTTGTGTTGATTAATGTCCGTTCTTGCTCACTATTGGCTAATTGGACGCCCGTGAGAGAGGGGAGAGGATACCGATAAACCCGGGTGCGAGCCGTGCTCTTAAATTTATCTGAATATAAAATGTACAATCACATGGCAATCTGTTATTAAAACATACATTATAAACAAGCAAAAATATGTATGAATTTAAAAAAGCCATGTCAACGAACATTACCTGTCAAGGATGACACAAAAATAGTAATAGATACTCTTATTTCCAATGTGGTCCTTACTCTTTTTATTGATAGAGTTTCTCTGGTTCTTTTAGATGCCCAGTTTAAATCAGAAACCATTGTAAATCAGTCTGTGTGGAATATTTCAGTTCAGCAGGTCCAATATGTTTTCCCATTTGTATATATCTCAGGACCAAAAGCTCAGATATGCTACCTGCTGTATAGTAAGTAACATCCATCTAAACCGGACATTAAATTTAGTATAAATGTCGATTTTGGAGACAGGTGGTAGCTTAATGCAGGGCGGAATTCATGCAGAATGCTCCTGCATGACTTTAATATTTCATTAAGCAGCCATTCGCATAAAAGTACAGTAAAACCCCTCTAAACCGGACGTTCAATTTAGTATGAATATCGGTCTTGGAGACAGGTGGCAGCTTAATGCAGGGTGAAAGTCATGCAGAAAGCTCCTCTAGGAGCTTTCTGCATGACTTTCACACTGCATTAAGCAGCCACGTGATTGAAGGTATCAAAAGCCTTCTCTATAGAATTCCGGTTTAGAGAGGTTTTACTGTATTTAAATTCTCCTCAACTAGAATTCCGGTTTAGAGGGGTGTAGTGTATTGTCAAAGTAATCTTAACCGGATAAATAAAAAATACTCTTGATCATGCACGATTACAGGAAATACAGTAAAACTAATATAAACCGGAAGTTTACAAGTAAGGAATTTCGATCTCTGTAGGTAGGTGGTCACCTAATACAGGGTGAAAGTCTTTGTATACGATTTCACCTTGCATTAAGCTGACACCTGTCTTAGCAATTGTCACTGGTACTAATTCTAACGTCCGGTTTAGGTAAGTGTTACTGTAACAGTACTGGTAAAAATAATTCATGAAAATTCCATAAAGTATGTAGAATAACAAGGGCTTGTACCCTTCTCTGGGTGTCTATTCAAGTTAATTCCAAAATGTATAATTTTATAGAACCATAGGGGTCTGTACAGCTCCATATACTAACAAGGGTTGCAACTGGCAGAAAGGACATACAAGCAAGTCTGTAACTCACAATTTACATATGTTCGTAATTCTTTTGGCTTTTGATAGCAAAGACATTTTACAACCAAATAAATATAATCGTCTGATAGTTATTGTATAGCATATGCATGTATAGACTCCGAGGGAGCGGTACAGACCCCTATGGGTAGAACAGGGTCAACTCTGTGTCGGGTTGTTTCAGTTTTAACCATTTACTCCATGAATATTTGTGTAAGAAATAAAGATATTATGAATATTAATTAGATTAAATGTTATAACAGCATATGGACATACGAATGTTTGGCCATGTCAGAAACTGTAGATGTATCTTAATACCTTTCTCTTGCTGAATTTTAAAACACATTTCTCCTTCTTTACCCATGCCCTGTTGTATAATTACATATATCTTCAGTCTACAATTATTTCTCTGTACAATCACTGCTGTGGAGTGTACTGGTTGCACAATCAATTTGTAAATAGTGCAGACCCTGATGAGACAGCTCCTGCAGGAGCTGTCTCATCTGGGTCTTCACTATTTACAGGTAGGTATATTGACGTGCACAGCAAGCGAAGGGTTAAGCAAACAGCAGACCCTGATCAGACGGTCCATACAGGAGCCGTCTGATCTGTGTCTGCTCTATTTGCAATGGCGTAGGAAGGTATATTTATGGAGTAAATAGTTAAAGTAGTTTATTGCATGATTACAATTATATGTGCCAAATAACATTGACTCATTATTCTGCTGTGTACAGTAAGTCCTCTCTAAGGCGGTCCTCTATGTATAATAATGTTTGGTTTTACAAGCATGTGACTGCCTGGCTCAGAAGAAATATAGTACAGACACCTCACATCTGCATGTATAAGTGCCTGTCCGATCAGGGTCTGCTCTACCGGTATTTGCTTAACTATTTCGTTGTAAAATATTGCCGTCTGCAAATTTCCAGTTAGGAGGGCGTTTACTGTCATTCGAAAAGATGTGAACAGTGTAGCATTTATAAGTATTATATAATTAACACTTGGCTGTCGATGTGATAGAGGATATTGTCAACCCAATAATTGTTAAATATGCCAGTTCAAGGGTTGAAAATATCCTCTATCACCCCGACAGCTATGTATTAATTATTTTATTATACCGAAACACTTTATAAATACAGTGTATTAATTAATTTTACAATTAAAAGAAATTAATAATGATACGTATAAATATAAGGTGATATATTCACCCGGAAGCTCCTTCTGAAGGTGATATATCCTATATTCACCTGGAAGCTCCTTCTGTAGGTGATATATCCTATATTCACCCGGAAGCTCCTTCTGAAGGTGATATATCCTATATTCACCTGGAAGCTCATTCTGTAGGTGATATATCCTATATTCACCCGGAAGCTCCTTCTGTAGGTGATATATCCTATATTCACCTGGAAGCTCCTTCTGAAGGTGATATATCCTATATTCACATGGAAGCTCCTTCTGTAGGTGATATATCCTATATTCACCCGGAAGCTCCTTCTGAAGGTGATATATCCTATATTCACCTGGAATCTCCTTCTGTAGGTGATATATCCTATATTCACCTGGAAGCTCCTTCTAAAGGTGATATATCCTATAATCACATTGAAGCTCATTCTGAGGGTGATCTATCATAAGATCACATTTTAAGAATGTTTGCAAACAATTTAAATCCAGATGAGATGCCGAGTAACCCGACGTCTAATCAGGATCCAAACAGTTTTGACACTCTGTTTATCCTTTTAATAAATAAATCGAAGAAACACTTACACCTTGAAACAGACGAAAATATGTCCCGCAGACGACAATGCCCGCACTACAAGGGTTATCCCATTACCTTATATTGACGCCTTTGGTGACGCATCTGTAAAGTTTTTTGAAAACATTGTGATAAATAGAGCATTTTTCTCCATAGAAGCAAATGCTCTATTTATCACAATGGTTTCAAAACTATATAATTCTAAAAGTTACCTTTTTGCAGTTAATGCTCCTTTTCAGTAGATTTATTCAAAGAGGTTGGGTTTAAAATTAGCCTAAGAGGTAAAATATCTAAAAATATCATATGAGGTAATGGGTTAAATGAGGATAATGATACTTATACTGAGGTGTTAGGATAAGCAAATTGTTACTGTATGCCATTTACATATATGTGTGCATTTATCTGTGATTACTGACTGTGATTATTTTTTTACTTTAGAATTTATACTATTTGTCTACGAAATACCAAAAGAAATAAACAAACTTGCTTTAACATGCTTGTGTTTGTTTTACTACTAGTGTTTCACAGTAGAACCTGTTTTAAGCAGACATTACAAAAAGTCTAAATCTGGATTTCTAAAACAGATGGTAGTTTAATTCAGGACAAATGTCATACAGATATATGAACTTTCTGTGTCATTTTTATCCTTCATTAAGCAACCGTTTGCCTTTTAAAACTCCTATGTTCAATAAATGAATGACCGCTTACAACAGGTTGTAGTGTATACTGATGTCCCACGGATTTCTAGTATGTTGCCATTGTTTTGGGTCCACCTTACAAGCCTTTTCAAATAGCTAGAATCCAGAAAAGACCCCGCGTCTCACCAGGATCCTAGCTGCTTGACACTCAGTCGATAACTTGTCCAAAGCCAGAAGGAATCAGAAGAAATTTTAAACTAGAAAATTATGTCTGTAAGACACAGCGATGCCCCCGTGGTGGTGCTTGCCTAGCTGCACGTAATATTTCTTAGTCATTTGACATTGACCTTGGGCTTGCGGGCAGCACGGGCAGCACGGGCTGGGTGCGCAATCAAAATATGGATGGTGGTAAATGTGTATATGTAATTCCATGCCAATAACTATAGTGGTTAGTGAGATATAAGACAATGCAAAAACTGTGACAACCAACTGCATGTAAAAGCGTGACGGAAGGACAGACGGACAGGTGCAAAACATAATGCCCTCTGACTGTCATCAACGGGGCCATAAAAATAGGAGTTTAGACAGACATAACTTTTAACAGCAGGAAAAGTGACTACAGTAAAACCGCTCTAATGCGACCATCTAGAAAGGTATAATTCATGGTTGTGGAGGCAGGTGGTAGCTTAATGCAGGACAAAAGTAATGCAGAAAGCTCCTAGAGGAGCTTTCTGCATTACTTTTGTCCTGCATTAAGCAACCACCTGCTTATAACGACATATATGTTTATTCATTAAGTGGTCGCATTAGAGAGGTTCTACTGTATTCCATGGGGATATTCTCGTTCTGTCAGTACAATCAATCCCTCTGGCGGAAACTAAACGATAGAACGGTGGAGTGGTTTCGTTATTCGTTATAGATGTGATTCTCTATTGTCATAGCGGGAACGTACATGCGGAAAATGCTGGACTGAAAACTTCCACACAAAACGATTTTGAAAAACATCGCCCGAATTACTATATTCTGTTTTAGCTTTGAAGAAGCTTTACTTGTTCGATTTTAGCCACAAGTCGAATGCATACAGCCTGGCCAGACATTTCGAAATAAGTTTAAGATATTGACATTGCAGAAAGAACTATAGTCCAAATGACAACATATCGAACATGACTTGAAACGGTTTTTTGTTTCAATACAACAAGCGAACATAAGAAATGGGCTTCAAAACTGAATCGTTGTGCTACCAGTGAATAAAGCTAATTACCCCACCCCACCCCCCTCGTGACCACTTAGGCACGAATCGGTCGTTCTTTTAACTGCAGCCAAATTATTCGACTGGATCCAAACCTATTGCCACTAGGAGCAAAGTCGCGGATAACAGAATAAATTTGCAAGAGGAAATTGACTGGCAGACAGTGTCCTGATCTGGGTCCATGCTTATAAAGCTTTTAAGTTGAGTCTGAGTTCGTTCTCAAGCTTTTGGTCAGAATTGAGTTCTCAAGCTTTTGATTGGTCAGATTTGAGCCAGATGCCCAAATCTGACCAATCAAAAACTTGAGAACGAACTCAGACTCAACCAAACGTTTTATAAGCATGGACCCTGATCTGATATTAGGTTTCACTGTTTGCACATGTCAGCTTAATATTTTCCCGTAATCAAAGGGTGGAGAGTGTTGTTGTGAGTGTAAACCTCCTTAAGGACCAAGATAAACATAATAAGAAAATTACACTGTACTTGAAAATGAAGCATGTTTTGAGTGTTTTTCACAATATCATAGCGTTGAAAGACTACGTATTGACACGTATCCGACATTGACATATTAAAGGATGATACGTGTAGAACCCATCCTATGCGACCACTTAATGAATAAACATGTGTGTCTGTATAAGCAGGTAGTTGCTTAATTCAGGACAAACGTTATGCAGAAACTTCCTCAAGGAGCTTTCTGCATTACTTTTGTCCTATATTAAGCTACCACCTACATCTAGCACCCATAATTATACCTCTTTTAGGTGGTCGCATTAGCGGAGTTATACTGTACGTTCTAATTACCCTAAGTATTCAAACACCCAACCACTTCTCTCCGCCAGTTTGTAAAACTGAAATATTAAATTTCTCAATTCTAAATTAGACTGATAAAGTAGCAAATAGTGTAGACCCTAATTAAACGGCCCCTGAATGAACCGCTTGATATGGTTCTGCACGATGTGCCTAAGTTTGTCTGCCAGAATATTAAGGAAATAAGGGAATGTTTTAGGAAGGAAAGCTTTCGTGTCTGTTAAGTGTCAGGTTGTTTTGAAATATATTGTAATTCCATGAGCCAAAAGAGCAGATCCCGACCAGACGGTCCGATTTGGATCTACACTGTTTGCAAATGCGTGAACATGCGTTTAATGGGGTAAAGGATTAAGGGTTAAGGGTCAATGATAACGTGGCTTAAACAGTTACTAAGCATCTACAAAATGAGTGTCCTTCTGCAAGAGTGCTTAACCCTTCTCTTGCTGAATTTTAAAATACATGTCCCCTTCTTTACCCATGCCCTGTTGTATAATTGCATATATCTTCACTGTGTACTAGTATTTCGCTGTGCAATCACTGCTGTGGAGTGCACTGGTTGCACAATCAACATGTAAATAGTGCAGACCCAGATGAGACAGCTCCTGCAGGAGCTGTCTCATCTGGGTCATCACTATTAAGTATTTACAGGTAGGTATATTGACGCGAATAGCAAGCGAAGGGTTAAGATGTGATTTGAGATGTATGACATTTAGCCGTGAGTGGTGTCTAATGCAGAAAATGGATTAATCGTGTCAATTTAAGTATATTGTATGGTGCACAAATTAAACTCTCTGTTTTCTCAAGAAAGATAAGTGCACAAACTCCTTTCAGAAACACGTCAACACGTACACCATTCAATACAGTTACAGTTTGCCTTTGTCATGTCATACGTACTGAGTGCAATTCAAATTTGTATGGTAACCGAACAATTCTTTAAAACAGGGAGACATGTGTATACAAAGGCAGGCAGATTGAGATATAATGTGAGCGTGTATGGTGTAAGAAAAGGTGGAGGGCGGCATTAAAATACCGTGAATTGTATTCATGGTTTCATGTACTTATAACGCATGCACACAATGTGATTGTTTTATATTATGTCTTATGCAGTGCTACGAACAATTGAGAAGTATGTATTCATAGAATTCTGTGGACGAAGGCAGAGACACAGTGAGGAACAGAAACAGGGAGGATGAAACCAAGGCATATAAACAGAGACAGGCGAAAAAACATACACATATAGATAGGGGAGATTATGGAAGTATGATATAGATATATATACAAAAGGACAGAACGGGACCCCCCTCCGCTCGGGTTCCACCCTCACTCCGCTCGGGTTCCACCCTCACTCCGCTCGGATCCCGTTCCCGCTTCGCTTGTCCTTTTGTATATATATATAGTAGTTGCTAAAAATTGCTAAAATAGAAAAGTAAAAAAAAAAAAAGAGGTACAGAAAAAAGAGGTACAGAATTAAAGAGGTACAGAATAAAGAGGTACAGTAGAAAAAAAATAAAAGTAAGGAATTGAAAAAATAAAAAAATGTGAAAGAGGTACAGGCGAATTGAGGAAAAGTGGTGTGTGGAAAAATGTGAAAGAGGCCCAGTGACGGGGGTCTATCCAATACCACTTTTTTTAAAAACACACTACCAATGGGCCCCCTCTAGTATACGGTTTTTTGCTTACTTTTTTTAAAGAGGTACAGCGAAACTCTTTCAGGATGTGAAAAAAAGAGATAACTAAAAAAAATTTCTCTAAAAATGGACATAGAAAAAATGAATAACAAATATCTAGAAGGAAGAATTTGTGATTATTGTTTAGAGTTTAAACCCTTTATTTTATTTAGAAAAGAAAAACGATGTAAAGATGGTTATAGAAGAAAATGTAAACAATGTGAAAAACCAATGAGACAAAAACACTATAGAGAAAATAAAGAAAAATATAGAGAAGCTTTTAAATCTTTTATGGGAAGAAATCCAGATTATTTTATTTTTTATAAAAAAAAAATGAACAATGATTAAAAATCATTCTTATAAAAATGAACAACACAAAATCAAAAGTAATTAAAAAAGATATTATTGATGAAGAAACAGAGACTATTAAATTAGTAGACGAACCAAAATGTAATTATTTCAAAACATACGAAATTGACGCTAGTAATTATAAAGATCCCTATATATTATTTTCTGATGAAAAATCTATTATAATAGATCAAATCAAAAAAGACATAAAAGAATATAATGGTATTAAGTTTTCGGTAGGTCTTTCTCTTCAATTTTTTCATGATGAACAAAACGGCAATAAGAAATTTGTTGATGCTTCAAATCACGGACTACAAGCTGCCGTATTAAATGATGAAAATATCGAAGAATATTATAATGAACAAACTTCTTATTTACAAGTATGGATTGAGAAATTCACAAACACAGCTTCAGGTTTAGAAATTGATCACTGTAAAATATTGTATTTGAATATAGCAAAATATGAACCGTTTAAAGGTTCTTCATATATAGACCTACCAATCTTTTTAAAAAAGAAGCAAGCAATAATCAATGTAAAAAATAAAGACGATGCGTGTTTATTCCGGGCAATAGTTTCCGCTATTTATCCCGCATCTAAACATTCTGATAGACCCTCATCTTATCCCGATTATAAAAATATTCTTAATACAAAAGATATTGATACTCCTACACCATTAAAGCAGGTATCAAAATTAGAAAAACAAAATAATCTTGCAATAAATGTATACGGATATAAAAAAGGAGAAAAAATAATATTTCCATATTATATTTCTGAACAACCAAAAGAGATTAAAAGAATAAACTTAATGTTAATTTCAGAAGATACAAAATATCATTATTGTTGGATTAAAAATTTTAGCAGATTAATTTGCAATCAAAACAATAAGCACGACGGAAAAACACACTTCTGTGATAGATGTCTATATTGCTTCTCAAAAGAAAATTTACTTACTAAACATAAAGAAGATTGTGAAGGAATAAATAATACACCTTTAAGAATAGAAATGCCTAAAAAAGGTGATACAATCAAATTCAAAAACTATCAAAACATAATGCCTGTACCATTTGTAATCTATGCAGATTTTGAAAGTATAATAAAACCTAAATCAGAAGAAAAAGGAGATAAAACGGAAATAACTAGTGAGCACGAAGCATGCGGGTTTGGATATCAAGTTGTTAGATATGATGGTAAAATAGAGAAAGAACCTATCATATACAGAGGAGAAAATACTGTAGAAATCTTTCTAAATCATTTAGAAAAAGAAGTAGAAAATATTAACAGCATATTTAAACATCCTAAACCAATGATTATGACAAAAGAAAATACAGAAGATTTTAAAAATGCTAAAGATTGTTGGATATGCGAAAAAGAATTATTAAAAGATAAAGTAAGAGATCATTGTCATTTCACAGGCGAATACAGAGGTGCAGCGCATAAATCATGCAACTTAAAACTAAAAATAAAACCATATTCAACTAAAATACCTGTTGTCTTTCATAATCTAAAAGGTTATGATTCTCATCTTATAATGCAAAAGATACATACAACTACGAGTGAGAAGATTTCTTGTATAGCAAATAATACAGAAAAATATATTTCATTTAGTATTGGACAATTAAAATTCTTAGACAGTTTTCAATTTATGCCATCATCATTAGAGAAATTAGTAGGCACAACAGATAAAACAGATTTCAAATTAATAAAAAGTCAGTTTGGTGATAAGGTCGATTTAATTTTACGTAAAGGAGTTTATCCGTATGAATACATGGATTCATTTGAAAGATTTAATGAAACAGAATTACCACCTATAGAAAAGTTTTATAGTTCTCTATCAGATGAAAGTATCAAACAAGAAGATTATGATCATGCACAAAATGTATGGAAAGAATACAACTGTAAAAATATAGGTGATTACCATGATCTATATTTAAAAACAGATGTTCTTTTATTAGCTGATATATTTCAAACATTTAGAAAAACTTGTATGGAAGTGTACAAACTTGACCCTCTACATTATTACACAGCACCAGGATTATCCTGGGATGCTTTACTCAAATCAACTAAAATAGAATTAGAATTATTAACAGATATAGATATGCATCTTTTCATAGAAAAAGGTATGAGAGGTGGAATATCAATGGTTTCAAAGCGATACGCAAAAGCTAATAATCCTTTGGTAAAAGATTATGATGAAAAGTCGAGTGGAGCCGCAGCTCGGGCTCAAGGAACTCGTTCCACTCGGTCGCCCTCGAGCTCTTTGAAAGAGAATAATTATATAATGTACTATGATGCAACCAATCTATACGGTCATGCAATGTCAAGACCACTTCCATACTCTGGTTTCAAATGGGTTAATCCGAGTAAAGTTAAGAAGCGTCCAAAAAATAAAGGATGGATTTTAGAAGTTGATTTAGAATATCCTAAACATTTACATAAAGAACATAACGATTATCCACTTGCTCCGGAAAAACTTGCAGTAAAAGAAGAATGGCTTTCAGAATATCAAAAAGAATTACTAGATAATAAAAGTATTTTAAATGTAGAAAAACTTATCCCTAATCTAATGAATAAGAAAAAGTATATAGTACACTATAGGAATCTACATTTATATCAGAAACTAGGTTTAAAAGTAACAAAATATCATAGAATCCTTGAGTTCAATGAAAAACCTTGGATGGAACCGTATATACAACTTAATACAGAATTAAGAAAACAAGCAAAATCAGATTTTGAAAAAGATTTCTATAAATTAATGAATTGTTCAGTATTTGGTAAAACTATGGAAAACCTAAGAAAAAGAGTAGATATAAAACTTATAAAAACAGATGGAAGCCAAAATGAAAAACTTAGAAAAATAATAGCCAAACCAATTTTTAACAAACGTGTTAAATTTTCTGATGATTTATCAGCAGTACATATGAATAAAACAAATTTAATATTAAATAAACCAATCTATGTTGGTTTCTCTATTCTAGATTTATCAAAAGAGTTAATGTTTGACTGGTATTACAATACAATAAAAAAGAAGTATGGAGAAAACTGTACAATGCTATACACTGACACGGATTCACTACTATTAGATATAAAAACAGAAGACGTTTATAAGGATATGTTCGAAATGAAAGACGAATTTGATCTATCAGATTATCCAAAAGATCATTTCTTACATGATACAACTAATAAAAAAGTTCCAGGTAAATTTAAAGATGAATGTATGGGAATTCCTATAGCTGAATATGTAGGTCTTAGACCTAAACTATATGCAATATTAAGAGCGGATGAAGAAGTAATAAAAAAATCTAAAGGTACAAAAAAATATGTAATAAAAAAACAAATAAACTTCGAAAACTATAAGGATTCATTATTCAATAAAAAAAAATATTCACATTCAATGAACATGCTAAGATCCGTAAATCATAATATATACGGATTAACAACAGACAAAATAACACTTTCTCCATTTGACTCAAAAAAATACATACTAGAAGATGGAATTACGACATACGGGTATGGGTATCAGCAGGAACAATAAGAAGTTCTTCTTTAACAAAACCTCTCGTTGGTGCTGGAGATTTCAAATAATAAACTCTTATACCCTGTGTAATAATATGATATTCTATATTATGAATATCGACTGACCATATTGGGTCGGTAGCTCTTCTCTTACCACCTCCTTCTAATTCTCCAGGCTGATATAAATATCTAACGTTCGCGAGTGGACATATTTCAGTATCAACTTTTCTTTTTAAAATTGGAGAAGGTTTTTTCGTCTCATTATTCAAAGCCTTAACAACATCTGCTAATCTCTTAACCCATTCTCTATTTCTTTTCTGTGTGTCAATCTCCTTTGCATACTGATAACCAAACAATCTTTCAGCCAAAGTTCTATTAAATCTCTCTACAATTCCTTGATCTCTATGTATCTCTCTTCTACCTCTTCTTATTTTAACATTATGTTTAGCCATTAGTTGAGAAACAACACCCATAAATTCTCTCCCCGGATCAACTTGTAATAGTTTAGGATAGTTCAAATGTCTTTTATAAATCTTTTCAAAAGCGGTGGCAACTTCTTTACTGTCTTTTGATGTCAATGGTACAGCTTCTTTATATCTCGTTCCCACATCTACTAATGTCAATGCATACTTATAAGTTTTATTTTTTATTCTATCAAAAGGTAAGAACAGTAAATCAGCTTGATGTACTTCATTTTTTGCAGACACATCAAATTTAGGTCTTATTATCTTCTTTGGTGCAGGCAAATATATCTGCCACACTGCTTGTTTCTTTAGAAATTCTAATGCTTGTTTTTTATTAACTTTAGCTTCTTTTGCTAACTTACTAACAGCTGTCTTACCTTTCCAAAATCCTTTAGGGCTATAGTATATTTCTTCCATTTTCATAGAAAAATTAAATCATAAGCGTGGTATTTATTCTTCTTGTTATTCTTACATGGTTTCAATCCAAGTGGTCTAACAAAAAATGGTGGTCGAAGTAACCCGTTCGCTTCGCTCACTTTATCCTCTATCTTAGTAGCAAGATGTGAAGGACACCAAACCTTGGTTTCATCTTTTAATTTTAAAACTGTACTTTCGCCAATACTGGTGTCAATTATCTCAAAGTCAATAATTTGATAAATTTTATTTATTTCTAATTCAGCCCATTTTAAAATTTTATTTTTATTTTGCGCTTTTAACATTTTATCAAATTGTTCTTCTGTGATATCGATTTGCATTTGTGCTTTACTTTGCATTTGTGCCATCATCTTTTTTTCTACCCCGCTCATTTTTAAATATAGAAAATCAATTTGTAATTTTTTTTTTTTTTTTTAATTTTGAAAATTTCCAAAATTACATTTATTTTATTTGTCTATATTTTATATAAATTTCCAAGCAACAAAACCAGTTAATGCCATGCCACCAATAACAAAAGCAATCTCTCTATTTTTCTGGTCTTCCGATGGTGTATAAAAATCACTTAATTTAGGTTCTGGAGGTTCCCCTTGATTGGGTTCCCCACTCGCATAATAATATTCTTTCATAGCTTGGTCAACATCAGCAAATGTTTGTTCGGCATGATGTTCTTTTTTCATTTCTTTATTAATATAATCTAATCTTTGAGTTCTTTCTTTTTCCCAATCCGCCTTTGCTGCTTCTAATTGTTCCATAGCTTTATCATGTCTTTCTCTTTCTTTATCCGAATCTTTTCCTAAATGTGAAAATAAATAATTACCACCAGTAAAAGCTAATGCATTTGTAACTGCTCCCCCAATCATCATTATTGCTGCACTTGCCATTTTTTAATTAAAAAAATAAAACTAGGATTCCTCTTGGACTCCCCTTGGAGGTGTAATCAACTTAATAATTCCCCAAACAGCTAACTCCGATAATATAAGAGCAGTGAAAATAAGTATAATACTAGGTTTATTTTCTTCAATAGGAACGTATTTTAAATAATCTTTTATAACTTCTTCAACATCATCATCTGGTTTTAAAAATAAATAATCATACTTATCACCTAACTTTATTGGTATTACTCTAGACATTTTTAAAAAAATAAAAATAAGACAAGGAGCTCTAAGGAGCTCTACTTCATGATATCAGCTGGAATAATACCTTGTTTAACCTACATATCTTTTGTTGCCATTGCAAGTAATATATCAATAGTTAACATTCCAATATCTCCCATATTAAAATCTACTTTAGGTGCTGATCTTTTTAATAGTTTTCTGCCTATTTCCGCATAACCAATTGTTAATACAGTTTCTACTCCTGCATGATATAACATGTTTGCTATTTGTTTTCCATCTGTTGCCATTTTTTAAAGAAAAAATATAGATAAAAGAAAATTAATTAAATTCAAATGGGTTATATTCTTCTTTCTTTATTTCATAAGATATATTTTCTTTTTCTTTTTTGACTTGAATGTTTTTACTTTTTACGAATAAATATACTCCTAATCCAACAACTACGATTGATACATATAATGGTATGTAATTTTTTGTTATTTCTAATTTCGAGAGATTACTCCCTCCGTCTGCCAAAGAGGAACTCCCTTCGGTTGAATTTTGAAAAGCATCATCATCTGAATCTTTTGTTATTTGTCTTGGTGTCGAATTTAAACCAAGAGGAACTCCGCTCGAAATTTTTAGTTCCATATTTTCTTTCTTCAAAAGTTCTGCTTCTTTTCTTTTTAATTCTGCTTTTAATTTTCTTGCTTCTGCACCTTTCTTACCCGCAGCTACTCGTTTTGGATTTTTGGGTTTCGAGAGATTACTCACTCCGGTCGAATTAAAACTCCCACCCGAGGGCGGCTGAGCTGCTGTCGTCTTTTCTCCACTATTAATATTTTCTTCACTATTCATTTTTTATATCTTTTTTTTGAGAATCATCTTCATTATTAGTAAGATTAACATGTTTTGCTGTTGTTAACATTGCGGTAAGAGGTGCTAAATACATTCCATATCTATAGTACAGTTCGCAACATGAACTAGTCAATGCATGATTTATAAAAGGATCTTCCTCTAAGTCTTGTATTAGTTTTGGAGGGTTAACATTAAAAAACTTAGAAACACCCATAACATATAAATTAATAAAAGAATTACCTAATGTCTTAGTCATACTAGCTCCTAATCTCGCTTCATATCTACAATATAGTTTTTTTATTTGATCGGAAGTCATTGCGTCAATGTCTGAAAGTTGTAACTCTCTTCCAAGATATTGTTTACTACTACCACCAGCTACAATAGCTGATAATCGTTCGCGTTTTTTTTCATCAACATCTTCTCCCTGGGGCAACCTCGCTCCCTCGATTTCGGTTAATAATTCTTCGGCATTCATTTTATATAGTTTATTTTTAAGTTTAAAAATAATTATAGTTTTTTTAAACCTTCAGTTCCAATAGCATTTTAATTAGTAATGCTTAATCAATGCTTTAGTAATGCTTAATCAATGCTTTAGTAATTCT
The DNA here is from genome assembly GCA_963576725.1 of Azorinus chamasolen. Lineage (NCBI taxonomy): Eukaryota > Metazoa > Mollusca > Bivalvia > Cardiida > Solecurtidae > Azorinus > Azorinus chamasolen. The sequence continues at coordinate 4,028,594 of OY755251.1, read as the reverse complement.
TAATCAATGCTTTAGTAATGCTTAATCAATGCTTTAGTAATGCTTTAGTAATGCTTTAGTAATGCTTTAGTAATGCTTAAAAGGAATTGAACAACTAAAATCACTTAAAAGATTAATATATTTCGACCACTCGGGCATGCTAAACATTTTCTCATAAAGTTTATCATTTACTTTAAAAATAATATTTTCAAGGGTGTCGGGAATTTTAAGTTCATACCTTTTATCAAAAAAATCTTTTATACCTGAAGCAAACAGAAGGGTTTCAATTAAGTTTTCAGCTTCTGGATGTTTTTGAATAGACTTATCGTATATACATTTTGCAAAATTAAATTCTTCATCTAAAATCTTTGCAAGAATTTTAAAATCTTTAAAAGAAATAGGTTTTTCAGAATATTTACTATTGAATGTATTTTCTTTACTCGCGGCAAAAATAAGAGTTTCAATTAATGGATGTTCTGGAATAATTCCATCTATTAAATTAAATTCTTCAACTAAAACTTTTGCAATAATTTTATAATCTTCAATTATTTTATTTGTTTCAAAAATAATATTTTTAATATTATTACGAAGTTTAGTTTTACTCATTTCAAATTCAATTTCTTCACCATCTAATGGATCTTTTCCACCAGAAGCAAAATGAAGAGTTTCAATTAAGAATTTAGCTCCTGGATGTTCTGGGGGGAAATAGCCTATTGTACACTCTATTAAATGAAATTTTTTAATTAAAACTTCTGCAATAATATTAAAATATTTCAAAGAAATAGGTCGCTCTGAATTATAATCCTCCACTTCAACTTTTTCAACGCCGCCCGCTCGCGTTGCTCGCTTATTTATTTCAAAAATAATATTTTTAAGTTCAGTACGAAGTTCCCCTTGAGCGCTTCCGGTTTTACTTGTTTCAAATTCAATTTCTTCATCATCGAATCGATCAAAATTTCCACCAGAAGCAAGAAGAAGAGTTTCAATTAAGGCACTAGCCCCTGGATGTTCTGGAATAATCCCATCTATTAAATTAAATTTTTCACATAAAACTGCTGCAAGAATTTTAAAATCTTTCATAGAGACGGCCATTTTATAAAATCAAATTTCAATTAAGGCGAACTCTTTCGCTCCGCTCACTCATCGAGTTCGGTCGACTAACCAATAGCCAGTAGGTTGATCCGTTCTCAATATCAATTTACGATGCTTCTTTTTTTTTAGTTCCTCTTTAATTTTTTGTCTTTCTTCCAAAGTAGGAATAACGTCATTTTCTCTTAGACAATTTTCAAAACTATCTCTGTCTTTTGTGTAGAACATACATAACCATTTTGTTTGTTCTCTCAAATCTTTTAAAACAGAATTGTATCTCTGCGAAATAACCCACACTGATTGTTCAGCGTGTCTCCCTGAAAAAGCTAATTCGGAAAGCATATCTCTTTTCTTCGTTAATTCTTTTGTAGCGCTACAATCATCAATAATGTATAACGTTGAATGACCCGCATACTTTTTAAAGAACATTCTTAATAATTCTTGTAGTTTCTCTTCTTCATTAACGATAGGATTAACAATTATTATATTTTTGTTTTTAGGTTTCCTAACATCTCCAATCCACTCACGATTTTTATAAGCCTTGTTCCATTGAATAGTAGGGCACAATATAACTATATATTTGAATAATTTAGAATATTGATTTTCTAAAAGGTCAAGTACAAACTCGGTCGTTCCACAACCTGTCTGTCCACATATAATAGCACAATGAGGATATTTAGGAAGCTCAAGAGGGAGGTCACTCCCAAGGCGAACTCGTTCGCGATGCTCACTCGACGGTCGCTCCATTTTTTAAGTTAGTTTTCAGTTCCTTTAATAAACAGCTTCTTTAAATCTACCATCTTCAAAATTAATTTGTGCGTCTTGTATAACAAATAGATAAACATTTATTGTTTCATCTTCTCCTGCTTCTTTCGTTATTTGAATTGTAATTCCTTCGGATCCATTCTCAATTCGCCTTCCCGAACCGTGTAGTGAATTATCATCCGCTGCGCGTAAATCAAGCCATAACGCGTAATTACTGGTAAGATATTTTTCTAATGTCGTATTAGTGAAGAACGTATCTTTTAAAACTAAATTTGTTATTTTATTTCGTTTAGAATTCATAGCAAAAAATTTATTAATTTCATCCCATTGTTGATAAGCTTTCATTCCTTGACTGTATAATTGATTCGGAACTCCTTCGATGGTAATCTCTACTTTTGTTATTTTAGGATTGAAATAAGTTTCGGTGTTCGGTCTTTCGGGATCTTCAAACAACATCAGAATTCCTTTCATACTTCTCGCTGGAACATTTAAATTTATATTCCATAGCGTATCAGATTTATTTTTAGTTATTTTTCTATGTCTTAGTATTCTATCGTATAATATTACCATTTTACCGGAAACTTGTTGTCTTATTTGTCTAGATAATTCGGCGTCGGAAACCATATCAAATTCTAAACAAATATTACTTATTTTATAACTCGCATCTTTATCCGTTGAGTTAATAACTTTATTATAATCATTGAATGTAAGTTCATACTCGAGTCTATCACCGAGACCAGACTGATAAAATGGTATATGGGTTTCTAATAGTTCAAAGTCTAACGGAATACAAAATCTATTTTTATACGCGTCAGCTATAGCTTCGTCTTCTTTATCCGCACCAGCATTTCCCGCTCCAACTCTGTGTTTTAACATATTAATTTTACCTAGACCTTGATAAGCCATGTTTGTGCGTTCGGTTGGTGTTTTCCATAAATCGATATAACAATGATAAATATCGCTATCATCGATTGACATAACTTCATTTCCACTTATCTTGATGGTTGTTTTTTTAATTATTGATCTTCCTATATTTTGATATATAGTTGAATTTGCATCCTTAGATTTAAGTTCAATTTCAAATGCTAATCTAACTGTTCCGGGAACAATAACATCATTATCCCCTAGGTTAGGGAATCTCACTAATAACTGTTGATTCTGATCAATAGTTGAAGGATTATTAGTTATTACGACGCTCTGTCTAATTCCTTTTACACCTCTCGGTTCTCTTATTTTTCTGTAGGGGTTTAATTTTTCTCCGTAGGCCGACATTTTTAAGGGATTTTTTTTAGTATGATAATTCGATTATCATTGACGCCACTGTATTAACACAAGTAGAATTATCTGTTTTAGAAACGAAATTGATTACGTCGAGAGCTTCAATCTTTAATGGTTTAGCAAAACGTGACGCGGCGCTCGGAAAAATATCCAAAGACACGCTATATCTCGGTTGTTCAATTCCATTAATAGATACCACAATGGCTACATTATCATTGTTCGTTCTTTTACTCGATAATCCTAACCCCAATATCAAACCGGTCCTTCCCGCCACATAACCAACCCCGTCTTCTCTACCGGCATTACCGAAACTAAATACTTTTCCATCCTTTAATGCACCCTTACTTTCGGCGCATATGCTTATTGTCTTCTTTGTACTAATACTATCCCTCAATTTAGTAATTTCTTCTTTCAGCGCTAAATTATCAACATGTTGTCTATTATATATTTGTGGAACTACGCCACTAAATTTATTAATTTCTTCTTTCAACGCTAAATTATCAACACGTTGTTTATTAGATAACTGAGGAACTAAAACGTTCCTCACATGATTAATTTCTTTTTGAAGTTCTGAATTATTAGAACTAACACCTTTATATATTATTTTTTTAGTTCCGAATATACTCATTTTATTAGATACTTTTTAACTCTAAAACGCAATTAATTGGTAAACGATTATTTATTTTTTTATTATTTTCATCTCTTATTTCTAATTTTAATTCAGTTATACAGCCATTATTTAACTGTTTGTATTCAGGATGTTCGAATCTCATCGTTGTTATCTCACCAAATTCTTTATTCTCAACTGGAATAACTGCTAACAAGGTACTCGGCATACCATCAAGATAATTATGAGAAGTACTAACTTGTTCCAAATAAAGATACAATGATTTATAGATAGCAAAATCTATACTTTTCCATCCTTTGTAGAATTCATTAGGGCTAAATGTCAGTTTATCAAATCCTAATATAAAGCTCAAATATTTACTTATTTTTAATTCAAAGGGAGATTCTAAAGATGCGATGCCATTTATTTCGTCAACGATTAATGTAATATTATAATGTTTTAAAAAATCTGATAATTGTTGAAAACTCCAATAACCATCTTGAATTTTCATGAGCCTATCACCCACCATTTCTACATATTCATCAACAATATTATACCAACCTACACCGTACGTAATACTTTTCAATCCAATATATTTATCCCCATTTCTATTATCAATATATTGTTGTAAGTTAATAGTTTTATCAATATTTGAAATTGTATGATGCATTTTTTATTTTGCTTTTTTTAACGTTTAAAAATGTCAATCCCAAAAGAATTTAAATTTAATCCAAACGTATCTTATAAATCGGGGGCCCGCTTATAAACTTAAAAATATAGGCCTTATCAAACAAGATATGTACGTTAATAAAGATGAAAGTTTTCCAGTAAATTTTCCTGATATATTTCAAAATTATCAAAATCCTGCTTTACATTCGAACGATCAGTGGAATACTTGGTTAAATTCTCCTTTCGATTGGTGGCAATGTCAATTAAATTTTGCTGTTTGGTGTGCAACTTCCGGTTGCGGCGTAAGTTACGAAGATCATTTAGAAAAAACTACCGATCTAACAAAAACGGTTTATACTTTTCACGTTTATTACTGTATTTTAAGAATAATAAAAGAATTACAATGTCCAATTCCTACGGATCCAGCATTCTGTTATTATAGTAATCAATATGATAAAGCTGCGTATCAAAAAATTATGTAACGAGTTTAATATTTCTCCTCATACGGATTGGAGACAGAAATTAGATAGAGGAGGTTGTCACGGTCTCGGAACGTACAGTCAATACTTTAAGCCCGATGGCGCATACAGAGCTAGTCATTTAAGCGATGGACCATTCTTTAGCGTTAATGATTCTATAACTCACACTAGAAATATTAGTAACGCCTGGACTACTTTTTTATTAGATAAATCTAATGGATTTACTCATACGGGATTAGTTAGAATAAACGAAAGTATTAGAATATTCGTATGGGCTTTACTAGGATCTCAAAGTCAAACTAGAGTAGAAATTTTAAAGGTAGGAACCGGTTTTGACGCCCAAAAACAATTCTTAGCAAATATACAGGATGCTGTCAATAGTCCAATAGATTTGCCGAGTCAGATTTCGAGATACGAAAATGTTTTAAAATATGCTAGAAGTAAAGTTAATTACAGTTACGGACTCGGTCTTTATATGTCTCCGAGCGATATGATTTTACAAATAGGAACTATTGTCGGATATAATAATGAAATTGTAGTATCAACTGAGGAACAAGTTTTAGGAATAAACGATGACGTTAATTCGATAAATAAATCTCCTTCTAACGTAATAAATGGAACAAAAACTAAAAAATCTCCTATTATTCATATTAAAAAACCTGAACCTAAACCTAAACCAAAACTAGAACCTGAACCAGAACAAGAGTCTCCAGAAGTAAACCTGAAGGTATCCGAACATGTAGATAATAAAACGGCAATAATAGTAGGAAGTATAGCGGTAGGTCTTACGTTTTTATTTTTTTATCATTAAGATACTCTTTCGCAGCTGTAAATAATAAGCCGGCAACTAAAACTAATAAAACCCATAGATTATTAGCGAGCCAATTAACAACTTTACCTGTTGCGGATAATAACCATGATACTATAGCACCTATTATTCCGGGTAATGCCGCTGCCGCTTTACCAGCTAATTTAGCTAATAATTTTCCAATATTATCTAATTGTTTTTTTATCCAATCTTTCACACCATCACCTTTTGGTGGAGGTTTTGGTGTTACGGATGCCCCACCTCCACCGGGTATAATAGTTTCGACGATTAAACCTATAACCATACCGAAGGCCGTTAAAACGCTAGCGATCGTAATTCCTTGTTCCCTGAATAATGTTTTTATTCTTTCGGCTAATGTCGTGTCTTCTCTCAATATTTTATTGATGGTTTCTTTTATTCTATTTACTTGGCTACGTATTTTTTCTTTATTAATATTAATTGCTTCTAATCTAGCACTTCTCTCGCCTTCCAATTCTCTTATTCGATTACTTATCCTTTCTATTTGAAATTCATTATTATCTTCTTTAGCCTGTTCTAATTTTTCTTTTTCTCTTGCTATATGTTTATTTGTTTCATTCAGTTTTGCTAATTGATTTGCAATCTCTTCTTTTGCTGTTGTCATTGCTTGAAGAATACCATCCACTTCTCTTTTTGTTATATCTGTTTGAACTTCTTTAGGTGCAGTTTCTATTTCTTCGACTACTTCTTTCAAAGCAGTTTCTGATCTATTTGTTGTTGTTAATAAATTTTGAACATCTTTTTCTGAAGAAAGATCTTGCATTGGAATTTCTTGTCCTGCATTATTAATTTCATCTCTTGTATTTTGTAAAGCTGCAACAGCTTTGGTAGATAATTTTTTAGTTTTACTGTTATAATCTGGTAAATTTAATAAATCTCTAATTGTAGATGTACCACCAGAACCAATTCTACTTGCTAAAGTATTCAAAGCAATAAAACCTCCTCTTTCAGATGTGATTTGAATTTCTCTATCTCCAACCTTTAAAAATAATATTTTATTATAAGGACCAAGTTCAAAGTTTGAAATATCTTCACGAATCGGTTCTAATCCATATTTTTCTTTTATCATCTCGTAATATCTTTTAACTATTGATTGTTTCAGTTCCACTATTAATTGTGTTCTTGTATCTACATCATTAATATCTTCAATAAGAGCGGATAGGTTTTGTATGGATCTGTTAAATTCATCATCTGCAAACATATCATTATCATCATTATAAACATAATCTTCAAAGTCTTCATGATAATCTGGTTCACTATAATCAAATCCACCTTCAGCCATTTTTATTCGGAATAAATTGGTGGCGGGTTTTCATATCTATAATTATTAGTAACATAATTATTATTAATTATATAAATTATGCTGTTTTTAAACTGTTTAACATATCTTCTTTTACCTTCTCGATTAATTTTTTTTTTTCATCTTCAGTTATTCCTGAACCTGATTTCCCTAGGTCTGATTTTTTTATTGATCTTATTTCTTCTTTAAGTTTAGAATATTTTTCCATTTCAGTTAAAACTAATTTAAATTCTTCAGGGCTTATTTCTCCATCTTGAAGAGATTTAGAAATAATATCTCTAATACTATTTAATTTACTTTCTGCTATCATTTTAACATTACAATGTTTTTGTGCTTTTGTCATTAATTTTCTTCTTATTATTTTAACACATACACCAATTCCTCCACATGCTACAGCCACTATTTGTAATGGTAACAGAATAGGAACTGCTACTCCAATTCCTGCTAAAATAATACTAGTTGATATTAATGTGGTATCAACCCCTTCAGTAATATTTATTCCTCGTTTATATTTTTTTCGTAATGATTTTCTTATATCTCTTTCATTAATTAATATTCTTTCAATCTCTGATATTTTTTGTAATCTATAATTTTGTCCATCCTCTACTGGTAATTCAGGATATAACGGCGCCGTTGGTTGCTTCATTTTTAAAGGATTTTTTTTAAAAAAAAAAAATTTTTCTCGTGGTGGTGGGTAACACCCTCAACCCGACACATTTTTATTTATTCAAGCAGAGGACAATTTTAACCCTATAACATAATTTAAACAGTCAGTTCTGATTGGATAACTAAAAATAGACTAAGAAAAACCAATATCTTACACAACGAGTTTAAACTTTATAAGCCCAATTTATATGATTTATACTTGTGTACACAAATAATAACTAGGCATTGCGTGGTAGGACAAACTTCTAAGACTTTCTTCCACCCTGGAAGATTGTTAACATAGGGGTTTGATCCTACCCGGTTGTAAGGTCCGGAAGCTATTCCAGAAAGGGTAGCCCGGATCTCGGCTTGCCAGTGTGGATCCAGAGGCAATAAAAATGGAAAAAAACCTTCCTCTCTATCTAAGTCCTCTGGATCCAGTGTACACAGAGAGGATTTTGCCGGCAGTGGGTTCGAATCCCACCGTCGATGATTTTTTTTTTACTTTCCAAATAGAGGGTTAAAATATTTTTTTTATTTTCTTATAATGTTACCTGTATAGGGGTACTGATGATATTTTATTTTTTTTGTTTTCGAGTTAGTTTATATATATACAAAAGGACAAGCGAAGCGGGAACGGGATCCGAGCGGAGTGAGGGTGGAACCCGAGCGGAGTGAGGGTGGAACCCGAGCGGAGGGGGGTCCCGTTCTGTCCTTTTGTATATATATTATAGAAACCAAGAGAGGCGCAGATTTTACAGAGAATCATATATTAATGTATTGATTCAACAATTATTTCCTACGTATAAATGTTTTTACGCTTTTCTAAACAGCGTAGAACCAGATCAGACGGCTCTTGTAGGAGCCGTCTGAACAGAGTCTGATCTGTTTGCTTATAAACTTATATATACTGTAAACCCCATCTAAACCGGACGTTTAATTTAGTATAAATATCGGTCTTGGAGACAGGTGGCAGCTTAATGCGGGGTGAAAGTCATGCAGAAAGCTCCTCTAGGAGCATTCTGCATGACTTTCCCCCCTGCATTAAGCAGCCACCTGCCTGAAGGTATCTAAAGTCTTCCCTACTAGAATTCCGGTTTAGAGAGGTTTTACTGTATTCTGATTCTACAGTTTCTACCAAATATCGGCTAATTAAATATTCACCATCAAGGTGTCATTACTGCTTTCATGAATATTCAACAATTATGTCTGAGAATTGTCGGGGGAGGGGGTTCTGCAAAATCTCAAATTTGTCGCCAGTTTCAAATTTCCCTTGTTTTTTATTTTTCTTGCATTTTTGTTTAAATTACATAATCACAGAAACAAACAGTTTCGATACTGATCAGATGCCAAGTCACATCTCGGTCCAAACTGGTCGCAAAGATGACCATTAATGCGCCTATGGCACTGACAGATGATGTATGAAATGTTGACAATGGCACGGTGTAATTCCAGTAACTCCCACGCACTGACGCGTATTATCGTCTGCAAATAGCTGCTTCACGTTTCACTTTTCCTTATTCCCCTTAGACTATTTTTAGCCCCAACAATAAACCTACCGAAAAGGAGTATTTAGATCTACAAGAGAACAGAAACATTCTAGAATGATGTAGTTTTGAAACCAATGCGATAAATAGAGCATTTGCTCCTATGGAGTAAATGCGCTATTTATCACAATGGTTTCAAAAATGACTTTTGAATATATGGCGTCATGATAACAGAGGTCCATATTAAATAAATTTAAGTAAATTTAAACATTTTCAAAAATATAACTTCTTTATTTCTCCATCAACACAGTATAGGGTTTGGTGGAGAATTGACGATTTTGGAACGCACCTTTATCTGTAGCTCTGGATTGATAACATGGATAGGTTTTGTGGTACCCTCATGAAAAGTGGATCCATACGTCATCTCTTCGAATGCCGCCTCATGATTTGTTTCTATGAAGTCTCATGAGGGCATACACTGACAAAAACACACACATGCATGTCGATTCTGTGCAGTATCCAATGATTTCCCATTCCACAACATATAAAGCATTGATACACCGTATTTTGCAGTCTATTAATTGATTGCCAACCCGTATTCTCTCTATGATTACCAAATAAGCATCATACGCAAACAAAAATTGGTTTCTGCTAAAATTGGTAAAAGTAAGTTTCTTCATTTGTTTTCTGAAACAGAACTAACCCTTCGCTTGCTATTAACGTCAATATACCTACCTGTAGATAGTGAAGACCCAGATGAGACAGCTCCTGCAGGAGCTGTCTCATCAGGGTCTGCACTATTTACAAGTTGACTGTGCAACCAGTGCACTCCACATCAGTGATTGCACAGCGAAATTCTTGTACACAGTGAAGATATATGTAATTATACAACAGGGCATGGGTAAAGAAGGAGAAATGTATTTTAAAATTCAGCAAGAAAAGGGTTAGGAGTGTCAAACAGTTTGGATCCTGATGAGACGCCGAGGTAAATCTAAACTGTTTACACTGATTTTGATGGAATCACTACCAGCACGCAAAGTACTAAAGCTCCTTAAATCAATTCCATTAATGATGTTTGCTTTCCAATTAATTACAGCCCTTAAGCCCACACATATGTTGTCTGCTTGAAAAATGCTCCAATGTTGAGCTTTTTATAACAATAAGCATGCAGACCGGTCTTACAACTGAAGCAAGTTTTGGTGGGGAGACATGATTTGGAACATGATAAGCAGTTAAGATACAATTCTGTGTTTTGGATTGATTGGTTCATTTTGTTTAGAAAGGTATTGGCAATGATTGATATTGACTTTACAAGGGATATAAAATACAAAATTTCCAACCAATTAACCCTTTCAATACTGCATTTTCAAATGGACTATTCCAAAATTCAAACGTGTCAAGCTTACTGCGAATATTTAGGAATATCGTTAAAGAAAAGTGTAATATGACATACAATGCACTCTGGTGAGAGTGTTCCTCTAGGAGCCCCCTCATATGGGTCTACACTGTTAGCAATGTATATCAGTGATTTGTTTCTAGCACCGAAAGGTTTAACCCATTCTCTTCTACTGACGCATATTTGCTCCTCAGTAAAGCTAAGTTTTTGAAACCATTGTGATAAATAGAGCATTTGCTCCTATGGAGCAAATGCTTTATTTATCACAATGGTTTCAAAACTACACAATTCTAAAATTCATCTTTTCCTTAGTTAATGCTCCTATTCGGTAGATTAATTCGAAGAGGTTGGGTCTAAAAATAGTCCAGGAGGGAATGCGTTAACTCTTACAGTGCTACACGTTCAGAATGCAGTAATCCACCAGTGTTTTGCGATATAGTCCACTCATTATGAAAGGCATAAACTAGAGGATTTTGAATGACAAACAGTGCATACCCTGATAAGAGCAATACTCTAGGAGCCCTCTCATCTGGGTCTACACTGTTTGAAAATGAAATTGCATGATTCTCCTGAATTAAAAATGCTGTTATTTTAGCCTGCTATACGTGAATGCATGATAATACATGTATTTCAAAACAATCTAATCAATATGAGAAGCCCAATAACTGGACTCATTAGCCCTTACCTCGAGGTAAAGCATATAATGCCTGCTCAAATTTGGAACTAGATCAGTTTTGACTATTTCTGATTCGATCAAGCTTTTAAGAAAATATTGACTGAGTGGCAAACAGCTTGGATCCTGATCAGGTACCGAGTACCTCGGCATCTCGTCTGGATGCAAGCTGTTTGCAATTGCGAGCCAAGGTAAGTTCAGTGGGAGAATGCCTGCTGTAAATCGGTGCTTGTACATGTGTCGCTTGATGAACTACAGTAAAACCTCTCTAAACCGGACGTTAAATTTGGTATAAATATCGGTCTTGGAGACAGGTGGCAGCTTCATGCAGGGTGAAAGTCATGCAGAAAGCTCCTCTAGGAGCTTTCTGCATGACTTTCACCCTGCATGAAGCAGCCACCTGCTTAAAAGTATCTAAATTCTTTTCTACTAGAATTCCGGTTTAGAGGGGTGTTACTGTATTCAGTGTCGCAGTGCCAAACTCCAAACTCAGAGATTTCAGACCACTCGTCCGCACTTTAACCCTTTCCCTCATTAATATTCATGTAAGAAAGCATGAATATGTATTAGATTAATTGGTATGATGGTATATAGATGCAGTACTGTTTGACCATGGGAGAAAATGTGACACCAGTTATATAATTCCATCAGCAAACAGAGCAGACCCTGTTAAGACAGCTTCTATTGTATCCATCTGGTCTGGGTCTACTCTGTAAGGAAGTTTCTATCAGAGCAACAGTTGCAAAATAAATCGAACATATGTCAGCCAGTGTCTCACCATAGTTTTCTTTTTTTTTTAATTTTTCAAGGTAGGTAACTCTATCTGATATATCAAATATGTATATATACAGTTGTCGATATTGGCACAGAAATCACACTGGTTTCTCGGCGTCTCATCAGAATCTAAACTGTTTGCAAATGTAATTATAAATTCAAACACACAATGCTAACGATAAACAGACATTTTCAACGCAGTTGGAGTTATCCATGAATATCAAACAGTTGCTCAGAATTTTAGTTGGATCGTATTTATATACGCACATGCTGCGTGGCAGATCGAACTGGGAACCCATCGTTTGACAGCCAATGACGTCACAATTAATTTATAGCTACCTGGCGTCAAAAAAAAAGTATAGCTGTATGATCAATAAAGACGGGAAAACAAAGAAGACATGTTATGACATGGTTTATTAATCAAGCAAAGTATTGTACAATGAAGTCTCATTGGTGTGCAAAATACAGTGAAACCCATCTAAACCGGACATTCTTGAAATTAGTATCAAGGTCCGACTTTAACCCATTACATCACAGGCTATTTTTAGATCCAACCTCTTTGAATAAATCTACCGAAAAGGAGCATTAACTAGAGAAAAGGAACACTTTAGAAGTTTGTAATTTTGAAACCATTGTGATAAAAAGAGCATTTGCTCCTATGGAGCAAATGCTCTATTTATCACATTGGTTTCAAAAAGTGACTTTTACAGAGACGTCAAAAGGCGCCAATATGCGGGAATGGACTACGACAGGTAGCTGCTCCATGCGTGATGTAAGTCATACAAGAAGTTCCCAAAGGAGATTTCTGCGTGACTTTCATCCTGAATTAAGCAGCTACCTAGAAGTATCCAATAGTTTCTTTACCCCAAAGTCCGGTTTAGAGGGGTTTTACAGCACTGTGAACAGAACAATATAGAAGTACGAAATAAAAAACATCTAAATCTGCTAAAATGGAATTATTCAAATCTAGGACGGGTAAGCGCTGCGTCTCTTTAGTCTATTACTTTCTGCAAAAGTATAAATAGGCATGGGGAACGATCACTAGAACATGGACAAACAGTGGACATCTAGATACATGTCGCCATCTGATTAGGGTATTAGGTATTACGGCAATCCCCGACTTGTAGCTCGGCCATCATGTTTACATCAGCTGGTAGGTGTCTAACACATGGCACGAATATATGAGAAATTAAAAGTTTCTTTCTTCCTAAATTACTCTTTCGTTGTCAAGCATTGATATTTGCAAAATTTGTATTCTACTATAAATTAAAAAAAAAATGTCTTCCTTCTTTTTTCAAAAATCATACTCATTCATGTATCATCAGATACTTTAGACCCTCGTGAGATGCCGAGTTACTGAGAGTCTCATCTGGATCCAAACTGTCTGCAAAGGGTAGCAAAAATTCGTGACTGGCAGCGAAAGAGTTTACAAAGTTAAACATAACAGCATTTTGTACAATATCCGCTACACCCACTGATATTCTAATGCCCAGCTCTGGACATCAAAACAGGAAAACAGCTTCTATCATGTGACAAGGAATAAAACGAGTGATAATGTGTTAAAAGTTAATTTTATGATCAAAACTACAGTAAAACCTCTTAATAACGGCAACTACATTACATCAAGTATTTTGTATAAAAGGCAGCTGGCTGCTTAAAGCAAGGTGGCTGCTTAAAGCAATGTGAAAGTAAAACAGAACGCTCCTACAGGAGCGTTCTGTTTTACTTTCACATTGCTTTAAGCAGCAACCTGCCCAAATACCAACTAATTAACACAACTTAGTGGCCGTAATAGAGAGGTCTTACTGTAAGTGTAAACAAATAACTCTACACAGACCGGTTTCTAATTCTACAAAGCATATAACTATAGTACAGCATCTCTACATATTGTTCTGATGTTCAAAGTGATATTTTAAATTAGGTGAAAAGTGTACAGTACAGGATGTTATAATCGATGACTATAGCTAGATGAAACGACAACAACAACACTGCAGCTACAAAAAACCTGTCTTACAATAGTTCATATTTCGAAAATTCAGGCATAATTAACCATTTACTCCATAGATACACTATTTCACGCATTTACAGAGTAGACAAAGCGTGGACTGACAAGGGTCTACATTGTTTACTTATGGACTTACATGGTTTTGAGTCTGTCGTTTCTGCAATGGCCAAATTGTTTTTGTACTAATGTGACATTGTTTACAAAAAATACAATTAATACGCATTGTAGCCATTAATTCTTGCATGACGATTACAAAACGTACCTTTTACAGAGGCGTCGAAATGCTTAATTAGGAGGGAATGTGTTAACGTAATCAAAATGGTGCCAACTTGACTAACTTAGCTTTACAAACCAATATAGCGGATAGACTGAGTGTCCGAACACGTACAGAAATTAGGTGTAACAGCAAACCACTCTTAAGCGAACATCATCAAGGTAAAAACTGAGTAGTAGAGACAGGTGGTAGCTTAATGCAGTACGGAAGTTTTGCAGAAAGCTCCTACAGGAGCTTTCTGCATTACTTGCGTCCCGCCTTAAGCAACCACCAGTTTTTACAGATACGAATGTCTATTAATTATAAAATCGCCCTAAAGGAGTGTTCTACTGCATTTGTGACTGATGCATGTACCCGTATTTTCGAAACATGTCGGAAAATGCCGAATTGGAACGAACGATTGGCGTCCTTGGCCGGGACCATAAGCTACTGACTGGTGGTTCCTGAGTACAGTAGATTCTCGATAAGCCACTGAGTAAGTACACTGTTGTCTTTCAACGCATTTGGCAGCTTAATGCATAACGATAGTAATAGTGTATGAGAGCGTGCTGCATAAAACTACCATTTGTCTAACATACCCATAACTACATTTCCTTTGAGTGGTCGTTCTATAATTTTAAGATTTTACTGTTACTGTTATTCACATTATACACGTGACTAATTCAATGTCAAGGTCGCCGGAAAGCCACTCACAGGTCTTGTTGCATCGGGTGAATTTGTGATTACATGTACATAAGCAAACTGATTGCATCCTGATCAGTAACTACGGAGCAAATGCTCTATTTATCACAATGGTTTCAAAGGGTGACTATTACAGAGGCATCAATATGAGGGAATTGGTTAACCCTTTCCTCCATAGGCTAATTTTAGATCCAAACATTTTGAATAAATCTGCCGAAAAGGAACATTAACTAGAGAATAGGAAAATTTTAGAATTTTGTAGTTTGAAACCATTGTGATAAATAGAGCATTTGCTCCAATAGGAGTAAATGCTCTATTTATCACAATGGTTTCAAAAATTGACTTTTACAGTGGCGTAGAAAGGCATATTTATGGAGGAAATTGTTAAAGCAGACGGCAATGTTTGCAGAAGAAACTCATCTGGTGCCAACAAAGATAATAATGTAATATATTAACAGCCAAGTATTGCTTAACTCACTAAATTATCACTACATTCCAAAGCTATGGTAATATCTATGTTTGCAATCGAAAACTTAGCAAAAAACATACAATGGACACAAAAGTGTGAACAACACAAACATCAAGTAATGTTTACATCATAACAAGACTTAGATATTTAAGTAAAAGCTGGATCAACCCTTTACCTGGTGAACAAGTCTTGTAAGAAATATTCTTGTAAAAATATTCAACAGGGAAAGGGTTAATTTCTAATCAGTCGCAGTTTGTGTTAACTTCTTAGTCTCTCAAGCATGTGAAATAACTATTGTGTTATAATCGATGACTATAGCTAGATGAAACGACAACAACAACACTGCAGCTACAAAAAAACTGTCTTACAATAGTTCATATTTCGAAAATTCAGGCATAATTAACCATTTACTCCATAGATACACTATTTCACGCATTTACAGAGTAGACAAAGCGTGGACTGACAAGGGTCTATACTGCAAACTAGACAGTATGATCAAAATCTGGAGTTAACCCTTTTCCTGCTGAATATTCATATTAGAAATAATTACATCATGAATATTCATTGAATGAATTTGTATATTTGCATATACATGTATGCACATGATGCTTTGGTATTGGTAGAAATTGACGAGTCAGATCTATTGTATAAACTTCATCAGCTGAAACAGGGAACCCCCTGATCAAACGGCACCAACAGAAACCGTCTGATCAGGGTCTGCTCTGTTCACAATGCGTTTAACACATTACCCCTTAGTGACGCATTTTTTTGCGCCTCTATAAAATTCACATTGTGAAACCATTGTGATAAATAGAGCATTTGCTCCTATAGGAGTAAATGCTCTATTTATCACAATGGTTTCAAACTACCAAATTCAAAACGTTTCCTTTTCTCTAGTTAATGCTCCTTTTCGGTTGATTTATTCAAGGAGGTTGCATCTAAAAATAGCCTATGATGTAATGGGTTAAAAGCGTTTGTATGAGAGAAAGGGTTAATGTGTTTACAAATAAAAGGCAGGTCGGGCTAGCCAAGACAAATGGCATACCAGTCTTGTACACTGTGTGTCATCCGGTATGAGAAAACATCTTTCTCAAGTAACTGGGCTGCATAATACAGAAAGGCACGCATAATTTACCAATCCATGAAACAACAAAACAGCTGAAACTTACATGGAGTAAATAGTTGGTATTGATATTCATATCTGGGAATCGGTTTGAAATTATTTCCAGATTGAAATTCTGTGAGAAGTTGAGAACCAGAATGTTTAACTCCTTTCATCCCACTGGCGCCTTTTGACGCGTCTGTAAAAGTTATCTTTTTAAACTATAGCGATAAAAAGAGTATTTGCAAATTCTCTAGTTATCACATTGGTTCCAAAAGTATACAAGTCTAACATTTCCATTTCGTTTTTGGTAGATATATTCAAAAAGGTTTGGTCTAAAAGAGTCTAGGAGCTAATTGGTTAAATAAAACTTACAACGACACCTCTATTCAACAGATATTGTAATAAGTCTAAGTGAAACACAGTAGACCAAGACAAAACTGTTCCTGCAGAAGTCATCTGATCACGTTCCGTTCTGTTTGGTTATGGAATACTGCAAATATAATTCTACAGTATCTGTCACGTTTATATACAGTGAAACCTCGTTACAACGGAACTGTTTGTTTCCAGACATTTTGCTGGTATAACGAGATTGCCGTTATAACGAGTTTAAATATGAAAGGAACCATTTGGCCAGTTTTAAACTAGTGCCAACAGGTGATCGCTTAATGCAGAACACAAGAAGTGCAAAAAGCTCCCAAAGGGAGCTTTTTGAACTTCTTGTGTTCTGCATTAAGCAATCACCTGTGCTATTGGCATTGCACCTATTTATTCAGTGGCTGTTTCGAAGAGTTAACGGTAATTTCGTTTCAATGCATATTGCCGGTATAACGAGGGTGCCATTGTTACGAATGCCGGTATAACGAGGGTTCACTATACATTTATAAAACTGCTACTAATTGATAGCCATACAGTCCATATATCTGATATGAATAATCATGCGGTACAGGATTCAGCAATTACTGCCTTTAATCCGTAACTCCATGAATATTCATGTAAGAAATAATTAATTAGATTAATTTGTATAATAACAAATGGACACGGGATTGTTTTGCCACAGCAGAGATTGTAGAAGCATGTATATATTACACGTATTTCAAAAGCAAACAACAGAACCTGATCAGGAGCCTACGGGAGCCGTCTGATCTGGGTCTACTCTGTTTGCAAAGGCATATAAATGATTATTTAACTATTTATGGAATAAAGAGTTAAATCTCGTTCTTGCCTTCTTAGTGGTTACAATGGACAGGCGCTACGGTTTTATGTAACAAACACATAAGGTGCTTATATACTGAGCAATCAAACACTCTAGTGACGGAACAATTAAATGTCCTGGTGTATAAACTTGCATATTGACTTGCTACCAACACATACACAACACTATTGATAAATGACATATGAATGTTACTCAACAAGATAAACACAGAGGACACAAAATCGCTCGGTTACGCATAACTAAAACAATGTATTACATCTGAAATTATATTGATCAAGTGATATAATGGTGTTTTTTGACCGGTTTAACCCTTTCCTCCATAAATACACATTTCTACGCCCCTGCAAGAGTCACTTTTTGAAACCATTGAGATAAATAGAGCATTTGCTCCATAGGAGCAAATGCTCCATTTATCACAATGGTTTCAATACCACAACCTTCTTAAAAGTTTCCTTTTCTCTAGTTAATGCTACTTTTCGGTAGATTTATTCAAAGAGGTTTGGTCTTAAAATAGCCTATGAGGTCATGAGTTAATTCGTAATTTCACAGTACAAAATTCATGAAAACATTCGAAATTTAATTATTTATCTGACAGAGATGCATCTTTAACCCTTTTCGTTATATAAACACCTTTTCATGCATTGGCAAAAGGAGAATACCCAAATCAAACGGATCCTATGCCAGGTCTGCTCTGTTTGCTTTTGAATTAGAATAGATCTGACTCTTCTGTTTCTACAAATACCAAAACATCCTGCATATATATCTATATGCCATTATAAAAATTCAGCTTATAAATATTCATGACATCATTATTTCTTACATACATATGGAACAGGGAAAGGGATAAGCGTATGCAAACAGATTAGACCATGATCTGTAGGACATTTCTGATCAGGATCTCCCCTGTTACCTTATGGAATGATATAATCTGATTATATAATATAGATCTGCTATGATAAAATATTCCATTGCTCATGATGTATATCAACAAACAGCTCATTAATATTTAGATCTACATGCTGTCCATAAACAAACAGTGCTGACTCTGATCAGGCGGTTCCTATATGAGCCATCTGATATGGGTCTCTTCTCTATTTGCAAATGCATGAAAACGCATTTATATGAAGGAAATGGTTAAGGGTCCTGTTATTTTGCACATGGTGTCAATAACATGGAATTTCAAAAACATGGAATATCGCCCGGATCTAATCTGATTGAACAATTAGACACAATTTAGTGCAGACGCGCAAAGAGTTTGACATCGACTTTCAGTTTTGGAACAAGATGGTATCAGTACTCGAACAGAATGTATTTATGATCAGGCATTTGGCCTGGATCAACTTGGTTCGGCCGTGGTCTCCTAGAACACATTGTAGAATAAAGCACGTGAAAATGGCATGAGGTATTTCAGGAATAGTGGAGGAATGATTGGACTGAGTAAAACAAACATTTTAGAGTTGAGTGCAAGGCAGTAGTAACTGCATTATTTAACCATTTCCTTTTCTCCATGAATATTCATTAAAGAGATAATGACATCATGATTATTTATTAGATACCTTTTATATAAAATACATGGACACATGCACATGTTGCAATGGCAGAAACAGTAAAACCATATCTATATTATATCATAAGCAAAGAGAGCAGATCCTGATCAGACGGCTCCTATTGGAGCCGTCTGATCTGGGTCTACTCTGTTTGCAAAATGCAAATATAAAAGAAAGGCGAATCTATGGAGAAAAGGGTTAACCGATTACAATATATATTTAAGTCTTGTAATTCCTTTTCAACCAACGTAGACACTGGTCCGTCTGATCATGGTCTGCTCTGTTTACCTATGACACAATATAGGTCTACAGTTTCTGACACGGCCAAACATTCTGTGTCCATATGCCATTATAAATATTCATATTCATGATGTTAATATCTGTTTCATAAATATTCATGGAGTAGAGGGTTAACATCTATATATAAGCATTTAAATCTTTCACTGCCGAAGTTGCCGGGAGGCGACACACATGACTTGCTGAAATGGGCGAATTGTATGATAACCTTTGCAAACAGTTTGGATCCAGATGAGACAATGTGTTTCTCGGCGTCTCATCAGGATCAAAACTGTTTGACATACACATTATGTTTTAGAGAGAAAATTGAAGAAATGTTAAAATGCCAAAAGCATTGTTTCAAGACGAATATATTAACTCGGCGTCTCATCTGGATCCAAACTGTTTGTTCTGGTCATCGCATTCGCCCCATATATTTAACTCATTAACTCATAGACTATTTTTAGACCTAGTTTCTTTGAATAACTCTACTGAAAAAGAGCATTTACAAATGTACTAAAGAACAGGAACATTAGAATTGTGTAGTTTTGAAAACTTTGTGATATATAGAGCATTTGCTCCTATGGAGCAAATGCTCTATTTATCACAATGGTTTCTAAAAGTGATTTTTACAGCGGCGTAGAAAGTCGTATTTTTGGAGGAAAAGGTTACGTTATGAAAGGACAGTAAAACCTCTCTATAACGGCCACTATATTGTATTAATTGGTATTTAGGACAGGTTGCTGCTTAAAGCAAGGTGAAAGTAAAACAGAACACTCCTATAGGAACGTTCTGTTTTACTTTCACCTTGCTTTAAGCAGCAACCTGCCTTTAACACAAAATACTTAATGTAATTTAGTGGCCGTTATAGAGAGGTTTTACTGTATTGCACTAAACTATCAGTAGGCTATGCTATGTGTACGGCAATAACTAAAATCACTGTAAAAGACTCTTACATTCCAAGCATGACTGTTGTGTGACCTTGACACTGATCATGAGAGATGGGTTCCCTACAGTTCAAACAGTGCAACCCCTGATCAGACAGCTCTTTAGTAGTCCTCTGATCTAGGTCTACACTGTTTGAATGTGTGTCTCGGGTTGACGGGGTTAACCATCAATTGGTAAAGACCCATATTGCAAACAGAATAGACCCAAATCGGGCGTCTCAAAACGTATCGAAGCTGTTTGAAACTCGGTCAAAAGTGTCTCAAAAGATCGATTCAGCTTTCACAGTTGATCTGTCTTTCTTTTATTTATTATTTTAAGGGAAATTCCCAAATGAATAAGACACATGATTACCACTTTAACAAACAGGGAAGATCCAGATCAGATATCTCTTGTAGGATCCGTCTGATCAGGGTCTGTTCTGGCTGATTATCGAACAATTCTGATTCCTCGGTTTCTGAAATAATCAAAACGTTCTTATTCGGAAACGTTATTTAACCTTTAGCCTGCTATGGGCAGATAAGTAAATACCTATGCAAACAGTTTGGATCCAGATGAGACGCCGAGTAACTCGGCGTCTCATCAGGATCCAAACTGTTTGACACCCTGATTGCATTTTGGTAGACAAATTGATTATATAGCTTGAAATTTGAAAATGTAGTAGGTGGAAAATTCCGTAAAAGATTTTGCTCAGCAGGCTAAAGGTTAATGCAGTCAATGGATATTAACCTAGTGACAGATTCATGATGCATTTAAGTGTGTACGATGGAAAGTGTCAACGGTGTATACTAGTTAGAATCCTGGTGAGACACCGAGTTACTCAAATAATACGTGCATGTATACATATTGTTTTATGGAGCAAATACTTTTCCAGATGTAGTCAACCTCCTTCGAATCTTCCTTTTCTCTCATTGTCTCTCTCCTCTTCATTCCACCCTTTTCTCTTTCTCTCTGTCTCCGATAGTTCAGAATTGTACTCATCGACAGTCTCTCTTAGTCTGTGTTTGTCTACATGATCTGTCTCTGTAGTCTATGTGTCTCTCTCCTCTCTCTCTCCCAATCACTCTTTTTTCCACCCTCTCTTATTTTTTTCTTTTACTAACCTCTCTCTCTCTTTCTCTTCTCTTTTTCTCTTTCACTCTTACTTATTATATATATATATATATATATATATATATATATATATATATATATCTATCTCTCTCTGTCTCTCTCTCTCTCTCTCTCTCTCTCTCTCCTCTCTCTCTCTCTCTCACTCACTCACTCACTCCCACACCCACCCACTCTCCCATTATTTCCCAAAGTGTCCTACAGACATACGCTGACGTATATCGCTACAAGTAGTGACGTCATGGTCGCTAGCAAAGTGGTTGATGATGACGTGGAACACTCTTCCCTGGAGATTTTGTATTCCGCAAATACATTAGCAGAGTCGATGAAGTAATCCATGGTTCCCTCCTGGCAGCTTATCATGACCTTTTCCAGGCACTTGCGCATTCTAGGAAAAATACAGGGAAATATATAGAAGCAGGGTCAGAGATGTGAATTATCCAGTCAGTGCCCCCTTCACTTCAAATACCCTTAACTCCATTAATATTCATGTTAGGCTAAACATAATGTCATCATGATTTTTTCATAATGGCACATGGTCACAGGAAGTTTTGGCCACAGTAGAAACTGTAGAATCATATCTATATCGTGTGTCCTAAGCAAACAGAGCAGACCACGATCAGACGGCTCCTAGTGGAACAAATCCGATCTGGGTCTACTCTTTTTGCAAAATGCGTAAGAAGGCGTATAATTTATGCAGTAAAATCTGAACCGTTTACTCCACATATATACACCTTTTTATCCATTTTCAAACAGAGTAAACCCAGATCAGATGGCTCCTGTAGGATCTGTGTGCTAAGGGTTTACTCTGTTTGTTTGCCTATAAAACAATATAGGTCTGGTTCTGCAGCATCAGTTATGACCGAACATTCAGGATTGTGTCCACATGTCGTTATAAAATCAGTTTATTCTTATTCAACGACATCATGTGAAATATTCACTTTGGCAGTGAAAGATGTAAATACCGAAGTACAGTAAAACCCCGTTAATGCGACCACCTAAAAGAGCTATAATAATTGTGGGTGCTAGATGCAGGTGGTAGCTTAATGCAGGACAAAGGTAATGCAGAAAGCTCCTCTATGAGCTTTCTGCATTACGTTGGTCCTGCATTTAGCAACCACCTGCTTATAACGACATCTTTGCAAAGGTAAACTAAATCACACATTCGCCCATTGCAACACGCCCTGCGAGTCGCTTTCCGGATACAGTAGAAACCCTCTAATGCGACCACTTAATGAATAAACATGGGTGTCGTTATAAGCAGGTGGTTGCTAAATGCAGGACAAAAGTAATGCATAAAGCTCCCAGATGTTATGTTTCTATTTCGGATGCTGCCATATTGCAACAAATTTGAATGGAGCCATTTCATTGGATGAGCGAAGGAAAAGTTGGAAAATCCGTGACGTCACGTACAATGGCTCCTTCCTCGACGATTTGAAGCAAACTGACAAAACTCGCTAGTTTTGCATCATTCTTTTGATGCTGGGGACTAAATAATTGGAGGTGAGTGTTAGAATTGATTCGTTTTATTGACTCACGCCATTTTTTGAACTGCAGATTGCCAGGTTATTGCTTTGATATAGTGAAACCGGAGTGAACGAACGTTTGTCAATGGTCCTAAAAACACGTGATTTTTTTAGAAAATCATTGTTGGATTGATACTTGTTCATAAGTTACCGTTATAAGATTATATTTATTTAATAGAAAAATATATTGGCTTTAAATAGCCGAAAGACTTACGAAATTATCATTTAAATTGTAAGAGTTACAGTCATATTTGTACTCGTGGTACACGGATATCCGTTCTGCTAGTGGGAACCCTTGTTATTATATAGTACATATAGACCCCCTGAAGCGGTCCAGACCCCTGTGATTTGAACAAGTCTCCTGATGATATCTAGGGAAAAGGACAATTTTAGAATTGTATAGTTTTGAAACCATTGTGATTAACAGAGCATTTGCTCCTATGGAGCAAATGCTCTATTTATCACAATGGTTTAAAATGTGACTTTTACAAAGGCGTTCCAATGCGTCAATGGGAGGGAATGGGTTATTACAACTGTATATTTTTCTCAACATGATTGCTATGTAACTTTCAACTGACATCAGGTTTGAGAGCATGAGAAGGGCAGACAATATTTCACATACCCGCACTCTATGTCTTCCATTTTCCTGTAGTTATCGGCATATCCATAGCATACATCTAAGCCCTGGATCTGAGATCTGCCCATCACACAGGTATTGTTGATCTTATCTACAAGTAGTCAATATGTCAATAATAGAATAGTTAACCCTGATTTAATTTAACCCATTCCTCCATAGGCTATTTTTAGACCCAACCTCTTTGAATTAATCTACCGAAAAAAAGCATTTACTAGGGAATAGGAAATTAATTTTGGAAATGTATAGTATTGCAACCATTGTGATAAATAGAGCATTTGCTCCTAAGGAGCAAAATTAATGCTGTATTTATCACAAAAGTGACATTTAAAGAGGCGTAGAAAGGCATATTTATGGAGGAAAGGGTTAAGAATGTATTACTGTTTGAATATGCATGGATATGATGTTTATAACCACACACTAACAAAGAAATTCGGGATATGACAGACTCTTCAGAATCGGCCTGTATTATCTAATAAGCAAACAGAAGACCCAGACAGTTCCCAAAGGTGTCCGACGCATGCTTGGACTCAACAATGGAAACCCCTCCCCCCCCCCCCCCCCCCAAAAAAAAAAAAGTGATCGAAGTATGTAAACTAGCCTAAACCTATCTATTTGAACCTTAAACCACTCCGAAAAACAAGAAAAACGCGATCCGGAATTTTTTTTTATTTCGGGTCTATATATGTATTGAAAGGTACCTAACGTCAGATCAACGGCGGAAAATACAACAGTCATGTTTTTCAAAGTCTTACAGCAAAGCCAATTCAACACCGATTTCAATTAGTTTGGTCTTGATCTGTTCCAAATTCCATATGCGAAGCGGCACAGTTAGTGCTTTCCTTAAATATTGCCCCGTCTTAATTGTCGCTGCAAGACCGCGAATTTATTTGAAAATACGCTAGAGCGAAACGATGTGACTCCAGCCAGGATGCATAGAAGTATATAGAGGTATCTGTATTCGTTAAACTTTTCAACAAAAACGCGAATTATGCTGAAACATATTCGAAAAACATTCAACTCACCGCAGTTAAAACGGTGCTGGCTATTTCCAGTCTGCTACGAGACGCCAGTTTTCTTTCTCCTACTTTCGTTTTGAACGGAGGTGGCTATTTCGCTGTGGCCCGGAAGTAGTAGTCAATTTGCATATCGAATAGGTTATGAGCCGGGTCACAGCAAAATGGTCGTATCCGTTCAAAAGGAAAGTTGGAGAAAGAAAACTGGCGCCTCGCAGCAGACTGGAAATAGTTAGCGCCGTTTTAATTGCGGTGAGTTTAATGTTTTTCGATAGTGTTTCACCATAATTCGCGTTTTTGTTGAAAAGATTAACGAATACAGATGCCCCTATATACTTCTATGCATCCTGGCGGGAGTCACATCGTTTCGCTCTAGCGTTTTTTTTTCAAATTCGCAGTCTTGCAGCGACAGGACGGAGCAATATTTAAGGAAAGCACTAACTGTGCCGCTTAGCATATGGAGTTTGGAACGGATCAAGACCAAAATGATTGAAATCGGTGTTGAATTGGCTTTGCTGTAAGACTTTGAAAAGCATGACTGTTGTATTTTCAGCCACTGATCTGACGTAGTTAGATACCTTTCAATA
Organism: Azorinus chamasolen; assembly: GCA_963576725.1. NCBI lineage: Eukaryota > Metazoa > Mollusca > Bivalvia > Cardiida > Solecurtidae > Azorinus > Azorinus chamasolen. The sequence goes on along the minus strand of OY755251.1, from coordinate 4,003,218 downwards.
CATATATAGACCCGATAGGATTTTTTTTCCGGATCGTGTTTTTCTTGTTTTTCTGAGTGGTTTAAGGTTCAAATAGATATTTTTTAGTTTTAGGCTAGTTTTACATACTTCGAATGACGATCACATTTTTTTTTATTTATTTATTTATTTATTTATTTATTTATTTTTTTTTTTTTTTTTTTGGGGGGGGGGGGGGTCCGTGGGTGAGTCCAAGCATGCGTCGGGCACCTTTTACAGTTCCTACAAGTGTCGCCAGTGCTGGGTCTACTTTGTTTGCAAAGGTGCCGAAAATCCTCCGTATGTGGAAAGGGGTTAAATACTGATGGGCTTTTCTGTTCTGAGAAATAAACATTGAAAAGGTTAATCAAGACCTCTAAATCTAACATGCAGTGGATATACAGTGAAGCTCAGTGAACTCTCATATTATACCGAAATTCGTTTCAATGGCACCCTCGTTATATACCGACAGTGTGCCTTGAAACAAAATAACTGTTAAGTCTTGAAACAACCATGTGCACCACTATTGTCATTAAGGCATGCGGTCAATTAATGCAGAACACAAGAAGTGCAAAAAACTCCGCAAGGGAGCTTTTTGCACTTCTAGTGTTCTGGATTAAGCATTCGCCAGTTGGTAGCCTACTAGTTTAAAGCTTTCAAAGTGGTTTCTTTCATATTTAAACTTTTTATAATGGCAACCTCGTTATACCAGCAAAATGTCTGGGGAAAACACCTCATTTGTAACGAGGGTTACGTACCATTTGGCCAGTTCTTGCAATGTTTTTCGGCAAATAAGGCGGCATATTCCAGGCCTTTGACGTCATAGTATTCCGTCATATACGCCTCCATGGTATGGTTGTACTTATATTGCAGATAGCGAGAACACCCAGGCAACGAACTAGCCACGCAGTCAATGTGTTTCCGGCCGATGCTAAAACCGAACAAATACCGTAATTACCCTAAGTATTCGTATGTGTGTGTGTGGGGGGGATATGTGTGTGTGGAGGTGGTAATGTGTGAGTGTGGGGTATGAGTGTATGTGTGTGGGCGTGGGGTATGTGTGTGTGTGGAGGGGTATATGTGTGTGTGAAAGAGGTTATGTGTGGGTATGGGGTATGAGTGTGTGTGTGTGATATGTATGTGGGTGTGGAGGAGGACACAGGTTATGTGTGAGTGTGGAGTATGAGTGTGTGTGTGTGTGTGTGTGTGTGTGTGTGTGTGTGTGTGTGTGTGTGTGTGTGTGTGTGTGTGTGTGTGTGTGTGTGTGTGTGTGTGTGTGTGTGTGTGTGTGTGTGTGTGTGTGTGTGTGTGTGTGTGTGTGTATGTGTGCGGGAGGGTTATATGTGTGTGGATGAGGTTATGTGTGAGTGTTGGGTATGAGTGTATGTATGTTGGTGTGGCGGAGTTTATGTGGGGGTCATGTGTGGGTGGTGGAGGTTATGTGTGGGTGTGGGGTATGAGTGTGTGGGAGCGATATTGTGATATGTATATGGGCGTGGAGGAGGTTATGTGTGAGTGTGTGGTAAGAATGTATGTGTGTGGGTGTGATGTGTATGTGAGTGTGGGTATGAGTCTATGTGTGTGAGTGTCGTATGTGTGGGATGTGTGTGACTGTTGGCGGGGTATGTCTGGATGTGTGGTATTTTAGGCGTTGGATATATGGGTGGGGTATGTATGGGTATTGGGCATTTGTGAGGCTATATGTTGTGTAGGCCATGTGTGAGTGTGGGTATGTGTTGATGTGGGATACGTGGGGGTTAGGGCATATGTGTCGGGGTATATGTGGATATAGGTTATGTGTATGCGTACCTAAGTACATGTACGTATATGTTTAGATGTTGGTGTGATTATAGGTGTGTTAATGTGTTTAGAGTGTATATGTGTATGAACGAATGTGCATTACGTGCATGCGCGCGTCCATGCATTTGTTGGTGTGTGCTAGTGGCGGTGGATGTAAATGTGTGGCTGTGGGTGTGTATGGATGTGTGTGTATTGCACGTGTGCGTATGTGGGTACGTACCTGCGTGCGTAGGTGGCCAAGGGTATGTGCGTGTGTGACGACGTGCTTATGTTCGTATATGTATGGGTGTGGTGTGTGGATGCATGTGAATTACGTGCATGCGTGCGTACATACATGCTTGGGTGTATGTGTGCATGTGGAGGTGAATGTACATGTATGTGTGAGGGAAGTGGGTGTGAATGGGTGTATGTATATTACGCGTGTGTGCGTGCGTGCGTGCGTACGTGCGTGTGTGCGTGCGTGTGCATGCGTAGGCATGCCTGTGGAAGAGATAGTCAGCGTGATCATGCAAAACCAACTTTGACAATTTCGAAGACACATTACAAAATTTGCAGAAATCAGCCACTGTCCCCTGGGTTCTTAAATGCTACATTGAATGGTGATGACTGGAGATTTCATGTATAGCTAATTACCTGACTAGCAATTAACTAATTGGAATTTAGGATTCGGAATTCTGCCTAAGGTCTAATGGAATACGAATATCGATTAAACATCGAGCCGGTTCGTTTTCCTTTAACTCTTTACTCCACGACTATCAAAAATGCAATGTAATGACATCATGAATATCAATTACCGTGTAGATTAATTGTTATATTGGCCATTGCCATATCTATATTGTACCATAAGCAAACAGAGCAGACGTTATCACAATTTTGCAAACAGAGCAGACTCGGCTCAGACTCGGCGCCTCCTGTAGGAGCAATCTGGTCAGGATCTCCTCTGTTTGCTTACATGTGTATGAATTGCAACAAATCTGACTCTACAGCTTCTACCAAAACCACTTTTTTTTCTCTGTACACATGGCATTATTAAGAAAACAAATATTAATGATGTCATTATTTCTTATATGAATATTCAATGGGTGAAGGGTTAACCAACCGCCTGTTTAAAGGACACGTTGGTGTTGTTGTTATTGTTGAGACATAGCATGCGAAGGGCACCCGTGGGTGGAACTAGATCACCATGTCCAGAGTTATCTGCCCTTGATTTATCAAAAATACGATATTCAACAAAAGATCAGCTGCAGGGCCCTCTCTGACCTGAGTCAGTTTTCTAGTTACTTCGAAAAATTAATTACCATGTGCTGTCTATACAATCTCAATCTTATCCATTTTATCATTGTTTCCAATTAGAGGGTCCGGTTTAACTCACGGATCTGGCACTAGATTTTGTTGTACAGGAATTTAGACCTAAAGGGTTATATCAGTTACTGTGTATTGGGGACAAGTGTGATATTGTACGGTCATGCACGTCGCTATCAGTATAGTGTTTTTAATCGTTGCTGCCAATTTAAAATAAGAAGACACACACGTACGAAACACAGATGGCCACCCCAATATGTTACTTATATACGATACTCCCACCTTTACTAGCTTTCACATATCATATTCTTATTTTTCATTTAAAAACATCATGTTGATTTGAAATACTATACATGTATGTGTCAATTATAATCATCAGAAATTATTCAGATATTAGTAGCTTTACTTTCTTAGCAAGCGTAATGCTTAACCCATCCCCTGATGCATATTCATGTAGGGAATAATGACGTCATGAATATTAATAAGATTATTTTTTTTATAACGGCATAATTATGAACAAATGGCATTTTGGATCAGGCAGAGGCTGTAGAATCACATATTTATTACACCATAAGCAAACAGACCAGACCCTGATCAGAAGGCTCATATAGGAGCCGTCTGATCTGGGTCTACTCTGTTTGCAGGTGCGTCAAAATGCGCTTACATAAAGGGAAAGGGTTAAAGTGTTTTCTGTTCCCCATCGTCAGTGCCTGCAAAATCTATGATCATGTGTATCTAGTGTATCTAGTGTATCTGAGTCTGTTCCTTTTTATTACTGTTTTAAATAAGAGGATCAGGCCTAATTGTCGTGTTGGGCATGAGCCTTTGTCTTACAGGAATTTAGACATACTTCAGATATCACTTGCCACACATCGGTGATAAGTAAGGTAAGACCATACTAAATGTTTATATGTATTATGTAAAGCAGCATTCCCTTGTCTGTTGAATGGCAGTAAAGATCTACTAATTTTTTTTATCGCCGAGTAATTTAGCTCGTTCGCTGCCAATGGTAAATATGTTAGTGATTACCTATGCAATCAGATTGGATGCTGGTGAAACGCCGAGTAAATTGGTGTCTCACCAGGATCCAAACTGTTTGTGAAAATGATTACGTTTTTCGAAAGAAATAGAAAAAAATAATAAACAATGAAAACTGCAGTAGACGACAATTTCTGGCAAAAGAAGAACTGACGAGCGACAACATATACTGTAAATACTTGATTTCAAATAAACGTCACTTTCTCTAAACCATCAACTATCAGTGTTTAGCACGGCACAACCGAACCTGTGAACATGTTAACCCTTTTCATCACAAAAATCTTTTCATGCCTTTGCAAAGAGAATAGACACAGATCAGACGGCTCCTGTAGGAGCCGTCTGATCAGGGTCTGATCTTGTTGCTTATGGAGTCGTATAGATCGGATCCTTAAGTGGTTGTCAAAACATTCCCTTGAAATATTTACTTTACACAAATTAGGTTAATGAACATTCGTGGAATGACCAATGCATAAATAAATAAATGATCATTAGTGATAGAGTTAACACCCCATTTGACGCATTTTGACACCAGTCCTCTGTGAGCCATTTTTTAAACCATTGTGATAAATACAGCATTTGCTCCATATAGGATCAAAAATGCCCTATTTATCACAATGGTTTCAAAACTACACAATTCAATTTCAAAAAGGTTTCCCTTTTTCTATAGTAAATGCTCCTTTTTTTGGTAGATTTATTGAAAGAGGATGGGCAATGAATAGCTAGGAGGGGTGGGTTAATTGTGCAACCAGTTTGAATGGACATGTAACTTGACATCTCATCAAGATTTAAACTCTTTGACACAATTCTAAATTATAACATTTTCATTTTTCTAGTAAATGCTCCTATTCGGTAGATTTTTTCAAAGAGGTTGGGTCTAATATGGGACTTATATTTAATGGTCGCTTAACCTTTTATCCCATGAATATTCAGGAAAGAAATAATTGATATAACGAATGCTGACTAGATTAATTGTTATAATAGCACACGAACACAAGAAGTTCTGCTCAAGACAGAAATTATACAATCATATCTACAGTAAAACTTCGATTATCCGAACACTAAAATACGTATTATTATCGATCTTTAAGACAGGTGGCAGCTTAATGCATGGTGAAAGTCATGCAGAAAGCTCCTCTAGGAGCTTTCTGCATGACTTTCACCATGCATTAAGCAGCCACCTGCCTAAAAGGGTCTAAATTCTTCTATACCGAAAATTCGAATAATCGAGGTTTTACTGTATATTGTGCCATAGGCAAACAAAGCAGACCCAGATCAGACGGCTCCTACATGAGCCGTCTGGTCTGGGTCTAGGCTACTCTGTTTGCAAAGGCGTATTTATGGAGTACGGGTTTAAGACAGGTTCCATTGCCAAGTTTTGATAGGTCAAGAGGTTAAACCTAGCTGTATATAGACCTCAATGGTAGCCCTTTCAACGCATTTGCAACCAGAGTAAACCAAGATAAGTAGACTCGTATGGAAGATCGAAATATGTCCTTTTGGCTTATATTGAATTACATTTGTATATATAACTGATTCTACAGTTTTTGCCATTGCTAAATAACACTTCTTCATTGAACCATACAAATCATATTTATGAATATTCATTAAGTCATAAAGTTTTTATCTTAGCATGCATACAAAGTTTGATCTTTCCTTTGTTTGATTTGATAGTTGGGTACTGTATGGTGTAAAGAGAAATTAATGCATGGAGAGAGAAAATTAGTAGTATTAAACAAACCCGCAGATGTATTCTCTGTTGGCCAGTTTAGTCCAGGGTGAGTCGATATGGTCCACGCCAAGTTTCTTAGTGTCAATCTTTTGTAGACAGCTGTGGGTCGGGGCGCATTCTGTACAAAACAAATATTGTTTATTCCTTATTTCATCTTCTTCTATTCTTTCTTTCGGCGTTCGGCACTTTTGCAAATAGTGTAAACCTAGATCAGACGGCTTCAGTAGCAGGCGTCTGATCAGAATCTACTCTGTTTGCAAGCACTTCTGGGTCCATGCTTATAAAGCTTTTAGTTGAGTCTGAGTTTCGTTCTCAAGCTTTTGATTGGTCAGATTTGAGTTCTCAAGCTTTTGATTGGTCAGATTTGAGCCAAAGGCTCAAATCTGACCAATCAAAAGCTTGAGAACGTACTCAGACTCAACTAAAAGTTTTATAAGCATGGACCCTGATATAAAATAAATATGTTTCTACCGTTTCGGTGAGCATAAAACATTATTTCGGTTATATTGCCATTATAAAAAAAATCAGTTAATTAATATTCATAATGTTATTATTTCTTACATAAATATTAATAGAGTAAATGGTTAACTGTAATATGAGCAAACCAATGTTCAGAAGAATACGTCATATTGCATATGTTTTCAAAAACACGAAATGACTGTCAAACAGTTTGGATCCTGATGGGACACCGAGTTTGGACACACATCGCTTCCTCCGGATACAATCTGTGTACAGTAAACTCCCTCTAATGCGAACACCAGAAAGAGGTCCAACTCGGGGTTACATGTATAGTGGAGTGTGGTGGATTAATGCAGGACGAACTCCTATCTTAAGTTTCGAAGCATCTAGGGGCGAATTAAAACATAAACACTAATCAATATGGCATATGATGAATATGTCGATGATGATGATGATGATGATGATGATGATGATGATGATGATGATGATGATGATGATGATGATGATGATGATGGTGATGGTGATGATAGTGATGATAATGATGATGATGAAAATGATGTTGAAAACAGCAAGGAGACAAAACCAAAAACAAAGAAAAAGAAGAAGGAGAAGAATGCGGAGAGGAAGATGAACAAGAAGAACAAGAACCAAAAGAACAAACAAACCAAGAATAAGACGGAAAGAAGAAGAAGAAGAACAACAGCATCAATAACAAGAAAGAGAATAACAAGAATAAGAAGAACAAGAATAAGAAGAACAAGAACAAAAACAAGAACCAAAAGAACAAGAGCAAGAAGAGGATGGGGAGGAACAAGAAGAACAAGAACCAAAAGAGCAAACAGAAGAAGAATAAGAACAAGAACAAGAAGGACAAGAAAAAGAAGAAGACCAACAAGAAGAACAAGTATAACAAGATCAAAAAGAACAAAAATAAAAAGAACAAGACCAAGAAGAAGAGCAAGAAAAAGAACAAAGAGAAGAAGAAGAAAGTGAAAAGACATGTGAACTTACTGCAGAATTCATCTGATGAGGACACATATAGAAGATCTTTAGCGGTAAGGCCACTGTTAATGTGCTTGAACACTTTCACATCCGGGGCATCTATCCAAGCTGGGCACTCATTTAACTTCTTGATCACGCAGTCCAGGTTATCTTTATGTTGATCTCTGTGGGGTAAAAATGAGAATGTTCAGAACGAAAGGGTCATTGAACTCTCTCCATTGTAGAGGCAGGCTATCATATCCCTCTGGTTCGGCAACTTCCTTTTCCCAGGATATTTATTCATCTGTCGTCGATCATGCAAACACACCGTACTCTAGGTCCTCGCTTCTCGCAAAAGGAGCGGTAGAAAGGGTACTGAACGATAATCTGACGGGCTTTTACAGCCGTCTAGTTCACGTTCCAAAGAAAACTGGCACCGTTTGACCAATCATCAACCTTTCTACTCTAAACAAGTTCGTAAAGATCAAACCTTTCAAGATGGAGACCATCACTTCCATTCGGATGGCTGTCAAACCCGACCAGTGGGGCGTTTCCAAGGATTTTTCGGATGCATGTTTTCATCTCCCAATTCACCCAGCAGACAGACACCTCCTTGTTCTTCTGTCATGGGGGTACCGTTTACTGGCTTGGGGCTATGCTCTTTAGCCTCTTTACGGCCCCCAGAGATTTCACCAAACTCATGGGCACCGTAGCGGCCGATCTCCACCAGAGTGGTGTCACTCTGATTCAGTACTTTGACAATTGGCTGCTTCGCCAGTTCCTTTGTCACTATCTTCTTCTTAAACTCCGCTACAGCTGGGAGGTCTTGTTCCAGTTGGAACTAGTACTGACTCCGGAGAAATCGTATCTAATCCCATCTAAAGATTTCATTTATGCGGGACTGAATTTCTTTACGGACAGGATCTTTCCCATAATGAGTGGCGGATACTTTGCATGTGTTATCTCTTTTCGACCAGAAGGGCCACTGCTCAGAATCAGGCCCTATGAGCTCAGATCCCTATCCACTTCCTGTGCATTTTTTCAATCACGTCCTGTTGGATGAGAATCTTAGGACTGTTTCATGGAAGAATAGCTCTACATTTTCATCCTTTTATCTGCGCTCTTTCGCAACCCCATATATACAACTTACCGGTACGTTATGTAGGTCTGCTTGTGGTCTCTAAAACAGTGCTATAACACCTAGGGCTAGCACTTTTCTAATGGTCGTCGGTGCGACATTTTTAGAAAATTATTATTCAGAAAATTCTACTAGCATCAGAACTTCTGAGATAACTGCCCTAGAATCATTTGACAAATAACCAAACATAGTGCAGTAATAGGAAATAGTTTTATGACCGCATTAACTAAACATGTACATTTACAGTATCAGAAATGATAAACATGGTAAGAAATTGTTTTATGTTGCAGATATTATCTAAATGAATATATTCATGCCTAATGCAAACTGTTTCCCCATATATAACTGAAAATATAGCTTGTATGTATTTCAAGGCTAAATCGCTTCTTTTTTATAGTTACAAGAGGGATAATTCTTGCTGGTTTCAGTTCAAAGTTATCTTTTCTTTTTCAAACATGTTGATCGACATGAAATATTATTATCTGAAGCAATGTGGTTTGAGAACAGACAGTCAAAACATTTTGGACTCCATGATCTCTTGAATACAAAAACATAAAACCGTAATATTACGATTTCAGGGGCAGATAATCAATCGCATACCGTAGGTTTAATCAGCATCCATATAACACCCAACAAGTGACATTCGATGGAGGATATATTAAGCTTTACAGTGATAAAGGTGTTATAAAATCCCGCTAGGGGGGACCTAGGGTACAGCTGGCCCTGACACTATTAAAGTGCATGGTCTTATAACTTCATATGACGTCACTTACCCACAGAGAAATTCGTTGACATCCTCCGGTGGTTCTTGCATCATGTCATTCTTGAGCTCGTCAAAGCATTCGTGAAAGGCCGTTTTCTTTTCGTCTGTGTCACATATGTCAGGTGCATCCGTTGGAGCCGGTTCCTCAATGGCGCCTGCACACGCGTGGGCAACCAACACCCCTGCAGTAACAAGTACAGTAGATTAGCCCTTTACTCCATAAATACGACGTCCGTGCTGTTGTAAACAGAGTAGACCCAAATCTCCCATAGGAGCCGTCTGTTCAGGGTCAGCTCTGTTTGCTATTAACACATTATTGATCTGAATCTACAATTCCTTCAGGTACAAAACACCCCTGTATTTACATGTCATTATGAAAGAGTCATCTAATTATTGTGTTTGATGTAATTATGTCTTACATGAATATTCATGGAGTAAATGGTTAAAACATCTCTATAGCTATAGCTGAAATTTTGGCCAAATTCTGGGTTTTAAGACCGGTGATTACTTAACCCATTTGCTCCCAGTGGATTCTTCCATGCTTATATGTTGGATTAGTCTATCGTTTATCTAAGGGATGTCTGGTCTAAATTTTCATTTTTGTTTTATTTTATATTGAATTTTCTATCAGCAAACAGTGTAGACTCTGATCAGAGTCTACACTGTTTGCCTTCGTCCCATATATGGGATCATGGGAGCAAATGGGTTAATGCAGGACGAAGGTTATGCGAAAAGTACTGTTAGACTGTTTCTTTTCAACCACTTTCTGTTACTGACCTCTATGGTTATTCCACTAGAGGTCGCTACAGCCAGGCTCTATTGTAAATATCATCTAAGATAGAACCTCAAATCTCAGTGTAATCTCTCTAATAGCTCGTATAATCGTATAATAAATAATAATTGATGATTTTAAAAGCAGGTGATAGTTTAATGCAGGACAAAAGTAATGCAGAAAAAGCTCCAACGAGAACTTTCTGCCTTACTTTCGTCCTGAAATAATGACATCATTAATAGTTGTTAGCCGTTTTGTTTTGTAATGGCATATACACAGGAATTTTTGGTATTGGTAGAAACTAAAGAACTGGATCTACTATAATTACATATGCATACAGAGCAGACCCTGGTCAGACGGCTACTGTTGGAGCTGGACTTACTCTATTTGCAAAGCAGTGAATAAAGCACAGGGAAAGGGGTTTAATCAGATTTGATTTGCAGTGAAATCCAGAAACGGTATTCCCCTATTTCCGACTGAAATATTGGCGAAACTGGCAATCGCCCACTAATACCAGTAATTGTTCCCACTTTAGAGTTGAAATACAGTATAACATGTAAATGTAACACGGGCATAAAAATCAATGATGTGAACGTTTCTGATACTGGCAGTGTATACATGTGTATAGGGGCGTCTGGCCAATGAACCAAATATCCACCAGGAATGAAAATAATTTGCTTACCGCGCGAGAATGGCTGCAAATAAAGGATAAAGGGTGGGGAGCGGGGCGCATATATAACGAAATTACAGACAGACTGAGAGCATCAGAGAGAGAGAGAGAGAGAGAGACAGAGACAGGGAGAGACAGAGAGAGAGAGAGAGAGAGAGAGACAGACAGACAGACAGACAGAGAAAGAGACATACAGACAGAAATAAAGGATAAAGGGTGGGGGAGCGGGGCGCATATATAACGAAAATACATACAGACTGAGAGAATCAGAGAGAGAGAGACAGAGAGACAGAGAGAGAGACAGAGAAACAGAGAGACAGAGAGAGAGAGACAGAGAGAGATAGAGAGAGAGACAGAGAGACAGAGACAGACAGACAGAGACAGACAGACAGACAGACAGACGAAGAGACACAGAGACAGACAGACAGAGGCACAGAGACACAGAGAGAGACAGAGACAGAGACAGAGAGAGAGACAGAGAGACAGAGAGACAGAGAGACAGAGACAGACAGACAGACAGACAGACAGACAGACAGACAGACAGACAGACAGACAGAACAGACAGAACAGACAGACGGACAGAGACAGATACAGACAGAGAGAGAGACACATACACACAGAGAGAGAGACACACACATAGACAAAGACAGAGAGACAAAGAGATAGAGACAGAGACATAGAGACATAGAGATACACATAGAGAGAGAGACAGAGGGGGAGACAGAGAGATACACAGAGAGATACACAGACAGACAGAGACAGAGAGACAGAGACAGACAGAGACAGAGGCAGAAAGGCAGAGAGAGAGAGACAGACAGACAGAGAGACTAGGCAGAGAGAGAGAGACAGACAGACAGAGAGACTGAGAGACACACAGAGAGATACATACAGAGAGAGACAGAGAGACAGAGACAGACAGGCAGACAGAGAGAGAGAGAGACAGAGACATAGATAGACAGAAACAGAGAGACAGAAACAGAGAGAGACAGACAGACAGAGACAGAGAAGGGACAGAGACAGAGACAGAGACACTGAGACAGAGATACAGAGACATAGAAAAAGGGAGAGATAGAGAGACAGACAGACAGACAGACAGACAGAGACAGAGATAGAGAGGTGGATAGATAGAGCGATAGTGATAGAGACAGTCAGACAGTCAAACAGACAGTGATAGAAAGAGACAGAGAGACTAGAGACAGAGAAGAAGAGACAGAGACAGGGAGTCAGTCAGAGATAGAGACAGAGACAGACACAGACAGACAGAGACAGACACAGAGACATACAGACAGACAGGCAGGCAGGCAGACAGACAGACAGACAGATAGTCGCATAGACAGTCGCACAGAGATGCAAGCAGGCAGACAGATATAGTCATACAAAAGGACAGACATACTAACAAATGGACAGTGTAACACACGTACGCACCGGATGAATTATTTATGAAAGATATAATGACATCATGAATAATTATTACATACATGTATTATGTATATGTAAATCCACAAGCAAACGGGGAAAATCCTAATTAGACTGCTCGTGTAGAAACTGTCTGATCAGGTTCTATTCTGTTTGCAAAGGCGTACAATTGCGTTGTTTATCGGGTAAAGCATAAAGACACTAGACATCAATTAATCGATCGCTGTAGAAGGGGTTTATTGAATTCAAACTCACTTGAGCGAAACGAGCATAATAATTAATTCAAATGAAATAAATTCGTACAGTGACACAGGCACAGTCAGGTATTGATTTTTCATAGTATCAGCGTATCGGTCGAGACAAAACGTGTTTCAAAGTAAAATGCATCCCAATCATGTAGAGTAGAACGTCTCTGAATCGGACTTTAAAGTTAGTGCCAATGACGATCTCTAACCCATGACCTCATAGGATACTTTTAGACCCAACCTCTCTGCAAAAATCTACTGAAAAGAATCTACTAGAAAAGGAACATTTTAGAAGTGTGTAGTTGTGATAAATGAAGAAAATGCTCGGTTTATCACAATGGTTTCACAAAGTGATTTTTACAGAGGCATCAAAAGGCGACAAGCCGACAATATGAAGAAATGGGTTAACCCATTCCCTCATCTTGACGACTTATAAAGACAACCATGTGCATTTATTAAGTGGTCGCATTAGAGGGGTTCTACTGTAATGGCAGAATGTTTTTGGCCATGACAGAAACTGCAGCATCAGATCTGTATTATTTCAAAGGTAAACAGAGTAGACCCGGATCAGACAGCTCCTACAGGGATCTACTTTGTTTGCAAAAAGCGTGAAAAGGCGTTTATATTGGGTTAAAGTTCAGCTTGCCAGGGGTCTTCTTTACATCACAATGTAAATGATTTCAATCTGAATGTTTACTGCACCATGCTGAGTATTTCCTGCCATTGTTTCCTTATCATAAGTGTTTTCGTACACTTATGTTTATAATGAGCGCCTTCTTTCTTTTATTTCTTTTACTCATTATTATTTCTTTCATTTTTATCAGCTACATTTCTTTCTTTTAATTATTTCTTTCTTTCCCTACGACCACGAGCTTTCTGCATTGCTTTTGTCCTGCATTAAGCTACCACCTGCATCTAGCACCCATAATTATACCTCTTTTAGGTGTTCGCATTAGCGGGGTTTTACAGTATAACATTCCAGATAATTATACATGTCGTTATTTCTTATATAAACACTCATGGACTAAAGGGCTAAATTTTGACGTCTCTGTAAAAGCCACTTTTTGAAACCATAGTGATAAATAGCGAAATATTTATCACAATGGTTTCAAAAGTACAAAGCTCTGGAAATTGCCTTTTCTCTAGTAAACGCTCCTTTTCGGTAGATTTATTCAAAGCGTTTGGATCTAAATATAGCCTATGAAGTAATGGCTCTGGTACCAGACTCTGGTATATGTTGCTAATGCAGTAAAACCTCTCTATAACGGCCACTAAATTGTGTTAATTAGTTTGTACTTATGACAGGTGACAGCTTAAAGCAAGGTGAAAGTAAAACAGAACGCTCCCAAAGGAGCGTTCTGTTTTACATTCACCTTGCTTTAAGCACATACCTGCCTTTAACACAGAAAACTTGATGTAATTCAGTGGCCGTTATAGAGAGGTTTTACTATGGAATAATGTGATGATTTTACAGTTGTTGCCATGGAGAACAAATCCTGCGCTAATATATCATTACAAAAAGTACAGACTATTAACATTCCAGTCCGGTCATTCTTTCCCATATGAATATTCATCGGGTGAACGTTAACCCTTTACTCCATAAATACGTTTTTCTACGCCTTTGCAAACTAAGAAGATCCAGATCAAGCGGCTCATATAGGAGTCATCTGACCAGAGACTGCTGTGTTTGATTATAGAATAATATAGATCAGGCCTCGCTTGCACAAACCTTCTGAACTTGAGCAAAACAAGGTCTTCCATACAGGGACCGCCTGATCAGAGTCTACTGTGCTTGCCTATGGGAAATATATCTGAATCTACAGTTTCTGTCGTGACCAAACGGTTGTCTTTACATGCAATTATAAAATCCATCTGATTAAAATTCATAGAGTCATTATTTCTTACATGAATATTCATGAGGTAAAGAGATAAGAAGACAATTTACGTCGACGAAAATTTGCGACAGCATTCATGTACAAATTCTAAAGCAGACATTCACATTTTACCCTGGGTGTCAATCAATATAGGTGCCGATGACATGTTGAGATATCAAAGATTTATATAGTAAAACACCTCTAAACCGGAAACGTAGGAAAGAAGAATTCAGATACTTTCAGGCTGCTTAACCCCTTTGCTCCCACGATCCCATATATGGGACGTAGGCAAACAATGTAGACTCTGGTCAGACGCCGCATAATGCGGCGTCTGATCAGAGTCTACACTGTTTGCTGATAGGAATTTCAATATAAACAAAAAAAACATGAAAATTTAGACCAGGTATCCCTTAGATAAAAGATAGAGTAATCCAATATACATATATAGCATGGAAGAATACACTGGGAGTAAATTGATTAATGCAGGATAAAAGTCATGCATAAAGCTCCTTTTTGGAGCTTTCTGTATGACTTTATTCTACATTAAGCTCCCATCTGTCTTACATATCGTCAATGATACTAACTGAACGTCCGGTTTAGAAGCATTCAACTGTATTTGCTAAGGGTTATCGTGATTTGGCCACCAGATGGGAGATCTTATTCTAAGATATGATTATGTGTGGTACAATGAGGGGACAGGGCAGGCGGAAGGGACCAGTGGTATTAATTCACACCACAGCTTGTTCGATTTATCACTTCCTCGACACCCTCGCCACCTTTGTTTGAACATCCAAGTGCTATCATCACGACACGGTCAGGAAATATGCAAACCAGATGTCGCCTGGAAATCCACAGAGCGTGTCAGCATGATGGGAGATATGTCGTCTGCTGCAATTGTCGTTTGGCTCAATGAAAAAAAAAAAGCTGTAATATAACAGCTGTTTTTTTTTCATTGAGCCAAACGACATTGAGCCCCCCTCCCCCCCCCCCCCCCCCCCCATTCTATATATGGGTTAATCGATAGTGATGTGCCGATTAATCGCAGTATTCGGCGATTACGTCGTGAAGGTTCCGACGTGATGATCGACGAACAGCCCGCCATATAACAAGAATTTAACCCTTCCCCTTTTTCTATGTTTATTCCAAATTTCAATACCTGCAGCATAATGACATTCGTGGACAAAGCAGTTTTAATGAAATATAGGTGGCCCACTCACTGTATCCATTTTAGAAAGTAAATTATAAACAGGTCTATAGAAGTTCCATTAGCAAACAGAGCAGACCCTGAAGAGGCGGATCCTATAGGAGCCGTCTGATCTGGGTCTACTCTGTTTGCAAATGCGTGAAAAGTGTTTATATGAAAAAATCGCGATTTTTAATCGATGATCGATCACGAACATGACCTTTTTGAGTATCGATTAAAGTTTTTGGGTTTACACTAGAAACCACACTAAGGAGCTCACGGTTTGAATACATAGTCCAGGTAAACCCCGCTAATGCGACCACCTAAAAGAGGTATAATTCTGAGTACCCTGCTAATGCGACCACCTAAAAGAGGTATAATTCTGAGTACTATATGCAGGTGGTGGCTTAACGCAGGACAAAAGTAATGCAGAAAGCTCCTAGAGGAGCTTTCTGTATTACTTTTGTCCTGCATTAAGCAACCACCTGCTTATAAAGACGCCCATGTTTATTCATTAAGTGGTCGCATTAGAGGGGTTCTACTGTATATTTGGATTACGCAATAGCCATGTGCCTTATGGGAATTCATATATGGATTGAGCACTTAATTTTTAAAACGTAAAAAAATGAAAAGGAATAATTAATTGTTGGCTAAGACAAAACATGCAGAATCAGACCTATAAATTCAATAATCAAACAGACCAGATCCTGATCAGACGGCCCCAACAAGAGCCGTCTTATCTGGGTTTTCTATGTTTGCAACGTCGTGTGAAAAGACGTTTGTATAAAGGAAACAGTTAACACGATGTAAGAAAAGGATGTCTGCTCAAATTTCTATGTGACGCGATTTTTTAATACCTACGATTCGACCATGCTTTTAACCCTTTCCTCCATAGGCTATTTTTAGAACCAACCTCTTTGAATTAATCTACCCAAAAGGAGCATTTACTAGAGAAAGGGATTTTTTTAGAATTTTGTTATTTGAAACCATTGTGATAAGTAGAGCATTTGCTCCTGTAGGAGCAAATGCTCTATTTATCACAATGGTTTCAAAAGGTGACTGTTACAAGGGCGTAGAAAGGCGTATTTATGGGGGAAAAGGTTAAGAAATTATGGATTAAGGGTGGCATGGATTCTGATGAGACGCCGATGATTCTGATGATCTGGATCCAGCCGGTTTGCAAACTTGAGACAGGTCGGTGACCGTGGGCTAGGGGTTAAATATTTTGTATAAACAGTCAGGGCAGACCCTGATCAGACGGTTCCTACAGGAGCCGTCTGATCTGGGTCTACTCTATTTGCAGAGGCGTTACTATGTTTGTATAGGCGCAAAGAGGCGTATATATGGAGTACAGTTGAACTTCGATATCTCGAACTTGGATAACTCGAACTTCGAGATAACTCGAGTAAAAGGTTGGTCCTCCTAAAACTTACAATACAGAATTGCTCTTAAATATATCACTACGGATATCTGAAACACATATGACAGCTTAATGCAGGTGTAAAATAATGCTGAAAGCTCCTGCAGGAGCCTTCAGCATTACTTTACAACTGCATTAAGCTGTCAACTCGAGAAATTGTCCAGATTAGAAATCCAATAACTCGAACTTCTGTTATATCGAGCTAATTTGTATAATCCCTTGGAGTTCGAGATATCGAAGTCCAACTGTATATGGTTATAATGAACAAACAATACGATTTATAAAAGCAGGCGGTTGCTTACAGGAACTGCCTGATCTGTGTCTAATGTGATTGTATATATACGTAAATATGCGCCAATATTGTGTAATTGGTTAAGCGACTCTATCAGGTCTGTTATCAGAATCAATGGCAGAGTCGTTTGTGTTGTGTAGCTTTGAGCATGTGCCAATCATAAACGCGCTATTCAGCATGCATGCAAACATGTAAACATTTATGTACAACAAGAACAATGAATGTACAATAAACTCTAGAAAATAAGAGAACTCAAATGAAGTACAGTAAACCCTTCTAAACCGGACATTAAATGTAGTATAGAGATTGGTCTTGAAGACAGGTCGCAGCTTAATGCAGGGTGAAAGTAATGCAGACAGCTCCTCTAGGACACTAAACAGCCACCTGCCTAAAGTATTTATATTATTCTCAACTAGAATGCCGGTTTAGAGGGGTTTTACTGTATATCTGGATTTTTAAACAGCTGGTAGGAAAGTGATGTATAAAGCTCCTTAAGGAGCTTTCTGTATCACATTTGCTCATCAATAAGCAACCACTGCTACAAAAGTCAGTTATAGTTTCGATACAATTCAGAAGTAAACAACGTCAGGTATTCAACCTTTCTTTCATATAAACACTTTTCCACGCCTTTTGCTAACAGAGCAGACCCAGATCAGACGGCTCCTGTAGGAGCCGTCTGATCTGGGTCTGCTCTGTTAGCTTATGAAAGTATGTAGATCTGATCCTATGTAAAGCGTTTGTCTTAGGCAAATAAAATAGTCCAATTAAAAGTATAACAATACAGGTTTTGACCATGGCACAAACTGTCAAATCATATCTGTAAATCCATAAGTAAAACAGAGCAGGTCCAGACCAGACGGTTCCTATATAGGAGCCGTCTGATTTGGGTCTACCTTGTTTGAACAGGTAAAGAAAGGCGTATTTAATGGCGTAAATGCTTAATGATTTATATCAAATGAGCATATATAGTAGAATGTCTTTAAATCGACAATTTGACCAAACCCTCTTACTGGGAATGTGTGGCTATAGTAGAAACTTTGGAATCATATCTATGGCATTTCATTTATATTGCAAACAGAGAAGATCCTGATCAGGCCGTTCCTACGGGTCTACTCTGTTGACAAAGACCTCACAATGCATATTTATGCAGTAAAGCGGTAATTAAGTAATCCAACATTTGTATTCTCGGAAGAATAATAACAAAAACAGAATCACCGTGGCACGAGTTGCTTTAACAATGACTATTACTCACTGTTGCTTCATCGATTGGTATTTTGCAACCATCAGATGTACTTAACTAGATTCAACACCACCGCGAAATCCACGTAACTGGTGATATTAGTTTCTGCATATCATATACCTACACCTGTAATTGTTAATTTGTTGGTCTCTTGGAACTACCAAGATACATGCAAAATGCCGGGCAAGGTATTTTAACACAAAGAAACAAAGCTGCATAAACATAATCGATATAGGGAAAGAATCAGTCGAATAGGCCTATCTTATGTTTTCTATGATCTAAACAAAGTCACCTACCAACGCATACTGTCATTAGATACATTCCTCTTGCCATCCTCATTTTAGTTTCTTTTTTTTTATTACCGGATCGTCAATCCAAGGATTCCTCGACACTAATTTACACACTTCACCACTCTACGTTCGACTGCTGAAGCAGTAATGTCAGTTCAAGGTCGACTCTGCTTGGGTCGATAGCATCGACAAGGGAGGTTACTGTGATATAGTCAATTACCAATGCAATGTGTTATTTATATAGGAGTACATGCTCTTTACATCTGTTTTCGAAGTAAATGTACATTTTGAAATGGAACACAACAACACCTCTCTTAATGGAATTGTAACGAGTTCACTGTTGCATATTCATGTAAGAAATAATGACTTCACGAATATGTATTAGCTGGACTTTTATAGTGGCATATGCACGCGGAATTTCTTTGTATTGGCAAACTGTAGTCAGATCTATTACAATTTCATAAAAAATAAAATAAAACAAGACTCTGATCCTGTGAGAGCCGTCTGATCTGTGTCTTCTGTAATTGCAAAATCGTAGAAGGGCATTTTTATGAAGGGGAGTGCTAAGACCGGTATCAGCTTAATGCTAGGTGAAAACAATGCAGAACGATCCAAATGGAGCTATTTGAACGACTTCAACACTGCATTAAGCAGCCAACAGGCTTAAAGAAAGATCTAAATGATTCTTTATCCGCTTTAGATCGGGGTTACTGTAACGTGTAAAGGCTTTCAAAATGAACTCTGTAATTATGAAATGGCGACTTACGTGCACATCGATTGCCTAGGGCTAGGCTATTGTAAAACTTCGTGATAACCCGGCGCCCGGCCTTGCTTCATAAATGTGACGTTAAACGCCTTTGCGAACAGAGTAGACCCAGAACAATTAGCGCTTGTTAGAGCTGTCTGTTCAGGGTTTATTTAGTTTGCTTTGTTTGCTTATGAGATCATTTAGATTTAATTATACATTTTCTGCCGTGGTCAAATGTTCCTATATTAATACAGTTAGCCCTCTCTATAACGGCCACTAAATTATATTAATTAGATGGTATTTAGGACAGGTGGTTGCTTAAAGCAGTGTGAAAGTAAAACGGAACACTCCTATAAGAGCGTTCTGTTTTACTCTCATCTTGCTTTAAGCAACCACCTGCCTTTCACACAAAACACTTGATGTAATTTAGTGGCCGTTACAGAGAGGTTTTACTATATGTCATTTTAAACAAGCGCCGCGTGCGGCGCCAACGCTCTTCTTATTTGGTACTTGGCCACTGCATACACCTCTACTCAAAGAGATCTACCAACCTTTGAAGTTTTATGTTGATACCTTTTATATATTTTTTATTAACAATCTACAGTAAAACCTCTCTATAACGGCCACTATATTGTGTTAATTAGTTGGTATTTAGGGCAGGTGGCTGCTTAAAGCATTTACTTTCATCTTACTTGAAGCAACCACCTACATTTGACACAAAATACTGGATGTAATTTAGTGGCCGTTATAGAGAGGTTTTACTGTATATTAAAGTTGTTGCACTCCGACGACGACACCAACGCCTACGACAACGCCCATGCTGTGATCACAATAGCTCGACATTTTCTTTGCTGACAGCGGAGAAAAATAACGGTTCTCTCACGAACTCGGTCCTACCGAATTGTGGAACTAATCTCAAAGAGTTGACTACTAGTATTACGCAAAATTACATTTACTTTCTTGTCTTTATTCTCTCTGTGATATTCTTATATTGTTACCATGTAATTTAACGGACTGGTTTATGCTAGTCCCAAAGAGAATCAAAGCGTTGTAGACGCTGCAGTATTCTTTGCATGGTATCAATCTGATATCGAATAAGTTCGCTTTGGCATATAATTGCGTATCTATTAGGGAAGGGATTAACACTCTATACAGTTGATGATAAAGTTGCAGCTGACACTTCAACCGTTTCCCACTATGCTTATTATCACACTGACCACTCGCAGTTGTTGACGTGATTACCGAATCGCTTGCATAAGGTCATCCGACTCGCGCTTCTTTATTCATTGAGTATATTCATTCATGTTATGATCACGTGATTTCTTCATGTGACTGGTATTTGTATATCCGTGCGCCCTTCTTACACATTGCTATATATTTTGTCGGTTTTGTTGATTTTTGCACATACTAAGCCGAAGCTTATGTTACGAAGCATTTTCATGTCAGATATAGGATACCACGATTGGTTCCGGATGCCATATTATTAAGCACCCTTTGTATCCATCGAATGCAGGTCAGTAATTTGCACTATTTTGTCAGGCCGGCGAGGGTACATGGGTTAGGCTGTGGAACGTCACCTTTGTATTCTATTGCTTCGCAAAGAATACAAAAAGTACAAAAGCTCAAAGAGCTTCCACCTTGGACTATTTCAAGGTTGGGGTGTCGTTTGTCCTGCAATCACCTTCTTGCAATTACTCCCTCAGCAATGAACATATCACAATGGTGCGAGCATGCCTGCTTAGACCACCTAGTACGATAGAAGAACATACCGAATAGTGCATTCACGATTGACAAATATTCAATCCTACAAAAGACAAAACATCCTACCAATAATTCTGTTCCTTAAGGATTACACTGTCCACAGAAACACACATGAGCGTCTAATGGACTGTGCAATACATTTGAATACATGTGTAGTCTATCGTCCTTGTTCCCGTTAATTTACTCGATAAAAACGATTTCTAACACCCTTGCAAACAGTAAAGAGGCAGATAAAACGGTACCCATTGCAGCTCGATATCACACAGAATAACACGGGTCTGCGACATTCAGCGGATCTGACCCTTATCTGTTTGTCAATGCACCATAAAGGGTGTGGAGTAAAGGGTTAATCGTTTCCGTATTTAACTAGTCTTGAAAGAAATAATGGCACTATGAATAGTTATGGGCTGATTATTAATAATAACTCATGCCCGCATGCATGCTTCGCATTGATTCAGTTGAAAATCAGTAACAGGTTGGCAAGATTACTGTTGCACGATTTTTTGGGAGGGATTCAGATCAAGATATGTGCTTGTATACAGTAGAATCTGTCTTACACGGTCATTCAATTATTGAACATAGGAGTCTTAAAACATGTGGTTACTTAATGCAGGGCAAAGGTAAGCAGAAAGCTCTTATAAGAGTTTTCTGCATTACGTTTGACCAGCTTTAACCCTTTCCCTGTTCTGTATTTAGGCCAAATTCCAATACCTACTGAATATTCATTAGTAAAATAGATATAAAGAAATATGGAAAGTGGAACATTTTAGAAAGCAAAGAAACAGATCTATCGAGTTCTATAAGCAAACAGAGCAGACCCTGATCAGACGGCTCCTCTAGGAGCCGTCTGATCTGGGTTTACTCTGTTTGCAAATGCGTGAAAACACGTTTATATGAGGGAAAGGGTTAAGCTACCACCTGACTTACAGACCACGAGGTAAACTTCTTTTTGATAGATAGTTGCTTAAGACAGGTTCGATTGTATTCCAATGTTTTGTCACATTCCTATAGAGGTTCAGTCCATTATTTCGCGCATTCAGAATGATCTCTGTCTATTTATAGACCTATTAAAATGGCATAAGCAAACGGAGCAGACCTTCATCAGTCGGCTCCAACAGAAACCGTCTGGTTTGGGTCTGCTCTGTTTTCAAAGGCGGGGAAAAGCTCTTTAGCACAACACACAACGGTGATTCATTCACCTGAAAGATATGCCGTTTGACATATTGGCAAACAGAATAGACCCAGATCAGACAGCTCATATAGGACCTGTCTGATCAGGGTCTACTCTGCTTACTTTTGAAAGCGTATAACTCTGATTCTACAGTTTCATAAGCAAACAGAGCAGATTCTGATTCTTGGTCTATTCTGTGCTGTGAATAATCTCCTTAGTACATGGCATATACATTCACCAGTTAACACTTATAATGGTAGATATGCCTTTTGGCATAAAGATTATTTGCAAACAAAGGAGACCCAGATCAGTCAGATCCTACAGAAGCTGCCTGTATGATCAGCATCTGCTCTGCTTGCTTTTGAAAACTTATAGATCTGATTCTACAGTTTCTACCATTACCAAATATCCCCTTGTTCATACACCAATATAAATATCAGGTAATTAATATTCATGATGCATAAATATTACATAAATATTCACCCGGTAATGGGTTAGGGTTAAGGAAATGATTATGTAAAATAGTGTACGAAAATATTGTCCTTATCTAACCAACTCGATAATGCGGATGAATCTCTTACGCTGGATTTACCTCCATAAGTTTAAAATTTCGCTACCATATATTGCCAGTCATCTACAAAAAAAACTGTCGCCCGCTTTATTTTTCATTTTTAACTGTCTTCCTTTTCTTTAAAACAAAACAATGAAAGTAGAAAACAGTTTAGATCCTGATGAGCCGCGGAATTACTCAGTTAACACATCTACTGTTATATGATGGTTCTGCATGTCTTCAACATTGCATTAGGCAAACAAACTCTCAATTCCTCTTCACTAAAAGTAAAGTTTATCGATGATTTACTGTACACGTGTATATCTAAAAAGATTCAGTGAATTTCACATCTTAACCTTTTGCTTGACAGAAGCACCCTTTAACCCCATTGCAAACAGAATAGACCCACATCAGACGGCTCCCGCAGGAGCCGTCTAATCAGGGTATGTTCTGTTTGCAATGAAATCAATATGGATATGAGTCTATAATGTCAGCCATGGTCACAAAATGGTCCATTGTTCATATAGCATCATCCTATATTTCAGTTAATTGATATTCATGAAGTCATTATTTTTTATATGAATATTCATGAGGTATTGGGTGAAACAGACATTAGTTTGTCTGTCAGGCGACACATATTTCCTTGTATACAATTAGGATATAGATAGTGTTTGCAGGTAACGTTTTCGACGACACGCGATCAAAATAGCGTTGCCATTTGCAAACAGTCTTGATGCAGATCAGATGCCGAGGAACTCGGCGTTTCATTGAAAACTCAACTGGACACTAGATATTAATAGCTGAAGGAATGTTTCACCTGATGATGGACATAGATGACCATGATGACGACATTTTTGACCAGCTTACTACAGGTAAATGGTATTTATTCTCACATATTTTTGTATTGTGTGGTGTGTGCTTGAAGTGATACGGAGGATAAAAATCTCTGACCGTGTCATTGTATCCACGCATATCAATCTTTAACTTACCGAGATGAATTTGTCATCCACCCAAACATGTTATCAGCTGTATTCTAAACTAGTTATTTCTGTATATGTAGGCTACAAAACATAATAGCATTTTCAAACAGGTTCGATTCTAATCCTGTTGGCGCCAAATAAATCCCATCTGATAAGAGTGTCGTCTGCTTCGGATTTCAAAGTGCCGTTTTCTTCAATTTCTTTATAGAAATATAATCAGTGTCAAACAGTTTGGATCCTGAGGAGACGCCGAGTAACTCGGCGTTTCCTCTGGATCCAAACTGTTTGCAAAGATTATAATAGATTTATCTATAAGGCGGGAAAAGGGTTACACAGAGATAATTGCAGACGACGCAACAGTTGCAGCAGACGACAACATCTACAATAAACGCATATACAGTAGGCTCGTTAATACGACCCCTTAATTGATTAACATATGATTCTGTAAAAGCAGGTGGTTGCTTAATACAGGGCAAAATTAATGCAGAAAGCTCCTATAGGAGCTTTCTGTATAACTTTTGTCCTGCATTAAGCTACCACATGTTTGTTTTAAAAAATCTAGATGTATACTTCTTTTGAGTGGTCGTATTAGCGAGAGTTCCCTGTACATAACTGAGGCTACATAATAAATATATTTATCTAGGTTTAAACCCTTCCCTTGCTGAGAAAAAACAAATATCTGCTCAAATTCTGATCTGTTGAACTTTTCACCGACTTCCGGTTCGTTCAAGCTTTTGGAAAACTACTCAGCGGGTGTCAAACAGTTTGGATCCTGATGAGATGCCGAGTTACCCGGCGTCTCATCTGGATCCAAGCTATTTGGAAAAATGCCAGTCAAGTCAGGTTTTGTTTCATAAGCGTTTCTGACAGTGGTACAGGTGTGTCTGTCGTAAGCCAGATGTGACTCAAATGTCATATCTACATGTTTAGCTTGTTGATAACATACTTTCGGTTTAGTTGTAAAATACATGTGTACGGGAGAGAAATGGTGCGGAGTATTTCCTGACTGTTTTGGGGTAAGTTGAATGTATTTGACTGCGTTAACGAATTTAACCATTTACTTTCGATAGAAATGTCTTTTGACATGCAGCAGAATTCCCCGAAAGCTACCATTTAATGGATAGACAGTGTTGTCTTTTGAAGCAGGTGGTTGCATAATGCAGGACGAAAGTAATGCAGAAAGCTCCTATAGGAGCTTTCTGTATAACTTTCGTCCTGCATTAAGCTAACACCTGTCTCTACGACTCAGTATCAGACCTATCTTTGGTGGTCGCATTAAAGGGTTTTTAATGTATTTGCAAACAGAGTAGATCCAGACCAGGCAGCTCCTGTAGGAGCCGTCTCATCAAGGTCTGCCCTGCTTGCTTTAGGGAAAATATAGGTCTGATTCTACAATTTCTGCCATTGCTAAATATTTCCATATATATATTCATGTAAATATTGTCACTTTATGACTATTAAAGAGCTTTAATAGTATACATGTACTAACAAGAAACGTTCTGACCATGGCAGAAATTGTAGAATCAGATATAAATATAATTACATAAACTTAATCAGATGGCCTCTGTATGAGTCGTTTTATCTGGGTCTACTCTGTTCGAAACGGTGTAAAAGGGCATGTCTATGAGGTAAACTCTTTACACCATCAATACACCTTTCTACACCTTTGCAAAAAGAGTAGACCCAGATCAGACGACCCGTGTAGGAGCCGTCTGGTCAGGGTCTGCTCTGTTTGCTTATGAAATAAAATAGATTTCTATCATTCTCAAAATTGCCCGTGTCTCATATGCCATTACAAAAAAATAATCTAATTAATGTTAATGACGTCATTATTTCTTACATGAATATTCATGGGTTAATCTACATGTGTTAGTGAACTCGGTCAAACAATCATTCTATATAAACTTAATTGTTATAAGGGATGTTCCTACAGGGTTTTTTTTGTCACCGTGACCCCTGGGCAATCAATTATGAAAACATAGTGACTGCATCCGATGGCTTCTTCAGGAACTCTTATCTGACCTACCCGGATTGCAAACGTATCTTTTAACAAAGACCTGTGTTATCATAGGTCTTTGCTTTAACGAGAACCATTGGACAATGTCACCATACATATACAGCCACCGGTTCTATTTCTCTTCTAATTTTCAATACTTACTGAATATTCATGTACAAAATAGCTATAACGAAATATGGAAGGTAGAGAATTGAAGCCATTTTAGAAACCAAAGAAAGAGATATATCAAATTCCACAAGCAAACAGAGCAGACCCTGATCAGACGGCTCCTATATGATCCGTCTGATCTGGGTCTAATCTGTTTGCAAATACGTTAAAACACGTTTATATGAAGGAAAGGGTTAACTCATTCTAGAGATTAGTGCCATTCTATTGCAGCAATATCCTATTACTCTAATACTGTATGGGACGAATGCGATCATGTGTCTCATCAAGATAAGAACTACAGTAAAACCTCTCTATAACGGCAACTAAATTGTGTTAATCAGTTGGTGTTTAGGGCAGGTGGCTGTTTAAAGCAAAGTGAAAGTAAAACAGAACGCTCCTATAGGAGCGTTCTGTTTTACTTTCACCTTGCTTTAAGCAGCTGTGATTTGTTTTACTTTCACCTTGCTTTAAGCAGCCACCTGCCTTTAACACAAAATAATCTATGTAATTAAGTGGCCGTTATAGAGAGGTTTTACTGTATTTGACCACCCTTATTGTGTGTTCCAAACGAAATGAACCAAAGTCTGCTGAAGTCGACAATCTCATAATATACACGAATAAATGCAAAAACGTGTACAGAAAAATCTGTCTTAAGCGACCATCAAAAAGAGGTCTAAGGCAGGCGGTAGCTTAATACAGGCCAAAAGAAATACAGAAAGCTCCTATAGAAGTTTTCTGTATTACTTTTGCCCAGCATATGCCTCTGATATTATCTTCCAAAATTTGTATCAGCAAATAGTTCTTACAAGAAGTGTATTCATTTAATATACAGATTTGTTCAACAGTTCTCTCCCTTTGATCGCGAAAAGTACCACTTATTTAAGTACCACTTTCATAATCTTCTTCCGATTCTTTTGTGATGCCATGGATGCTGTTGGGAGATTAGCAATTAGATTTTATTCTCATAAGACGCCGACTAATTCAGAGATTAACCATTTACTCAATAAATAGCCCTTCTATGTCTTTGCAAAAGGAGTAGACCCAGATAAGAGGCTTCTACAGGATTTGTTCTGTGTGCTTATGAAATAATATACATGTAGATATCATCGTACAGTTTCCGGTATAGTGCAGGTGCCATTATAAAAAAAAATTAGTATAATCAGTATTCATGACGTCATTATTTCTTTCATAAATATTCATGGAGTAATGGGTTAAAAGATGTTACAGTTTCTGTCATTACCCAAAATGCATGTGTTCAAACTTGATAGAAACAGGACCCGCTCTGCATACATGGAATTGAATATATCAGTTCTACCAAAGCCAAAAAACTCACGTGTTCATGTTAAACCAAGAAAATTCAGCAAATATTAATGATGCCATTACTTCCAACATGAATATTAATCAGAGAAAGGGTTAAATAATATTTACTTTGTACATGGACAGTCTCTGAGTTGTACATGTCCAAGCCAAGACAGAAGCACCCCGCCCCATATAAATTGATTGCTGTGCACTTGAAATCCACTTGAAAGCGAAATCAAATATACCAAAATTTATCGAACAGTATCGAACACCTGTATTATAAGTGAACACACATTACACCGGCATTCGTCGCAATGACACTCTCGTTATACCGGTAGTATGCCTTAAAACAAAATTACTGTTAAGTCTTCGAAACTATCACTGACTAAATAGGTGTAATCTCATTAAGACGGGTGGTCACTTAATGCAGAACACAAGAAGTGCAAAAGGCTCCATAAGGGAGCTTTTTGCACTTCTAGTGTTCTGCATAAGCTGGTCCTATGGTTCCTTTCATATTTAAACTTGTTATAACGGCAGCCTCGTTATGCCAGAAAAGTGTCTGGAAAACAGACACCTCCGTTGTAAAGAGAGTTCGCTGTACTTATCTCGGCATTCCAACTATGTTTATAAACAGGTTTGATCCTGTTTAGACGCGAGGTAATTATAAACGTGATTAGAATGCAAGTTGTTTGTCATTTGTCTGATGGGTTACACCCTTTCCTTCATATAAACGCTTTTTTCACGCATTTGCAAACATAGTAGACCCTGATCAGACGGCTCCTATATGAGCCGTCTGATCAAGGTCTGCTCTGTTTGCTTTGACATGATTACATATCTTACTCTACAATTTTTTGTCAAAGCAATACATTTTCTTGAAAAGTTAGCATTATAAAAATTCAGCTAATTAATATTCATGATGTCATTATTTCTTACACATACCGTATATAGAAAGGGTTGAAACATGAGTCGACTTAGACAATTTGTGAATATGAAGCTATAGAAGAGGTTAGGCAGACGACAAGATCTCACAGCAGGATAAGAAGGGTTAACATTTTCAACAGATTAGATCATATTTTCACGGCGTTGCAAACATTCTCTGTCCAGATGAGACGTTGAATTACTCATATGGACTCTTTGATATTGTTTCTGAAGAAACGGAAGAAACATAAACGTTTACCCCGGTAGTGACGCCTTTGAGTGCCTTTGCAAACATGGTAGATCCAGATCAGATAGCTCATGTAGGCGCCGTCTGATCAGGGTTTGCTCTACATTAAAACCTCTCCATAACGACCACTAAATTATATGAAGTGTTTTGTGTTAAAGGCAGGTGGATGCTTAAAGCAAGGTGAAAGTAAAACAGAACGCTCCTATAGGAGCGTTCTGTTTTACTTTCACCTTGCTTTCAGCAACCACCTGCCCAAAATACCACATAATAAACACAAATTAGTGGTCGTTATAGAGAGGTTTTACTGTATTTACTTATGCCATAATACAGATCTGAGTGTACTGTGTTTGCCGCGGCCAAACATCTGGGTCCACGCTTATAAAACTTTTAGTTGATCCTGAGTACGTTCTCAAGCTTTTGATTGGCCAGATTTGAGCCTCTGGCTCAAATCTGACCAATCAAAAGCTTGAGAACTCAAATCTCACCAATCAAAAGCTTGAGAACGAAACTCAGACTCAACTAAAAGCTTTATAAGCGTGGACCCAGGTATCCTTATACTGTTATACAACACCAACTAATAAATATTCACAATTTGCATTACCTTTTGAGGCCATTATGATAAATACAGTATTTGCTCCATAGGAGCAAATGCTCTATTTATCACAATGGTTTCAAAACTACACAATTCTGAAATGTCCCTGTTCTCTAGTAAATGCTCATTGTCGGTAGATTATTCAAAGAGGTTGGATCTAAGACTAGTCTATGGGGGAATGGGTTAAACCGCTTTTAGATAATCGCTTTAGAAATGTTTTACTGTTTGATATTTTGAAATGACGCATTTTACGATTTAAAACGCGACACTTTCACAATTTTATATTAAATTGCATATTTGCTGTATATTTTCAGATAGAGCAGTCCTGACGCAGTGACTGACTGATATTTCAAACTCTGAATGTCAAACTCATTTACACGTCACGTCTTTCGTTTAAAGTTAAATTTAAGTGTATCTCACATCATTAGAAATAATGTAAACACGAGCTAGACAAAGGTTCATATTACTATCAAGACAAAAATCAACGAGGGAGCACGCAAGCGTGTAAACGAGCATTTTGTCATGTAGATTGATGTCCCCGTCACGTGATTGCGATGCTGGCTCCCGGGAGGGTCAAACGTGAGGATTTGATAATCGCCGACTGGTTGCTGTTTTCTTCAACTGGGACATATTGCAAGCAGACGTTTAAGGTATGTAAGAGGTTAAAGTTAAATTATCAAAGCTTGTATTGTAATGAGCTATGTCATGTGCTCTTTCTGTTAACACTTCAATTCTTTGAATGTGGGACGTACCTGCACTGCTATTGCAAACAGAGTAGATCTAGATCAGAGAGCTCCTAGAGGCGCCCTCTGATCAGGATCTGCACTGTTTGCCAGTCAAACGTCTCTAGCGAGTTTATACTGAGTTGACTCTTTAGCTAAACACTGAAGAGATATTTTACGATTAGTTCAACGTTGAAATGGTTAATTAATGGTCCATCACTGTCCATCAAGAGACACTCAGTATGAAAGAAGAACCAGTGGGTCTATATTGTTTTCAAATTGTCTATACCTCATTTCCCACATTTAAAGGGTGAAATACTTTTCCGATTGCTTAGCTTTTTGGTTGTAAATATTGGCAGAGTGGCAAACAGATTGGATCCTTATTAGACATCAAGCAGTTTTCAAACGCACGTAACGTTGCGATTTAGCAGGAGGAAGTTGCTGTATCATTTCATCTTTTTATGTTGTCATGTGAAACCAGGTATCAGTCTCTATACTTAATGAATACATTAAAACCTCTCTAAACCATTTTGTTTGTAAAGAAAATTTAGATCTTTTAAGGCATGTAGCTGCTTAATGCAGGATGAAAGTCATGCATAAAGCTCCCCTGGGAGCTTTCTGCATGGCTGTCATCCTGCATTAAGCTTTCACCTGTCTTAAAGACCGACATTGATACTAATATGAACGTCTGGTTTATAGGGTACTGTGTTCATGTCAGACCCCACTTAATATGAAAATTAAATCAATCAACCAAAAACTAACCAATGAAACATCGCTATAATCAGATCCAAGTTAGTTTATATCCTACACGAGCCGTTTGATCTGGGTCTTCTCTGTTTGCAAATGCGTACAAAGGCGTACTTATGGAGACAATCTGGTCTGATCTTTGTTTACATTGTTTGCAAAGGCGTCAAAAGGTATTTATATTAGGTAAATAGTTAAATGTACCGCCTGTGGATATAAAAAAATGTCGAAATTTCAAATCAAGAACAGCTTACTTGTTTGTATTAACTCTTTCGCTGCCAACTTTTGTCGTCTGCAGATTTTGTCGTCTGCTTTGTACAATTTTAAACTTTTAAATGTTTTTCTTCGTGTTTGTTTTTTTTTAAAAAATGTCACTGTAACAATCACCCTGAGTTCTAATGCGACGCCGAGTTACTCGGCGTCTCATCTGGATCACAGCTGTTTGCAAATATTTGTCGACTCACGCTTAGCATGTCAATGGTACATTTTGCTAAAGGCGCAATCATTACATATATATGATATAGATATCTATGTTTTGTAAATGACAAGAGGGTGACAGATACCCTTTGTACATATCTTTGGATCAGTTTCAAGTTTTAAAACAGGGTTACCAAAATGAAGAAAAATAGATCTAGATGTTTTGTGATTTTTAACCCTTATTATACTAATTGAGACATGAGTGGAATTTGCAAACAACGTGGACCTTGACAAAACACCGAGTACATGGTTCTATCCGGATGTTCTTCTGTGCACGAAACGATACAACTCGTGCACAGAAGAGCCTCTGGGATCATCCTCCATCTGTAATTACCTGGACGACGTGATAATTATGACTGAAATATTGATAAAAGGTATTGGGTTTTGCGCCGCTTTATGCAACGTAAAGTTAAACCCCGATAAAATCCAAACCAAACCGAATAAATGGGCGTGTCTTCAGGATCCAAACTGATTGAAACTGGGTCATTAGTTTCTCAAACGCTTCAGCGAAATGGAAATAAGTAAACTTTGCAGAAGATCAGATTTAGAGCAGACATCTTTTTTTTCAGCTTGATGACGTCAGCAAGATGACGTTCACCAATACCCCGCAGACAGTATAGTTTCGTAATGTCATAATTATGTAGTTGCTTTGTTTTAACTCTACAATAAAGTCTCTCTACTACGACCACTGAAAAATAAATCTAATTCTGGATTTTTCAAACAGATGGTAGCTTAATGCAGGACAAACGTTATGCAGAAAGCTCCTATTGAAGCTTTCTGCTTTACTTTTGTTCTGCATTAAGCAACCGCCTTCTTTTAAAGATTTCTACGTTAATACATTATGATATCGAATTAGCGGGATTCCACAATATTATTAACCATTGTTACGCTGGAAAATACAAAGTCTGCTCAAAATCCACTCTGTTGCAAGTTTCATTTTATTGGAACTCAGTCACGCTTTTTATCCGAGTGTCAAATAGTTTGGATCCAGATGAGATGCTGATTTAACCCTTTTCGCCATAAATACGCCTTTCTACAACTTTGTGAACAGAGTAGACCCATATCAGACGGTTCCTATTGAAGCTGTCTGGTCAGGGTCTGCTCTGTTTGCTTATGATCTAATATAGATATGACGCTACAGTTTCTGCTTTGGTAGAAATTCCATGTGTTAATATAACATTTTAAACATTAATCTAATTAATATTCATGACCTCATTATTTCGTTCATAAATATTCATGGAGTAAAGGGTTAATAGACGTCTCATCCGCATCCAAGCTGTTTGGGAAATTGGAGATCAGAGAGTGTTCCGAGTGTACACTTTTCTCTTAGCCGTACTGACAGTACCAGCTAAAGCTGAAAATGTCCAGTTTGACTGACACTAATTATCCAAGTTTCTTGATGACCATTCTTGTTCACCACGTGACCTTTTACCTGATGACCAGACATGTAACAATATGAATATTATGAATTAGATAAATTGTTATAATGGTTATAATGGCATTCAGGACAGAGGCAGTTTTGACCAATTCAGAAGCTAGACGCAGACTATTCATAGATTTATTGTGTCATAGGGGAACAAAACAAACCCTGATCAGACAGCTGATAACTCCTTTCGGCGCCAAATTTCTAATTGTCGTCTGCAATCCAAGTTTGTTAAATCATTCAGTAAAATAAGAAAATGAGATAAATAAATGCAATTTTCAAAGGAATAAAGCACATATATAGAAATAGAGATTGAGACAAATAGTGAAGTCCCTGATCAGACACCTGACCCAAATACCAAATAATTAACACAAATTAGTGTCCGTTATAGAGAGGTTGTACATGTATAGTCAGACAGTTTAGATCCAAATCAGACACCGAGTAGGCTTTCTCAGCGCCTCATCGAAATCGAAAACTGTTTAGGATTGATTGGAATTCTACAGAACAATTTAGACAAGAGATATGTTTGACAGATGACTGTTGCTCAGCAAACTTAAAGGTTGAAGTGACGTTGTTGATCTTTGATCTTTGATTTAATCTTGATGATTATGTCTGACATACCGAAAATAATTAAAACCAATACACCGAGCTGACCCTGTCAATCAAATAAGCAGACTATTGGTAACCTTTGTAATAAAGCTGGATGTAGACGAAATATGGGGTACCTTGGCGTCTCATCAGGATTCAAACTATTTGCCCATCTCATCACTATTTTGAAAGGAAGAGAGTACGAAAAACAGAATTATAAAACTGATGTAGAATATATTTTCTTACGACGGGAAGTGTGCTCACAAACTGAAGGTCAGAAAAGCCAGTTTGTCAAGCTCAACTCATACTTTTCGACTGATCCATTTTTCAACTTGGTCACAAGGTCCGTCACTCTTCCAGTTTGAAACATTTCTGAACTGTTTTGTTGTGACACCTCGCGGTCGCTGAATTAGATTTATTGCAGATAAAACATCGGGGTATGTGATTTATTACCCATACACGGATTCCTAATGACCCAGTGAATACAGTGTAACCTGTATATAACGCCTATTTAAGAAGAAACCACTTCTGTGTCATTAAGGCAGATGGTAGCTTAATGCTGGACAACAGTAATGCAGAACGCTCTTCAGGAGCTTTCTGTGTGAATTTTGTTATGCATTGCGCTACCGTATGTGTTTCAAGACACTAATGTTTTGTGAATTTATTATTCGGTTTAGAGAAGTTTTATTGTTATGTTACTTGATCACCTTGGGTTACAATCATTCGAACAGCAAGAATGTTACCAAACTGTGGTACAATCAATCTTTGTATACGCAGTAGAGACATGATCAAGAAAGTATGTCTGAATCAAATTAGAGTTTCACCATTGTTAACATTACTAACGCATTCCCTCCTAGTGATGCATTTGGTGCCTCTGTAAAGTCACATTTTGAAAACATTATGATAACTAGAGCATTTGCTCCATAGGAGCAAATGCTCTCTTTATCACAATGGTTTCAAAACTACACCATTCTAAAACATTTCTTTTCTCTAGTACATGCTCCTTATCGGTAGATTTATTCAAAGAGGTTGGGTCTAGGAAGGAATGTGTTTAAGTCAGATACAATACTTGTACCGTAGATCTCTTATTAAACGACTGCTTCATGGATAGGCATTATCTTTAAAAAAAAAAAAAGCAACAACAGGCAGTTGCTTAATGCAGGGCGATAGTAATGCAGAAATCTCCCGCATTAAGCTATCACCTGCCTCTACATCCCAGTATTGCACACCTTATTGGTGATCACATTCGAGTGGAGTTACTACAAATCTGTATAGATATGATTCTACAGTTTCTGCCATGACCATATGTCATTATAAAAAATAATGTGATTAATATTCTTTCTTATATTAATATTCATGAAGTAAAGGAATAATACATAATCTAATTGGAACGAAACGTAAACTTTGAATAGCTCGACAACTAAATATGATTCAACACTGTTCTGTTACTTAACCTTGCATTGATGCAAAGTTAACACTTTTACCAGCTTAGAAGTCCTCTGCTTAGATTTCAAGCAGCACAAAGTGTAATTTGTCGAAACCATTGACCAAGTAACGTTTGCAAATGCATGCCAAAGAAATGGTTCAATTTAACCAAATATTTCCAGTTAACCGTTTCATTTAGCCTTTTATAAGTACTTCAGTTAACCATTTCTTTCTATAAACACTTTTTTCATGTCTTTGCAAATAGTGTAGACCCAGATCCGACGGCTCCTGTAGGAGCTGTCTGATCAGGGTCTGCTCTGTTTGCTTATGGTAAAATATAGATCTGATACTACAGGTTCTGCCTGAGTTTAAATGTCTTCTGTTCATATGCAATTATGAAATATAATCTAATTAATATCAATTATGTCATTATTTCTTACGTGAATATCCTACAAGGAAAGTATTAACAAATTATCTAATAGAGTCGTGTTTATACGCATTCACTCATTCACTAGACCCAACCTCTTTGAATATTAATCTACCGAAAAGGAACGTTAATAATAGAAAAGGAGAATTTTAGAATTATGCAGATTTGAAACCATTGTGATAAATAGAGCTTTTGCTCCTATGGAGCAAATGCTCTATTTATCACAATGGTTTTCAATAAATGAGTTTTGCAGAGGCGTTTATTAATAGGAGGGATTGTGTTAACAAAAAAAACCAGACTCAAATCAGACAATTTTGTTAGCTTGTGTTACAATATAGATTTTCATTCATGATAAAACTCTTCTGTTTATAAGACCATTCTTATAATTAAGATGCGTATCCATTCATTACGTCTTGCTTGTGTGTAATTCTGTCAGCAAACAAGACAGACCCACTCGGCTCCTGAAGGATCCATCTAATCGTGGTCTACCCTACTTACAAAGGTGTGAAAGTGCGTTTGTATGAAGGAAAGCGTTAAATTAAATTTAAGAACAATGTGACTCATGCGAAATGGCAGTCTGGATCCAAACTGTTTACACTGCAAACCTAATTATTATTTCATAGTACAGTAAAGTCTAGCTAACACGGTCAGTCGAAGTCGAATTCTGGATTATTATAACAGGTGGTAGCTTAATGCAGAATAAAATTTATGCAGAATGCTCCTATAGGGTATTTAAGATAGGTGGTATCTTAATGCAGGTTGAAAGCACTACAGAAAGCTCTGATTTGAGCTTTCTGTATTACCGTTACCCAACATTAAGCATCCACCAGATTGTTATGGAGTATATTATGTTATTAGAATAGGTGGTCGCGATACTCTACTATAGTTCGTGCGATAAACTTAATTTGGATCACAGATGCATTGTTTACCAGTAGGAACCTGATTAACCATTTACTTGATGAGTCCACAGTCCAAGATAGGATGAGTAAATAACACCATCTTCAAGAATAACTTATTAATTTCGCCACTAGACCCTATGTTTGTGACCACTCTTTAGAATCGTCTCTTCGAGATGATTCTAAAGGGTGGTCACGACATAGGGTTTGGTGGAGAAATGGCGATTTTGGTATTTGTGTACGCATTTTGATCTGTAGCCTGTCTGATTACTATTCCAGTAAGACATCATTTCCAAAATGGCATATGAACACTGGAATGTTTGGCCATGGCAGAAAACACTTTCAGTCATATCTATTATTATTTGGTAAGCAAAATCTGATCAGACGGCTCCAACACTGGAAGTGTCTGATTCGAGTGTACATGTACTTGGTTTGCCATGGCGTTGAAAGGCGCATTTTTGGAGTAAAGGGATAAATAGATTCCACTCACTTTGAAAGGCTTAAACTTGCTAGGTGATTTTGAATGGCAAACTGCGCAGACCTTGATCAATTGACTCCTCTCTCTATATATGATCTCTCTGATATTTGTCTACACTGTTTGCAAAATGACAGTGCATGCAAGTTCCTGGCTAAAATGGTTAGTTTAGTGTTCGTTATAGAGAGGTGCTACTATAAGTGGAAAACTCCCAATAGAGCTTTTTGTATTAGTTCTGCATTAAGCCCCTACCCGTTTTAAATCCGGAACATAATACCTGTTTTGAAAGGTCGTCATTTAGCGGTGTTACAGTACATGTACTATGAAATATAATCCAATGAGGCATATTGTTGTATATGTCATGCTGTCTGAGTACAGAGTGCGCCGCGGCAGTCACAGCTGAAATGTCCCCAACCCTTTCAACACTGAGTTGTCAGAATGGAATAGCCCATTAGTGTTTAGCTATAGAGTCCACTCAGTAAAAAAAAAGGTTTACATGAGCTAGAGTGACAAATAGAGCGTGCAGACCTTGCTCCGAGGGTTCCTAGATGTGGGATTCCTCTGATCTGGGTCTACACTGTTTGCAAATGTCGGTGTATATGTGTCCCTCATTGAAAGGGTTAACATGTCATAATACCTGTCGTCTGCTTGAACATGTGGTGTCTACTTGAATTATCAAACTATTAAAATCGTTACAATTTGAGGGATAAGCAACAAGATAAATCAAACTTCCAATTCGTGTGTGCAAATGCATGAAGCGGGGCCCTCTAGTCTTATCTGAATCCAAACTGTTGTGAAAATGGCTGCCAGCGTTTGCCTGGATTAGCATAGGATAGGTGACACTTGAAAAAGTTGGGTTTTGTGGGGCTTTCTTATATTTGGGTGACTTTGCTATTAGGCGCAGTCGGAGCTGGGTATTTTAGGATTGTCGCGCTGCAGGTTGCAAATTAATTGAAGAATATTTGGCGCATTTAGTGTGGGATGCTCGCTGAGTGTGAATCTTAAAAGGAAACCGCTACTCGAAACGTAAGTAGTGGTGGAAATAATTTCATTGTGCTTAATTTCATTTTCCAGTTTTATTTGTGTGAGTGTAATTTTTCGAATGTAATGTTTGCAAAGGCGTGAATAGTACATTGATTTTGTAGATATGAAAAGTTAGCTCACCATTTGGCAGCGAATTTCTTTCGCCATTTCTAATTACTCATTAGGTCGAGTTTAACCTTTCCCTCGTATTTAAATGCCTTTTCACGCTTTTGCAAACAGAGTAGACCCAGATCAGACGGCTCCTATAGGAGCCCTCTGATCAGGATATGCACTGTTTGTATATGGTATAATATGGATATCATTCTACACTTTCTGCCTGAGCCAGAATGTCATGTATTCATATACCATTTTAAAAATGATATCTGATAATATCAGTATTTCTTACATTAATATTAAACAGGGAAAACGTTAATGAGTTGTCACGGCATACGGTTTTGCTTTAATTCAAAATAACCCCACCCTCCTATCTCAGGATGATTGAATTATTTGCACTCTTTATTATGACAGGAGTACAAACAATGTAGTAACCATATTCCTTATGAATATTCATGAGAGAAATTATAAATATTTATTTGCTGATTTTTTATGATGATATATGAACACATGATTATCTTGCCATGGCAGAAACTGCTGATGCCAAAAGCAAATACAGTGAATGTAACCACCTAAAAGAGGTACACTTCTGGGTGCAAGATGCAGGTGGTAGCTTAATGCCCGACAAAAGTAATGCAGAAAGCTCCTAGAGGAGCTTTCTGCATTACTTGTGTCCTGCATTAAGCAACCACCTGCTTATAAAGGCAGCTATGTTTATTCGTTGAGTGGTTGCATTAAAGGGGTTCTACCATACAGCAGACCCTGATACATGTAACCAGACAGGATCCATTTGAACGTGGTCTACTTTGTTTGCAAATCGTCAAAATACTTATCCATCAGGAAAATGGGTAAACTAATTACTCTGCGGTGTTTAATCTTGAACGATTTTACTATATACATGTACATACGCCTTTCTACGTCTTTGCAAACAGACTAGAACCAGATCAGACGGCTCCTGTACGAGCCATCTGATCAGGGTCTGCTCTGTTTGCTTATGAAATAATATAGATATGATTCTACAGTTTCTGCCATGACGAAAACTCCATGTGTTCATGCGCCGTTATAAACAAAAACAACCTATTCCATATTCACGATGTCAGTATTTCTTTCATGAATATTTATGGAGTAATGGGTTAACACTCTGGAAGCAATTGCTGTTTGCTGATGTTATTGCTTGCTTCAAGGCTAAACGTAAACATTGTCTTAAATCTAACCAGACTCATGGTTAGAGGGACAGATAGCTTGGAGGAGACGCCGAGCCGCTCGGATCCTCATCTGGGTCTAAACTGTTTGCAAAGGTCATAACGAGTTCACCGATAGAGTATTGATTGATTATTGATGTTTTATCAGAGGTCTAGATAAGATTCGTAAATTAAAACGTTTTCGAGAATAACTTCATTATTTCTCCACCAAACACTATGTTGTGACCACTCTTTAGAATCGTCTCGAAGAGTGGTCACAACGTAGAGTTTGGAGAAATGGCGATTTGTGTATTTGAGTACGCACAGTTATCTGTAGCTCTTGTTTTATAGCAGCCACTGAATGAATACAATAGAGCCTCTCCTAAACGGCCATTTATTTATTGAACAGAGGAGCCTTAAAAGCATGTAGTTGCTTATTGCAGGGCAAACGTAATGCAGAAAGCTCCTATTGGAGCTTTCTGCATTACCTTTGACCTGCATTAAGCAACAATTACCGTTACCGATCCATGATTTGACCTCTTTTTGATGGCCGCTTAAGACAGTTACTAATGTAAACATTGATATTGTAACCATTTCAGTGTTGACTGTTTAAAATTGAATGGTCCATTCAGTATGACAGGGTTAAATTTGCGAAAGAGCTCTGAATGACAAACAGTGTATACCCCGATTAGAGTGCTCCTCCAGAAATCCTCTGATCTAGGTCTACACTGTTTGCGAATGCCAGTGCATGCGTGTCCAGCATGCAAAGGGTTACACGAAACACCTGACTGCATGACCACTTACCTCATGAATATGAATTACACCAGAAGTGTTAGCCCTTCGCTTGATATTCACGTCAATATACCTACCTGTAAATAGTGAAGACCCAGATGAGACGGCTCATGCAGGAGCTGTCTCATCAGGGTCTGCACTATTTACAAGTTGATTGTGCAACCAGTGCACTCCACATCAGTGATAGCACAGCGAAATACTTGTACACAGTGAAGATATACATGTCTGTAATTATACAACAGGGCATGGGTATAGAAGGAGAAATGTATTTTAAAATTCAGCAAGAGAAGGGTTAATTGCTAAATTTTGAAAATGGTATTATAAACAAAGAACGTGTTGGCCATTACAGAAACTGTAGATTCGTAGACTCTGGGCACCGCCCCACCTGGGTATGTACTCTGTTAAAGACGTTAAAATGCATATCTGTCTATGAGGGAATGGTTGAAACAAAAACAACAACAAATATAATAGTGTTTGTGAAACACTATGCTCCCTTTATGACATTTGACCTTGATGTATGACCTTGATCTTAATAAGTCACCCCTTAAAATGTTCGCCTCCATAAGTAGCACATGCATGCCAGCTTTGAAGTATATATGTGCAATGGCGACAAAATTATAAGTTGGGGCCAAACAGACAAAACAACCAACAAACGTACAGGCAGAGCAACACATTTTGGGGTTTCTGTTCAAATTTATTGCTGGATTGAGTTACCAGAAGTCTTATGCTTTTAAAGTATTAGCTGCTGCCATGCTTTGATGTATTTGTTTTTCATTATGGTAATGTTTGCTTCCCTTGACGAAGGTTTCAAGGACTGGTTGTTTATCGCTGACATGTCTGTTTTCACCTGAGATAGTACAGTAGAACCACTCTAATGCGACCACTTAATGAATAAACACGGGTGCCTTTATAATACAGGACAAAAGTAATACAGAAAGCTCCTCTATGAGCTTTCTGCATTACTTTTGTCCTGCATTAAGCCACCACCTGCATCTAGCACCCAGAATTATACCTCTTTTAGGTGGTCGCATTAGAGGAACTTTACTGTAGAAGAAATATCAAAGTAGAACCCTTGATAGCTCTTGAAACAGTCAGAAGGTATCACTGTGTACGTATCTGTAACGAACATGCACAATGGCGTTTGTTGTAGATAGATGTGCGTACTCAAGTACTGAAACCGCTTTTCTCTAAGAAACGCTATGTTGACACCATTCTTTAGAATCGTCTCGAAGAGACGATTCTAAAGAGTGGTCACAACATTACTAGAGGGCCAATACACAATTGCATTAATCAACCACCTATTTTTAAAGATTATTGTGTCCAATCAATATAAGGTCGCTTTAGACAGGTTCTACTGTACATTATTTGATCGCTTTAGTGATTTGCTTCTTTATTTGTATAATTGTACTCTAGTGTACTTGCACAGAGCCTCTCTGTATTCAGTAACTCATTGTAGTTATATATCAATCGAACCAACCTTTTGAATGCGGGTGAAAACCAAAGTACTCGCATTTGCAAACAATGCAGACTTCTCTAGCAGCGCTCTGACCAGGATCAACACTGTTTGTTATTCAAGGCCTTCTCACAAATGTAAGCCTTTCATACTGAATGGACACTGCAGTTAAACAATAATGTTTCGTTCCACTGGATAATGATTCACAACGAGGATAAATCTTATTGACATAGAACAAATACTGCACCGCCACACAAATTGCATTCAACTCTAATTGTGCAAAAACCTGTCTTATATATGACACATTGCGTGACATAATGTACAAGTGTCTCATTATTCTTGTTCCGTTTTTGATCTCGTTTCAAGTAGGTATTTTTGGTTTGACCCTTTGAATGTGGGACGCTCAAGCACCGTCATTTGAAAGCAGTATAGACCCAGATAATTGGTGTCTCATCAGAATCCTTGCTGTTTGACACTCGGTCAATAGTTTCTTAAAAACGTGAACAAATCTGACTATAGTAAACACTGTAGATGCAGTAGGTCAATGTTTTAGCTGATTGTTTTCTTCATGATTAGTGTTAACTATGAAGCAGGTCAAATGCTGACTGAGCAAAATTCTACACAGCATGTTAAACATTTATCTTATGAGCTTATAGAAATTACAATCATTTGATCTTTTAGTAGGCGTTACGTTTGGAATAGGTATCATATTTCATTTGTCGTGGGGACATAGGCGCCAAATTGCACTTTTCATATCATGTTCAACTATAAGTAGAACATGTCCGAATGCATTTATTGAATATAGGGGGGTTAAATAGGAGCTTTCTGCATTCCTTTTGACCTGTATTAAGCTACCACATGCCTTACAGACACAGATAAACAAAATGGATGGTTTTTAATATATAATTTGGACGAACCCAATATAATACAGGAGTTCACCCTTTACTTCCTATAAATGCATTTGCAAACAGAGTAGATCAAGATCAGGCGGCTCCTTTATGAGCCGTCTGATCAGGGTCTACTCTGTTAGGCTATCATTTTGTATAAATTGGATTCTACAGCTTTTCTGCAAGCCAACAATCCGCTTTTAAATGTTTATCTTATAAAAATAAGTTATTGAATATTCAAGAACCCTCTGATCTGGATCTGCTGTGATTGCACATGCGTCAAAAGGCGTCTCTGCTAAAGACAATGTTAAGCAGTCAACAGTCAGCTTTTCATTTTGGGAGAAGGGTAAAACCATAACGACAATCTTGTTTGCTTGCGCGATTTTTCAAAGATTAGCACGACAACGTGCATGTCCCAGTCTGCATGAACCATAATTAAGTAAACCGTGGATGAATTTACATGTGATTGCATGGTTGATAAGCTAGGCAATAGGTTTGGATCCAGAAGGGATGCCGAAACACATGATACATGTATATTGTCAGGCTTAACAAACTGATTGCATGTTTTCCTCAAGAGAGAATTTGAGCAAGCGAAATTTATTAACAAATAAATGCCATGTCGTTTAATCCATTCCACCATAGGCTATTTTTAGATTCAGCCTCTTTGAATAAATCTACTGAAAAGATTTTACTACACAAAAGAAAACAAATAGATTTGTGTAGTTGTGAAACCATTGAGATAAATAGAGCATTTGCTCCTGTGGAGCAACTGCTCTATTTATCACAATAGTTTTATAAATTGACTTACAAAGGCATCGAAAAGCGTCAGTTTGAGCGAATGTATTTAGAGTTTGAGAAGAAAAACTGAACTGTCAAACCGCTGTGAACATTGTCTGCTCAAATTTGAACCTGGTGCAATTTTGATTGCGTCAAAGCGTTTTGATCCTGATGAGTAATCGAGTTACTCGACGTCTCATCTGGAGCCAAGCTGTTTGTAAATGCGAGTCGGGTAAGAAATCCTTGGTAGTTGGGTGGATTCAATGCCAACTGAATTCTAATGACTAAATGTCTGGGTGTGCCTTTCTTGATCAGAGTGAAAGCATGACTGCTGTGAACGTGCAGTATTTTCCAATCAGTGATTTTACCATAATCGGCATAAACAACAACAGTATAATTCCTCTACACCGGACGTTCAATTTAGTATAAATATTGGCCCTGAGGACAGGTGATAGAAATTCATGCAGAAATATTCGCTATAACCTCAACCCTGCATTATCCGTTTCCCTGTTCTATATTTATTCCAAGTGTCAATACCTAAACTGAATATTTATGTACAAAATATTATAATGAAACATGGAAGATTGAACATTGTAACTATTTCAGAAAATAAAGAATCAACTCTATCAGATTCCATTAACAAACAGAGCAGATCCTGATCAGACGGCTCCTATAGGAGCCTCTGATCTTGGTCTACTCTGTTTACATAAGCGTGGACAGGCATTTCTAATAAGGAAATGGTTAAGCAGCCACTTGTCTAAAAGTGTCTTAATTATTCTCTACTGAAATTCCGGTTTATAGCGGGTTTACTGTACAGTAAATCACACTGATCCGAACACTTTAATACGTATCCCTTAACCCTTTCACTCATATTGACGACTTTTGACGACTCTGTAAAAGTCAATTTGTGACACCATTGTGATAAATAGAGCATTTGCTCCTATAGGAGCAAATGCTCTATTTATCACAATGGTTTCAAACTACAAAATTCTAAATTTTTCCTTTTTTCTTATTAATGTTCCTTTTCGTTAGATTTGTTCAAAGAGGTTGTATCTAAAAATAGACTATGAGGTAATGGGTTAATATGCTGAATCATTAAAACTGGCTCCTCCCTTTCTGAATGTTAATAAAAACAAAACAAATTGTATCAAAATTACAATCACTGAAAACAAGTGATTTTATGACAAACAGTGCAGACGCTGGGTCTAAAATGTTTGCAAATATATTATTATCTCGGTTCCCGGAAAATCAACTTTTGGGACAGATGACAGCGTAATACAGAATGAACGGCATACAGACATCTCCTACTGGGAGCCTTCTGCGTAATTTTCACCATTAATTAAACAGCCGAATAAAAAAATCGGTATAAAAAGGGATATAGCTTAGATTAAATGAACGTGTAGGTCGAATTCAACCCTTTATATTAGATCATCAGCAAACAGAGCAGGCCCTGCTTAGACGACTTCTGTAGGAGCCGTCTGATCAGCGTCTACTCTGTTAGCAAAGGCACAGAAACACATACAAGTATTAAATTAAATTAATAATTTCTGAATATTGCATTTTTGGTTTTCTTCTTTTTTCAACTTTCTGGGAAAAAGTGTAGACCGCGGTCTACTTGGCCTATATGAAGGAACGCCCCTGATTTTGGTTACAGATGTTTCGCCATGTACATGTAACTTGAGATCTCCTTTAAGATCCAGTTCTATGACACCCCGGTCGTGTGTTTGAAGCGATATACAAGATACATAAAGGGGGCATTTAATTTCAGCTGACGACATTTACGCAGCTCGTTAAAGTTATGGTCTGGACATTAAGATCAGGTGTATACCTACCCGACCTATGATCTTAATTGCACCCTGTAGCCTTATTTCTCTGCATGGATGATATGTCAATGTACGCCTCGCCCACATGCCTACTAAAATTATTTGCATTTTTAGTTTCTACCAATGCTCATAACTTTTCTTAACATACAAATAATTTTTAAAAATAATGTGTCCCATCATGCTGTCTTCCACTGGAATCGGATTTGGATAGAAACAGTTGTGAACCCCCACCAAAACTTCCCAACCTTGAAGGTGCGCTGATATATGGTTATGTATAATTAATGGTACGATAAAATCATTGTCGTCGCGTGTTAGGTTTATTACTTATTCATAGTTTCGTTATACGATACATATCTAGACCGGGTTTTGCAATATTTAGAAAACCATAAAATTCCCGAAATGCATCAGTGTAGACATTTTAAAAGAGGATCACTCAATTATAGAGTTTTAAGCTACATCGTAATAAAATTAAGCACTGTTACTATAAAATGTAGATGGGGGCATTTGAGGATGGCAAAGAATGTAGAACACAAA
Organism: Azorinus chamasolen; assembly: GCA_963576725.1. Lineage (NCBI taxonomy): Eukaryota > Metazoa > Mollusca > Bivalvia > Cardiida > Solecurtidae > Azorinus > Azorinus chamasolen. Next base: position 3,958,418 of record OY755251.1, on the reverse strand, counting down.
TTATTGCTTGCGTTTTCGATCCTGATCAATGTTTATATCGCATTGGATGCTGATATATTACAGATATTCATGTACAGTAAAACACCCTCTAAACCGGAGTTGTAGTAGAGAAGAATTTAGATACCCAGAGGAGCTTTCTGCATGACTTTCATTCTGCATTTAGCTGCCAAACTGTCTCCAAGACCGATATATATATATACTACATTTAACGTGCGGTTTAGAGGGATTTTACTGTATATTAGTTGATCCATTAATTTGTCACTTTCCACGTGTGGCTTTATCGTGGTTTGCTGTATATAAAACCATTGCAGTGTTTCGTGATTTTCAAAACTTCTATTCAGTAAAACGTCTGAGTGTTGTTATATTCTCTGGTCCATCGAGACCATTAGTTTCGATGTTATTAGTTTTGAAAATGAAATACCGCTTAAGCCGGTGCAAAGGGGCGTGAGTAGTGTTTCACTGATTGGTTGTAACTTTCTCTTTTCGCATTGCTTTGCTTTCAAAGGATCTCCTACTATCAGAACTTATATGCAATTTAACAAAGGGCTAACTTGAACAAATTAAAATGCACTGTCCTTCAATCCAAATATCGGAACGGACATTCACCCATTTCTGTTCAAAGACCGTAACCAGGGTGTTTACTCTTCGCTTGCTATTTAATTCAATATACCTACCTGTAAATAGTGAAGACCCAGATGAGACAGCTCCTGCAGGAGCTGTCTTATCAGGGTCTGCACTATTTACAAATTGATTGTGCAACCAGTGCACCCCACAGCAGTGATTGCACAGCGAAATACTTGTACATGTACACAGTGAAGATATATGTAATTATACAACAGGGCATGGGTAAAGAAGGAGAAATGTATTTTAAAATTCAGAAGAGAAGGGTTAATGTAGTCTGGATGTTGATAAGATTACGAGATACTCAGTGTCTTAGCTGAATCCAAACTGCCTGCAACGGACGAGGCTCCCACATGGGCCAATCGCATGCAAAGCGGAACCTATCTGTCATTTGCAAACAGCAAGTAGCTTGGCGTCTCATCAGAATCCGATCTGTTTGACAGTCGGTCCAAAATATCTAACGAATTGAATGTATATTTAAAACAAGAGCCGTGTGCGGCGCCAACGCCAGTCTGATTTGGTTCTTGTCCAAAGAAAATAATAAAAAAAAATTAAAGGGCCATATCTCCAGAAGAGTTATGATTCTTATGTAGGGACCATCCCTTTAATGAGATCTACTAACCTATGAAGTTTCATGTTGATACCTCTTATACTTTTTCGAATAATGAGCTACATTAAACTTTTTGCACTCCGACGTCGACGACAACGCCAACGACGACAACACCTACGACCCAGTGATCACAAAAGCTCGACTTTTCTTCGAAACAGACAAGATAAAATGTAGAAGAAAATATTTTTCAGCGGACTAGGTGTTAACGTAATTAACAGCAAAAGCATCTTCACACCCACACCAAGTACTTAGTATGACAATTTACTGCATTCAAGTATGTAATTAGAGCGCAGCTTGTTCAGCCTGTTGACATGAGAAGCATATATTACGCGAGACAAACATCTTGAAATATAGAAAACTATGTACAGTAGAATCTGTCTATAGCGCTCAAATAATGAATAAACACGATGGCACGTTAGAACAGGGGCACGTTAGAACAGGGGCTAGAAAGAACGGGGACACGTTAGAACAGGGACACGTTAGAACAGGGACACGAAAGAACGGGGACACGTTAGAACAGGGGCTAGGGAGAACAAGGACACGAAAGAACAGGGACACGTTAGAACAGGGACACGAAAGAACAGGGACACGTTAGAACAGGGGCACGTTAGAACAGGGACACGTACGATCAGGGTTACGTTTTACAGAAAAACGTACGACCAATTTGATCGTACGTCCTAATTTACGATAATTGCTACTACTGGGATAGCAGCTGATATCATCACTCATTCTAGTGCGTAAATACAAAAGTATACCAAATGATAAGTAGGTCATTCCGGTTGGATTACTCGGTCATTTCTCTTGTATTTCAATGAGATGTTGTGATTAATTGATTTAAGAAAGATCATTTTCCTTAAACTCCGCACATTAGATAATTCAATAGAATTATGGCGAGAGAAAGTATTTAAAAAACGTCACAAGCCGTATGTTAATTCTTATACGAGATATTTAAAGCCAAATGTGCTATTGCCGTGCAAAGAGATCAACGGTAAAATCATAGGAAACCAATTAATAGGACCTTGATTTTTTTGGGACGAATATTCAAGGGAGATAACTGAAAAAGATCCCTCATTCAGGCAAACTTCGTACAGCAAAAACTATCGTTAGTTCTAACATACGACATTTGTAACTCTCAGTTACGATCGCAATATGTAAGAACGTACGATAATTCAGTCGTACGCTCTTTAGTAAAACGTCCCCAAGGTGATAGCTTGTTGCAAGACGAAAGTAATGCAGTAAGCTCCTAGAGGAGTTTTCTGCATACCTTTCTTTATGCATTAAGCATGAAACAATCAGGCACGAGGTTACAAAACGTGTTTGCTGAGTTTGAGGTCATTATTAAGCATCTGATTGGTCATATTCTGAGATGCTCAGAATCTGACCAATCAGATACATGTACTTGAGAATGATCTTAGACTCAGACACAGACGTTTTATACATAACCTTGGACCCTGAATTAGATTTATTTTAGGCAGCAGCTGTAGACAGAGGTTACTATATTTTGTATAAAGAGTATCTAAGAAGAGCTCCTCACTCCAGGTAAACTCAGCTTTTGTCATATGAATGCAAAAACTATTATCCACTCTAATATGGAAAAAAACCCGATTAACTTGCATTTCCAAATGGTGATGATCCATTTTTTGCAGCAGTCCTCTGACCAGGATCTGTACTGTATGTTATTGTACATCAGCAAGTGTACACCCATGTATACTGAATGGATTTATCAATAAACACTGATTTATTTAAACAGTTTTAAAATTTCAGCATTTTAAAACAGGTCGGTGATAAGAGCAAGGTGTCAGATTCTTTGAATCACGTGGCAGTCCCGTCTTAAATTCAAATATGCTAAGCTTTCGCCTGCTAGTCGTGACATGACCGGTATTCGCAAACAGCTTGGATCCAGATCAGACGGCGAGTAACTCGGCACCTCGTCAAGATCAACGCGCTGTTTGACACTTGGTCAACAGTGTCTCAAAATCTTAAATATATCGAAAGAAAGTGAAAACTTTAACAGACCTGAGATTAAGCTGACATTCATTTTATAGCAGGCTGGGGTTAAAAATGAAAATAAAATACAAAAAAGACTGGCAGTCAGTCTTCACTGTGAATGTGTCAAGACCAAATTACAACCGCAAATTTTGTTTGAATAGATAGAGCTGAATAGATAACTGGTATTGGTTAACTTCTTTGTACAGTAGAACCTGTCTTAAGCGGCCGTCAAAAACAGGTCCAATTATTGGTCTGAAAGGCAGGTATTTGCTTAATGCAGGGTAACAGTAATGCAGAAAGCTCCTAGAGGAGCTTTCTGCATTACGTTTGCCATGCATTAAGCTGTAACCTGATTTTTAAAACTCACGTGTTCAATAAACAAATGGCCGTTTAGGACGGGTTCTAATGTAGATGTAAAATGACAACAAAAGTCGTTAGCAGTCATAGTAACGTTTAAAACGTTGTTGATGAAATTGTGATACCATTTACAAACAATCTGGACCTGGATGGAACTCAGAGACACTCAGAGAGTCTGTCCGGAATCCAAGCTGTTTGACATTTCCACCATTCGTTCTGTAAAATACATGCAGAGAGACCTAGCAGTAGAGTTGATTTAAACGGAATTTTCAGCAAACTGAAGGTTATAAATTGACACTCTCAATTTAATGTGTTTTGGGGCGTTTAACAAATACAAGAATTGCACAAGGTTATAAAATGCAAGCATGCAATAAGTGCTTCGTTTGCAAAACTATTTGAATCAAGCCCTCGCTACTTAACACTTTCCCTGTTTGATATTCATGTAAGAAATAATGACATCATGAATATATATAATGAATTATTAGCAAAATATCTATATTGATATAATTATGTACACAGAATATTTTGGCTCAGGTTGAAACTGTAGAATCAGATCTGTAGTATGCTATAAGCAAACAGAGCAGACCCTGATCTGGATCTACTCTGCAAATGCTTGAAAAGGTGTTTATATGAAGAAAATAGTTATGACTAAATCCGTGTTGTTTGTCACTTTGTGACCCCACGCCCACCACCAATTACCATTCAGACCCCGAATAACTCGTAGTCTACATGATGTGCTTTGCGCTTCAGTTATTTACGTTGATAATGGCATTCCTACCATTTGTGTAATGTTACTAACTTTGATTCGTTCTAGTTGTTTTTAGAAAACTATTAACTGTCAAGCAGTTTGGATTCAAATAAGGCGCCGAATTACTCGCCGTCTCATCTGAATCTAAGTTGTTTGCAAATCTGAACCACGTCACGTGCAAAGGGATAAATGTACATACAGAATCGTTTTGTAAAAAAGAAAAAGAAAACAACTATCACTAATTTTCCCATAGTCAGCAAAAGTTTGACCCTTATTATGTAGTAAACAAAATAACTGCTCAAAGTATTAATTATACCCCCACAAACAGAGTTTGAGGGGGTATACTGGAATCAGCCTGTCGGTCGGTCGGGCGGTCGGTCGGTCGGTCGGGCGGTCGGTCTGTCTGCAAAATCTTGTACGGCGAACTCCTCCTTCAGTTTCAACCCGATTCACTTGACACTTGGCATAATTGTTAATCAGGAGTAGTAGATGTGCAAGACACAAAATTCAGGTCTCTGTGACCTTGACCTTGACCTTTGACTTTGAAATTGGTCTTGAAATTGGCAGGCAAAAGCTTGTACTTTGAACTCCTCCTTCACATCCAACCTGATTCACTTGATACTTGGCATAAATGTTACTCAGGAGTAGTAGATGTGCAAGACACAAATTTCAGGTCTCTGTGACCTTGACCTTGACCTTTGGCCTTGAAATTGGTCTTGATATTGGCAGGCAAAATCTTGTACTTTGAACTCCTCCTTCACTTTCAACCTGATTCACTTGATACTTGCCATAAATGTTACTCAGGAGTAGTAGATGTGCAAGACACTAATTTCAGGTCTCTGTGACCTTGACCTTGACCTTTGGCCTTGAAATCGGTCTTGAAATTGGCAGGCAAAATCTTGTACTTTGAACTCCTCCTTCAATTTCAACCTGAATCACTTGATACTTGGCATAAATGTTACCCAGGAGTAGTAGATGTGCAAGACAAAAATTTAAGGTCTCTGTGACCTTGACTTGACCTTTGGTCTTGAAATTGGTCTTGAAATTGGCAGGCAAAATCTTGTACTTTGAACTCCTCCTTCAATTTCAACCTGATTCACTTGATACTTGGCATAAATGTTACTCAGGAGTAGTAGATGTGCAAGACACAAATTTAAAATCTCTGTGACCTTGACCTTTGGCCTTGAAATTGGTCTTAAAATTGGCAAGCAAAATCTTGTACTTTGAACTCCTCCTTCACTTTCAACCTGATTCATTTGATACTTGGCATAAATGTTACTCAGGAGTAGTAGATGTGCAAGACACAAATTTCAGGTCTCCGTGACCTTGACCTTGACCTTTGTCCTTGAAATTGGTCATGATATTGGCAGGCAAAATCTTGTACTTTGAACTCCTCCTTCAATTTCAACCTGATTCACTTGATACTTGGCATAAATGTTACTCAGGAGTAGTATATGTGCAAGACACAAATTTCAGGTCTCTGTGACCTTGACCTTGACCGTTGGCCTTGAAATTGGTCATAAAATTGACAGGCAAAATCTTGTACTTTGAACTCCTCCTTCACTTTCAACCTGATTCACATGATACTTGGCATAAATGTTACTCAGGAGTAGTAGATGTGCAAGACACAAAATTAAAATCTCTGTAACCTTGACCTTTGGCCTTGAAATTGGTCTTAAAATTGGCAGGCAAAATCTTGTACTTTGAACTCCTCCTTCACTTTCAACCTGATTTACTTGATACTTGGCACAAATGTTACTCAAGAGTAGTAGATGTGCAAGACACAGATTTCAGGTCTCTGTGACCTTGACCTTGACCGTTGGCCTTGAAATTGCTGAACTCTTGTACTTTGAACTCCTCCTTCAATTTCAACCTGATTCACTTGATACTTGGCATAAATTACAGAATTTTCTCTATTTGAACTTTGGGTATTTCTGTTATTTGGTCCTTTTACATGTTCAAAACCTGGATTTGCAATCAAGGCTGCCGTGTGGGGGTATTCATCACCTTTAGTGATAGTTCTAGTTTATATAATTATTATGTTTACTTTCGATTCGAAGTTTTTGAAACAACAACAACAAAAAACAACCAAATCCGAAGGTCAAACAGCTTGGCTCCAGATGAGACGCCGAGTTACTCGGCGTCTCATCTGGAGCCAAGCTGTTTGCAAATGCGAGTCAGGCCGCGAGGGACAGTATAAAGGATTAATGGGTTAAGATTGCTTCTATTTCATTACAAGGAATAAAATCAGATATAAAGACTTCACACACGGAGCAAAATTACCACCCTCCGACACTTTCGACAATATCAATTTTATCTTACTCGGTTTTAATTATACAATTAAGTCAAATTGAAATCTCGTATTTTACTGTGATCTCCTGAGACTTTGGTTTTGTTCGACATCTGTCCTACAAAGATGGTTTCATTGATTATATAGTAGGTGGGAATTAAAGACCTGTTGCGGTCAGTTGAACCCCCTAGGGGTCATCGACCAAGAGGGATATTGCTTGACAACATAGTATGGTTTTGAATCTTTCGGCACTGGCCTTGGATCAATGCAGTAGTACGACAGTTAAACCTCTCTAATTCGACCAACGAAAGGCTTATATTATTCTGGGTCTGGAAGACATGTAGAGGTAACTTAATGCAGGACCCAAGTTACGAGGAAAGCTCCCATAGGAGTTTTCTGTGTTACTTTCGGTCTGTATTAAGCAACCATCTGTTTTAAAGGCATCTATGTCTGTACACAAAGTGGTCGGATTAAAGAGGTTGTATTGTAGTGTTATAAATGAGATTTGCGTTATAATACAAAGACTTAGGAAGTGAAGTCACCATTCTTTTGTATGGTGCAGTATTACAAGTAATAGAAGCGGCTAAGCTGTATTAAAATGTACTAACACCCTCCTAACTATGATTGTAATCATGACAAATTTGCACATATTTTGGACCCAGGTGAGACGCCGAGTACCTGTCCGTCTCATCGGCGTCCACACTGTTCGATACTCTGATCGATACATTTTCAGAAACAAGTCGAAGAAAAGTATGAACTTTATCATTTATAAAAGACAATATATTTTGCAGACGAATAAGGGTTCAACGATCAACCCTATCCTGCGATTCGCAAATAATTCGGGTCCAGCTGAGACGCCGAGTACCTCGGCATCTCATCGGGATCCCAGCTGTTTGACACTCGGTCAATAGTTTCTCCAAAAAGCTTGAGGTCAAATCGGAAGGACTCAGCATTGCACCAAATCAAAATTCGAGTGGGAATTATTTTTTTCTACAACGGGGTTAAGGGTCAAACGTGATATAAATCAAGACATGTACACACCGTGCTGTGCCATTGTCCCTCTTGTATTGTGGGGGACAGTGTTTGTTTAGTATGGGGTTTGTCAGTAGATTTTATAAGGAACTGCGTCTACAGCCACACAGGATGTCACGGATAACACTGGAAATTACCCTCGTGAATAAGGTAGGATGCGCCCTTAAATCTTTTGAACGTAGAGAACCAGTGTACAGTCATTTGCAAACAGTGTAGACCCGGACCAGAGGGCTCATAGAGGAGCACTCTGATCAGGGTATGCACTGTTTGTAATGCAGTATCCACTAACGCATTTAGGACTTTAATACTGAGTGGGCTATATAGTTAACAGTGGTGGGCTATTCCAGTGTGATAATTCAGCGTGGAAAGGGTTAATATGTTATATATTTAGGAAATTTTCTTTGGACATCTCAGTCTGTGTATCTGTCTATGTGTCTGTCTGTGTGTTTGGCTGTCTGTCTGTATGTATGTCTGTCTATCTACCTGTTTGTATGTTTGTTTGTCTGTCTATTGATGCATATGTGCCTTATTCTTCATTCGTCTATCCATCCATCCATCCACCAACCCACCTATCCATACATACATACATACATACATACATATGTATGTTACATACATACATACATACATACATACAGACATACATCCATTTATCCATCCGTCCATCTATCCATCCATCCATCCATCCATCCATACATCCATCCATCCTTTCATTTAATTATCTCATTTTATATAGATCAAGTCTATAAGGGTTTAATGTGCCATAGACGATAAATGAGGTGTGTAAAGTGTATGTTATTCTTAAAATATTTGAACATATTGAATATATTCAAAATGGTTGTCACTCTAAAGATAAAGAAAGGAAGAGAAAGTCTTGTATGAATCTTACTCAAGAAGACTCAACACGAGTATATAACTGAAATGTATTCATGCGCCGTAAAAAGATCAGCACACATATTATGGTTCTATTAGTGTCATGTTGACAGGTCTAGGGTGACAGGTCGACATGTTTACTTGTCGTTTTCAAAGGGTTTCGTCATTGAAGTATGTATGTGTTATTACTATACTTTCGTATGGTTTTTCATCTTCATGCGTCACACGAGAGTAATTACGCAATTACTCACGAAGAGCGCGTGACAATTTGTTGCATACCAAAATGCACTCGGATTATTTTGTGTGTGTGTGTGTGCATGTGGAAACACATGTTGCACAAGTACACATAGGATTTTTAGTTTAAATTAACATACGCGCATATAATGTAGCTACTGATAAAACATACATGTGCAGTATATTCATGCAGCTTTATGATTGTAATATATAGTCCCAAGAATATTCATGTAAGACAAACATACACATGACTATAAATCAGAGTATTTGTTATATTGGCACATAGCAGAAACGGTACAGTCAGGTATACGAACCCCATAAGCAAATAGTTGACCCTGGTCAGACAGCTCTTACAGGAAAGGTGTGATAAAGAGTGTATAATGGAAATGGTTAACCCTTTCCCTCATGTAAACGTGTTTTCACGCATTTGCAAACAGAGTATACCCAGATCAGACGGCTCCTATAGGAGCGGTCTAATCAGGGTCTGCTCTATTTGCTAATAGAATTTGATAAATATGTTTCTTTACTTTCTAAAATGTCTACAATGTCCCGTCTTCCGTATTTCTTTATAACTATTGTGTCCATGAATATTCAATAGGTATCAACATTTGGAATAAACATAGAACAGGGAAAGGGTTAAGACAGGTTGTAGCTTAATGCCGAACGCAACATATTCAGACCGCGCCCATGGTAGCATAAAAAAAGTACCTAGTTATAGTCTACTTTCAGTCCGAAAGACCGCTCAGCCGACTGTACATTTACTCCCCTGGTCATTGAGTCATTGGCCTACAATATTGAGCACTGCTAACATTTGGCGCAATCATGCAGCCGCAGTACCGGCGAGTGACCCTCACAGGTACCCATTTTAACCCCTGGGTGGAGAGTATGTGCGGGTGGGAGACACGGAAAAGCGTCTCTGAAATTTCCGGGTGGGACCGGGATTTGAACCCCGGACCTCCGGACTGATAGTCAAGCGCGTTACCACTAGACCACCGCCACCGCATGTGAGTTAGAACTACAGTGTCATAGAACTGATCTCTGTTGGCAACCCTTCTCACTGCCATAGAGCTATGCAGTAAAGTCTCGCCAATGCGACCATAATTATTTTGTAAGTTAAAACCTCTCCATACCGGCCACTAAATTACATCAAATATTTTGTGTTAAAGGCAGGTGTCTGATTAAAGCGAGGTGAAAGAAAAACAACGCTCCTAAATACCAACTAATTAACACAATTTAGTGGCCGTTATAGAGAGGTTTTACTGTATTAACACAGGAGTCAGTATAAGAGGTATTTGTTTTGTGCAGTGCTAAAGTAATGCAGAAAGCTCCTATAGGAGATTTGTGCATAATTTTCGTCCTGCCTTAAGCTACCATCTGTTTTGAAAATCCAGATTTAACATTCTTGTGAATGGTCGTATTAGCCAGATCGTAACCCTTTCCTTCATACAAACGCATTTTCACGCATTTGCAAACTGAGAAGACCCAGATCAGATGGCCCCATTCGTATAATCCGGGTCTGCTCCGTTTGCTAATGGAACTTGATAGACGTGTTTCTTTAGTTCCTAAAATGGCTAAAATGTTCTACTTATCATATTTCATTATTTTGTCCATGAATATTTAGAAGGTATTGAAATTTGAAATGGATATAGAACAGGGAAAGGATAACTGTATTTAACTTCAAACGAACTCGAAGTAATTTTCGGATGTCTTACATGCTTTTAGGTCCATAATCTCATTTCCACCTAAATTCATCACATCACAACTGATACATTTATGACGGGAATCTTCAACGTTATCGGTAAAAGTAGCAAACTTCAAATGGATAAAAAAGGTCCATTTCAATGTCTTTACACGAATAGTTTAAGTGCAAACAGGTTTCGAAATAATACAAAATGTAATCTCTTTGCACTTGACATGTTCATAATCCCGTTTCATTAGGATTAGTTGCAGAAATGTTACTTGCACATCAATAGGCGAATTGTGTCTTTCCATAAACCTGGGCGACTGTGTTCGACAAATACTTACCATTACTCCACAATCAGCGACCGTATTCACTTTTGCAAACAGCTTTGATCCGGATGAGACGCCGAGTAACTCGGCGTTTCATTTGGATCCAAGATGTTTGACACTCGGCCAATAGTTTCTCAAACGCTTATTCGAATCAGACGTAAATAAAAATGTAACAGATCTGGTTCCATGCTTATAAAACCTTTTAGTTGAGTCTGAGTTCGTATAAGCATGGATATAGATTTTTGGCAGACATATATTTTTCTCAGCATGTTAAGGGTTAAACAACTGCTATTAACCCTTTCCCTGTTCTATATTGATTCAAACTTTCAATACCTATACTGAATATTCATGCACAAAGTTATAATGGCATATGGAAGATGGAACATTGTAGCCGTTTAAGACGTTAAACAGAGCAGACCCTGATTGGGTCTGCTCTGTTTGCAAATACGTGGAACCACGTTAGGGTTAAGCTCACTAAACCGGATTTTAAATAAAATGTCTTCTCTGGCAGGTTGTTGCTTAATGCTGGATAAGTCATGCAGAGAGCTCACTTGGGAGCTGTTTGCTTGACTTTCAACCTGCATTAAGCTACCACCTGTCTGAATACTTCCCTTGTTGAATATTGAACAAAGAAATGGCGATATAATGAATAATAATTAGCTGAATGTTTCTAATGGCATATGTACACATGATGGTTTAGTATTGGTAGAAACTGTAGAATCAGATCTATATTATTCCATAAGCAAACGGGACAGATACTGATCTTGATCAGACGGCTCCTGCATCTGATCTGGGTCTACGGTGTTATCAAAGACATGAAAAGGCCTTTCTACGGGGGATGGGGTTATGGATTGACATTGATATAAACGTGAACGGTCTGTTTAGAGAGGTTTGACCGTGCCCATTTTCCCTGTACCCACGGACTATCATCTAAGGATAGACCAGTCAACAAGAATATAAGCTTAGCTGTCTTCTACAATAATGATCATTATACTTAAGTAATAGTTCATATACAGTAAACCCCTTCTAATCCGGACGTTCAATTTAGTATAAATATCGATCTTGGAGACAGATGGCAGCTTAATGCTGGGTGAAAGTCACGCAGAAAGCTCATAGAGGAGCTTTCTGCATTTCTTTCACCCTGCATTAAGCAGCCATCCATATTGTTCTCTGCTAGATTTCTGGTTTAGAGGGGTTTACTGTGTACATAAGAATTTTAAATAAAATAGAATCCAAAGGAGCGATAGCGACCACAGGACTTACTTTGTTTAAAATTCTAATAAGTGAACTATTACCTTTTGCTCAATGAATACAGAACTAATGGCATTGTGAATAACAATTAAAATAATTGTTATGGTAGCACATGGACACAAGAATGTTTCGCCATTGCAGAAACTGTAGGATGTTATCTAATTATTTTCATAAGCAAGCAGAGCAGGTCCTGAACAGGTGTCTCATAAGGATCAGTCTTATCTGGGTCTACTCTGTTTGAAAATGCAGAGAAATGCGAATTTATGGAATAATGGTATAAACGACCTAACAAATGTCAGCATACTAAAATTAATCACATAATCTGCCTTGTCGGAGTGCCGTAACAGAGTGTCGTAAATCGCGGAAATGTACTAGTGCATTTTTATGCAATTTAGCAATCGTTAGCCAATCGTAGCGTTCATTTCAGCGTTAACCAATCGTAGCGCTCCATGTGTGTCGTCCGTTGTATTACTCCACTGTTTGTAAGGAATTGCCGAAACAGCCGTCAGTTATAGCCTGTTTCATTTTCTATGGCATTGTTAAGGTTTATGTGACAAAACGAATCTTACAAAATGTTTCATGAAACTCGTTTACTATTATGACTATGACACTCGCTAAAGCTCGTGTCATATCATTATAGTAAACTCGTTTCATAAAAACAATTTGTAACGAATACTCATGTAAGATCCTCTATTTAAGTCCAATTTATGACACTCCGCAATGTACAAAATAATGATATCATGAATACTAAAAAGCTGAACTTCAAGGGATTAATTTGTTTTGATATACGCAATAATACCTAATATCATGTCATACGCAAACAGAGAAGATCCCAATCTGACGGCTCCAACAGGAGCCGGCTGATATGGGTCTACTCTGTTTGCAGTGGTTAAAAAGGCGTATATATATGTATATGGGCAATGGTTTAAAGGATCACACCAATCAAGCTAAAGTAAGTACAGTACATTTTGTAAATGTTGTGCCCACATTTTATATGGCTATTTTTGAAGCAATTTTACACAAGAGTGGTTCCTCAAACCTGTATTTAATTTGTATATTTTAGCAGTAACGTGCTAGCATTGGGTGACTGGGTATGCGAGCACCCATAAATGGGTTTTAAACGCTCAATCGATTATTCTAGGGCTAATCTTGTTATATGGTTTAGCTGATAGGGCGACCTTCAAATCTGTCCATCCGTTCTAATTCATTTAAATCTATAGAGACGGTATTAAAATAGCAAAAGTAAGGTCTTACAGTTATACATCTTAACTCTTCTCCTGCGTACAGTCATATGACACCCATTTGCAAACAGCTTGGATTCAGATGAGACGCCGAGTAACTCGGGGTCTCATCCGGATCCATGCTATTTGACAATGAATCAATAGTTTCTAATCGGAAGTAGTCACAATTGTAACGGATTCAAATCTGAGCAGTCATTATCTTTTTATATAATGGGGATACATATTGAATACAGAGCAATATATATAAAGGTGTGTACTCAAATACTAAAATCGTTATTTCTCCATCAAAGCCTATGCTGTGATCACTCTTTAGAATCGTCTCTTTGAGACGATTCTAAAGAGTGGTCACAACATAGGCTTTGGTGGAGAAATAAAGAAGTACGTTTTAAAATCAGATTCAGCCGACAGTTTGCAGAGAGCTTTTAACTGTATTGACTGTTTTATGCATTACAATGCAACCTTTTTAATTCTAACACTAACAAGTATGCATGCCGGTATGTAACCCTTGACTCCATGGATATTCATGAAAACATGAAATCATGAATATTGAATAGCTAAATGTTTATAATGACATATGAAATCAAGTTGTTTTGCCAAGAGAGAAACTAGGAACAGATGTACATGTACATTAAATTGCATTAGCAATCAGAGCAGATTCTGATCAAACGGCTCCTATTGTAACCGTCTGGTCTGGGTCTTCTATGTGTGCAATGTCGTAGAAAGGCATATTTATGCAGTAAATGTAAAGACAGATAGAAGCTGAATGCAATGAGAAAGTCATACAGAAAGCTCCTCTAAGAACTTTCTGTTTGAATGTCACCCTGCATTAAGCAGACTCCTGTCGAATTCAAGTTCTCATTTTTCCATTACAAAACATTTGGATTAGGCATGTGTTGCTGTATAGTAAAAACTTCTCTAAACTGGACATTAAAATTAGTGCCAGAAATAGTCTTTCAAACAGGTGGCTGCTTAATGCAGGCTGAATGTAATGCAGAAAGCTCCCAAAGGAGTTTTCTGTACGACTTTCACATTGCATTACGCAGCCACTTGTCTAAAATGTCTTTCACAATAAAGAAAATATTCCAAAATAGGGAATTACTATAATACATCAATACTTGAACTGCTCTGATCTAATATTTCGACCACTAAGGGCCTTTTTCAAAGATTATCTTATTTTTCATGATAATTCTTGAAAAAGGCCCTTAGTGGTCGAAATATTAGATCAGAGCAATTCAATTATTTATGTAAAATGTCTTTTTTCTTTATTAAATCCCGGTTTGGAAGGTTTTTACTGTATATGTATATAACACTACGTTTTCAGTGGTATGTATCCATAGATATATATACATGTATATTTGAAATAAACTAGAACTTAAAGTAGAATTGTGTACATCTTTGCTTTAAATGGCCCATTGATTTTATTTGTTAACATATGAAAATATTTATTGCAGTTGAATACCTGTACTCGGATAAAGATTTTTATGGTGCAAAAGATTTAAACTACTGCTATTACTATACCGATACAAATTTTGACCATGGCAGAAACTGCAACATCAGATCTATATCAGTGCATAAGCAAACAGAGCAGATCCTGCTCAGACATCTACAGGAGCTAGGGACCGTCTGGTATGGAGTAAATGGTTCAGTCCTGCCTCTACGACCCTTGCATAAAAAATGCACTAGTGCATTTTCCGTGATTTACAACACTCTGTTTCGGCACTCCCTCACGGCAGATTATGTGATAAAAAGGTTACCGAATAATAATACTCTTTATACATTAATCATCTGTTAAGTGCTCTTGTCTCTATGACTTAATATTCTTATGTAAGGTATACTTAAGCTGATTAACCCTTAGAGTGTGTGAACCGAGTACATAAGACCTTTACAAACAGGGTAGACCCGGATCAAAGGGCTCCTGGTGCTCCGTTTGATCAGGATCTGCACTGTTTGTCATCAAGCTCATTTTCTCCAGCGATGAATATTGATACGATTTTAGTTTAATTAATATTCAGAAAGAGATGGGCCAGTTTTAATTATTCAACATATTAATAACTAACTGACACATTCTCAACACCCCTGTATAATAAAACAACACCGTACAAATCAATACCTGCTTAATACAGCTTAACCAAACCACAAACACTACGTGTGTCCTTGTCCTTGTGAAAGTTTTATGAGAAAATGTACAGAGAGCCACATCAGCGAATTGGAGTGTGTGAATTACGGATCTAATAGTGGACTGTTGATTATGTCTTAACCAGCTATCTCACAGGGACACCTTTTGATGCGTTTGTAAACAGAGTAGACCCAGATCACACGGCTCCTGAAGGAGCCGTCTGAACAAGGCCTGCTCTGTTTGCCCATGGTGTTACATATAGATTGCATTCTACAGTTTCTGTTACTGCTGAAATATACAGTGTTGATATGCAGGACGCACGTCATGCAGAAAGCTCATGCAGGAGCCTTCTGCATTATGTTCGTCCTGCCTGCATTAACCCTTTCCTTCATATAAACGCATTTTCGCGCATTTGCTAACAGAGTAGGCCCAAGTCTGGATTTGTTCTGTTTACTTATGCAATAATATAGATCTGATTCTACAGTTGCAATCATGGCTAAAATATCATGTGTCAGTATATCGTTATAAAACTTAGTCTAATTGATATTTATGATGTCATTAAGTTTTAACATGAATATTAAACAGAGAAAGGGTTAAACAGTCCCTTACTTTTAACCCTTGGCTGCATGAATATTCATGTAATCAACAATGACATCATGAATATTAATGAGATTAATTGTCATAACTGCACAGACACGTTCACTTTTGGTCATGGCAGAAACTGCAGAATCGTATTTATATTATATCATAAGCAAACAGAACATACTCTGATCAGACGGTTCCTATAGGAGCCGTCTGTTCTGGGTCTACCCCGTTTGCAATGGCATAGAAAGGCGTATTTATGGAAGAAAAGGTTACAAAGTACCATAGCGTGATCGTTTTATTGGGTTTACTGCACATGTATATGGTTATACCAGCATGATAATATCCCCATGAAATTATTGAAGCAGCGAAGCATGTAGCAAGGATTAGATACATGTTAAAACCTAATCTACCACGGAACTAAATTTAGAACATGAGCATATTAAACACAATTGTAGCATGTAGGAAATAAACACAGTCAGCAGATCTTTCGACAGGACATATTTTCGATGTAGGTTTTGGTTACATTTCGGAACCTCTTTCGTTGGTAATGAGGAAAGTTTTAAACTCTGGGGGCGTTTTGTGGTTTATAAAGGATCTTTAAGTGCAATGATTGAACGGCTGGGTTTGTGTACGCTTTTTCCTAGTACATGAACGCCGTCTATTGAAAGATGTGGATATGACCTTATATGGAAAAAGCAATCGAGCGTAAACATGTCAACAACTGTGATTATTACCTGGATACACTTCAGAGATCTCGCGAACGTCATCTTGGATTGGGCGGGGCAATGGATTCTGGTAAATCAGTTTTTGACAGTTCGATGTTTTTTTGGTTGAAAATAAATATGCTCTCGCACATTTGATACTTGTTTGAAACATTTAAGGTTATTCCAACATGCGCATTTTAGGAACTTCTTTAATTCATTTAGTTTGCATTTATAGTACATTATATTGATCAATCTTTACTCCACGAAAATGCATGTAAGAAATAATTACAACATGGCTATAAATTATGTGAAAAGTACACATGCACACATACATTTTAGGCTATGACAGAAGTTGTAGAAATGTGTCTTTATAATTTCATAAGCAAACAGAACATACTCTGATTAGAAAGGTCCTACAGGAGCTCTCTGATCTGGGTTTTCTCTGTATGCATAGGCGTTGAAACGTATTTATGGAGAAAATTGAAAATGCATTTCAACACTATACCAGTATAATTATATGTATAGCATTGTTCATAAACGTTTACTGTATAAGGCGTATCATATGAGCTATACCAGGAAGTGTCTGTAGGCTGTGTAACAAGTGCCAGATATGTGGTTTCCAATCAGGGTTTACGTTATTTGCCATTCATTACATTCTGTCGCACCGTCCAACACAACCTAGCGAACAGTGTACACCTTGATCAGACTTTGCGTGTCCTATGTTGTGACTGCTTGGTGTCTAGAGTATCAGTATATAAGACTAGATCATGCAGGAAATGCCACTGTCACTCGAAAGTCCACAGCAACACCAGAAGCACAAATGAAGTGTGTGCGCATATATACACATAAAATGGGTTTTTAGTATGATAAAAACACACAGATAACACTCACAGACACATTGATCTCTTGGCATGGCTCTTTATATAAGCAGTAATACCTCTCTAAACAGGACTATAAGTAAAACAGATTGCATGTTGTTAAGGCATGTGGCTGCTTAATTAACCCTTCATTAAGCTGTCACATGTCTTAAAGTCTGGCATTGATACGGCTCGGTACAGAGGAGGTTTATGTAATTACTATTTCTAAAAAATATCAGAAAACAAACCTACATCATATTCAATTGCTCTTCGTTTCACCCGTCCTCAATATCTCGAACATTTTTCTCGTTTACATTGTCTCTCCCTCTCTCTGTCTTGTCTGCCTGTTTGTCTGTGTTTACCTATTTTTCTCTTTCTCTCATTGTGTCTCTCTCTTTTTCTTTCTCTATCATTTACTCCCCTCTCTATACATCTGACCCTCTCCCCCCTCTTTCTCTCTCTCTCTCTCTCTCCATCTATCTCTCTGTCTCTTTCCCTCTTTATCTGTCTATGTGTGTGTTTCTCTTTCTGTTTGCCTGTCTGTCCCTGACTCTGTCTCTCTGCCTCTGTCTCTCCTCTCTCCACTCTCTCTCCATCTCTCCAGGATTGTAGTTTAACCTCTTTTTGAATCAGCGGTTCTTAAAAAGTACTTTATACAGCATTATGGCCATAACATTATATTTCACTTGTTTTGAACTGAATCTAACATATTTGTCTACTGTTCAAGGTCAACTTAACATATTGTTCGCCTTATCCATTTCCCCATTCCACCAAATAGAGTACACGAATTTCAATAAAACTTACGACAATATTTTTCTATCGACTTGTAGGGTAATCAAACCACTCCCTTTGTACTGCCAAACTCTAGAAGAGATTGTTACTATTGTTCTATATCAATAAACTCGGACATTCGTTGCGTTCGGACAAACTGTAGAGCTTTTATTAGTATCAACCCTTTCCCTCATATAAAGGCCTTTTCACGTGTTTGCAAACAGAGCAGACCCAGATCAGACGGCTCCTATAGGAGCCGTCTGATTAGGGTCTGCTTTGTTTGCATATGAAATCATAATATATATGTCTCTACTAATAGCCAAACCTTCTGTATAGGCCCTCATAAAAATGTAGCTAATAATAGGTATGCATGGTGTAATAACAGATAAATTATACGTCATCTTCATTTAACGATAGGGTACATGTACGATCAATACGTATGGACATAATCATTTTCTTAGAGGATTTTGGACCCTGGTCCTTCAGGAACCTTCTGATCTGGATCTATACTGTTTGCAAATGCGAGTTAATTAATTTCTAGCATGCAAAGGGTTAATCTACTTTAATATTTAGCTAAATCTCTGTGTAGTCAAATAATATTGTCATTGGTCAGTCGCCATGACATGAAAATAAAGGACTGTCCTGGAGATGAATTTGTGATTACATTTGCAAACAGTTTGGATCCAGATGAGACTCCAAGTTACCCGGCGTCTCATCTGGATCAAAACTGTTTGATATTCTGATCCAGTTTATGTAAAGAAGGTGAAGAAATAATACCTTAGAGAAATGAAAATTGTCTGAATTTCGCACATAAAACAATTCCTAGGGTTGAGTGAGTTTACCAGTGTAAGGTCTTGGACCGACACTGTTTCATCCTTGGCACTGTTCAGTTTGATCAGCAGCACATTGACGCTTATAATCCAAATATCAGAAACGTCACTAGACAGATAGAAGTGTGTACCCAAATACTTAAATTGCCATTTCTCCACCAAACCGTATACTGTGACCGAAGAGACGATTCTAAAGAGTGGACACAGTATAGGGTTTATTGAGACGACTCTAAAGCGTAGCCACAGTATAAGGTTTGGTGGAGAATTAAAGGACCCGTAATGTTTGTCATGTTGCACATTTTTGAAAAGAAATCGCGGTAAGCTTGACCTTTTTGAAATTTGGAACGATCCGCTGGAAACCACAGCATTGAAAGGGTTAATGTTCGGAAATATATGGATTACAATAATTCTTACATGTTGATTCAATCTATCTGTTGGTTCAAATGACTCTATTCAGGAACCAAACTCTTTATAAATGACAGCTAGTCCACATGGTCGTACGAACTGAGTTAGTTAATTCTAAAGCATTTGATTGGTCAAATTATGAGTTAATTCTCAAAATTTTGACGAATACTGTACTTGAGACTCAAACTCAGAAGATTTATAACCACTCGACAATGTCGCCATTTACATAATAAGAATTTATGGTATTATCCTCCCAATTTGACCTGAGACTCGATTAAATTTCGGCGTGTTTATCGGGACTGTTCGTAATACTCTGTGACAAAACATAGCAAACCAAAAGCCGGTAATAATCATGTTCCACGAGGATTGTACAATACACCCCTCTAATGCGACCACGTAATGAATAAACATGACTGTCATTATAAGCATATGGTTGCTTAATGCAGGACGAAAGTTATGCAGAAAGCTCCTACAGGAGCTTTCTGCATACCTTTCGTCCTGTATGAAGCTATCACATGCCTTTGCCACTTTGAATTATGCCCCCTTTAGGCTAGCTGGTCGTATTAGAGCAGTTTTACTGTATTTTTATAGCGCATTCTTATACCTTCGGAAATTTATTCGAAGATTACCGACGATAATACACGGAATATGCATGAGTCTCAGGACAAATTTGTAGGATAATAGTTCCGTTTCCAACCGGATTCGCCCGTTGTTGTTTCGGTCCAGATTCAATGACATTGACAAAGTTCTTTATAAACAAAATTGCATATCATGATAAGAAACCACAGGGCATTGTTGCTGCACACCCACATGACTAGTCTGTGCCGGCACTCAGCTCTTTGTAAATGATAGTCAGCCCTACACTCTTCCCCCTGTTCAATACTCATGTCCGAAACTATTTATAACATGATTCTTTATAATGTTAACCCTTCGCTTGCTGAATTTTAAAATACATTTCTCCTTGTTTATCTATGCCCTGTTGTATAATTACATATATATTCACTGTGTACAAGTATTCGCTGTGTAATCACTGCTGTGGAGTGCACTGGTTGCACAATCAACTGGTAAATAGTGCAGACCCTGATGAGACAGCTCCTGCAGGAGCTGTCTCATCTTGGTCTTCACTATTTACAGGTAGGTATATTGACGCGAATAGCAAGCGAAGGGTTTTACTTTTCAAAGGAATTTCTTGCTTTGACAAAAACAAAAAACAACAACTGTAAAATCAGATCTATATCATTTCATGAGCAAACAGAGCAGACTGACCAAACGACTCCTACACGAGCCGTCTGATCTGAGTCTACTTTGATTGCAAGTGCGTGAAAATCCGTTTATATTAATTAGGGAAATCGTTAATGGTTTCATATTAAATTTGAAATGGTCCAACAGCATAGCGTCCATTCAGTATGAAAGCTGAAATGTGCTACATGTATATGGTTTTGAATGGCACACACTGCAAATCCTGATCAGAGGGTTCCTTTAGGATCCCTCTGGTCTGGTCTACACTGTTCAGAAATGCACTCAAAATGAAAGCTTAAACTCGCTGTATGTATTTTTAATGACAAACTGCAGATCCTTATCAGAGATTACCTCTGATCTTGGTCTCCACTTTTTGCAAATAACAATTCATTTTGTGCCCGCATTCAAAAGGCTTAACCGCTACCCGAATTCAGATATTTTAGATAATTGCACAAAACAAATTTACAGCTCTTATCATGGGCTGAATTCAAGGATATTCTTTGAAGCAAAACGACATACATTATTAATGAGATTCATATATCCGACTAGGCGCCGACCTGAATGCGCGCAAACACAACATGCGATCTCTTAATGCATGTAACCTTTAAGACTAAGTTGTGATACATATACTTGTAATCTTTGAAAACAACCTTGATCGAGATGAGACACCGAGTGTCTCGACTTCTCACCAGGATCCAAACTGTTTTACACACATGTCATTCGTTTAACCATTTCCCTGTTGCATGTTTTTTCAAATTTCAATACCTACTGAATATTCATGGACAAAATAGTTATAATGAAATATATAAAGTGGCACATTGTAGCCATTTTAGAAATCGATGAAAAAGATCTATCAAATTCCATTAGCAAACAGAGCGGACACTGATCAGACGGCTCCTATAGGAGCTGTCTGACCTGGGTCTACCCTGTTTGCAAATGCGTGTATAAGCGTTTATATGCGGGAAAGGGTTATACAGAAATGAAAGACAACGCTACGTTTGAGCATTTGATATAGACAATTTTTTGCGGAAGACATTTTGTTTTGCTCAACAGATTAACCATATACTCCGTGTATAACGTGTTTCAACGCATTTGTAAACAGAGTAAACCCAGATCAAACGGCTCCTGTAGGAACCGTCTTATCAGGGTTCAGGGCTCTGTTTGCGGATGGAAATATAATAGACATGATTCTAAAGATGATATCAAAGCCAAAACGTTTCTTGCCCATACGTCGTTATAAAGTTGTACATGTAGCTAATTAATAGTCATACATACATGTACATTACTTCTTGTATACATATTCATAGAGTAAATGATCAAACACCTTAATGTAGGTAGAACATAGATTATCTTGATTACAGTAGAGCCTGTTTTAACCCTTTCCCTCATATTGACGACTTTTGACGACCCTGTAAAGGTCACTTTGTGAAACCATTGTGATAAATAGAGCATTTGCTCCTGTAGGAGCAAATGCTCTATTTATCACAATGGATTCAAACTACAAAATTCTAAAATTTTCCTTTTCTCTAGTTAATGCTCCTTTTCGGTAGATTTATTCAAAGAGGTTGTATCTAAAAATAGCCTATAAGGTAGTGGGTTAAGCGGTCATTCATTTATTGAACATAGGGGTGTTAATTAAAAAGCATGTGGTTGCTTAATACATGGCCCAAGTGATACAGAAAGCTCCTATAGAATCTTACCGCATTACGTTTGACCTACATTAAGGTACCACCTGCCTTACATATCCACGATTAGACTTATTTGGTGGCCGCTAAAGACATGTTCTGCTGTAGATAGTATTTTCTGAACCCTTTACGTGATAGAGGCTCCTCTTAACGCCTTTGTTGACAGAGTAGACCCAGATCATACAGACCCAAAAGTTTATAATCCCGGGACCATGTGTATTCACTAAATGTATTGCTCCAATACGGTTCTGCTATGACTGTAATTTTTGGGCTTAACCCATAACCTGATAGAGACGCCCGTTGACGTTTTTGCAAACAGGGCAGACCCAGATCAGACGGTACCTGTTGGAGCCATCTGATCAGTGACTGTATTTTTAGTTACATAGGTATAATTTTACAGGTTCTGTCACAGGGAATTTGAAAATAAAAACTCATGTTTCTATACCATATTATAATCATTCAGCTAATAGATAGTCTTGTCACATGAATATCCATCACACAAAGGGTTAAACCCTACCGGCATGACGCCCATGAACTACGAGTGCACTTACTATCCAACTTGGTAATTCCACAAATTGTTATAACAAACTATTTTATGTACATATACCTGGATGACTTCGTTTGAATCACTTCCTAATATGGTCACGATCTTTTGAATATACAGTAGTAAAAGCATCTACACACTGAATAAAAATGAGCGTCTTTCAAAGAAGGTGGTTAAAAGAAAAACAAATGCTTAATGCAGGACGGAGGACGCCTTTTACGGACAAGATCCACACTGCATGGCACCTGATTAGGCGTCGTTTAACATTTGAATGCGGGACACACATGCACTAATATTTAATTTAGTGTAGACCCAGATCAGAGGGCCCTTTGATCAGGTTCTGCACTGTTTGTCTTTCAAAATCCTCTTCCAAGTTTAAGCCTTTCATGCTGAGCTAATAATTTGAACCGGGAGGCATTTTGTGATGACTAAATTTTCTTCATCGTTCTAAAGGATGGGTTAAGCCTTTTTCCTGCCAAACGCGGACTACCTGCACTTGCAAACAGTTTGGACCCAGATGGGACGCCTAGTAACTCAGCGTCACATCAAGTACCAAGTTGTTTAACACTTAGCCAATAGTTTCTCGAAGGGTTTAACGACTAGAAAGTGAGTAAATCTGTAAGCATAATTATTTTTATCAGCAGGCTTAAGTTTTCACAATTTCAAAGCACTCTACATACACGCAGTCAATTACTTAAACGCACAGCAAGACCTTACCCACAGAATACGCAAAGTACATCAATAATTCGAGTGTGACACTAGATTAGCGTAGGCCCGAATGAGGAAATCACATTCTTTCTAATGCACAGTAAGGTGTAATATCGTTTTAACTGGGGATATCGCTTCGGAGTCTAGAGACGGTAAAATAGGATTTTAAAAGGTAGAGAAGTAGAGGTACTGAATTTATTTTGTTTCAAACTGAGATACACATACATATGTATATATACTGCATACTGTAGACTGAATCTGATCATATGTTAATTTATATATGTCTAGGGACACATATCAGGAAAATAGTAGTTACATGTACAGTAAAATCTTGATAATCCGATATTTTAGAGGAAGAATAGATAATTTACTATCATTATTGGTCTTAAAACCGATGACTGCTTAATGCAGGATGAAAGCCACGTAGAAAGCTCCACGAGGATCTCTCTGTATGACTCTCTTCGAGCATTAAACTGCATTCTGCCTTCACCCTTTCCCTGTTCTGTATTTAGGCCAAATTCAATACCTACTGAGTATTCATTAATAAAATAACTATAGAGAAATATTGAAGGTGGAACAATGTACACATTTTAGAAAGCAAAGCAATCGATCTATCAAATTCTATCAACAAACAGAGAAGACCCTGATCAGACGGCTCCTCTAGGAGCCGTCTGATCTGGGTCTACTCTGTTTGCAAATGCGTGAAAACACGTTTATATGAAGGAAAGGGTTAAAGGCCGATAACGATTCTTATTCGAATAATCGAAATAGCGAGTGTTCGGTTTAGCGAGTGTTCGAATTAGCGAGTGTTCGAATTAGCGAGTGTTTCTTTTCAGAATATAACCACATTATAAGAATATGAGCTGACATTATTTTTACAGCGTGATAAGAGTTTACCATTTATTTTATGAATATTCATGTAAGAAATCAATGACATCACGAATATTAATTGGTTTAGTTTTTAATGACAAGTAGGAATGTTTGACCATGGCATAAACTGTAGAATCATATCAGTATTTTATTTCATAAGCAAACAGAGCGGACTCTGATCAGACGGCTACTATAGGAGCCGTCTGATCAGGGTCTACTCTGTTTGCAAGTATTTATGGAGTAAATGGTTAAATAGAATAGATGAATGTTTAAATGCGTTTTAGCTGACACCATATTCGGTAGTCAAAAGGAAATGGAGACATAAATTTAAAGTTATCATTTCACTTAAACCTATTTTACAACCGCCAGGTCATCACACTCTTAACACTTACTCTTCTGTTAAAAATAATGTCTGCTCAAATTTGCACCTGTTCAAGTTTGACTACGTCAGATTTAATTAACAGTTTGAGAACCTATTGAGCGGGTGTCAAACAGTTTGGATCCTGATTATGCGTCCAGTTACTCGGCTACTCATATGGATGCAAACTGTTTGCAAATCCGAGTATGTTCGCTGATAGCGGGATGATGGTTTAACACACAAAGTAACTGTCGTCTTCGTAAAAAATGTCGTCTGCTGCAAGTCTCGCCATTTGCCTAATTTCAATTCCTTTTCATGAAACATAATCGGGGTGTCAAACTATTTGGATCCTGAAAATGCAACGTCATTGAGGTTGTATCTGGATCCAAACTATTAGTTTAGGTTACCCCGATTTAAATGTTTACGGGCAAACACTCAAATGTTTCAAGGTACAACATGAATGCTCACTCGCCCAGGACATGTCATTAAAGCTAATAAAATAACGACGGACTCCTGATTTTGAAACTTTAAGTTTCTTTTGCGGATAGGCTAAAATTCCCTGCCAAACGCAGGGATCAGAATCCAGTCCTTGAATCATTTAAAGCAATCTTTACTGCAATGTTGGAAATTAATTATAGTATACTCAACATATAAATGATCAAATATGATAGCAGACGACTTTGGCAGCAGGCGATATCTGCAACGGACTAGAGTTAAAACGAACTTAAAGGCGGACTAAGATTTATGATATGCACTAAAGCTGGAATGTTCTGACCCCATTTAGAACAGAGATGAAATTTTGTCGCTTTGTCACAATGTTGAAAATAAACCTACGTGTAACTTATACATTAACGTGGCGAACAAATTACTGTAAACTATCTCTATGACGACAACTCCACAGCCGTCTAATTGTGATGCATAAAGGCAGCTTCACGCACATTGAATGTTATACAAATACAAAATGTAGCTCCTACAGGAGCTTTCTGTATTGGTTTCGTCCTTCATTAAGAAGGCATGTGTTTTAATCATTTCCCTATTATAAACAGTTTTGCCTTTGCAAACCGAGTAGGCCCAGACCAGACTGCTCCTGTAAGAGTCGTCTGATCACGGCCTGCTCTGTTTGCTTGTGGAATTCTTATAGATCTGACTCTATCTGATACTCTGCAGTATCAACAGAAACACCATGTGTACATATATGACATTTTAACAATTCGGCTAATGAATATTCACGATGTTGTTATTTCTTACATGAATATTCAACACTGAAGGGGTCACGTGATCGCTTGAGGAAGGTCCCTTAACCCATTACCTCATAGGCTATTTTTAGATACAACCTCTTTGAATAAATCTACCAAAAAGGAGAATTATCTAGAGAAAAGGAAACTTTGAGAATTTTGTAGTTTGAAACTATTGTGATAAATAGAGCATTTGCTCCTATAGGAGCAAATGCTCTATTTATCACAATGGTTTCACAAAGTGACTTCTACAGAGTCGTCAAAAGTCGTCAATATGAGGGAATGGGTTAATAGTCCAAAACATTATACATGTAGTATATCTCATAGCTTATATCGCCCTTTGAACGTTCATATAAGTATAGAGTGATGAGCAATAAACATATCCCATTACCCAGTGACAATATGATTTCCCTTTTTTGTACGTACATACATCGGGTTATATTGTTGTATTTATTCCTATGCACTGTGCCAACTTTTACATAATTGCTTTAATGACGCAAGGACCACATAGGATGAACTGTTATTTCAAGTTTAGTAAAACCTCTCTGAACAGGAATTCTAGTAGAGAAGAATTAATTATTTTAGGCAGGTGGCTGCTTAATACACGAGGAACATCATGCAGAAAGCTCCTAGAGGAGCTTTCTGTATGACTTTCATCCTGCATTAAGCTGCAATCTGTCTCCAAGACCGATATTTTTACAACATTTAACGTCTGGTTTAATGAGAGTATATTGTACAACCCGATAACCCTTTGCCTGGTAAATAGTCATGTAAGAAGAGTATATACAGAGACAGAGAGACATAGTGACAGATACAGACAAACACAGAGACAGGCAGATAGAGAGACAGAGTCGCTTATAGGAGCATACACAGCTACACAGTGACAGATACAGACAGATATAGGGACATATACAGAGTGACAACTAGGAAAGATGGATATATAAAGGGACAGAGAGACACACCGACAGAGTGACAAATACAGTCATATAGAGAGACAGAGATACATAGTGACATATACAGACATACACAGAAAAACAGAGAGACATAGTCACTTATAGGGGCATACACAGATACAGAGTGACAACTAGGAAATATGGCTATATATAGGGACAGAGAGACACGCCGACAAAGTGACAGGTACATGTACAGTCATATAGAGAGACAGAGAGACAAAGTGACAGATAGGGACAAGCACAGAGACAGGGTGACAGATAGGATATATGTATATAGACAGGGACAGAGAGACACACAGACAGAGTGACAGATAAAGTCATATAGAGAGACAGAGAGACAGTGTGACAGATACAGTCAAATAAAGTGACAGAGAGACAGTGTGACAGATACAGCCAAATAAAGAGACATGGGTACAGAGACAGAGCGACAGAGTGGCAAATAGGGACAGAAACAGAGAGATAGATTCACAGATAAGGACAGACACAGAGACAGAATCACTGATATTGACATAGAGACAAAGGGACAGTGACAGACAGAAACCAGTCACAGAAACACATATGCGCAGAGACAGATATAAGCAGAGTGGCAGATAGAGACATACACACAGATACACAGAGACAGAGAAAGAGAGACACACACACAGAAAGACAGGGGGAGGACAGGGACAGAGATAGAAACAGAGACAGAGAGATAGATAGAGAAGAGCACGGAGACAGAAACAGAGTTACAGATAGAGACAGAGACAGAGAGAGAGAGAGAGGGGAGAGAGAGGGGCGAGGAGAGGGAGAAATAGAGGGGTAGAAAAACTGTAATGAAATAAGAAAATAGAACCGAAAGGCAGATAAAAAGACAGACAGAAGTGAAAGTATTGTCGGTCTTAACCATACTTTCTGAGCCAATCATCATTGCATTTTTATTTTCAGAAAAGAATGGCAGATGCAGAGGTCCGACGATGTTTAGACTGGCTAGATGAGCGACAGGTATGTCTGAATCAAACAGAACACGAACACTCGATGTATAATATAATAAATATATCTAAACACAGTTTGACAGAAACAAACCTCAGGTGCAAACGAAAAGGAAGTGTGATCGTTGTGTTTTTTTCCGCACATATTTAATATTGCAACGATAATATTCATAGAAAATGGTGTATATTTCGGACTACGTGATTTACGTCTACTGTTGAAAATTACCAGTACTTTGGAGCAACTGATGTATTATACATGTAGTTATTTTGTAATACAAAATATATAGAATCACCATACAGGTCATTGAACCCATTTAGCCCTTACACGTTTAATAAGCATGTAAGAAATAATGACATCATAAATAGTTTTATTCCATAAATGTTTTCTTTATCAACAACTATAGAATCAGATCTATATCATGTCGTAAGCAAACAGAGCAGGCCCTGGTCAGACGGCTCCTATAGGAGCCATATGATCTGGGTATATGATGTTTGCAAAGTCGCGAAAATACGTTTGTAAGAAGGAAAGGGTAAAGTAATACTCATCACCGACAAGCATGAACAGGTTAGTGAAGTCGATCATCACTGAAATAGTACAGTAAAACCCCTCTAAACCGGACGTTAAATTTGGTATAAATATCGGTCTAGGAGACAGGTGGCAGCTTCATGCAGGGTGAAAGTCATGCAGAAAGCTCCTCTAGGAGCTTTCTGCATGACTTTCACCCTGCATGAAGCAGCCACCTGCCTAAAAATATCTAAATCCTTTTCTACTAGAATTCCGGTTTAGAGGGGTTTTACTGTATTTCGCTTTTCTGTTTACCTGTGGCTCTGATGTTTACCAAGTATGTGTCGTGGTATCAATACATGATCACATACAAGCAAGCCTCAGGAAATAATATCAAACTTATTCAATAATTGCTGTACTGACAGTCTCTCTAAAGCGACCCAAACAAGTCTTATGTTGGATTTTATATACAGGTAACAGCTTAATTAAGAACAAAATTATACATAAAGCTCCCACATGAGCTCTCTGTGTTACCTTTACTCTGCCTTAAGCAACCACTTGCTTATAAATAATCCCGTATTAATTGTTTTGGGAGCTTGATGCATTGACTTTGTTCTGCAGTAGGCAACCACCTGCTTATTAACACATTACCCCCTAAAATTCTCATTTTGAAACCAATGTGATAAATAGAGCATTTGCTCCATGGGAGCAAATGTTCTATTTATCACAATGGTTTCAAGACTACACAATTCTAAAAATCTCCTTTTCTGTAGTTAATGTTCCTTTTTGGTAGATTTATTCAAAGAGGTTGGGTCTAAAAATAGTATAGGAGAGAATGAGTTAAAATCTGGATTTTTCAGGGCGAGGTCAGTGGATCTGGTTTCGGAGGTAACAGCCGCAACGTTGTGGAGTCGAGCAACCAGCACTACGCCAGTCGCAGTAAACTACTCGAGTACCGTAAACAGATGGACAAACTCGCTGCCAAGCAGGTAAACAGCAGTATCGTAAACATTTACTCTATAAATAAACCTTTCTACGCCTTTGCAAAAAAGAGTAGTAGACCCAGATGCTACATATTCAAAGCGGAAATATTCATCATTGCTTAAGTAAAGAATATACTCTGAATGAATGGCTAAACTTTGCAGGGTCCATGCTTATAAAGCATTTTAGTTGATTCTGAGTTTATTCTCAAGCGTTTGATTGGCCAGATTTGACCAATAAAAAAATTGAGAACGAACTCAGACTCAACTAAAAAGTTTTTATAAGCATGGATACTTGATGATGTTGAATGACAAACTGTGCAGACTCTTATGAGAGGACTCCCTTCCCTATTAGAAACTGATCTTGATCTACATTGCTTGTCAATGCCAGATGCCTCGTTTCTCGCATTAAAATGTTTTATATTTAACATTTTCCCTCTTAAAAACGCCTCTAGACTCATTTGGAAACAGAGTAGACCCAGATCTCCTATCGGAGCCATCTGATCAGAGTCTGCTCTGTTTGCTTATGAAATAACATAGTTATGATTCTACAGTATCTGACATGGCCAAAACTCCCGTGTTTATGTGTCATTACAAAAATCAATCTAATTAATATGCATGATGTTGGTATTTCTTACGTGAATATTCATGGAGCAAAATGTTGATAGTTCCATGGTATTTCTGTTGTGTAGATACGACAAAAACTAGCGTGAAGAATTAAAACTAATTGTAGATGAAATCAATATAACTATATAGTTACCATTATATATCATAGGCCGATGTTGGTGTTTTCAAACTTGATTTATTTGTTAAGCGTGTAAATATAGATAAAATAAAAATGACGACAAAACCCACGCGATACAAACGACTGTTTCCCAACAAACACATAAAAAACAAAGCAAAACAAAACAAAAACACCAACTGTTACTTACATCCGAGTTGTTCAAACGTTTAAGACACTATTAACCCATTACCTCGTTAAATAAAGTCTTTATTATTATTATTATTATTACCTCATAGGCTATTTTTACATACAACCTCTTTGAATAAATCTACCGAAAATGAGCATTAACTAGAGAAAAGGATTTTTTATAGAATTTTGTAGTTTGAAACCATTGTGATAAATAGAGCATTTGCATTTGGTTTCACAAAGTGACATTTACAGAGTCGTTAATAGTCGTCAATATGGGGGATTAGGTTAACTGAAAGACAAACAGTTTGGTTCTTGTTGAGACGCCGAGTAACTCGAAGTTTCATCTAGACCCAGGCTGTTTGCATATGTAGGTCATGTCTTGCTTAGCATGAGAAGGGTTGACACCTACGATGCAATTAATTGTGCACGATTTAAGATTACAAAACTGGTGAGCGGAAAATGTTCTCGTACGGATTACAAGATGTATTTTCATTAGATTTGCGATTCTTTAGTTGCTAAGGGATAGATATTGGACACTTTCTATTTCCATAGTTATTTGTGTACAATACGATCTCTTATCAGTCACATTGCACATAAAGCAAAATGCACCAAAAATGCCTGAACGTCAGGGTTGTTTCTGAATGTAAACTATACGGAATAACTGTGTTTCTACAGGTAAATGAGAATGTGAAATTAATTTTATATTTTGAAGTATACTAAAGTCGTCATTGTACATGTACCAGTATAACGTCTCCAGAGCGGTCACTTTATGCATAAAATGAGGGTATACATAAGCAGCTGGTTGCTTAATGTAGAGGAGCTTTCTGCATAACATTCGTCCTGCATTATTCATTCCCTCCTAGACTATTTTAGACCCAACCTCTTTGAATAAATCTACCGAAAAGGAGCATTAACTATAGAAACGAAGAAGTTTATAATTGTGTAGTTTTGAAACCATTGTGATAAATAGAGCATTTTCTCACAATGGATTCAATATGTGACTTTTACAGAGGCGCCAAAATGCGTCACTAGGAGGGAATGTGTTTAAGACCCGGAATAAGACAGGTTCACGTGTCTCTGTGTGTCTGTGTCTGTCTGACTGACTGTCTCTGTGACGGTGTCTATGTCAGTGTCTGCATGTGCGTGTTTGTGTTTTGTAACGTGCGTAAAAGGGAGAACAGAGACGAGCAAATAAGTGTGAATGACTGACAAGGTAAATATGATACAGAAGCAGACAAAAACAAAACTCGAGAGAGAGAGTGGGAGAGAGAGAGAGAGAGCGAGAGAGAGAGAGAGAGAGAGAGAGAGAGAGAGAGAGAGAGAGAGAGAGAGAGAGAGAGATTGGTTGAGTGAAAGAGAGGCATACAGACAGAAAGAGACTGAGAGAGAGGCAGACATAGACAGACAGAGATACATAGTGAGGGAGAAGGGAGAGAAAGAGAGATAAGGATAAAGAGGAACAGTGAGAGAAGTAAAATGAGGAAAGAGAGAAAAAGAGGGAACATGTTATTTGGTTCACATTAACCCTTTACCTGATAGAAGCGGCTTTTAGCGCGTTTGATTTATTCCTCCGCTGAAGAAAATAGTTCAAATTCATACAGTCATGAACATATTGCATAATAAATATTTTCTATATCCTAGTAGGTGGTAGCTTAAAGCAGGCTGAAAGTAAAGCAGAATGCGCCTTACGGCGCATTCTGCTTTACTTTCAACCTGCTTTAAGTGGTCATATGTCTTCAAAACTAGAAACAGGCTATTGGGTAAAGGGTTAAGAGACAAATCGGGTTGTTTGCCTTTAGAGCGTAACTATATTCCGCACATGTACCCGATTTCAAGGTCAGAAAAGTACGAAAGGGTTTTCATCCTTGTACAGTATGTGAACTATGGAATTAAATTATGTAATATCATGAAGGCTGAGGCTAGCATACGTTCAGCTAAATCATACTACAGTACAACCTCGATTATTCGATTTTTTATTCGAATGTTTAGAAGAATTTAGACCCTATTAGGCAGGTGACAGCTTAATGCAGAATGAAAGTCATGCAGAAAGCTAGAGGAGCTTTTCTGCATGTCTTTCATCTTGCATTAAGCTGTCACCTGTCTTAAAGGTCAATAATGATACGTATTTGAGTGTGCGAATAATAGAGATGTTACTGTAGTTAGTTACCGGTGAATGACGATTATGAAAACAAGTTCGATTTCGAATCTCTTCATATGTAAATTAGGAGGAAAACCATCTGCCATCGTACTGCGAAATAGTCGTCTGCGTATATCATTGTTGTCTGCTTCACAGCGTGATACGTCTGCTGCAAAACTTTGTTTGAAATACATGTAGTGAAATATTTCACTGCCAACATCACCGGAGATCGACTAACAGGGCTTATTGCAATGCTCGAATCTTTGATTACTTTTATAAACAGTTTTGATACAGATGAAAATTATTTGGCGCCAAAAAATCTTTATCCAAGTAACAGCGACCTTGGTAGCATTTGCAAACAGCTAGGAACCAGATGAGACCCGAAGTAAGTCTGCGTCTGATCAGTATCCAAGCTGTTTGGCACTCGGTCAGTAGTTTGTATAAGACTTCAACGAATCTTAACCCTTAACTGAATATGCGTGTAATAAATAACGACGTCATAGGTAGTAATTACATGTACATGTTGTAGAAAAATGGTTGGCCATGGCAGAAATTGTAGAATAATATATATCTTTTTTTCATAAGCAAACAGAGCAGACCCTGATCAGACGGGGACCTGGGTGTACTCTGTTTGCAAAAGCGTAGAAATGCGTATTTAAGAAGTAAAGAGTTAATTCAGTAAACTGTTCAGCAGATCAAATATTTAGCAAACATAATTTTTAGCATTATAAGGATTAACCCTTTCCGTGCTGCAAACAAATAAAGTCCGCTCAAAGATTGATTTGGTATAATTCTGACTTGCTCCGATTCAAATTTAGTTTTTAGAAACTATTGACCGAGTGTCAAACAGCTTGGATCCTGATGAGACGCCGAGTTACTTGGCGTCTCATCTCCATGGATCCAAGTTTTTTTTGCATATTCGACGAAGGTCGCTGTTACTTGGATAAAGATTAATATATTCAGTGTGGTTACCTGTTGTACACGCATTCACACAGAAGTTAGAGAGACATGCATTTATCTACGTACAAAAGGGGATCTCAGTGACAAAACAGAATTCAATAGCATTAAACATAGATCGAATGCCGCCTAAAGAATTAAGTTACCCCGCTTTTGAACAAATACTGTATATCAACTCAAATTTTCATCTGGTGCAATTTTGACTACTACCTCTTCAATAAATAGTTTTAAG
This sequence comes from Azorinus chamasolen, assembly GCA_963576725.1. NCBI lineage: Eukaryota > Metazoa > Mollusca > Bivalvia > Cardiida > Solecurtidae > Azorinus > Azorinus chamasolen. The sequence continues at coordinate 3,924,610 of OY755251.1, read as the reverse complement.
AAAGTATTGATCAAGAGTCAAACATCATGGATCCTGATGAGACGCCGAGTTACTCGGCGTCTCATCAAGATCCACGCTGTTTGCAATGCGAATCCGGTAACGAGTATTGGGATAAGGCGGTTAAGTTTGTGCCGGTGCGAGGTCCCTGGTTCAAGTTCGTCTCCCGTATTGATTACATTGTCATTTCTACTGCATGTCTATCCACTTAACGACTGCGCATTGCATTGCATGTAAGATGCGATAGTGTTACAATGTTGCAAGCCAGTTTTTAACCCGGTTAATGTTAAAGTGGAATAGTCCATTATTGTTGAACGGCAGAGTCCATTTCATATAATTGGGGACATTTTGTGGAAGGATATTGATTGTCAAACAGTGCAGACCCTGATCAGAGGGCTCCTCTAGGAGCCCTCTGATCTGGGTCTACACTGATTGCAAATATCAGTACACTGGTTTCAAACATGCAAAATGTTGATAACCATATACTTTCTATTTATAAAATTTGTAGTGAGACGCTTTGAAATATAATAGGCTATGCTTTGCATGCTATAAACCGTTTTCCACCTATCATAGCCCGCCTCGTCTATGCGAATAACATTCCTTACAAAAACGTAGTTATAGCTGAACACTTTAAGCGCATTTAGAAACGCATTTTGACACCTTTGCAAACAGAGTAAACATATACAGTGAAACCCCGCTAATGCGACCACTTAATAAACAGCCACTGATGTCGTCTAAAACAGGTGGTTGCTTAATGCAGGACGAAAGTTATGCAGAAAGCTCCTATAGGAGCTTTCTGCATAACTTTCGTCCTGCATTAAGCTACCACCTGCCTCTGCCATCCAGAATTATGCCCCTTTTTGGTGGTTGCATTAGCGGGGTTTTACTGTATTAGACAGTTCTGCAGACCCATGTTAGACAGTTCCTGTACGGAGCCGTCTGATCAGGATCTGTTCTGTTTGCTTTTGGAATTATATATAATCACCTGATTCTGCAATTTCTGTTGTCATGTCAAGGATCCTGCGTTCATACATATATAAGAATAATACCCCAGCTAATAAATATCAATGGTGTTATTTATACAGGTGGTGGCTTAATGCATGGTGAAAGTTATGCAGAAAGCTCCAAGATGAGTTTTCTGTATGACTTTCAGCCTGAATTAATGACCAATAATTATAATGTAGTGTTCGAATTAGCCACCTTTTACTGTAACTAATGTTTTCGAACATACCGAGTCAGCTCTTTCAACGAAAATATATTTACACTGCAAGTCAATGCAGAGTTATACAGAAAGCTCCCAAAGTTCTTTTTGGATGACCTCCATCCAGCATAAACTATTTTACTCCATGAATACTCCATCCCACGACTTTACAAACAGTAGATCTACATGTATATCAAACGGCTCCTATAGGAGCCGTTTAATCAGGGTTTCTTCTGCAGTTTCTGCCATTGACAATAATCAAATATAATCTAATTCATGTTCATGTTGCATTATTTCTTAGATGAATATTAATGGAGTAAAGGGTTAAGTAACTACCATGCTTAAACTATCTAAATTCTTCTTTACTAAAATTCCGGTATATCTATACGTTTTACCGTACTTCTTTTTTTTTATATGTTTCAGACCTTAACGGATGCAGAGCTGCATGCAATGTACGGGGCCTATCACGCACTGGAGGTAAGGTTTAATAACCTCGTGACTGTTCTAATAATAATAATAATAATATCAAAAGTAATAATAATAATATTAATATTGATAATAATTTTGGACGTTCCCGAGAGATAATATTGGACGTTCAACTCGTAGAGAAAGACTGGGTATTACTGTATCTAAATAAATTACACATTCTGCCTTTTCATCTATATTATATTGTGTCATTATTTTAGTCGGGTTTCTGCACATTGCAGAGAGGTTTTGTTTTATCTACCAAGACACTTTTTGCCTGTTTATGCATTATGGTTATACAATAAATACTCGCTAATACTACCAAGACACTTTCTGCCTGCTCATGCATTATGATTATACAATAAATACTCGCTAATACTACCAAGACACTTTCTGCCTGCTCATGCATTATGATTAGACAATAAATACTCACTAATACTACCAAGACACTTTCTGCCTCGCTAATACGACCACTCAAAAGAAGTCTAGTTCTGATTTTCTAAAAAATGTGGTAGCTTAATGCAAGACAAAAAGGTGGTAGCTCAATGCAAGACAAAAAGGTGGTAGCTTAAAAGGACAACATTTATGCAGAAAACTCCAACAATCCTAGTTTTCTGCATTACTTTTGCCCTGCATTAAGCAACTGCATGCTTTTACATACTTATATGTTAACCCCGTCCCTGTTTAATATTCATGAAAGAAATTATATCAACATGGACATTAATTTGCAGACTGTTTTTATAACGGCGTGTGTACACAGGAGTTGTTGGTATTGATAGAGACTACAGAATCAGGGTCCATGCTTATAAAGCTTTTAGTTGAGTCTGAGTTTCGTTCTCAAGCTTTTGATTGGTCAGATTTGAGTTCTCAAGCTTTTGATTGGTCAGATTTGAGCCAAAGGCTCAAATCTGACCAATCAAATGCTTGAGAACGTTCTCAGACTCAACTAAACGTTTTATAAGCATGGACCCAGATCTATAGTATTCCATAAAGAAACTGAGCAGACCCTGATCAGACGGTTTCTACAGAAGTCGTCTGATCCGGGTCTACTCTGTTTGCTAAGGAGTGAAAATGCGTTTATATGAGGGAAAGGGTTAATAAAGAATGTATTCGCATTCGCACCACTCTAATGTGGCCTTTATGGGTTCACTTATAAAATTGTTCCTGTAATATTTCTAATTTCAGACAGTTGTTGACAAGAAGAGCGGGTGTTTAGAGATGGTTAAAGACATATCTTCTTTAGAGGACCATATACAGGTTAGTGTCGATATCAGTTGTAGTAAAACTTGTACACACCGACCATAAATCTAACTCTGGGTTTTGTACAGGTTTGTCCTGAAATCAGCTACATAACAATTATGAATCTATTCAGAATCAATGGGTTAACTTCGATAGAGGAGTCTGAGTGACAAACGGTACAGACCCTGATCAGTTACTCAAAAGCCCTAACAGTAGTACTTGTATACAGAAATTGCAGTCAAACGGAGTTCAAGCAGACATCAGTTTTGACCTATTCTCTCATAGCCTATATTTAGACCCAACCTCTTTGAATACATCTACAGAAACGGAGAATTTACTGCAGAAACGTGAAATTTTAGAATTGTTTAGTTTTGAAACAATTGTGATAATTAGAGCATTCGCTCCTATGGAGCAAATGCTCTATTTATCACAATGGTTTCAAAAAGTGAATTTGCACAGAGGCGTCAAAAGGTGTCAATATGAGGGAATGGGTTAACAAGGTGAAGGGTTAACCCTTTCCTTCATATAAACGCCTTTTCACGCATTTGCAAATAGAGTAGACCCAGATCAGACGGCTCCTATACAGACGTCTGCTCTGAAATGGATATATGTGTTTTTTATTTTCTAAAATGGTTACAATGTTCCACCTTCCATATTTCATTATAACTATTTTGTCATTGAATAGTCAGTAGGTATTGGAATTTGGCATAAATATAGAACAGGGAAAAGGTTAACAGAAATTGTGTTACTTGTTTCAGGCTCTCAGTACAGAGTTCGACAGCAGGACAGTCCATTTGGTCAACGTAGCACATAACAACAAACAGAACAATGGCAAAGGATTGAGTACTGAAACCCTGGCAAAGGCCGCACAGGTTAGATGGCATGTGTTATGCCCCCTCCCCTCCCCTCCCCTCCCCCCACCCACACACACATATACATAGAAACACAAAGTTGGAAGCATATAGCTTTGCTCTTGTCCGTCCATACACCCGCGTGTCTCGCAAATCATGTGTGTCCAACTCCTCATACACCAATGTGAGAATTTTTTTTTTTTTTTTATAGATGAACAAGGTTGATGTGAAGAAGTCCGGAAAGAAAAGAATAGTTGCTCCGACCATTTTTTCCAGAGTTATGGGACTTCACCATATAACATATGTCCAATTACTCACACACCAATGGGATGATTTACTTCAAACTTTCACTGATAAAAAATGTTGATGTGAAGATGGGCGTAAAGAAGGGAAATTTTGCTCAGACTACTTTTACCGGAGTTATGCAACTTTGAAAAGTGTGTCACTATATAACATGAAGTCAAAAGTGCTCGATTTAGAGACAATACCGCCAGCAACTCGAATACGAAACACTTATTCGATATTTGTCATGTATGTTTTTGAAATGTGATTCAAATTAATTATTGTCTCTTGAATGCACATGTAAAACTAACATACCTACATCTCACTTGAGCATAATCAAGCTTAGCAAACCATATCAAATCGACGGAGGCTACATTTAATGTCAAGTTTGTGATTATAGTTAACAATTCTCTTGTTAAGCGTGACCTGATTCGCATTTGCAAACAGCTTGGATTCAGATGAGATGCTGAGTAACTCGATGTTTCATCCGGATCCAATCTGTTTGACACTCTGTCAATAGTTTATCAAACGCTTTAATGAATCAAGAAATAAGTCAAAATTTCTTCAGATCAGAGTTGTTTTGGCAAACATATTTTTTACAGCACGATAAAGTGTTAAAATTTAACTTTCATTTTCCACACAGAGCTGCATGTCTGCTGTACGACAAAGCTGGCGCTGGCTGGACGAGGTTCTGCAGTGTGCGCATGTACATTTGGCAAATGCATCTGCATATCATCAGGTAGGTTTAGGGTAATCCCCTCCCTTTGAATGTCAAATATTCAATGTGGAATGGCCCATCAGTTCAGATCATTCATTATAAAGAGTTTACATTTGCTAGAAGACTTTTTTGACAAATAGTGCATACCTTGATAAGAAGGCTCCTCTAGGAGCCCACTGATATTGGTCTACACTGTTTGCAAACATGTCAGAACACCCTTTTCCTGCATGCAAACTCTTCACATTTGATAATTTATCCATTGTTCATGCAGCATTTCACTGTAACATGTTGTAACATAAGTAAATTTTCGTCACTAGAAAATGTCTTGTAACTCAGTTTCGAGTCAGATCCTTTCAAAGACATAACGAAAGTGCTTATTACATGTGGTATAGTTTTGATCCTGACTAGTCTCTGAGCTACTGACGTCTCGTCTGGATCCAGATTATTTGCAAAAGATAATGGAGCTTTCTGCATTACTTTTGACCTGCATTAAGCTATCACCTGCATTACAGACCCAAAATCAGACCTTATTTTGATGACCGCCTAAGACAGGTTATACTGTATTTTCTGTGTGTTCTTGTTAAACAAAACAGTTGGGAAAATCAAGAGAAACAGCTTATATCTATTTTACTCATGACAGAAAGTAGCGCAATTTAAAAATGCTCAAAGAATCTAGAAAAGTCCTACACATACATTACAAAATTTAACACAAAGTTGCTTAAGGTTTGTATGTTTCTAAGATAGGAAAAAGATGGACTTATTATTTATAATGTCAAATCTGCTGGGAAGTGTCGTTTACGAAATATAGTGTCTCTAGCAAAATGGATTTTTATAGATTTGGGAATTGGCTCTGGACAGCAAAGTGACAACGACGTGAATGTAATGAGACACGCGTTCAGCGTCAGTGTTAAATTTGTGACACGGAATTTACTGCTTTTTCTTCCGTAGTTTTTTCACGATGTGGAGGAAACGGACTACTTTATGAACAGCACGCTGTCCAACATGCATCTGACCTTCCGCAGACAAAATCTGAACGGTGACAGGACGGACCTGAACGAGATGAACAAAGAAGTGAAGGTATAGCACACTGTCTAGTTGGTGTATACGTTACCAACGCAGTCATTGCAGTCTTCAATAAAATGTAATTTATTTGATCATTTAATCGCAGAGGTTCAGATAGGGTGCGTAAATCAAAACATTTTCAAGAATAGCTCCTTCATTTCTCCACCAAAACCTATACTGAGACCACTCTTTAGAATCGTCTAGAAGAAACATATCTATCCAACAACCAGAGCAAACCCTGATCAGAGGGGTCCTCTGGGAGCTGTCTGATCTGGGTCTTCTCTATTTGCAAATGCGTGAAAAGGCGTTTATATGAAGGAAGGCGTTAAGCAACCACCTGCTTTTAAAAGGCCTATACAGTGCTCCCTCTCTACAACGACACCCTTTGGGATACGAAGATTGTATGTGTTGTTCAGAGGGAGTTGTTATAGGGAGGGAAAATCAAACTTAATTAGCTTGTTTGCAGATCCGCAGATCAGGTGTATTTCGAGAACAAAACCGTTATGCCTCAATCAAACCCTATGTTGTGACCACTCTTTAGAATCGTCACAAAGTGACGATTCTAAAGAGTGGTCACAACATAGGGTTTGATAGAGGCATAAAGAATATATGATGGAAAAAGTTGTTTCTGGAGCCTTGTTGTTTCGGAAACAGTGACATGCGTTGTTGTAAGGAGGGAATCGTTATTGAGAGGGCCGTTGTAGGGAGGGAGCACTGTATGTTTATTCATTAAGTTACTGTATGCACTTTGTTTGTTATAGGATACCCTTATGACCTACCTTCGCTGGCAGAGTAAAGTGGAAAACCTTATGGCAAGATCACGTGATATTGTGCCAGTAAACAAGCGCACCATGTCTTGCAAGGACCCGCAGCTTGTGATAGCGTTGGCCTCATACAAAACAGACGAGGTAAAACTATACTCGTACAGCTAAATATAGCTCCTACAGGAACTGACTGATCTGGTTCTGCTGCTTGTTTATGAATTTTTTAGAGGTTTTTGCATGACTGGGTTTGCAATGGGAGGTTTTTAGAGGTTTTTTAGAGGTTTTGGCATGTAGGTGTTTGCAATGGACATTTGTTGAAGGGAATTAGTTGAAATCTTCTTACAGCTAAAACATCCCAAATCAGACAAAATTCCCAGTTTCAGGGATATGGTCCATCTTCCCAAAATGTTGAAAAACAAAGATCCGTGTGAGGTTTAATAAGTTTATTTTGATCTGTATCTATGTTTTATTCCTAAACTATGGCAGATAGTTAGGTCGCCAAATAGAAATTCCTTTCTGTGCACATGAAATGGTGAATACAAATACAACATAAAATCATTATGATTTCGTATATCATTAGTTATTAGACAAACAATGAGATAATTCTACAGACATTTTGAATTCCACATTCTTTTATTTAGAGATTGTTTTTAAAACATTTATTAACTCGCATTTTGACCGTATGACTCTTTATAGATTGAGTTCGAAGAAGGAGAGACCTTGACCTTATTGGACAACTCTAACAAGAGCAAGTGGCGAGTGAAGAATGGCAAAGAACAGACGGGTTCTGCACCAGCTGTCATCCTACTCATTAATGGCCCCTCGGGCGAGGCCCTTGATGCTGCCGTCAGGTAAAATGGGTTGTGAAACATAGATAAATAAATCACTTGTACTGCAACTATAGTTAACCCTCTTTCAAGTGACCGCTCGATGTATTGTAGGCTTTTTGTAATATCATATACTACATATTTGAATACGGGACGTGTGCATGCATTTGCATTTGCCAACAGTGTATGTCTTTTAACATGCATTAAGGGTTTTTACTGTGTGTGTGTCCCATAGGTAATGCTCCTTACAGGTGGATCCACGCTAATCAATAGTATCTAAACTGTGTGACATTTTGACCACCTATAAGCACTTAATTCTATTACAAAAACAGTATATATCCTGTTTAAAGGCATTATCCAGAGCTACAGATAAAACTGTGCACCCAACTACTAAACTCGTAATTTCTCCATCAAACCCTTTACTGTGAACACTCTTTAGAATCGTCTTGAAGAAATGATGCTAAAGAGTGGTCACTGTATATGGTTTGTTCAAGATATAAAAGAGCTATTCTTGAAAATGTTTAAATTTAGATACCTTATCTGGACCTCTGTCTATCGATGATGCAGAAGAGGGTCTTGGACTCTATTGTCTGCAAATGTCTATAGATCCCCGGTGAGCCATTTTTATTGACAAATGAAATTTACTTGTAATATAACAGAAAATATATACGCCTATGCTGTTAACATATGATAAGAAGAGTTATTCCCCTTCTTCAGACTTCGCCTACAGTTACTTGGACTTTGGACGACGAGCGTCAAGCGTCTAGGCTACCAAATGATCGCCTTCATGCAGCTCGTGTTTAAGGATTGGACCGACGACGAAGTAAGAAACATGAAAATCGTTATGAGAGCAAACATTAACCATTTTGAAAAAAACAACTTTATAGTACTTGCAAAGAATTTCAAACACTGCCCGTTTTGAAAACTTTATGATAGTTGCAAACGTTTTAAAAAAAACCAAATATTGTGGTTGTAATCATTAACCCGTTCCCTCATATTGCCGCCTTTTGGTGCCTCTGTAAAAGTCACGTTTTCAAACCATTGTGATAAATAGAGCATTTGCTCCATAGGAACTATATTTATCACAATTGTTTCAAAACTACACAATTAAAAAAATCCTCTTCTCTAGTAAATGCTCCTTTTCGGTAGATTTAGTCAAAGAGGATGGATCTAATAATAACAGCCTATGAGGGATCGGGTTAACAGTTTTGAAACAAAATATGATTGTTGCATATAAAATTATGATATCTTTCAATATGGGAAACAAGTTGTGTGACATTTGCAAATAATTAACTCCGATCAGAGGGTATCAGATGCTTCTATAGGAGGACTACCAGGGTCATCACTGTTTGTCATTCATAAACTTACAATCATTTTATAATAAAAGTTCTCACTCGTGCGTGTAATAGTGATTTACTGTTTTCTCCTTTCTGTATACTACAGTAAAACCTCTCTATAACGGCAACTAATTTGTGTTAATTAGTTGGTATATTAGGACAGGTGGTTGCTTAAAACAAGAACGCCCCCTCCTATAGGAGCGAAAACTCTATTTATCACAATGGTTTCAAACTACAAAATTCTAACATTTTCCTTTTCTATAGTTAATGCTCCTTTTTGGTAGATTTATTCAAAGAGGCTGGATCTAAAAATATCCTATGAGGTAATGGTTCAACACTTTCAACTCTGAATTATCAGAGTCGACTTGGAATAGCCCTTCAGTATATAACTATAACCTCCACTCATGATGAAATACTTTAACTTGCCAGATGATTTTGAATAACAAACAGTGTAGACCCTGATCAGAGGGCTCCTCTATGGTCTCTCTGATCAGGGTCTATACTGTTTACAAATGCAAGGGCATGCATGTCCCTCGTTTAGAAGGCTGATGACGATCACATTGTGCCAGGTGTCAAATATGGAGCTTTAATTTGTTAGTTTGTTTCGAAACGATCAGGTAAAAGCGATTCAGCAGATGCCTAAGCCGGATAGGGATGAACTCTTGCGGATACTGAAGCACGTGGAAAGCACGCTGGAGACAAACTGGCAGGGGTACCAGGGGTTCGAAGAACTACAGGAGAAAATAGCCCGCCTAAGGACGATTTTGGAAGAGGCCGACTCTTCCACTACAAAATCAAATGGTAAACAATTAAAGGCCTTTATTGTTATTGCCTTGAATTATATTTAAGTTATCCAAACTTTTGCATACTAGAATGTGCTATCCTTGCTACTATGCTAGTAATAGCGGATGTCATTAACTAAGGTGTACGATAATCTTTCATAAAGTGGGAGTGACCAATGTGGAGATTTATTTATCTTTAGTGTAGTTAATATTGTAGTCATAGACAGGATGGTATAAAAAGCTATTTTCCATTTTACAGCTGACTCCGCTACAGGACAGGCGGTTGTACAAGTAAAAATGCTGGAAGGTCTTCTCTCTGGTTATCAGGTAAATATACATGTATTTTCAGGCATTTGTAGCTGTAAAATTGTGCACATGCCTACGACATTGAATAATTGGAGTAATGCATCATGCATTGTGTTTGAATCAGTGACATAGACTCTCTCTAAGGTTGAGATATTATCATCTAAACTGAATCTGAAATAAGAAATGAAACAATGATCGTTTGTGTAGTTTACATTGCTCAGTTGCATAAATGATATGTCCTACCGGAGGGTTTGGCTTAATTGTTTCCCTGTTCTACATATACGCAAATCAATAGCTACTGAATATTCATTGACACAATAGTTATAATGAAATATAAAAGGTGCAACACTGGTAAATAGTCATTTTAGAAATTAAAAACCCCCCACAAGTTTATCAAATTCCATTAGCAAACAGAGTTGATCGTGATCAGACGGCTCCAATTGGAGCCGTCTGATATGCGTCCATTCTGTTTGAAGATGCGTGGAAAGGTGTATATGAAGGAAAGGGTTAATCGTTCCTGAGAGGAATAGCACATCAATTTATCTATAGAGGCCACTCAGTATGGGCGGCTTAAACTTGATCGAGGATTTTGAATAACAAACAGTTCAGACCCTAATCAGAGGGTTCCTTCAGGTACCCTGTGATCTGGGTCCACATTGTTTGCAATAGGCTTAACTATGTTAATAAATTTGGATAATGTTCAGATTTATATTAGCCCTTTACTGTATAAATACACCTTTATGTTCCTTTTCAAACATAGTAGATTCAGATCTGTCTGATCATGGTCCGCCCTGTTTGCTTATGACATGGCATAGATATGATTCTGTAGTTTCTGCATTTGCCAATTTTTCCTGTGTCCGTTGTATTGTTATAACAATTGATCTGATCAATATTCATGACGTCATTATTTCTTATTTGGATATTCATGGAGTGTTTTACATGTATATAAACCATGTAAAAGACTTTCATATTGAAATTGGCATAGCTCAAATTTAAATTTAGAGGTTTACAACCGGGTCTATGGCTACAAGTGGTAGAGCTGTTGTAATGATGAAATTCAGATTTAGATTATATAATTATGTGTGTAAATATTACTATATTATATGCATTATAATACGCAATAATTAATGAGCATTAAACGAAACTCAACATATATTACTTTTAACGCATTTGCAAACAGAGTAGACCCAGATCAGATGGCTCCTGTATCAGCTTTCTGTCTGCCATGTTTGCCTTTGGACTAATATAGATTTGGTTCTTCAGTTTCTGTCATGGCAAAACATTCTGTATTCTTTGTAATAAACAGGTACTTAATATTTATGATGTCATTATCTCTTTCATGAACATTCATCGTGTAAAGGGTTAAGAAGTCACGCCCACTTTGCCTACATTACTGACACATACACCTTTGTAATGACGTGCACTATTTTTGCAGGATTTCTGGACCTACTGGGAGAACTATAAGGTATCGGCCGAACTGGCCAGACAACCAAAGTACATCCTTGTGTGCGACAAGTGGGACCAGCTGCGGTATACCTCCAGCGCACATTACGTGAGGTAAATAGTAGCGACCCCATCGGAAATGTTCATGTTGCATTTTACAAACTGTCTAGACTCGGGTCAACTATCATGTCGGAGAGGGACCGCCGATTGATATTTGTCCGTATCTAGGGTGTTATGAATATAAAATAATGCCGACTTTCAATGCCGTCTCCATTAAGTATTAAAGTCTTAAATCTGCATGACAAACCATGCATACATGTACCCTCCTGGAAGAGTCCTTTAATCAGGTTCAACCCTGTTTGCAAATGACAATACACTCGCTTCTCGCATTCTCGCATTCAGAGGGTTAAACCTCTTTTAAGCGTCGCAAAGTCTCTGCCAAGTTGAGGCTTATCTGGGTCTACACTGTCCGCTTTTGTTGTCGCTCAAATACTCGATCTGCTTATCATATTAACTGACATAATATGTGATGCAAGCAATGATATAAACAGACGTCCATATAGAAAAGAACTACATCTGGGATCAAATAAGAATATTTGTAATAAGACTAAAATAAAATAAATTCCATCACTAGCGTTAATTTCAAACTTCTGCTTTTCTTGAAATTACCAACGGCAATTGTGTCTGAATTTAGTCTAGCTCTACAGTGTTGAATATTCATGTAAGCAATAATGACGTCATGCATATCTATTGGCTGAAATTTTATGACATAGGTATACATTAATGTATGGTATTGGTAGAACTATGCAGAGTCATATCTATCAAAATGTGATACACATGTACGTAAACAAACAGAGCAGATCCTGATCAGACGGCTCCTACAGGAGCGGTCTGGTCTGGATCTTCTCTGTTTGCAAGGGCGTGAAAAGGCGCTGATATGAGGGGAAGAACTGACAAATCAGTAACATGACCGAAATGTATACTGACTAGTCTTCTGTAAACAGTGCCCGTTACATTTTTATGGAACTGTTCGCAAAATTTTAGACCGAAATGTTGCGATTATAGGAGTTGCATAAATATGTAAGGTTACTGTTATCTGAATGCGTTCGATATGCTAATAAGTTACTATGTTTGTCTGTTTCAAGTCGTTTTGAATACAGTAAACCCCTCTGAAAAGGACTTTTAGTAAAGAATAATTTAGATAGTTTTGGGCAGGTGGAAGCTTAACCCTTTACTCCATAAACACTGCTTTCTATGCCTTTTCAAACAGAGTAGAAGTTGTCTGATCAGGGTCTGCTCAGTTTGCTTATGATATGATATAGATATGAGTCTACAGTTTCTACAATCGCCAAACCATCCTGTGCCAATGTGTTATTTTAACAAATTAATGTGTTTTATATTCATGACGTCATTATTTCTTACATTATTATTCATAGCAGTAGTTAGATTTGTTTTTAATTGTCATCATAGCACATGATTTGTTGCGAAGGTAGAAACTATGGAATCACATCTATACTATTCCATAAGCAAACAGAGAAGACCCTGTAGGAGCCATCTGGCCTGGGTCTATTGTATACATGTATTTGCAAAGGCGTAGAAATACGTATTTATGTAGGAAAGGGTTAAGCATCCAATTGTCTGTAAAGACCGGCATTTACACAAGTTTGTTTAAGTCCTGTGTACTAGGGATTTACTGTAGTCGATTCTAATCTGACGACTCAAAAATTGCTACCAACTTTCAACGCCGAGAGGAATAGCCCATCTGCGTTTATCTGTAGCGTCCATTCAGTATGAAAGGCTTAAACTTGCTAAAGGAATTTGAATGACAAACATAACAGACCCTGGTTCGTCTAGGACCAATCCGATATGTGTCTAAATTGTTTGCAAATGTAAACGCATGCATGCACCGCGTTCAAATGGTTAAACCATAGCAGCACCACCTAGCGCAGTAGGTAAGTACATGTACATGTAAAACAATATCAGCAAAACTATGAACCCTTTAGTCCATGAATATTCATGTAAGAAATGATAACATCATGAATATTAATTAAATCTAGAATTTTTGTAATAATACCGCACGAACACAGGGATGTTCTGACATAACATAAGCTGTAAATTCATATCTACATGTATATTATTTTCATAAGCAAACAGAGCGGACCCTGTTAAAACGACTCCTATAGGGACGTGGAAGTGCGTATTTATGGAGTAAAGGGTTAAAGTTGATGTTTCAAATGCTTAAATTACGTCATGTTTCTCATATCTATAGGTTTTGGGACACAAATCTGCTTGTACCACAACAGGGAGGCCAAAAATACAAAGCTGAAGCTAGCCTGACCATCCACGAGACCCCGAAATCGAAAATGGAGCCCTGGACGCATTCGTCCGAATCACATGACTTTGTTATCAAGGCACAACAAGCAGTAAGTCAGGAAAGTGTCCCGGTGAGTGAGGATATGAGAAAGGAGGAACTTAAAAAGAAGGACATAGCATTTCCAGAGGACTTTATTGAGAGCCAGGAGAGTCAACAGTCGTACATGACCCAGACGACGTCTACTGCTGATGCGGACGATGCTGACGGAGAGTGGGAATCATCTAGTACAGAGATAACTCAGATGAACCAGAGGAGAGAGACAACCATGGATGAGGTTCGCACCTCCACGGAGGAAGTACGGACCACGTTTGTCATCAAGCAAGTGTTCCATCCGAAAACGCAAGAACCCATATCGCTGGAAGATGCCATTGTTGCTGGTATAATTGATCAAGCTGAAGGTATGATTTGTATGAAATACAGTAAAATCTCGAAGAGTCGAACACTAAAATACGTATAATTATCCATCTTTAACCCTTCGCTTCCTGAATTTTAAAATACATTTCTCCTTCTTTACCCATGCCCTGTTGTATAAATTACATATATCTTCACTGTGTACAAGTATTTCGCTGTGTAATCACTGCTGTGGAGTGCATTGGTTGCACGATCAACTTGTAAATAGTGCAGACCCTGATGAGACAGCTCCTGCAGGAGCTGTCTCATCTGGGTCTTCACTATTTACAGGTAAGTATATTGACGTGAATAGCAAGCGAATGGTTAAGATCTTTCACCATGCATTAAGCAGCCGCCTGCCTTAAAGGGTCTAAATTCTTCTATTCTAAAATTTCAATACAGAGTGTAAATTTAGCACAAGCATATTTAGGGTGTCTTGTTCGTTTGCCTTTCCACACGGGTCACCGAATAGAATAATACTCTATTTAAATCGTTTTTCAATTACAGATCACACCAATACACAAATAATGCGGTAAAATCTGTAACCATTAAACTTATGTATACTTCTTGGTTTTTAAGACATGTTGTAGCTTAATGCAGGATGAAAGAGGCTTTCTGGATTACTTTCGTCCTGCATTAAGCAACGACCTGTTCTCATCGACGTTACTACTTATTCATTATGATTATGGTCGCTGTGGGTATATTTTACAGGGTGTCCCAGAAAAAACGGAATCCGGGATTAAGATATACAAGTTATCCCATTTCTGTCAATATTGCTAACTTAAATTAAATGTATATACATGTAGCTTAGTAGAGACAACATTTTGCCATATATTGTCTAAATTTTGTCTAAACATATTCAATGGTTTTTAAGATATCAGCATTTAAACGAAAGCATCCAAAACTCTAGTTTTAACTTGATATAGGCATGGACTATGCAATGTACGCATATCATATTAAAACTGATTTTAGGTGCATTCATTAAAATACTAATATCTTTAAAACCAATACATATTTTTAAGAGAAAATTGGCAGAAATATGCACAAATGACATATCTACCAAGGTAAATATTTACATTTTAAAATGCCCGATTACATTGGTAAAAATACACATTTGCTCCAGGGTTCCGGTTTTTTGGGACACCCTGTACGGTTCAAGCTCTTTATTGATATCCATGTTTATTCATAATATGGACGCTAGAGACAAATTCTACTGTATGTCAATTGCAACCAGGGTCCATGCTTATAAAACTTTAAGTTGAGTCTGAGTTCGTTCCCAAGTTTTTGATTGGTCAGATTTAAGCCTTTGGCTCAAATCTGACCAATCAAAAGCTTGAGAACTCAAATCTGACCAATCAAAAGCTTGGGAACGAACTCAGACTCAACTAAAAAGCTTTGTAAGCATGTTCACGATATGACATTTTATCATGATATTTGAACTTGACCTTGTTCGCCTCCATAAGTTGCACATTGGACAAACAGACAAACCAACCATCCAACAGACTGAGAAATAGAATGTCTTTTGACATTGATATATGAACTTGACCTATATAAGTCACCCCTAAAAAGGTTCGTCTCCATCAGTTGCATATGCATGCCAAGTTTCAAGTATGTATGTGCAATGGCGACAAAAGTATCGCCAATGTTGAGGTTGTGACAGACAAACCAACCAACCAACAGTTGTGACAGACAAACCATCCAACCAACCAGCTGACAGAGCTAAAACAATATGTCCCTCAATCACAGATCTGAGAGGGCATACACATATATGTTTACTCTTCAACAGGACTGTTTATCGACCTCGA
Source organism: Azorinus chamasolen (assembly GCA_963576725.1). Classification (NCBI taxonomy): domain Eukaryota; kingdom Metazoa; phylum Mollusca; class Bivalvia; order Cardiida; family Solecurtidae; genus Azorinus; species Azorinus chamasolen. The sequence goes on along the minus strand of OY755251.1, from coordinate 3,908,767 downwards.
GACTGGACAAAAATATTCATTCCACGAAGCCATGGCCCGAGGGGATATCATAGTAGAGTTCAAGTCTCAGAGAACCGTGAAGAAAGAGCAGTCATCATATGGGCTTGTAACTATCAAAACTTCGAAAGAGACAAGACCGTACTCCATTGAGTGTGTCATGGAGCCCAAGACAGAGAAAGAGCTGTCAGTGGAAGATGCCCAGAAGCAAGGTGAGTTATGGAAGCTTTGTTCCACACGTAACACTTACGCGGTATAATCAACCTTTTACTCCATCAATTCACCTTTCAAAGTCCTTGCAAACAGATTAGACCCAGATCAGACGGCTCCTGTAGGAGCCGTCTGATCTAGGTCTGCTCTATTTGCTATTGAAATAACTGATGTCTGACTGTACATTGTCTGCAATACCAGAAACTCCATGCATTCATATGCCATTATAAAATTAATCTAATAAATATTCATTTAACAATAAATTATTTCATAAATATTCATTGAGTAAAGGGTTAATGAACTTTAAACAAGCTATGGGTGACTTTATAATAAATTGTTACAACGAAATTGATCTAGATAAGACATTTGGTAACCCGGATCTCAGACGGGTACAGTAGAACCTGTCCGAAGCGGCCATTCGTGTATTGAACATGGGACTCTTAAAATGCAGGTGGTTGCTTAACCCTTTCGCTGCCAAACTCTGTCGTCTGCTAACTTTGTCGTCTGATACAAATTTGCATTCTTTTGATTTTCTTCATTTTTGTTTCAAAAACATAAAAACAGTAACAAACAGTTTGGATCCTGATGAGACGCCGAGTTACTCGGCGTCTCATCTGGATCCAAACTGTTTGCATAGTTAACCACAGATCCGGCATTGGCAGCGAAAGGGTTAATACAGGGCAAAATTAATCAAGAAAGCTCTTAAAGGAGCTTTTTGCATTACTTTTGCCCTACATTAACTTACCACTTGCCTTAGAGACCCATCATTAGACATCCTTTTGATGACCGCTAAAGACAGGTTCTACTGTAGAAGAATTTCGACACCCAGTTTGCATAGTAACAGATAATACATGCAGAATAACTCATTAGAGTGGACGAGAAGTTACTGTGTTTGCTACAAGTACACATGGAAATGTTCCCCAATTCAATAATGTTCGATCTCGACCGAATCGAATTATTTAAACACCAGACTGATGTTAGTTTAATATAGAATGTAGTTAAACTAAGGTGTAGAGATGTCTAAACGTTTTCTTAACACATGTATCTTTAAACAGAGACTTACTGATAACACTCAAGTTTCGCATGATGAACTTTCCAATTCGTCAAGGGATGATAGCTATCGTTTATTCTCAGAGTTTGGTTTTTAAAGAATATCTAAAGAAAGTCAGCATCACGAAATTTATAAAAGAGTTAACGCGTTTCATCACACAAACTTGAAATTGACACAAGGCGTTGGAATAAACACAGAACAGGGAAAGGGCAAACTATAAAGTATATTTAGTCAGAAACATATAAACACACATATGTCAGTGGTTTAGTATGAATAACTAATGTACTAGAGGATTTTGAAAGACATTGCGAGCCTATTCATTGAGCCCACAATGTTCGCCATTGATCGTGCACTGTTTTAATATATTCAAAGGGTTAATCTGTGGTGCCACATACACACACACAAAGAACAAAATAAAAACAAAAAACACACCCAAAAACAAGATGTGTTTGTAAAACACTATGCCTCCGATATAAACTTCGACCTTGATGTGTGACCTTGAACTTACATGTAATAAGTCACCCCTAAAATTGTTCGCTTTCATAAGTTTGCCAACTTTGAAGAATGTATGTAGAATGGTGACAAAATTCTTGCCAACAAACCAACAGACAGATAGAGCATAGAGCAAAAAAATATGCCCTGGGGGCATAAAAAACAAACAAACAACCCCCACCCCGAAAAAAAGTAACAAACAAACTAAGATTTACGGCACACACAGGAATTGGTTAGCCTATCAGCTACACCCAGACATAGCATGACATTAATGCCTGCTGTACTGTTAAAATCTAACATCGTCAAACTGAACTTATGAGCAATGGAACTGGTCTGAGTTTACTATCATAGTGCGTCTTAGGCTAAAGCACTTAATCTTTCATATCCATTGCAGGCATTCTCGATCTCAAAACTTCCACATACAAGACGGAGATGGGAGAGACACTCAATATCATTGATGCCATACAGAGCGGTCTAATCAAAGCAAAGTTCCATGGCAAACCCGAAGATGACGTCGAGGAGTCCAAGACCTACGCTGTAACAGCCGTAATTGATCAAAAACGCAAGGATCGGGTCCCATTCAGTGACGCCATGCGCCGAGGCTTGTTTGACGCCGACGATGGCATGTACGTCAATAACGTAACACGAGAGCGTGTTCCATTCACAGACGCCGTCATAAAAGGTTTTATCAAGGCCAGAGTGGTTACAGATACATCAAAACTAGACATTGACCCGTCTAACAGGGTAGTTGTGGAAAGACTTGCGTCTGCTCAGCAAAAGATCATGAAACAAATCCGTGTTACAAGAGCTTTCAAGTCGACAACTCGTCACGCGAACGGCAGTTAGGAATATTGACAGTGAAATGAATATAATTATCTCTTTGAATATGAGGACAATAGTGTAATGGTAATAACAGACAAAGTAGACACCAGGGCTCCTAGGGGGTGGGGGGGGCTTCTGATCAGGGTCTTCGCCGTTCTTCATTTAATATCTGTCTTTTCAAATTTAACCCTTTACTCCATAGATACGCATTTCCACGCCTTTGCAAACAGAGCGACTCAGATCAAACGGTTCCTGTATGAGCCGTCTGATCAGGGTCTGCTCTGGTTGCTTATCATATTATGACATAGATTTCATTCTACAGTTTCCGCCAAGGCCAATTATTCCTATGTCAATGTGCTATTATAAAAAGATAATCTAATTAATATTTATGATGCTATTATTTCTTACATGAATATTCACGAAGTAAGGGGTTAAACCTTTCATACTGAAAGCACACTAACGGACCAATCCAGTTTGGATATTCACCAGTCAAAGGGTAATGACCGTATGACCGGAATGTAGAGTTGAACTTCGATATCTCGAACTCTGATAACTCGAACTTCGGAATAACTCGTAGTAAAACTTCGGTCCTTCTAAAATGTATCACTACACATATCTGGAAACACACGTGTCAGCTTTCAGGAGCTCTCATCATTACTTTCAACGTGCATTAAGCCGTGCAATTAAGAAATATCGAACCTCTGTTCTCTCGAGTAATTTACACAGCCCCTTGAAGTTCGAGATATATCGAAGTTCAGCTGTATAAGGTTTGTGCCAGACACGTGAGACTATTCAATTCATTCCGATCATTGCTACTCACAGTGACAACTTAATCTTTACCTGATGAATATTCATATAGGAAAATGACTATGAATATTCATTAGCTTATTTGTTTAATGACATTATGAACAATGTTTTAACCACGACAGAAAGTAAAGAATAATACACATGTATACACGTGGTGATCTGCTTAATTATGAGACGCGGGGCCATATGATTATTATCCGCCATTATTTCTGTCTACATGTAACTCGGTATATTCTGTACAAACTCGTTACGTTCCGTAACTTAGCCTTACATTCACTTAACTCTTTCCTTGATGAACATTTGTATGCAAATTGGTCTCTTCATGAATATTCATTAACTTAATTTTTATAAACTAAACCTTTTAAGAGAACATTTTGCATTGACAAAAAATGAAGGATCATATCTATATACAAGTAACTCCTTAAGCAAATAGAGCAGACCCGGATCAGACGGCGCGTACAAGAACCGTCTGATCTGGATCTGCTCTGCTAACAAAGGTGTGAAAAGGGCTTATATGGGGGGAAAGGGTTAAGGGTAACGCCCCCAGCTACTACTGGCAACAGTTTGCAAATTATAGAAATGCCATAAGTTTGATAACTATGCTTTATGCGCATAGCCAAAGTGTGCATCTTTATGTAAAGCTTATTTTATTTCTTCTACATCCAGTAGCTAGACTACAAAACGTTGCATAAGTTTTGTCCCAACTGATCACGTGGTTCCTGGATACGGTGTAGCTATCACTCTTGTGTAGTTTCAACGCTGACTTTTCTAAGTGGGATAAACCATCAGTGTTAACTCTTGGTGAATATTCATATAGGAAATAATGACGTCATGAATATTAATAAGATTGTTTTTTATAATGGTTTATGAACACATGCAATTTTGGCTCAGGAAGAAGCTGTAGAATCAGATCTATATTGCACCATAAGCAAACAGAGCAGACCCTGATCAAACGGCTCCTATAGGAGCCGTCTGATCTGGGTCTACTCTGTTTGTAGCTGCGTCAAAATGCGTTTACCTAAGGGAAAGGGTTAACTATAGAGTTCACTCAGTATGAAAGCCTTAAACCTGATATATGGTTTTGAATGACAAACAGTGCGTACCCTGATTAGAGGACTCCTCTAGCATACCTCTTATCTGGGTCTACACTGTCTGTAAATGATAGTGCACGAGTGGTCTGCATCCAAAGGGGTAAAATGAAGAATATACACGAATGTAACCGAAGATTGGCGAAGATATACACCAATTTAACCGAATATTGGCGAATGGAAATCTTGGCGGATAATGATACCTTTTTTATATTTTTATAGACATATGTTTTATATATTTTATATTGTTTGTAAATGCTTTGAGATATGAAAAAATATACAGATTCTAGTTATTTAGTTCTGATTTACATTACGCCCGGTTGTAACCATAATCTTTCGCTAATTCGAACACTAATGAAAGTACAAAAATGTATCACTATCGATATTTCCTACAGGTGAAAGCTTGATGTAATTAATAGCGCTCCACGGTACATCGTATAGTGGAGCGCTGTTGTCCTATCGGTGCGTTACTGTACAAAACAGGTTTGTAAGTCACGTGATTTTCGGGTGTGTTTGTCCAGCGTGTTCTGACAGTGGTCAGTTCTAGCGAGCCTTTCCACTGGACTACATCGTAAATGCTACTCGCTGCTTGCACAACAGTTGTCTGTTGTTTTGTCTTTGTAAGATAGAGAGGACGGTTTCTTTTCAACCCTTCGCTTGCTACTCGCGTCAATATACATACCTGTAAATAGTGAAGAGCGAAATTCTTGTACACAGTGAAGATATGTGTAATTATACAACAGGGCATGGGTAAAGAAGGAGAAATGTATTTTAAAATTCAGCAAGAGAAGGGTTAAGAAAAGCCAAAACGCTCCTGGGAACTTTCTGTATGACTTTCACTGTGCATCAATCAGCCATCCGCTCAATAGGTCTAAGTTTTCTTTTCTATAATATCGGGTTTACGTGGCAGTGATGCCTCTCTCTGAGCTGTCTTAATTGTACAGAGAACCCTCATTATACCGGCATTCGTTACAATGGCACCCTCGTTATACCGGCAGTATGCATTGAAATAAAATTACCGTAAGGTATTTGAAACAACCACGGAATAAACAAATAGGTGCAATGCCAATAAGACAGGTCATCGCGTTCTGTTTTACTTTCACATTGCTTTAAGCAGCCACATGCCTTGAACACAAAATAATTGGTGTAATTTAGTGGCCGTTTATAGAGAGGTTTTACTGTATAGGCAAACAATAGAACCTGTAACAAGCCGCCTTTCCTTTATTGAACATAGCAGTGTTAACCCATTACCTCATATGCTATTTTTAGACCAAATCTCTGAATAAATCTACTGCAAAGAACATTTACTGGAGAAAGGAATTTGTTTTTAAATTGTGCAGTTTTGAAATCAATGTGATAAATAGTGCATTTGCCCCATAGGGGCAAATGCTCTATTTACCACAATGGTTTCAGAATGTGACTTTTAGAGAAGCGTCAAAAAAGGTCAATATGAGGGAATGGGTTAAAAACAGGGGTTTGCGTAATTTAAGGTAAATATAACGCAGAAAGCTCCTATATGCACATTTAAATATGGCGGAGAACAAAATATTTCAGAAGATCGAAGTAAAGCGGCAATTAACCTGTGTTACAGAATGAGTTATACATTTGTTTTGTTTATGTTGATTCACATTTAGACTGCTATGGGCGGTTGAGTAAATACCCCGGCAAACAGTTTGGATCAAGATGAGACGCCGAGTAACTCGGCGTCTCATCAGGATCCAAACTGTTTGTCACCTTGATCCCATCTTGGTAGACGAATTGAGTATAGCTTGAAATTTGAAAATGTAGTACAGTGCTCCCTCTCTACAACGACACCCTTTGGGATACGAAGATTGTATGTGTTGTTCAGAGGGAGTTGTTATAGGGAGGGAAAATCAAACATAATTAGCTTGTTTGCAGATCCCCAGATAAGGTGTATTTCGAGAACTAAAACCGTTATGCCTCAATCAAACCCTATGTTGTGACCACTCTTTAGAATCGTCACAAAGTGACGATTCTAAAGAGTGGTCACAACATAGGGTTTGATGAAGGCATAAATAAAATACGATGAAAAAAAAGTTGTTTCTGGAGCCTTGTTGTTTCGGAAACAGTGATATGCGTTGTTGTAAGGAGGGAATCGTTACTGAGAGGGTCGTTGTAGGGAGGGAGTACTGTATAACATAATTAGCTCAGCAGGCGCACTATGGACAAACTGGACGACCCAGAGAGAGGGAAACCCGGGCGCGATGCCCCACTCTTATTATCGACATAGGTTTTCTGGTTATTTTAGATGTCCAGTGTAAAGTAAGGATACACCGGACTTGAGTTTATTGTCTCACCCGAAGGACTTGATCCGGCAGGGGATCGAACCAGAGACCCCTGGTATTATAGCGGAGCGCGTGAGCCATACGACAACGTATGTTGGTAATTTATACATGTTTCGCACGTTATACCATGTTCACAGGCGTTTTTGAGTGCACATACATACGTGACAGAGTGTTATATCTCATCGTTAGCCTAAATTCTCTGCTTGAAAATGACTAATTTCATTGTACATGTATGTGGTGATCTTAATTCAAGATGTTCTGGTGCACTTGATTATGTAGTCGACAGGAGTGTAGCTGAATCCAAACGTAATGTATGCACCGTAATTAAGACTTGTAGTAGCTTTGAAACCACTGTGATAAATAGAGCATTTGCTCTATTTATCACATACATGTAGTAGCAAATGCTCCATTAATCATACTGGTTTCAAAAGGTGACTTTCACAGAGGCGTCAAAACGGTGGAATGGGTGAAAGCTTACATGACAAGGCACCACGTTTATCAAAGTCTACCCGCTTTGCCTTCACTTTTTGTTCCATTTTGGCCATAGTAATGTGTTCATCTTTCAGAATGATGTTACGCACGTGCGTGAGTGCCCATCGTTAGCTACGTCCCTGGGACTCGACGGTAATATTTCTACCTTTAAAGTACAGCCGGGCGACTATTTGGCAAGTATAAATTTGGAAAGAGTATCACAATACGAGTATAAAGGGCAGGTAGATTCTAATGGGATACTTTTATTAGGTTTGTGCAAACAAAACAAGTTTGGGAAGTTTGAATGTCGGTGATAATCAAAATGCTGGATGGTATACGTTTGTCGGTAGCAATGATTCCAGTGTTGTTGATTATATGTTAATCCTTTCGGTGCCAAATTGTCGTCTGTAATCCAGGTTTGTTATATCATTCGGTAAAATAAGGAATTAAGATAAATAACTGCAAATTTCAAAGGAATAAAGCACAGATATAGAAATAGAGTTTACGACAAAAAGTGAAGTGTCCTGATCAGACACCGCCTTGAAAAGGCGGCGTCTGACCTGGGACTGCACTATTTGTCGTGGTGCATTTATGCGACAATGGTGGTGAAAGGGTTAATCACACAAATTGTAGATACGTTTACCATGCATGAATCTAATATTCTCTCAGACCATGATACATTGTCTTGTTGATGTTACATTTAGTTTTACTGCACATTCAGCCAGTATTGATCATAGTGATGAACATTATGATAGTATCAAAACAAGATATATCTGGGACAAAAGTAAGCATGACAATTATGAAGATAGCTTATCAGCTGAAAGTGCTATATACGGTATCTTTTTATGCTTTGTAAATAAAAACACCCGGATGATCTACTGTTCTCTCTTGTTTCGTTTCGAACAATCGTTTACATGTGGGAAGCATTTTCTCCTAAATCTTGGTATATGTTCATGCATAGCTCTTTTCAAACATCAACCGATATTTCTTGTTCTTTTGTTTCGAACCGGACTTATGTTTGGACAGTATATTTTATATAGTTGCTCTTGTTTACTATGAATGCATTTGATGAGCATTATGTTGTAGGAATTGTGTTGGTATCTATATACACGTATGTTTTGTTAACATGTCTATTCAATCGATTTACAATCTATGTTATTTACAAAATATATTACTTAAAATGGTCAACTTGTGATGATTACACAAGGCGGTTTTGGTATGTCTAATTGCAGCTTACATGTAACCAGCCAACACTGTGTTCATTAATATAATTTAAAGTTTAATCTTTAATTGGCATTAAAAAAGATCTACATGTACACTAACGTGTGATTGGGCAAACGAAATCAGTTGCATTGTCTTTGTTATAGCACTATTTACATACATGTGTATGCATTGTTGTCACTCTGTCCGTCATGTATATTAGATCTATGCAAATGTTGCCATACGAGTCTGTGACTAAATACAATCTAAAACCATTTTAAGCTACTACATGCTTAATTCTGGCTGCCAATGTCGCATCTGTGATTACCTATGCATACAGTTTGGATCCAGATGAGACGCCGAGTAAGTCGGCGTCTCATCAGGATCCAAACTGTATGTTACTGTTGTTATCTTATGAACCAACAAATAAAGAAAATGAAAACTGAAAATTGTAGCAGACGATAAAGTTTACAGACGACAAAAGTTGGCAGCTAGAGTTACAGACCCATACTTACAGCTCTTTTTGATGGCCGCTTGAAACAGGTTCTACTTAATTCGACATTTCTCTACAACACTCTATAATGTGGTCATTCTTAAGAAACGTCTGTTTGGGACGAGTCTTAAGAATGCTCACAATATAGGGGTTTGTTTATGCAATAAAGGAGCTACACCCAAACATTGGATCATATTATTTTCATATTAGCCCTTCTTTTGTCTGTTTAAATTACAGTAAAACCTCTCTATAACGACCACTATACTACATCAAATAGTTTTTGTTAAAGACAAGTGGCTGCTATAGGAGCGTTCTGTTTTACTTTCACCTTGCTTTAAGCACCCACCTGTCCTTCGTACCAACTAATTAACACAATTTAGTCGCCGTTATAGAGAGGTTTTACTGTAATTATAAAACGTTTCAAACAGTCGGTATCCAGATTGTTCGCATTGTATCAAAGCCTCTGTACTAGGTCCAAACAGTTTACAAAAAGCTGGTCAGACCTGGTTTTATAACTCCTTACTTAATAGAAACATCTGTTGACCTATTTATAAACAGACTAGACCGAGATCATACGGTTCCTGCGGTATACCTATTTGAAAACAGAGAAGACCGAGACCATACGGTTCCGATAGATGTCTGATCTGTGTCTGTTTTATTTTGTTTATAGAATATTTTATAAATCTATATTATCTTATGCTATTTGTCGTGGCAATGTATTTATAAAACCATCTACCATAATTCAATATCTTTAAATCATTTAATGAGTACACACGGGAATTTATAAGACATAGGAGCTTTCTGCATTACTTTTGACCTGCATTAAGCTACCATCTGCCTTATAGACCCATGCTTAGACCTCTTTTTGATGACCGCTTAAGACAGGTTCTACTGTATACACTTTGTATGATTGCTTTAGAGGGGTTTAACTGTGTTGACATAGTTTATATAACGCATAAAGTAAGTAAGAAAATTGATAAATTAAGATTTTAATGGATGGATTCAGCCATGCATACACATCAAGTATAGCGTTAACCCTTTCCATGATACAAACGCCTTACAAACAGAGTAGACCCAGATCAGACGGCTCCTGTAGGAGCCGTCTGATCAGGGTCTACTCGGTTTGTTTATAAAATTATAATAGATCTGACTCTGAATCTTTACCAATACCAACACCATTCATGTGGATGCATATTTTCTTATAAAAAATCAGCAAATAAATATTCATGATGTGATTATTTCTCGAATATTGAACACGGTAGGGGTTAAACACACTATCGACGCCTATGCTGAAGCACGCTGTCCAATGAATCAGCAACCCGACGTGGAATGAAGAGTATGGGTGGCACCGGCAGTAAATCTCAGTTCATGGGCACAGAATTTAATCCTGAAATTAAAACAAAACAATGAGTGTTAACATTCAGCACGCTGTGGGCGAATCTCACACGTACCTTAAACGTTTTGAAACAATTGGATCCATACGTGTCTATGAGTAATTCGGGACTCATAATCATAGTAATAATAAATTTGAATCACCTGCCATTAACTCCAGGGTACACATATACACCTTCTTAACAATGTTCAGCAAAATCGCATAATATCTAAATTGTGAGAAATCAGAGGCACCAAAACGTCGTCATGGCAACCAATTTTTCAAAACACCTTTGACTGAGTTCGGGGTATCCAAATACCCCCATACACAAATGGTCAGCAAAACGACACAATACCTAAATTTCGACCAACCAGAGCCCACCATTCGGTTTCCATGGCAACCAATAATTTGAACACACCCACAAATCAATTCGGAGTGCCAAAAGTATCCTGACATACAACTTTTCAGCAAAATCGAACAATATTTGAATTCCGTCGAACAAGTTCTGAATTTTGACCAACCAGAGTCTACCATTCAGTTACCATGGCAACCAAGCAGTGCTGATAAATTTCGACCAGCCAAAACCCATCATTTTGTTACAATGGCAACTTTTAAAAAAACAAAACAAAAATTGGATGCACATCTGTATATAACCAGCAATGTTCATTAAAAGGTTCATTAGGATCGGACTATTACTTACCGTGAAATGTGTCGGACAAGTTCACGGCGGAAGAAGAATCGGAATAATAATTATAACCAACATTACCAGCAGCAGCATCACATCATCATCATCATCATCATCATTGCTATTATTATCATCATCATCATCAGCAGCATAATACTAATAATAATAACAATATAATAATAACATTAACATGAATAAATAAGAAGTAATATATGTATTGCCTATCTATCGGTTCGTCAAGCTTTCCATCACATAATTAAATATGAGTGTGAGTAGTATATAGTATAAAACATGATACATTACGATCATGCTACATTACAATTTTGAGTTATCACTGACGCAGACCTGTGGTAAACCTATTACGTAACGAGAGGTACATACACTTGGCTGGTTTCTGCTGGATGAACCAAGACACTATGGACGACTATGTGATCAGCAGTTAGGAAGGTATGTTTCGGCTTAATAAACTGTATCCTCACTGACGTCACCTGACCGATATCGTTATGTGTAGCGATCACGTGCCTCTCCTCTTCACCGCTGTGGTACACGTGCATCTTGCTGTAACCAATCATGTGAGAGTTATTTTAGGACGACACGGGCGCATCGTGATTACATTTGTATACAGGTTGGGCTGGATCCATACGAGATAGCGAGTAACACGGCATTTCATGAATATCTTCAAATTGTTTTACAAACACACTTAATTGTTTATATTTGTAAGCAAGAGAAAATACAGAAATAATTATGTACCCCACATCCATACACTCACAATGTAGACCAAACTTGGTGCACTTGAAACGAACTAGAAACTGCTACAGTAAAGTCTCACTAATAAGACCACTCAAAAGAAGTATAATTCTGGATTTATAAACAGACGGTTTGCTTTATGCAGGGAACTTTCTGCATTACTTTTGCCCTGCTTTTACAGGCTTGTTTGTTAGTAACTTATGTGGTTGCATTAGCGAGACATACAATACATAAAAGTAAATTGCATGGGTTCAAAACAAGTCACATAATAGTGCATTTCCTCTACTGTAAGGCAGGTGTTTCACCACTTCCGTCACATAAACGTTTGTGCACAGCCCCAAGATCATCTCTATCTACGGAATACCCTATCGACACATAGAGATGAATCAGAAAAATCATGTAGTTGCTAAATGCAGGATGAAGGTAATGTTCCTACAGCTTAAAGTTCGTCCTTCCTTAAGGTACCACATACGTTTAATTAGAACTCATTTTGTGGTTGTTGTAGAGAGATATCGCTATACCTTTCTAATTTGAGTGGCTCCGAGCTACCTTTTGTACCGATCAAAGTTACCATAAACTCGCCGTAGGTGCGATACATGTGATCAGCTGCCTTGATGTCCACAAAGTACTCGTGACCTAAATAAAGACAAGTCGCTCAATTACAACAGTCAGTTGGAGAGTTTTGAGTAACCTATATGTTAACATGCATGCTCATATAATATGGTAACTACTTTGTTTACTTCTGACCCAATTTTTGATTGCTCAGTCTTTTATTTGATATTTTAGAATTACACGTATACATACATTAAGTATTACTGGTTAAAATGTACGTAAGGTTATTCCCGCGTGACAATTTATTGCTTGTGTGATTTGTATGTGAATTTGTTAATGTTGCTGGGCCTTAAACAGTTATCGAAATAAAAGTTCAAGTTCAAAAGATTCTACGCTGTTGACACTAGATAAGCCAACACTGTTGACCAAGATCAACAGTCGCCTGATTGACGCTACGTCTAATTAGGTTCCGCAATGGTTGACTATAGTGAAATACACGTTTTGTACGCCTTTGTAAACAGAGTAGACCCAGACCAGACGGCTCCAATAGGAGCCGTCTTATCAGAGTCTGCTCTGTTTGCTTATGATATAATATAGACATGAGTCTACAGTTTCTGCCATGGCCAACGTTTCCTGTGTCCATGTGCTATTATAACAATTAGTTCAATTAACCCTTTCCCTCATATAAACGTATTTTCATGCATTTGCAAACAGAGAAGACCCAGATCAGATGGCTCCTCTGGGAGCCGTCTGATCAGGGTCTGCTCTGTTTCCTAATGGAATTTGATAGAGCTGTTTCTTTAGTTTCTAAAATGGCTACACTGTTCCACCTTCAATATTTCATTATAACTAGTTTGTCCGTGAATATTCAGTAGGTATCAAAATTATGTCATATGTCATTTCGTAGAAAACGGAGCTGTTTCTTTAGTTTCTAAAATATATGTAATTTCGTAGAAAACATTTATATATGTCATTTCGTAGAAAACAGAGCTGTTTCTTTAGTTTCTAAAATATATGTCATTTCGTAGAAACAGAGCTGTTTCTTTAGTTTCTAAAATGGCTACACTGTTCCACCTTCAATGTTTCATTATAACTAGTTTGTCCATGAATATTCAGTAGGTATTAAAACTTGGAATAAACAAAGAACAGGGAAAGGGTTAATATCCATGATGTCATTAATTCTTACATGAATATTCATGGAGTAAAGGGTTAAGAAATAATGGCATCATGGATACATTTATAAGCTTACGTTTTGTATTTGATTATTTCATTTTGGGTTGAATATTCATGTGTCTTAATAGAATATTACATAATGAATGTTTATTATCTGATTTGTTTTGTCATGGTATATGAGCACATGATGTTTTGACCATGGCAGAAATTATAGAATCATGATTTATATATGTCATTTCGTAGAAAACAGAGCTGTTTCTTTAGTTTCTAAAATGGCTACACTGTTCCACCTTCAATATTTCATTATAACTAGAAAGGCATATTTCTGGAGTGTTTATTATAATTCATTTGTTACAAAACCTAATCGAGAACTATTGTAATTAGACATTGAATATGTATCAGTTTTATCCATTACCGCAATAAGGAGACTGTCCAGAGGTGCTGAGGTAAAACGTCCCTCTTTGGGATTTGAACTGATCAGCATCATATCCCATCATAGGGCACCCTCCAGAAGGACAGCCAAGACAGTTTCCGGCCTCAAACCCATCACCGGACGGGCACGTGTGAGCATAAAACTTGCAGTTCGAGTTTATGGACTCTACGAACAAATCACGTGATCTGGAATGGCTGCAAGTCACAGAGTCTTTGGCCCCTAAATAAGAGAATACAAACACGCATTATTGTTAGAATGCTACACCAAAAGTAGTTTCATTTTCAATAAGCGAGGTTTTACGCAAGCGTAAAATGGCTGCTTAACATGTAGCAGGAGGCAAGATCAGCAGTATAAACCAAGAAGTGGATTATATGTTGTACTTGCAGAATAAAACTCTATATTATCATAGATGAAAATAAAATGAATCAAACATAATAATGGGCTAATTCAAAAGTGAATTACGTAAGTGGTATTGTCATGGTAAGTAGACATGTGTAAAATGTCAGTCCTAAAGATGTTTTCAAATCGAGATAATTTGTAATTAAATATTTTCCAATCAGAAGCCTCTACTACATGTATGTCTGTAATGATGAGTATAGAAGTAAACAGTGTTAAACATACATTCCAGATTGTTTGTATTCATCTTTTGATTTTTTTAAAATAAATTATAAATGCATTTGCAAACAGAGTAGACCCAGATCAGACGGCTCCTAAAGGCATCGTCTGATCAGGGCCTGCTGTTTGCTAATGGAATTAGATAAATCTGTTTCTTTACTTTCTAATATGGCTACAATGATCCATCTTCCATATTTCATTATAACTATTTTGTCCGTGAATATTCGGTAGCTATTGATATTTGGAATACATATAGAGCAGGCAAATGGTTAATATATCTGGATGCTAATATAAATGGATTTAAAACAAAAGCATGTTCAGTTCAAGATAAGAAATAGTAAGGGAAAAAAGCATACGAAAAGAATAAAAAAACACTTAGGTCGAAAATCCTAAGCTAACGTGTTACCCCTACACTATCACGCTTTATGCTTTTCGTAAGTATCAAGTACATGTATACCTAAGTTACTAGCATTTGGGAAATCCCAACGACGAACAAAATCGAAAGGGCTCACATTTTCGTTTCCGTAATACACATTTAAATACTTACCGAAATCAAGAAAAACACAATAAAAACTAACTTTCATGAAATCTTATTGCAATTATACAGTACAATATGTGCTTTTAGTTCGTATAAACATGTTGCATTCCTTTTCAGTAATGGCATTTTGGTGTTCTTGTAATTATCTCCTTCGATTAATGGAAAATACACTTTTAAATAACGCTTTCATAAACATGTGCATATGAAATAAAAATGAAAAACATCACACAGAGTATAAACAGTAATAAAAGGGAACCCGTATTAATTATTGAATAAGTTTCGTTAATTTTAAAGTAATCAAAATAAATCTGTAGCAGCCGGCAGTTATAGAAACACAGGACCGCAGTTAATCATGCAACACTCTCAAAACCGTATGAGTACGGGCTGCCCTTTCGGCAGCTCAATAACTAATGTTAGTTAATACTTTACCTCATGAATATTCATGTGTCTTAATAGAATATTACATAATGAATGTTTATTATCCGATTTGTTTGTCATGGTATATGAACACATGATGTGTTGACCATGGCAGAAATTATTAAATAATAATTTATATACAGTAAAACCTCTCTTAACCGGCCGTTAAATTTAGTATGAATATCGGTCTTGGAGACAGGTGGCGGCTTAATGCAGGGTGAAAGTCATGCAGAAAGCTCCTAGAGGAGCTTTCTGCATGACTTTCACCCTGCATTAAGCAGCCACCTGCCTAAAAGTATCAAAATTCTTATCTAGTAGAATTCCGGTTAAGAGAGGTTATACTGTATGTCATTTCGTAGAAAACAGAGCAGACCCTAATCCGAGGACTCCTCCTACTGGAGAGGTCTGGTCTGTGTCTACTGTGTTTGTAATGCCTAAAAGGGCATCTATATGGAGTAAACGCTTAACCCTTTCATCGCCAATGTCGCAAAAATGCACCACGACAAACAGTGCCGTCCCAGATCAGACGCCGCCTTCAAAAGGCGGCGTCTGAACAGAGACTTAACTTTTTGTATAGACTATTGTTAAATGTTCACCAATGCTTTGAAATTACTAAAACGAGAACAAAAAAGCCCCCGCTAATCAACCCTGTCAGTTCATGAAACGAGACCCTAATGTCATTTACAAACAGTGTATTCCCAGATGAGGAGCCCTCTCACCAGGGCATGTACTGTTTGTCATGCTACACTTTTCTTTCAAACATGACCTGAATATTCTGGGTAAGCTTTACCCGTTTGATTTTTGGAATAGTCCGTTAGAAGATACAGCATTGAAAGGATTACGATTAATAATAAATTTTGTCCAAGGACACGAATACAGTAAAACCTCTCTACAACGGCCACTAAAATGTGTTAATTTAGGACAAGTGGCTGCTTAAAGCAAGGTGAAAGTAAAACAGAACGCTCCTAACACAAAATACTTAATGTTATATAGTGGCCATTATACAGATGTTTTACTGTACTACCCTATGCAACTAGATGCTTTTATAATTAACCATTTCCTTATACATTTAGATCTATATTATTCCATAAGCAAACAGAGTAGACCATGATCAGACCATTCCTACAGGAACTGTCTGAACTGGGTCTACGCTGTTTGAAAAGGCATGGCAAATCGTTTATATGAAGGAAAGGGTTAAGTAGCCGCTTTTCTCTTGTAACTTAAAACAAACCTGTAATAGAGCCATGACCGACACTGCCAATAACTCCCGCTAGAGGGCTCTCGTTGCATCCGGGTTGGTGATCGCCTCCATTAGGGTAGAAGTCAATATCACCCACTGCATCGCGGGTACCGTATCCTGAAAAAATCCCACCCACACACATAATACAATAGCCCTTATCTGTCTCTCCATCACCTGGCTTACAGTTACAAACAAAATGGATGAAGATGACAATTATGCCGAGTATTTGAGACAAGCTTGGTTTACACTGTCTGTAAATTCCAGCCCACTTGTTTTCAGTATTTAACCCTTTCACCGCTGCAGTCGCATACATGTAAATGCACCACGATAAATAGTGCAGTCCCAGACCAGACTCCGCCTTTTCAAGGCGGCGTCTGACAAGGGACTTCACAATTTGTCTCAATCTCTATTTATATAATTATATATATATGCTTTGTTCCTTTGAAATTTGCATTTATTTATCTCATTTTCTTATTTTACTGAATGATTTAACAAATTTGGATTGCAGACGACAATTAGACATTTGGCGCCGAAAGGGTTAAATGAAAAGTAATGAATAATATAATCTAGATCTTTAAGACAGGTGTTAATATAACACAGGGTGAAAGTTTATACCTGCTTTGGTTGTAACACTGCTTTAACCATTCGATTGCTATTCACGTCAATATACCTGCCTGTAAATAGTGAAGACCAAGATGAGACAGCTCCTGCAGGAGCTGTCTCATCAGGGTCTGCACTGTTTACAAGTTGATTGTGCAACCAGTGCACTCCACAGCAGTGATTGCACAGCGAAATACTTGTACACAGTGAAGATATATGTAATTATACAACAGGGCATGGGTAAAGAAGGAGAAATGTATATTAAAATTCACCAAGCGAAGGGTTAACACTAGATTATTTCATGAACATTCATGTAAGAAATAATAACATCATGAATATGAACTAGATAATTTGTTACAATAAAACATGGAAACAGGATGTTTTGGCCATGGCAAAAACTGTAACATTAGATCTATATTAGATCTATAGATTTATATCTCGTATTGTATCATAAGCAAACATAGGACCCAGACCTATAGCATTCGTACATGTATGACCCGGGAATGCTCTGAGTGCCAATGCGTTAAATTGAGTGTTTATGGAGTACAGTTGAATTTCGATATCTCGAACTCGGACAATTCGAACTTCTGGATAACTCGAACTTAACGTTTGGTCCTTCAAAAATGTGCAATATAGAACTCCTCTAAAATTTATCACTACGCATATTTAGAAACACAGGTGATAGTTTAATGCAGGCCTAAAGCATTACTTTAGACCTGCATTAAGCTGTGAATATAAGAAATTGTTCCGATTAGAAATCGGATAACTCGAATTTTAGTTATCTCGAAATAATTTGTATGGTCTCTTGAAGTTTGAGATATCTAAGTTCAAGTGTAAATAGTTAAACCATCTATCTGTTTTAATGGCATCCATGTTCACTTATTTTGTCGTTGTACACGTGTGTTTGAGATGATCTGTTGTATATACAAACATACATACTATACTATACAGTAAAACCCCTCTAAACCGGATGTCTAGTAGAGGAACAATTATAAATTTTTAAGCAGGTGGCTGTTTTATCCTAGAGGGACTTCTTGCATGACTTTCACTCTGCATTAAGCTGACACCTGCCTCTAAGACCGATGTTAATACTAAATTTAAAGTCCGGTTTAGAGGGGTTTTACTGTATACGAAAGAGTTTAGAATTTTCTTACCAGAGATAAGGTTGAATTTAGAGGCGTCGGTGTGAATGACGTCAACGAACTGGGCATCGGACGAATCCAGGTGTCTGTCGTTAGGGGTTCCAGTGAATCCTGGGTCTGCAGGGTCCAGACCTGGTGTACAGAAAGGGACTTAAAGGTGGCGTACCCATTGTGCAAACAATTGAGGCTTGGTTAACGGTTTGCCTAAGGACTTTACATGAAGAAACCCCGATTCTTAAATAATATTCAAGTATCCATGCAGAACAATTAATGTTATATGCTGAAACCATATATTTGCATTTTCAGCCAGGTAATCACTGTAGAATATCCATATAAAAAACAGAGCAGACCATGTTCAGATGGCTCCTAAAGGAGCTGTTTGATCTGGATCTCATATGTTTGCAAATGAGCAAAATGGGTACATATGAAGCAAAAGGTTAATATGATATGTAACTGAGCACATAGTCAAAGCAACAGATAGATCAGAGCAACATATAAAGGTGTGGCCCCAAGAACTAAACTCTTCATTTCACCTCCAATCCCTGTGTTGTGACCACTCTTCAGTGTCAAAGAGTAGTCACATCACAAGGCCTGGTGGAGAAATAAAGAAGTTATTCCTAAAAATGTGTTAATTTACGCATCTTATATGGACTATTGTTTGTGTATGATGTTGAAGTTTGGGACTGTATTTTGATTGCCTTATGAAGTTGACATGACTTGACGTATGTAACAGAAGGTCGTATCCATGGTATACAATGCCACAAATTCAAGATACATCAGGATTATAAATATTTCGCCTCCAAAATTATTATTGTTTACAAAAAAGTATTTACAGTAGCAACCAGTTAATGAGTTACTCGGCGTCTCATTTGTCTATAATATGTGCATAATTATGTAATCAAATATGCGACATTGGAAGAGAGAAGGTTAAACTATTTCGCCGTCACGTTTGGTTGTCTTCAAAGCGTGTCGTCTACCTGCTTCAAATTTCAATAGTACCTCTTTTTTACGTTCCAGCAAAACATAACCGTAACAAGAGCAAGAGTATAGGAGGGAATGAGTTTAAAAAATTCATGCGCAGCGTACGAATGTGTTAGAATGGTAGACACGTGATAAAATATGAATGGCGGCCGGTACATGTACCTGTGATACGGGCTATAGAGGGGTTGGCGTGTCCGACAGAGCCCGCTGTTTGGGCACCGAGGCTGTGTCCAATTATATGAACGTCGGCGTAATTGAGCCCCTTGCTGTCATGGAGATATTTCAGCAGGAGATTGGTTTCAGCGGCTACAAGGTAAGTGTTACCGGCTGCGTGTTCGTACGTCTGTACGGATCCCCCATGCCAGTCCACAACTATAACATTAAAATCTCCCTGAAAGAAATGCCCAGTTAAACAGTAACACAATGCAAACTGTCTTAAATGACCTTAAACTTGGTCTAATTCCAGGCTGGTGCCTGCTTAACCCTAAGAAGTAATGATATGAATATTCATTAACCCACTTCCTCATAGGCTATTTTAAGATACAACCTCTTTGAATTAATCTACCGAAAAGGAGCATTAATTAGAGAAAAGGAAAATTTAAGAATTCTGTAATTTAAAACCATTGTGATAAATAGAGCATTTGCTCCTATAGGAGCAAATGCTCTATTTATCACAATGGTTTCACAAAGTGATTTTTACAGAGTCATCAAAAGTCGTCAATATGAGGGAAAGGGTTAACTAATTTTCTATAATGCTACATGAAAACAGGAACTGTAAAACTGTATTTATATGAGATCCATAAATAAACAGAGCGGACCCATATCAGACAGCTCCTATAAGAGATGTCTGACCTTGGTCTACTCTGCTTGCAAAAACGAGAAAAGACGTTTAAATGAAGGATGGGAATAAAGTATACAGTAAACTCCCTCTAAACAGGACGGTCAAATTAGTATTAATGCCTGTCTGTTAGACAGATGGCAGCTTACTGCTGGGTTAAATTCATGCAGAAAGCTCGTCTAGGAGCTTTCTGCATGACTTTCACCCTACATTAAGCAGTCACCTGCCTAATGGGCCCGTCACACCATGACGTTCTGGTCAGCGTTCTCCGGCCTTTGAGGAAACGTTGGTAGTCGCCCATGGTCGCTGGGATAGCGCCAGAAGAGCGTTGTGTGAACGCTTGTGAATGCTAGTGAACGTCGTTGATCGCCGGGAATCGGCGGAGAACGCTGGTCCGGAATTTATTTTTTGAACATGCACAAAAATTCTCACTGAGACCAGCGTTCTTCAACGTTTAATTTTAAACGCTGAAGAACGTTTAAGAACGTTAATGGAACGTTTTACTAACGTTCGATGAGCGTTGCACGCGTTCGGATATCGTTAGTCAGTCGTTACTCTAGCGCACTGGCACTTGATCGAAAAAGACTATAGTTTATTTATAGCAACTAGTACATTAATACATTAATGTGATATAACTATTATATTACACAACTATAGTCTGTTTCGATCAAGTGCCAGTGCTCTAGCGTTACTTGGTTTTTACTAATCGTTTGCATTGCAGTAAACGACTCAATGGCGACCTGTCAACGACCGCTGAACGGTCCCCTAGCGCACATAGCGTGTGACTAAAGTCAAACGAACGTCCAAACGCTATTCTGTCGTTATTCACACGTTAGTCACACGCTCAAAACGCTCGTCTAACGTTCACAAATCGTTCGTTGTGCGCCAGTGGCACGTCAGCACACGCTAATGGTTTTCAGAGGTATCTTACTTGGTCGCTGTTACACGCTTCTCGCGCGTAAGACACACGCTAGTCATGCGTTAGGTACACGTTTATCACACGCCAGATGTGTCATCTTCATTCTAGAACGCTCAAAAATTGAACGATTGAATCGTTCAGAGAACGTTGACCAGAACGTCATGGTGTGACGGCCCCTTTACTGTGTATGAATATCAATCAGATATTGAGTTTGGTCATGTTTCTAAGACGTTATATAATTTGTTATCACATAATCTTCCTTGTGGGAGTGCCGTAACAGAGTGCCGTAAATCGCGAAAATGCAACAGTGCATTTTGTTATGCAAATTAGCAATCGTTAGCCAATCGTAACGCTAATTTAATCGTTGGCCAATTGTGGCGCTCCATGTGCGTCGTCCGTTGTATTACTACGCTGTTTGTAAGCAATGGTCGAAACAGTCATTAGCTGTAGCCTGTTTCATTCATAGGGTATTTTTAAGAATTATTATGTGATAAAAAGAATTTTACATTCGTGTTCATTACAAATTGTTTTTTTTCATGAAACAGTTTGTAATGAACACTCATGTAAGATCCTCTATACATGCATATTTCAAATTCGGAATATATCGGCAAATGTTCGTTCAAACCTTACTACGCTGTACAAATGGTTTTCTCAAATTTAGATCTGGTATAAGTTTAAGACTACTTCCGAATCGACCAAGGTTTTGAGAAACTGTTGACTGAATGTCAAACAGCTTGAATCCTATAGTGAGATCCAAGTTACCTGGCGCCTTGGCTCAAATCTGACCAATCAAAAGTTTGAGAACTCAAATCTGACCAATCAAAAGCTTGAGAACGAACTCAGAATCCTATGGTGAGATCCAAGTTACTTGGCGTCTCATCTAAGTCTAACATGTTTGTAACTGAGAGTCACGTCACAAAAAGATAGATTATCACAAAAGCATTCACGACTCAAAACGTAAGTAGGCCTACCAAAGATTGATGCGTATTCTCATGACAAACCTTATCAATTCAGACATGAACTTCAACCGCTTTTGGAACCGTTCTCTCGGTCAGAACTCATTTCCTCCTTTTCGTCCCTTTCTTATCACTGTAAACCATATGTTCAACTTAGTGCGAACTAGTTCCAACAAAGTTCGAGTGCACTGTATTTTAATTCTGCATGGTATCAAAAGGCTCTTATGAGTGACCAGGTATAATAAAACAAATAGTCACAATAAGTGACATGTATCCATAGCAACACATAAAGGTGTGTATTCAAATACTTAAACCTTTCCCTGATAGTGACGCCTTTTGACGCCAATGTAAAAGTCACTTTCTGAAACCATTGTGTTAAATAGATGAATAGAGCATTTGCTCCATAGGAGCAAATGCTTTTTTTATCACAATGATTTAAAAACTACACAATTCTGAAGTTTTCCTTTTCTCAAGTTAATGCTCCTTTTCGGTAGATTTATTCAAAGAGGTAGGATCTAAATATAGCCTATGAGTTAATGGATTAAATCGTCATTTCTCAGGCAAACCCTATGGATTCACTCGCTACTGACATGGGTATGACTTGAAAGCAATTGGTCGTTTGAAGCAATTACCATTATGAAGGATTGACCAAGAGAACATAGCTGACACAGTTGACCTTGGTGCTGTTTAAATTGTATAAGTAATTTTGAGTAAGTCGGCCGCCGGTCTTATAAGAATCCAACATGTTTGTCACTTGGTCAATATTTTCTCAGCGCTTGTGTCATGCCCATATAGGGGCTTTCTGCAATCTAGGGACATTTAATATATCACATAAACAGGAACAATCAAGAGAAACAGTAGTCATCTAATACAAAGAAAAAAAGAGTCTTTCTGTCACTTCATTGAAACATGTCTTCCCCCACCTGTAATTAGCTGGACTTCGCGATATGGCTGAAATACTGTGAAGGCGACGTAGAACCCAGATTCAAACAATCAAACATAATTAAAATTTGGGACATAGGCAAACAGTGCAGACCTGGATCAGACGGCTCCTGGTGTAGTCCTCTGATCAAGGTCTATACTGTTTGCTTCACCAATTCAACGTCAAGCATTATTGCCAAGACATATTGCTTTTGCGTGGCCCTCTGTCAAGAAAAACAAAATGGGTTATAAATATCAATTTGAACAAAAGCTCTTTTTATCATAATGGTTTCAAAATCATGCACACAATTCTAAACTTTTACTTTTTTCAGGTAAATGCTCTTTTTCAGTAGATTTGTTCAAAGAGGTTGGGTTTAAATATCGTATGAAGGAATGGGTTAAAGGGTTAAGAATTCCAGAAAGGATACCTTTTTTAGCAATTCGTTTGTCATTGTTGTCACCCATGGTTTTGTACCGCTATCCAAGAACCCATGAATGATAACCTTTGTCTTCTTTGAGCTGTCGAAATGGTTTGAGAAAGACTGTATCTGTGACTCGTATTCAGTAGCCTTCATGGTGTATCCATGGTGATCTCCTCGTCTATGTATAATATAATTGGTTCCAACTTGACTAGGGTCTTGAGGTACAGGAATGGTGTGGTAGGAAGTAAAACATCCCAGTAGGCTGTAGCACTGCGTTTCTGCAGCAGCCAACTGCCAGATGCACGTGCCAAACAATAACAAAGCTGTAAATTCCATGGCTGTGTGGAGAAATCCGCTCTTGACTTCCACAACACAATATTTATACCTTAGATAAGGATTGTGTAGCTCATGGAGTTCAATGATTAACACTTATTAACTGTGAACAGAACAATTTTCTGCTAAAATCTGGATCTGCTGCAAGGTGGACTACTTCCGATTCGATCAAGCGTTCGAGAACCTAATGACCAAGTGTCAAACAGCTTGGATCCCGATGAGACGCCGAGTCACTCGGCGTTGTATCTGGATCCAAGCTGTTTGCAAATGCGGGTCCTCGCAGATAGCTGGATAAAAGTTAACTGAGCCAAGGATAATTGTTATATTTAGAACATCGTGACTGGAATGCAAAGTCGGTGCCAACTTTTAGGTTAAACCTAGTTAACGGCCGATGATTTAAATGCTCGTAGAGAAGAGAAACGTTTTACATGAAAGCATGCATGTATTCAATCACATAACGATTACTCTTGATAGAACCGGGGTTTTCTGCCTAAAATGTATTGATACAGGGGTATACTGCTATTGGTCTGCCTGTTTGTCCGTCCGACGCAATAACATAAACTGTAACCTTTGAACTATTAGAGATACTCTCTCTCTTATATTTCATATATACCTCATATTTCTTTTGCATATGAGTCATGTTGTGCAGTTGCAGCTCTTGAATGACGTCGTTGCAAGGTCAATGTCACACAAGGTCACGGTCAAACACTTAGGTCAATACGTCTGTTCAGGCATGGACCTTTACAAATGTATGATGTTCCGAACAAAACATGGCGATAAATTAATAAATAATCTTTAATACATAGTCAGAAATACCTACCATGAATATTGATGTAAGAAATAATGTCATGAATATTAATTAGATTAATTGTATTTGTAGCACATCGACACAGAATATTTTGGCCATGATCTACTTGAGCTGTCTAATTTGGATCTGCTCTGATTGCAAGGACATGGGAACAGCGTTTAAATATGAGAAGGTATATGAGCTTCGTTATAGGTATAAAATTGTTTTATTTTGAGCTAAATACCTATATATTTGTCCATAATCACGTGACCAGGATACATCACTAAATGACATATTAGCATTCCTTATCAGAAATAACATAGTCATTTTCCAAGAACTAAACCATTTTTAGTCCAGGCCCCGAGATTATAAAATGTTTTGCCTGGTCCTGAGATCATTCTCAAGCATCTGACTGGTCAGATTCTGAGCTTGATGAGAATCTGACCAATCAGATACTTGAGAATGATCTCAGACTCAAACGTTCTATAACCCTTGGCCCATAAGAGACCCGGCATTTGATCAGGGTCAACACTGTTAAACTTGTAAAGCGCTGAATACAGAAAAATTATAGATACTGATAAAATTCAAGCAATGTAAACCGTGATTATACAAACTTATGTGACGTAATGTCGGCCTGGGTCGACATTGTGCATGGGCATAGTCCAACATGATTGTTCTCTCGTTGGACCACCCTATTACTTGAACAACTTGCATGGCTAATATATAAGCCGTACTGTGAGAATAACAGTATTTACAATTTCCTTCATATAAACGCCTTTTCACGCCTTTGCAAACAGAGTAGACCCAGCTCAGACGGCTCCTATAGCAGACGTCTGATCAGGGTCAGTTCTGTTTGCTTTTGACAAGATATAGATCTAATTCTACAGTGTTTGTCAAAGCGAAATCCAGTACAACCCCTCTAATGCGACCACTTAATGAATCGACATGGATGTCTTTATAAGCAGATTATTGCTTAATGAAGGACAAAGGTAATGCAGAAATTTCCTCTAGGAGGTTTCTGCATTACTTTTGTCCTGCATTGAGCTACCACTTGTATCTAGCACCAATAATTATACCTCTTTTAGGTGGTCGCATTAGAAGGATTTCATGATGTCATTTTTCTTGCATGAGTGTTGAAAAGGGAAATAATTAAACCATTCAAATAGTTAATACACTGATTAGTAATGACTTCTGTGATGTGGCCTCTGTGCATGGGTTTACACTATCTGGCATTCAACAGAGTAGCAGCACCGTGAATGTGGAAATCAACATGGGCTATTTTTAAGATGGTTGGCGGTTGCACTAAGTCTTCACCGCCGTTTGCAATACACCCGCCCTCTACTTCATAAATACGCCTTTTTTTAACCCCTTGGAAATAGAGTAGACCAAGAGCAGAAACTCATTCTGTAGATTTGTGATCAGGGCCTGCTCCGTTTGCTTATGGGATGTATGGACCTGGTTCTACACTGTTTGCTATGACCAAACACATATTGTATTCACTTGCCATTATAAAATTGAGCTTATTTATATTCATGATGTCATTAATTTGTTCGTAAACAGACAATACTGAATACATAAGTATCTCAGTGCACCAATTACATATGGTGTCGACGACTGGAATGATAAACGATCCTTTATAATCAGCCCAAGGCCAGTGTCATCCAAATAGGTCAATATATGTTTGACACGTGGAAATTCACAAACACATATCGCTGTCACATTTTGCAGTCAGCAAAATTTGTCGACTGTTTCAATTCTCATCAATATGCTTTCCAGTATCAAACAACGTTTAAGACAGGTGGTAGCTGAATGTAGGTAGCCTAAAAGTGTGTGACATCTCTGACATGGCCATTGCTAATCTTACATAGCATTATTGTAACTATTATATAATAGGTATGACATTTTTAGATGATTTCAGGTCTGACTGAATGGTAGCACCTTAGACATGTTTTGCCTTGTCAACATGTTCCAAGGTCTTGTAATGTAAACTATATGTTCTTGGTTATAGCAAAGATGATGTTTGTACGGTATAATTATGACCCTGCTTATAGATAAAACATTGCATCAGGGTGAAATGCTATCGACAGTACTGAGTTGAAATCAATCTAGAGTTTTTAAAAGTGTGTGTGTGTTGGGGTGGAGGTGGGGGTGGGGTGGGGTGGGGGTGGTGGTAGTGGGGGGCAAAGTATTCTAAATTGAAAATGACTGGTAAGTGTCTTGAGAAAAACTACATGTGATAATAATGTTCTGGTGTTATAATTGTAGATTTAGACGGACTTCGTATGTTTTAAATGCCAATATTGATTCGACATCACGAAATTCAGCATCGTCTTGGTTGCATTAACATCTATTGCGGCATTGTCTAAAACTTGCACCATAACACGACAGTATACTTCGGAGATTGCCTGACCGCACTAAACTTGTAGATTTACAAGAGAATGGAGTTCTATCCGTCATTAAATGGTCGAATCGAATTAAAACAAAGACGGCCGCCATGACACTTACGAATTTAGTTGGAGTTTACGAATCCCCTACCCTATCGTAAAGTTACGCAAACATTTGAAGAAATCGTACGAAAATTCGTACGAAGTCGAGTTTAGTTAAACGGAATTGACGGTCTACGAACTTCGTATGAATTTCTTACGATAAATTTGATCGTACGCAATTTAGTGAAACGGCCCGATGGACATTGGCAAGACAACGAGCTGTTTGCAAAGGCAAATGCAGAACTGTCCATTAAAACAACGCAGATAATGTGGGTTGCTGATTGCATAATTTTAATCAAAGTACTGAAAGGACTGCACAAAGGTTTAATTTGAAAAGTACATACACTTTGCAGTTGGGAATTGGTAAATTATAAACAGATCGGAATTTTAGTCTAAGATTGAGTCCCTTGGATAAATAAGACCATTGTTGTATATCAACTGTGAGTGTTTTCGAGGCCGATGCTTTTCTAAACCACGGACCATGCAACAATTTAGTCGGGACCGATGCTTGTTCTTCTATGGTCCATGGCGCTGAATAAAAGGAACAACTTCAGCAGTTTGGCTTGACTTTCTGTAATATTTATTTTGTATTGTGCGATATCTCTGGTTAATAAGTGCATTCAGATACTACCAAGGGATATCGACCATCGCTGCACGGCACACACATGCAAATCAACTTAACCGGCTATTTAGCCTAAGCGCAATGTTTATTATTGACAAAATCCAGGTCAATAGTTACTCAAACTAATACATGTACATTATGTATCAGTCATATTGATCAGATAATAATGTTGAGGGAGTTATTTAAAATCATAAAGTGGGTACTTTCTTTTTTTGGCTAAGTATATGTTATAGAATAAGCAAACAGAGCAGACCTTGATCAGACGGCTCCTATAGTAGCCGTCTCATCTGGCTCTTCTCTGTTTGCAAGTGTTTAGAAAGGCGCTTTATGGAGAAAAGGGTTAACATTTGGATTTTGACTGCATCAGAAACACATAACTTTATATAATTCTCAATGTTCCTCGGTCTTTGGTTTACGACCTCTCTGCTGGATCTTGTGGTACAGTACTTCCAAAAAGAATACAATGTGTCCGAGGAACCAGCCTATCAGACACACGTAAAATGCACTCTGCACGTCGAGGAGTGTGATGGGCGTGGCTTCCGGTTTCGTTCCCGTGATGCATATACTTTCTTTTGGCCACCAATGGCGTCGCCATATTTCAAAAAGCCCCGCCTCCTGACTCTTCATTATTCTATAAAATTGAAATATTGTTTTAATTAACCCTTTTGGCGTTAAATTTAAAAGTTTCGTCTGCAATAATAAGTTCATATTAAATATAATTCTAAACTAAATAATAAAGGTATATTAGTAAAACATTTGTTTTTAAAAACCTGTATGCTTGGACTAAAATAATACAGAAAACAGTGAAGTCCCAGGTCAGTTGCCGCCTTATCAAGGCGGCATCTGACCTGGGACTGCACTGTTTTCAATGGTGCCAACTGGCGACATTGGCGCCGAAAGAGTTAAATGTTCTAGATTAATATTGTAATGTCAGCACGACTTTTGGTATTTGCAAACAGCTTAGATCCCGAGGTACTCGGCCTCTGATCATGATTTAAGCTGTCTAACATTCTGTTAAGAGTTTCTCAAAAACTTGAAGGAAACTGATAGGAAACTGATATCAAAATCAGCAGGTCAGAGGTTGAAGAGAAGGGTTACACTTATCTTATCCTTTAACCCTTCTTATCCAATGAATGCATTTGTAAACAGAGATGACTCAGATTTTGAGGCTCATAGAGAAGACATCCGACCAAGGTCTGCACTATCGGTTATTCAAAATCCACTCGCAAATTAATAGAAATTATACACTTTCATATTAAACGGATAACGAACTTCCAGAGCTCTCGACTTCCAGGGACCACACAAATTACTGACCAAGTTTTCAAATCCACAGCTTAATGCAGGTCTAAAGTAATGCTGAAAGCTTCTGTTCAATCTCAAGTTTTACTTGCATCCAATGAGTTCAGGCATTTTGGAAAATCAAACAGCGTTGATCCAGACGAGACGCCGACAGTGTTGGCTAAGTCGTTGTCTAATCATGATCCAAGCTGATTGCAAATGCAAGTCAGGTCGCGGTTAGTCTAATACGGTTTAAACATGAATACAATATATACAGTTGAACTTAATATGTCGACTCGGATAATTCGAACTAAAAGTTCGGTCCTTCCAAAATTTACAATATAGAATTGTTCTAAAATATATCACTACACATACATAGAAACACATGCGACGGCTTAATGCAGGTCCAACGTAATGCTAAAAGCTCCTTTAGACCTACATTAAGCTGTGAACTTGAGATATTTGTCAGATTATAAATTGGATGACTCGAACATCTGTTATGTCGAATTAATCTGTATGGTATCTTGAAGTTCGATATATCGAAGTTCAACTGTATACATTTTATGGACTTACTGGTCTGAGAATATAACGGTATGAGGTGAGTTGTCCTGGAAGGCAAATGCGTTTTTCATGGGAAGGAACTCTTCCTTGATCTTTCTTAAGTCACAGTTTTCCGACATAGCAAGTCCAACCGTTGTGACGTCACCTGTTGAATAAAGACTGTAGTAGGTCATATAAAACAACGGTCATTCAAATATATCTTATATTTGGTCTTTAACTCATTCCCTCATGGGCTATTTTTTGGGTCCTACCTTTTTTGAAAAAATCAACCGAAAAAGGATCATTTACTAGAGACAAAAAACAAACAAACTAGAATTGTGTTGTTTTGAAAAGCCCCCGTGTAGCAAATGCTCTATTTATCACAATGGTTTCAGATAGTGACTTTTATGGAGGCGTCAAAAGACGTCAATACCTGGGAATGTGCTAAGCTATTGCTGAACACTAGACCTGCTGTGTACATTAAGTCTGCTAAACTCCGATCTGTTACAGTTATCATTTACTTCCGTTTCGTTCAAGCATTTGAGAAACTCTTGACCCAGTATCAAATACAGTAAAACTTCGATTATCCGAACACTAAAATACGTATTATTATCGATCTTTAAGACAGGTGACAGCTTAATGCATGGTTAAAGTCATGCAGAAAGCTCCTCTAGGAGCTTTCTGCATGACTTTCACCATGCATTAAGCAGCCACCTGCCTAGAAGGGTCTAAATTCTTCTATACCGAAAATTCGAATAATCGAGGTATAACTGTAGCTTGGATCCTGATGAAACGCAGAGATACTCGTCGTCTCATATGGACCCAAGCTGTTTGCAAATGCCAGTTGCATTGTAGGTTGCGCTAAGCAGACAAATGGTTATTGCAGTCAGAAGATTTGAAGATAGCTTATTGGAAAGATTCAAACACTGTTACTTAAGAATGGGACGACTGAATTGTGCGAACATATTTCTTCAGTTCCTAACCAGTCTTCATTCTAAACATACCACGCAGGTCCTGTTCGAACATCGCGTTATAATATTGTTATAATCTGGCTCTATATTTGTTTTAAAAAATATACACAGTGATGTGAGTATTCGACATTAACTTCAAGAATAGGCCATTTACTATATAATTATGACTTTTCACGTCTTTGCAAAAATAATTAATCCAATAAGATGAGCTTTTACATAAGATATAAGGACACATGAATTGTATCCGCAAATAGTACCATCTGATTTATATTATTCTAAATATGCAAACAGAACATACCCTGATCAGCCTTCTGAAACGGTCAGAAGGCAGCATTTTCGGAATTTGTACTTACCTATAAAAGCGTACCCGCCTTGTTCAACACGATCAACATGAGCTTGGGTCTTAAGGTGGAATATGACGTCATCCGATTTATTAAATTCCATCATGGCATCACCAACTTCCCTTATAATGGTGTTTTGAGAAGTCTGGTAAAAAACAAATCAATGTGCATTGTACTGAATGTTTAATATGTATGTTACATTAAATGTTGTTTCAGAAAATTCCTTAAAATGATAACACCGTCAATTAGATTTAACCATTGACTGCATAAATACGCCTTTGCAAACATAGTAGACCCAGACCAGGGTCTGCTCTGTTTGCTTATAATACACTATAGATATGATTCTTCAGTTTCTGCATTGACTAAAATGTATATGTCCATGTGATATTATAACAAATTAATCTGATAAATATTCATGACTTCATTATTTCCTACATGAATATTCATGAAAGAAAGGGTTAAAACATAAAGTAGAACCTGTCTAAACGGTCATTAAAAAGAGGTATAACTATGGATCTGTAATCAGGTGGTAGCTTAATGCAGGTCAACAATCATGCAAAATGCTCCTATGGGAGCTTTCAACATTACTTTTGCCTGGCATTAAGCAATCAACTGCTTTTTAACACGTTTATGTTCAATAAATGAATGACCGCTTAAGACACGCTCTACTGTAAACAAGGCGGGCCAAATGTTGACAGGGCTAACTTTTGATTCGAATGCAAAGCTTCAATGGTTGTACGTATCATGACAGACGCACCGTAAATATTATTTCCCAGTTCGTACCACCAAGTGTTCCCCACTTGTAGGAACCTTTATGTTTTGCCATTTCCTTGAGCGTGTTGAATGGTAGTACGTCCTTGGAGATTGTTAGAAATGCTATCAGATTGCCGCAGTATATGCCACCAACAATGATACAAAAGATCCACCAAGAACTGACAAAGGTCCTCCCGGTTGTGGATTCAGGCAAATGTACTCCACCTGGAATTTATAAAAACCATATCAGTAACATCAACACTTTGCCTGCTATAAGTTATGAAGAGTATGCGATCCTTCGACAGCAATAGCATCAATGCAAATAGAGAAACTTGCAGTCACGGTTTTATTGAGTCTGTTCATGAGCAGTTATGAAAAGCGCAACACTGCCCACGCCTGTTAGCACCGGCCTAAGTGATATTCAATTTTCAAAACTAAAGATATTGAAACGAATGACCCTGAAGGACCAGAAAAAATAACAACACTGAGAATGATGTATCGGCGACTTTTTACGACGGCCACAAATCATTTAAAACCTGCTGTTGTTAAGTACATAAGTTCTGAAAGTAGGAATGATGTCTGCTAAAGCACCGATCAGTCACACTTTTTATTTACTTCCAATATGTTCAAACGTTTGAAAAACTATTGACCGAGTGTCAAACAGCTTGGATCCTGATGAGACGCCCGGCTACTCCCATGCTAGCCTGGTCGCACTTTACTGAGTAAAGAGCAAACTAACGTTTATTAATCAGCACTGTGTGTGATTGTTTAGTATACAGTAAAACCTCTATAACGACCACTGAATTGTGTTAATTAGTTGGTATCTGGGGCAGGTGGTTGCTTAAAGCTTGGTCAAAGTAAAACAGAACGCTCCTATAGGAGCGTTCTGTTTTACTTTCACCTTGTTTTAAGCATCCACCTGTTTTTAACACAACATGTTTGATGTAATTTAGTTGTCGTTATAGAGAGGTTTTACTGTATATAAAAACACTATTTAAATGAGTTAGATTTAATCAAGGTTGAATGCCGGCGGCTGTTGGAGATACTGATTCTCAGGCGACTAATACATGGATTAATTTGTATTTATTATCCTTTCTCACATACTCTCCCAGCACTGGATACACACTATCAAACGATATCACAGGTACAATCTCATAACACAGGCACACATACAAACAACCATCTGATAACAGAGGCGCTCATACAAACACCAATCCCGGACACGCACACTAGAAACGCTCTTATAACAAAGGCGCTCATACACTGGTATAAATATTAAAAACAATGAAACGGTATCACAATTCAGGCACCTGTACAAACAATTATATCATAGCACAGACAAACTCTAAACAGCAACCAAAGAGAAACAATGACGTCATAATATTGCACATAATATATCACAAAACAGACATTTACATAGCAATATCAAACCACAAGCGCCTACAAACGCACAAAGTCATAAGAAAGATAGACATACAAACGCACGATTTCACAACACCAGAAAACTTACAAACAAACAATGTCACAACCCAGGCACATAATTATACACCTCCACAGGTCTCAACATATTTAAAGATAAAAATACAAACCAACACTGCCACAACACAGGTGCAAATACAAACTAAGAATTGTTCAAGACCATATATGTATATACAAACACACAATGTCATAACGAAGGTGTATGTTCAAACTAATAATGCCACAACACAGGTACAAATGCAAGCGAAAACTGTCACAACACAGGATCAAATACAAACTAAGAATATATATTCAAACGCACAATGTCATAACAAAGGTGCATATCCAAACCAACACTATCACAAAACAGGGACAAATATATCTAAAACAACGCACAAGGTCTCTACACAATTACAAAAACCAACAATGTCACAATCCAGGTACTATCACAACTGAACAATGTCACAAAACATATACACAAACAAACGACTTAAGATACCTTGATAAAGAAGGGCCCCTGACATATACCAAAATGAGCTGTAAAGATGATGTAAACCCCCTTGTTGCTCTCGTAGCTCTGCATTCTCTGGAACACTGTAGTATGGGTTGTGTTTCTCCATGAGATATAGAATCAAAGTAACTACCGGAAGTGCCATCACTGAAACAAATGTCAAATGGAACATTTCAATTTCAATAAGAATGAGAAAACGCAGAGTTATATAGAAAAGATTATTACGACAAACAGTGTGCCTGTACATTGCAGACAATCCCTACCATAGCAAAAGGCTTATTGCTCCGCTCAAAACTTGACATGATTCCGGTTTTGAAGCGTCAATAATTGTGTTACATTCGTTTAACTCTTTCGTTGCTGAATACTGTCATAAGCACAATGTGTTTGCCTGTTACAATTTTCGTTTTGAGATTGCGTTTTTCCCTCTTTCTTTCAAAATATACAGCTTCTTTCAAATTACCGCAGTAACAAACAGTTTGGATCCTCATGAGACGCTGTGTTACTCAAGGTCTCATCTGGATCCAAACTGTTTGCATAGATAATCACGCATGTAACTTTCGCAGCGAAAGGCTTGACCCTTTACTCAATGAATATTTATGTAATTAATGATTTCGTCATGAATAATGAAGTTAGATTAATGTTCAAAATGGCATATTAACACAGGAATTCTTGTCAAAGCAGAAACTAAAGAACCACATCCATATTATTCCATAAGCAAACAGAGCAGACCCTGATCAGACGGCTCCTATTGGAGCCGTCTGATCTGCGTCTACTCTGTTTGCAAAGGCATAGAAAGGCGTGTTTATGGAGTGAAGGGTTAACACAACATTGATTATCAGATACATGTAGTTTGGATCATGGTAAGATATCGCATTATACGGCTTCACATCTGGATCCAAGTGTTTCAAAAAGAAATCACAGTTCGTCCATATAATATGAACCAGCTACCGCATTAGAATTTGCGTAAGAAATAAAATGAATATATGAATACTATATAACCGGAGTTTTATTCTAGCACCAACGACACAGACAGTATAATTATAAGTAATTTTATTACGTAGCCAAACAGATCAGACCCTAATCAGATAGCTCCTACAGGGACCGTCTGACCGGACTCTATTCTAGTTGTATATGAGTCAACATTAAAGAGTTAATGTGTAACTAAAGCCAATAAACGCAGATCACTTTGATATTTTTGTGCGTTTGTATCGATATAACAGTATTTCAAACATACTGTGACGTCCAGCTAATTATAGGCGGATGAAGATATCCGATGTTATTCAATATATATGTAACATATTGCAATGATTGTGCACAGAAGAACATACGGGTAGTAGAACCTATCTACCGCGATTCCTTTGGAAGACTTCTTCACCTGAAATATCTGAATACCCCAGCCGGGATTCGAACCACAACAGTGAGGGACTAAGCGATTGTTAGTCGAAGACCATAACCTCTAGATCTAGAGGCCCATTACGACTACTTTGATGAAACAATATACGTATAATTACACTGGACAGGCATTTACAACAGGTGTGTCTGGCTATTGACTTTGTTTTTTTATAGTACAAGCATATGCATGTTCAAACATTACTATAAGCACCTTACATTTAATTATACAGTGTAAGAATTTACAACTATTTACATATCAATATTTGACAATTCAATATCTATTGAAAATTCAAGAATGGGAACTTGCTCATGGCCTACTTGGTCAATTGGGAGTTCCTCGCCAGTATTTCCAGTGCTGGACTTAATGACAGATAAATAAACATTGATATGCATAATATTTAAAATACAGTAACCCCCTCAAAACCGGACGTTCTATTTAGTATAAATATTGGTCTTTAAGACAACCGACAACTTAATGCAGGGTGAAAGTCATGCAGAAAGATTCTCTATGAAATTTCTGCATGACGTTCAACCTGCATTAAGCAGCCACCTGTCTAAAAGTATATAAATTATTATCTACTAGAATTCCGGTTTAGAGGTGGTTAACTGTACTATATATGCTATAATAAAGTTTCTTGTGGCGGTACATGTAGTAACGTTTTAAAATACTTAGACGTTGTGTAAATGTAGTTTATTGAGTCATTTTGTAACATCTAACTCTGATTTCTGTCTTTAATAATGAAACAAAGGTTAACTAATATATCGTGCAATATATTAACTGTAAATCCGCGATAGTTTGAACACTACAACAAATATCACTGTCGGGTTTTAAGACGGCTGGCAGCTTCATGCAGCGTGAAAGCCTTGCAGAAAGCTCCTCTAAGAGCTTTCTGCATGATTTGCTCCCTGCACTAAGCAGCTACCAGCCTAAACGATTCCCAGTTCCTCATTGCTAGATTTCAATCTATCGAGTTTTACTTGTATTATTTACGTTGTATTGTACAGAGGTACAGATAAGATGGGCAAATTAAAACATTTTCAGGAATAACATCTTTATTTCTCCACCAAACCGCATGTTGTGGTCTCAACATACTATTATGTTTTTGTGGAGAAATGACGATTTTAGTATTTGAGTACGCACCTTTATCTGTAGCTCTGGCAATGTATATTAATAATCATAAAGGTTGTATTTACCTATGGCAACAAGGACTTGCCACTTGAAGGGGTTTATCAAGGTTTTCCACTTTTTGGTGTTTGGGTCGGGCTTTTTAACAACGGCAGTTGTATATTCGTGGTAAACTGGATATGAAAAGTCAACGACCTTGTCCCTAACCGGAAGGATGGCAAGTGGTGCCGCCGCTACATCGCACTCCTTTGAGAATAAAAAAATATGTCTTTACTATGAACATTTAGTATACAAGGAGATCTTTGCTGATCATACATGCAAACAGTATGGGTCCAAATGATACGGTGAGTAACCGTCACAAATGTTTCAATGTTATTGAACACATTGTAGCTTATACGTTGTTTTGTCTGGACATCTTGATATACAAGGCTCTAAGGTTTATATGTCAGGGAAATCGGTCAATATAATTTTGTTTGTGTGTTAGACATAAACCATTGTAATGTTGGTCTGTAAGACAAGCAGTACATGAACTCCTATCCCGCTAAGCAATACTTTTATCGTATTGGCAAACAGCTTGGATACAGGCGAGACTCAGCGTCTCATCAGAATCAAAGTTGTTTAACACTTGGCATAGAGCTTCTAAAAACCCTGTGTCATGAAATTTGGTCACTGTTTTCTCAAACGCTCCATTCGGAAGTAGTAAACATTGCATCAGAACGAAATTTGAGCAGGCATTATTTTCATAGCAGGGTATGGGTTACTGTGGGGTCAAACTGATGCAAAACATCTCCACGTGAGGTTTCTGCAGAACTTTTATTTTGCTTTAAACCGTGAATAGTTTAAGAAATAATGCATTTAAGAAAGTTAATTTGCCTAATATTTATAGAGAAATATGAACAATAAATGCGTTGCCTCTGGTCAAAGCTTTATGATTCCGTCAGCAAAGAGAGCAGACCCTAATCAGACACTCTTGCAGGAGCAGTCTGATCTGGGTCTACTCTAATTGCAAATTATGCGCTAAAAAGGCATATAATGGAGTAAATGGTTAAAGAATCGCCTGCTTGTAAAAACGCACATGTTTTTCACTCATAAAGTGGTCGATAGAGACAGATTTAACCTACATGTACTTACTCGTCGTTGCAGCTGCCCAACCATGCCATTGAATATTGGGGTACCATTGACCGTTCGCTCCACACTGCCCCATTTATCATCAGGTGGATCAATCATCTTGAATCTTTTAAACAATATATTGACTCATTAATTTATTCCTATATTCTTTAACCCATCCATTATTCATGCTCAGATGACACAGCAAACAATGCATGTACCGGTATCAGGAATTGACATCGATGGGTTCACCAAACATTGCAGATCCTGTTCAGATGGCTCCTTAAGGAATCCCTGTGATATGGGGCTACATTGTTTGCCTATTTCATTTGAAAGGACACATGGCACACGTGGGTTAATATTTAACCTCTTATCGATAAGAAACCATAACATCATGAAAAGGCGATTATATGATGGAAAGGGTTAAATCCTTCTTGTGTTAAAATAATAATGCCTGTTCAGTTTCTGTTTTGCTGATTCCATCAAACGTTTGAGAAACTAATGGCCGAGTGTCAAACGGCTTGGATCCTGATCAGACGCCGAGCTACTTTGTGTCTCGTCTGGATCGAAGCTGTTTCCAAATGTTTTTTTTTTTTGTATATTTGAAATATACAGTAAAACTCCTCTAAACCGGACGTTAAATTTGGTATAAATATCGGTCTTGGAGACAGGTAGCAGCTTCATGCAGGGTGAAAGTCATGCAGAAAGCTCCTCTAGGAGCTTTCTGCATGACTTTCACCCTGCATGAAGCAGCCACCTGCCGAAAAGTATCTAAAAAAGTTTCTACTAGAATTCCGGTTTAGAGAGGTTTTACTGTACAATTTGATTGAACTATATAAACGAACTTAAACCAATATTAATTTATACTATACGGTTCTATTGGGATAAGGTCTAATTGTAGTTGGAAACGGAATGCACTTTTTAGAATCATATTGATTGATTTTGTCCACATCATCATGACCGTACAGAACTGACTGTGCTGTAAACAACGAAACGGTCAAACTCACAACCATAATCATACACATTTAGTCTTGAGCATGTTGCATGGATCCAGATGAGACACCGAGTAACTAGGTACATAGTTTCTCAAAAGCTTGAACGAACCGGAGGTAAGTGAAACTTGTAAACAGATTTGTGATATAGCAGACATCATGTTATAGCATACAAAGTGTAAAATAGATGCATTTTGAATAAAAATTATATCATCTGCGGCTACCGTACTATTGCAGCATTTTCCACTGGGCATAGTATACATGTATCGGGGGTCCAGATAAGATGCGTACATTAAAATATTTTCAAGAATAACTGCTTTATTTATCCACCTAACCCTAAATGGTGACCACCCTTTAGAATCATCCCGGAGAGAGAATTCTTAAGAATGGTCACCACAACATACGTAAGGTTTGGTGGGAAAATGACGATTTTTGTATTTGTGTACGCACCTTTATCTGCAGCTGTGATGTATATACCATGGTCAGAATAGAACACCTGTGACAATATAGACTCTATTCCATCTCTTTGATCTAGACAACTTAAATGATTGATGTTAATCTAATCGAATGACCAGCGTTCCACTTATCGATTTTGCATTGGCTATGCATTCGGCGAGATGAAACTATTAATGAATCATTTGTCTTTGAGATTTATATGAGAAAGACAGCTGTTTATAAATTCTAAAACTGGCTACATTTAGATACACTTGCATTTAAAAACAATATATCACACTGCGGCTAAAAGTACATTTGGGCAAAACAAACATTGTGCAGACATATAAGATAGGTCCATATCTAATATTGCAAAAGGTGGTCTAAAACAAACGAATTCCCTCACTTTGAAAATGAATGTTATGGATAACAATCTTCCCACTGGTATAAGTATTGAAAAAACTATGTCTTACGTAAAATTTAAGACTCTTGATAACTCCAAAAGAAGGTCAATGAAAGCACCTTCATAAATGACACTGTTATTGCCATCTTCTCTTCGTATAACAAATGGTGGATACTGAAAAAAATGTTTTCACATACATGTAGGTTAAGACGAAAACGCGGGACAAGAAAATGAACAAACAAATGAAACATTTTTGAAAATGTACGAATCATATTTGGGGATAGTTTTAGATTTTCTAAAATGATAATTTGTTTTATTTCGTATTATTGTACACATCTAAATCTAAGCTTAGTAATTCAATATATTATGCGGCAACCCTGCATTGGGTGAATAAAAAGGCAGTTCAAAAATCCAAGGAGAGGAATTTAAAAAGTTCCCAGGTTCCGATCCAATTTATGCATGCTGTATATTGCAGAAGTAGAACATGTTTAAACCAAAAATGCAGTGTCTTAGACCCGATTCTATAGCTATGTGTTCAGTTGTTGTATATAACAATATGGACTAAATAGCTAACCAATGTTCACAATGGGTAGAGTCGGCCATGAACATACATGGCGCAAACGGATAATACAATGTTTAACATGAACCCTTTACTGGATAGATAAAGTAGGACACAAACAAATTATGACACAAACATCCTGATCAGATGGTTGTATGAGCCGTTTGATATGGATCTTCCCTGTTTGCTTACGACAATGTACCCGATTCTACAGTTTCTACCACGTCCAAAATATCCTCAGTTCGTACAAAATAACAAAATTAAGCTAGACTAGTAAATCCTCGTGATGACAATTTCTTACAAGACTTACGTGATGTGTTGTCACAACGAACTCTCGTCCACTGTATCCATACTGTGCATTTGGGTAGAGGTTATCAAAAAGCTCAACGCCGCCATCATGTTGGGCATACCCTACTGATGTAAATGCGCCTCCATTGCTAGTCCAGTGCAAGGTTTCGATAAGGTACCTTGTACATTTAGACGATGGTTCCCATTCTATCATATCCTGTGAAAACATGACACTGTTTACGACTATTTGTAGATATAGTTAACATATATAATTATAGGATTTGTTGCGAGTAGTCATGTTGTACAAACTAATAGTAAACTCGTCTTGAAAAATGTTATTAAGCGAGTCTTTGGCGAGCTTAATAACATTGTCCTAGACGGGTTTAATATCAGTTTGTACAAACTGACTACAAGCATCATATTCGTTTTATAACATATCTTATTTCGACTAAAATGCCGTTTATGGCAGGTACTACATGAATATTCCTACACGACTCGTACCAGTGCTTTGTCGCCTGTAAGATTTTCAGGCTTCACTTTTCAAAAACCGTCTGTCACTTTTAAAATCACATTAAGCACGTTTTGAATCCTGATGAGACGCCGAATATCTCGGTATTTTATCTCGACTTAAACTAGTTTTAAATGTTATCACAAATTCGCCTTTGGTAACGAAAGAGTTGAGTAATGTTCATGTGTACAGTCGAACTGTTTTAATATTACTGCCTCGAGGACAATGCTTCGAAGTACCTTTTATACGAATGTTGGCACGTCATAAATACTATGTTAAAATCAAATATAGTTGAACTTCGATATCTCGAACTCGGATAACTGGAACTTCAGGATAACTCGGAGTAAAAGTTTAGTCCTTTCAAAATTTACAATACAGAATTGTTCTAAACAGTATCACTGCGCATATCTAGAAACACGTGTGACAGCTTAATACAGGTCGAAAATAATGCTGAAAGCTTCTGTAACAGCTTTCAGCATTACTTTAGACCTGCATTGAGTTGTGAGCTTGAGAAATTATTCAGATTAGACCTCGGATGACTCGAAACTCTGTTATCTCAAGGTAACATGTATGGCCACTTTAAGTTTTATATACTGAAGACTGTATTATTCATTTCATTTCAAACTACCTAAATGATTGACAAATGAAGTAGCCTAAAATTTACCTCTTTGATTCCTTGAATGAAAAAGTCTTTGACACTCCCATTCTGTCGTTCG
This sequence comes from Azorinus chamasolen, assembly GCA_963576725.1. NCBI lineage: Eukaryota > Metazoa > Mollusca > Bivalvia > Cardiida > Solecurtidae > Azorinus > Azorinus chamasolen. The sequence continues at coordinate 3,867,676 of OY755251.1, read as the reverse complement.
GTGAAATTTGTAGCATCTAACATATAACTCATGGATATCATAGTGCTGTGAAGATGTTTGGGCAGCATCTATAAAATACGAATTAACCACTGATATATTTCTATTGGTATTCAATCTATAAGTGCATGTAATAGATGTTGGAAATCTAGGCAAGACAGTTTTCCTTTTTCTCAACCAAAGTCTATCTCGCTATAACTCCGCCAAAGTCTATCTCGCTATAACTCTGCCAACGTCTATCTCGCTATAACTCAGCCAAAGCCTATCTCGCTGTAACTCCGCCAAAGCATATCTCGATATAAATCAGTCAAAGCCTATCTAGTTTCCAGTCATTAGAATCGCATCAGAGCAGTGAGCAGCAAGATAGGCTTTTGCAGAGAAATAAGAGATTTTGATAGATCATTATGCATCTTATCTAGAGCTCTATAACAGTTAATAATATAGCATAAACATTGAGTGACGCATACAAAGTGTAGTCTCATTCGTTTATGACACTGAGGTATTTAGTATTTATTTTTGGCATTCTACGGAGCAAATATGTGACTACCATTCACAGTTTATATCGTTTCATTTCCTGAAAAGACCAAAGCGTGAATGTGAATATATATCATGAATAAATTGCAAGTAAAAAGTTCTTAATTTCTGTCTCTTTATTGGGCAGACAAAAAATTACATTTAATGTGTATCACACTTATAGAGGATCTTACATGATTGTTTATTACAAATTGTTTTTATGAAACTAGTTTACTATAATAATATGACAAGGGATTTAGCGAGTGATATATTCATTATTGTAAACGAGATTCTTTTGATCACATAACCCTTAAAAAGTGGCCTTAGAAAGTGAAACAGACTATATATGACGATTCTTTCGGCCATTTTTACAGCGTAGTACAGTCGGGTTCCAATTGCTCATTTGCATAAAATGCACTTGTGCATTTCCGCGATAAATACATCTAATTGTGTACATGTACAAAATCATTCATATTTTATCACACATTGTATTATCAAAATCATTATGTACTGCAGGTAAATTGCAACACCACTGACCTAAGTCTCAAAGACTAAGCGTGTTTAAAAATATAATAAAGGGAGTTTAATAAAAGATGACAACACACAAAACTGCCAAAAAAACCACACTATGAAATGTTTCTAAAAGATCGAATATTACCTCAAGTCAGACCAGAACTGATTAAAGGTTGTTGGCTTCATGAATTAAAAGAAACAATTGAAATAGCCTAACATCGTGACAGCATTATACACAGTAAAGGTACATGTATTATCTTAACAGTATATATTATCTTAATAGTACGATAACATATGACTAGATATAAATTGCAATGTTCGTTACATGGATATGTATATTTAGAAGTATACAAAAGGCTTGCAAGTACAGTTTAAACATTTGCAATATATGTGCAAACTGCACCAGAGGAATCAGCACAAACCATACACTCTTAAATCTAACCTCGCATTTACAAACAGCTTGGATCCAGAGGGGACGCCGAGGAACTGGAGACGCCAAACAATTTGTCAATCGCTCAGTAATTTCTTAACACATTACCTCACAGGATATTTTAGACCCAGCCTTAATAAATCTACCAAAAAGGAACATTTATTAACAAAAAGGTTAATTTTGGAATTGTGTAGTTTTGAAATCAGTGTGATAAATAGAGTATTTGCTGATATGGAGCAAGTGCTCTATTTATCACAATGGTTTCAAAAAGTGGCTTTTACAGAGGCGTCAAAAGGCGTCAATATGTGGGTTTGGGTTAAAGCTTGAGGGATATTGGGCAGATACTATTTTTGTTTTGTACAGCGAGGAAAAGGTTAGAAAGAGTTTATATCCGCTGATCGGTTTGTTGGAAGCAGATGGCTCAGCCTTGCGTAATCTTATATGTAGTATGTAAATAGATTAACCCCCTTACCTCATGAATATTCATGTATGAAATAATGATGAAATAATGATATCATGAATATCAATTAGATGAATCTTTATAATGGCATATGAACGCAGAATGTTTTGATAACTGTCGACATTGTATGATCAGATCAGTATTATTTCATAAACAAGGGGTGGGGGTAGATAATGACCAGGTGGCTCTCACAGAAACCTTCCGATCTAGGACTTCTCTTTGCAAAGACGTGTAAAATACAATTATGGAGTGAAGTGTTAAAATGATTTTGTAAAAGAAGCACTTGTTTTATTGCGTTTGTTCAACTATTTATATATATATCAACGTATCTGTTATGGTATAACGGAAACATACATAAATTTAGTAGCTCTGTTATTAACTTCAAGATATGGCTTACCGCAAGTGTCGGTGGATGAGTTTCCGGAATTATCAAAATAGCCAGATTTTTTATGCTGTCAGCTATGTGAGTCAAGGCAGAGGAAAGAACATCTCTATACGACAATATAGGAACAAGCCACTTTGCCAACAATTGAAGTATTGTCTGATCTTCGTTGATTCTGTCAAAATCATTTACCTGAAAAGGACATACAGTACAATCTGTCTACAGCTGCCATTCATTTATTGAACATAGGAGTCTTAAAAAGCAGGTGGTTGCTTAATGCATGGCAAAAGTAATACAGAAAACTCCTGTATGAGTTTTCTGTATTACTTTTGACCTGCATTAAGCTACCGCCTGCCTTACATGTCTATAATTATACTTTTTATGGTCGCTTAAGACAGCTTGTACTTTAACATACAAATAAAATGCATGCTTACATATGCTAATTATTAATCTCTAGCCTGCGGAGCAAATTATTTTGACACAAATATTCACCTACTACATTTTCAAAATTCAAGCTATAACCAATTTGTCTGACAAAATGAAATCAATGTAAAACAGTGCGTCTCATCTGGATCCAAACTGTTTGCATAAGTATTCACTTATTCGCCCATAACAGGGTAAAGATTAATCATAAGCAGACTATATATGTGACTTCAGGTAGATACAGTAATGTCTCGCCACATTTTTTATTAATAAATTAATCTGTAAAACAGACAGTTGCTCTAATGGGAGCCATCTACATAACGTTTATCCTTATTAAGCTACCACCTGTCATTGAATGGTCTACTCTATTTGCAAATATGTAGAAATAGGTCTCTATCAGCTTAAAGGTTTATACCACAACAGAGGTTCATCAACCTTTTATTCATTTAATATTTGACACCATGAATATTATTTAACCCTTTTCCTGTTCTATATTTCATCCAATGTTTTCCTACTGAATATTTATGGACAAAATAACTACTATGAAAATGGAAAGTGGACCATTGTATCCACTTTAGAAAGTAAAGATACAGACCCTTCCTATTCCAATTAGCAAACGGAGCAGAACCAGATCAGACGACTCCTATAGAAGCCGTCTGATCGGAGTCTACTCTGTTTGCAAGTGCGTGAAAACACATTCATATAAATATGAAGAAAAGGGTTAAATTATATTTTTATAATAACAGTACGAACAAAAGACATTTAATTAGGACTATTTGTAGAATTAGACTTTTCTTATTTCATAGACAAACAACATAGACCCTGTCTTATTAAATGGTTCCTGTACGAACTGCTCCTGATCTGGGTCTACTGTTTTTGCAAAGAGATAGAAAGGCGTATTATATGCTATATGCTTTTTAATACGAGCGTATGTGTTGCACTGTCACGCAACACTGCATATTGCTTTATTATAAAACTAGGAGCCACGCTATTAGATAAGTAACATTTGCCATGGCCATGTCCCTGCGTGCCATTGAGGGCTCAATTACCTCAGCAGCACATGTTGTGTAATTCATATTGTATAATATGTAAACTTGGATTAAGGAAGGCGTCTTTGCGCCGATACTGATTTGGGACCATGGTCGTCCGACTCGTTCAATATTATGCGGATCAAATGGCCTGGTGTCAAACAGCGTGGATGCTGATGAAATACCGCAGTTCAGGGTCCATGCTTATAAAGCTTTTTTGTTCAGTCTGAGTTCGTTCGTGATTGGTCAGATTTGAGTCCTCAATCTTTTGATTGGTCAGATTTGAGAACGAACTTTATAAGCATGGACCCTGGTTATCCACATATATATCCACGTCAGAGGTCCAGCTAAGATGCGTAAATTAAGACATTTTCAGGAATAACTTCTTTATTTCTCCACCCTACGTTGTGACCACAACATAGGGTTTAGTGGAGAAATGACAATTTTAATATTTAAGTACGCACCTTTATCTGTAGATCTGCAAGTTATTGACAAATGTTAGCCAGGTCGCTATAAGCACGATAAGGGTTAATGCAATATGTTCAGGTTCAGGTTAGGGAATACATTCAACAATTAACTTCAATCAAGGTGGTAGATTAAACTATACCTAACCAGGTTCGCTTGATTGAAGCAATGAACCAAACACACGATTGACAATATGACTGTACTTCAAGCTTGAGAATGAAGGCTAACATCATACTGTGGCCAAATTAAAGAACGCTCATAAACCCGTAGTGACGGTTAAATCAGGTTTTTTTCTATCAATATATGTATAATGCAACACAATGCAACAAAATGCTACTAACCTGTTACCTGATAAATATTCAAGCAAGAAATAATGACGATATGAATATTAATTAGCTGGATGTATATTTGACATTTTTATCAAGTGGTATTTTTATTACAGCAGAAACCCGTAACATCTACGCTATTTTAAGGCTCCTAAAAGAGTTGTCTGATCTAGGTCTACTAGGTTTGCAAATGCGTAAAATGCGCCTCAGGAATATGGTTGCAAACAATTACTTACTGATTTTAATACTCTCATAGAACAGTCGATCTTGCACATTAACACGGCATTGAACGCCGGCTTCTCTTTAATTGCTTGCAGGTAAAGTTTCATCAATATCGAATGAATGTCCACCATGTAATCAACGTTGTAGAGGACAACCATTGTGCCGTTCAATGAAAGCATGTCCACAAGGTCCCTGGTCTGATGCGCTGCAATATCAATCAATACAATTAACATTGCCTGTATGCGGTAAGGCGGTGAGTTCTACCCGGGTGGTCTGTGAACGGAGCAATGCAATTTGTTCCGTGCAAAGAAACCCCTCTGGGGTCTTCCTCCACCTGTTATTATCTGGACTTCACGATGGGTCTGAAATACTATTAAAGCGACGAAAAATCTCGATACGGAGAACAAACAAACCAAAGCGTTATATTTATGCAGCATGCGTACGATTCCCTGTTAGAATTAACCCATGTCTTATATGGTAAACTGGTCCAAATCGAAAGCTAGAACACATTCGTATTTCTTGTAAGGGCGATCCTGCGAAGAGAAAGATACAGCTGAAAACCGGTGATATTGATTGCTATAACAAGCGATGCAGACCCTAATCAGAGGGCTTCTTTAAGGAGCCATTTTATCTGGGTCTACACTGATTGCCTATATTCCATAGATGGGACGGGCGGATGTCATGGGCTGAACCCAAGAACCGTAGCAGTAGGAAGAGCACTATTATATTATTATGCATGGAATAGCGTTGATTTATATCTTAGACCGCTCAGCTGTTGTGCTTATCTGTTTCCTTCATATAAACACACTTTCATGTTTTTGCAAACAGAGTAGACCCTGGCCAGACGGCTCATCAGGGCCTGCTCTGTTTGCCTATGGATTTATAATAGACCTTACCAATTTTTATAGATACAAAATATATCATGTGTACATAGCTAATAAATAATGTCTTACATGAATATTACTTCATTCGTAGTGTTGTTATATATTCTGGTCTTTCGGCATCATTAGTTTCGATGTTATTAGTTTTGAAAATTTAATATCACTTAAGTCGTTGCTAGGGGACGTTAGTAGTGTTGTATTTTTAATAACTGCTCGTGAACAGACTCAATAAAACCTAGTGAGTGAATGAGTGAGTGGGCGAGTTGGGTTTTACGGCTCTGCGACACTGAATAGGTCGTGTAGCGCCGATGAATGATGAGATGACATGATTGCTTCTTTTGCATTCGAAGGATCTCCTACAGTCATCAGAACTTATTCAATCGCATGGGGATTCAATAAAAGGTAAATTACAAATAGAGTTCGCCAGAAAATGCATTTGTGTTTTAATACAGGTGTCATCGAGACGGGCAATACGTCACTGTGACACTAATACAAAGTAAGTCAAGCCAATGTTTGAAAATATATAATCAACAATACTGTTGTCTTAATCTCCAAGGGCAAATATATCCTTTGATCTACTTGATCATTAACCAAAAATCAATTTCGTTAATTTTATTGACAAATATATACCGGCCAATTAACTCTTCATTCCACTCTTTATTTTACGCTTTTGCAAGCAAAGTAGGCCGAGATCAGACGGTTCCTTTAGAAGCCGTCTCATCAGGGTCTGCTCTGTTTGCTTATGGAACAAAATAGATCTGGTTTTACACTTTATGTCATGATGAAAACGTCCCTTGTTTGTAGTTAATCATGTCGTTATTTCTTGCATGAATATTCATGGAGTAAGACGTTAACCAAATTGAACAAGAACCATATTTGATCATGACTGTAAGGATAAACATATTTTGAATAATTACGATGAAAAGCCACTGGCAGCTAAACATGTAACAGTGCAGAACCTGCCATTGGGCAGTAATTTTATGGATCGCTGACATTGATTGCTATAACAATTCAATTAGCAACCCTTAATCGGCTGAATCATTAAATGTGGCTCTTTTATTTCTGAATATTTATTAATTAATAAAAATAATAGCTGTATCAAAATAAATCACAAGCGAAACTGATTTTTGGACAAACAGTTTTGGTTTTGGTTTTGATCAAAGGCTCCATTTTGGTCAGGGTCTACATTGTTTGCAAATGTTTTATATACTCGGTTCCCACACACTGACGGTGAGTTGCATTTGGTTATTAATGACGTGTTTTATCCTCGCAGATAAAACTACAAAGCTCGAAGGTGTTATATATTTTATTCATTATCCAGAGCTACAGATAAAGGTGCGTACCAACCAACATACTAAAATCGTCATTTCTCCACCAAAAGCCATACTGTGACCACTCTTTAGAATCGTCTCGAAGAGACGATTCTAAAGAGTGGGTCGCAGTATAGGGCTTGGTGGAGAAATGAAGGAGCTATTGCTGAAAATGTTTAAATGTACGCATCTTATCTGAAGCTCTGATTGTCAATTAAAAAGCATCAACACATAAAGCGAAGTAAACAAGAGAGATTTCTTCATTACCGACTGTGTCACAGTATTAAATTCTCAAGGGGCATTAATATCGTTAATATTGTTTGAAGGAACTCATTAAAGTGTCATAAAACAGATACTGCCAGTAAACAGTTTGATCTGGATGAGAGATTTAAATTATCTCAGCGTCTCATCATGATTAATCCTTTCCCGCATATAAACGCCTTTTCACGTCTTTGCAAACAGAGATCCAGATCAGACGGCTCCTTGTAGGAGCGGATGTACTCTGTTGGTTTATGGTATAATATTGATAACATTCTACAGTGCCTGTCCGAGCAAAAATGGCATGCATTCGTTTGTCAGTGTAAAATATAATGCATATTAATATTTATAATATCAATACTTCTTACGTGAATAATTAACTCTTTCCGTGCTTTATGTTTATTTGACATTTCAATAACTGAATATTTATGGACAAAACAGTTATATTAAATATGGAATGTAGAACATTGTAGCAATTTTAGAAAGTAAAGACACAGATCTATCAAATTCCATTGGCAAACAGAGCAGACCCTGATCAGACATATTCTATAAGAGCCGTCTGATCTGTGTCTATTCAGTTTGCAAATGCGTGGACATGCGTTTAAATATGAAGCAAAGGAATAACAGGGAAAGGGTTAAAATGTTCTTCAAGTTATCACAATTTCACACCTGGTGTAGAATGCGTAAACAGCACTTAGAACAAATTAAAATCTCATCAATTTTCTAAACCTCAACCCTTACCTCGCTGTGAGAAAAATGGCTGCCCAAATTTGGAACATGCATTTTGACTACTTCCGATTTGAGACAATTGATTGAACTTTCATTCTGATAAGACGCCGCGCCGAGTTACTCGGCGTCCCATCTAGCTCGTATATGCGAGTCAAGTTGTTCGTATATATGCGAGTCAGATCGCGGAGAGCGGGATAAAGCTGTTTTTTCTTATTTGAACATACTTAAAAGATAATTGATAATTAGTCATTACAAAGATTGCATGGCTAAAGCTGTAGGATCAATGTAAAAGCAATGTACAAATTATATCTTACAGTGAAGTCTCGCTACTGCCACCACATAAAGTAAAACCTCTCAGAATTGGTCGTTCAAATAGTATAAATATCGGCCTTGGAGACAGATGGCGAAATCGTGATTTTCACCATGAATTATGCAGTCACTTGCCTAAACGTATCTAAATTCTTCTCTACTGGAATTCCGGTTTATAGATGTTTTACTGTAATTTATGAGCACATAATTCTGTAAAAGATGGTGGTTGCTTAATGCTAGACCAAGGTAACTCAGAAAGCTGCTTCAAGTTGACGAGTGGACTTTCCTTCAATTTCTTTGTCGCCTTCCTAAAAAGTTATAAATTCTTCTTTACCAAAAACCTTCACATTAACGCTTTTTCACGGCATTACAAACAGAGAAGACCCAGGGTCCCTGCTTATAAAGCTTTAACTTGAGTCTCAGTTTCGTTCTCAAGCTTTGGATTGTTCAGATTTGAGTTCTCAAGCTTTTGATTGGTCAGATTTGAGCCAAATGCTCAAATCTGACCAATCAAAAACTTGAGAACGATCTCAGACTCAACTAAAAGTTTTATAAGCATGGACCCAGATCAGACGACTCCAATAGGCTACTTTCTGATCAGGGTCTGCTCTGTTTGCTTGTGAACTTATAAAAGATCTGACTCTATCAATACTAAAATTGATATACAATGTATATGACATTACAAAACCAATCAGCTAATCAATATCCATGACGTCATTATTTCATACATGAATATTTAACAGGGAAACGGATATCGCATGGTCAGGTAACAACTCGATACTACAAAACTTTAGTAAGGTAGAATTTATGTTTTGTAGAAATGTGGCTGCTTAACTCTTTCCCTGATATTGACGACTTTTGACGACTCTGTAAAAGTCACTTTGTAAAACCATTGTGATAAATAGAGCATTTGCTCCTATAGGAGCTAATGCTCTATTTATCACAATGGTTTCAAACTACAAAATTCTAAAATTTTCCTTTTCTCTAGTTAATGTCCCTTTTCGGTAGATTTACCGGTATTCAAAGAGGTTGTATCTAAAAATAGCCTATGAGGTAATGGGTTAATGCAGGGTGAAAGTCTAAATATCAATAATGGTGCGTATTGGAGTGTTCATAGTATCGAGTTGTTAAGTTGTGATTCAAAGACAGTATGTACCTGTGCTGTCATCGTGAAAAACATACACTGACTTCCAGCCTTGTAGATAAATCATTTTTGCTATGATTTCTGGAACTCTGCTGTAGATCTTATACCTAAAATAAATTACCAGATATTAAAACTCTTGTCAGGGGCATGTTCAAATCACTATAAAATAAGTCAACAATTGATAGTTTGAAGTTTGAGTAAGGAAGAAAAAATGATGATTTTAAGGCATGTAGCTGCTAATTACAGGGACGAAGCCAGCCATGGCGAAAGCTCCTAGAAAGTAGTGCGTGTTTTTTGACAAGAAAAGTACTTGTATACATGTATATAAAAATCCCTAAATGTATTTACAAGGAATTAGAAAATGTATTAATCAACAAGAGAAAGTACACTAAAATTCTAAAATGAATGTATCTATAAAGTGAAGTACAGTGTACTTACCCATTCGAAAATGTATTAACCGATAAGGAAATACTCTTACCAATATACACTGTATTTTCAAACAAACATCAATCAAACAAACACACATGTGTTACATATCAATCAGTAGTGTATTGAACAATAAGGAAAATATCTACCAAGTTCAAAATAGAACCCAGTAAAACCCTGATAGTTCGTACACTAAAAGTATCATTATCGACATTATAGACAGGTGGTAGCTTAAAACAGCGTGAAAGTCATGCAGAAAGGTCATCTAGGAGCTTTCCGCTTGACTTTCACCCTGATTTAAACAGACACCTACTTAAAAAGGCATCAATTTTTCAATACCAAAACTTCGAACTATCGACTTTTATTTGTATTTCAGAAACTACCTACCAGTGAGGACGGCCCATAGTTTCCCCGGTTATGCAGTGAGGTTTGTACATGGTCACCCTCCTTGAAATTGTCGTATTTGATGCTTTAAATTTCTCCAATGTTTGGCTAACCTACAATGATGAATCATGGTAAAAAAACAAAGGTCACTTTGTCAGCTTATGGTGGAACCCTTTTGGACATTGCGTTAGGTATTGAAGGCATATTAACATTGTAGAACCAGACCAGACACTGCAACTGAGACCAGGGTCCATGCTTATAAAAATTTCAGTTGAGTCTGAGTGAGGTCTCAAGTTTTTGATTGGTCAGATTTGAGCCTTTGGCTCAAATCTGACCAATCAAAAGCTTGAGAACTCAAATATGACCAATCAAAAGCTTGAGAACGAACTCAGACTCAACTAAAAGCTTTATAAGCATGGACCCACGCTCTACATCGATTATTACTGTGGATACTATTAGTTACACGGTTATTTGGCAGGGTGTACGGGCTGGTATGACCGGGTTAGATCCCGTATCTCCTGAGGCGTTAGTCGAAGGAAATACGTGGTCTAACCCGGTCATACCAGCCCGTACACCCTGCCAAATTACCGTGTAACGAATTTATTACCAGTCAGAGATCCGATTTACCTAATTAAGAAGCGAACAACTGTTAGTTTGCTGACATTAGGTCTCTAATTGTATGACGACATAACAAAGAAAACATGACGTCATCACAGAGCATATATGGCGTCGTCTCAGAGCAATTTCGAAAGAGGAATTGAAACTTCACTTATAAACATTAACGGTAACACGTTGTACTGATAAGTTGATCGTGTTAAATTAAGGAACGTATGAGGTACAGATTTTTACATTTATTATCGATTATTTGGTCGTAATCCATCCAGAATTATTGGAGTAAGGACGATATGAAATTTCGAATCGACGCTAAAAATAAAAATAAAACGAATGACGTCACGCTTCAAATTTGAATAATTTTGTATTCTCCGTGGAAGCCGCTGAATACGGTACTGTACACCCCGGCAGTTTTTGGCAAACTGACCAATCAAATTCCAAGGATTTACTCTGACTGGTAATAAGATGGCCAATACCGGTATGACAGAGTTTTACTGCAATTAATTGAGTTTTAGAAACCCAATCACGCCATCATCACTTGTTTGTAAAACTGAATAATTGAAATGGGTATTATTTTGATAAATTCAAGTTGCACTGATGCAGTAGCCAAATGTGTAGACCCTGATCAAACAGACCTATCATAAGCATTCTGACATGGGTCTGCATTGTGTTTACCAAAGCTCGTCTGTCCGAAGACTTAGTGTAATTAGGACATGTTCAGAGTATGTCCTGAACAGATTTTGTACTTTGAAAACCCCGATGATATGTACGAGTATGCTAACGACCCAATACAGAATGTGAATACAGTTAAACTTCGATATCTCGAACTTCAAGGAATCTTACAAATTAATTCGAGACTTTTCAGGAGAAATTCTAGTTTGTAGCATATCATAAAGAACTTTGTTCAATATGTAGTATAATTATATTATAATACATACGCGACTTGCATAGATATCTATAGATGGGTCATTCTCAAAAAATGTCAGAATTTATGTACAATAAGAATATCTGCAAAAGTATTTATTCAGACTAATAAAATCAGTGTTCTCAGGATGAAATAAACAGTTTATATGTAATGTAAGTTAAAAAATGAATCCTAAGTCCCTTTAGAATTGTTAAATTGAAAGTTGATGTATCAATATCTTTAAACAGCTGCCTGTACAAAACCTGGTGTCCTTACTTACGACTTCATTTTAATTGTTAAAAATAACATTTATAACTAAATCCTGTGGACTAAAACATTAACTACATCTTTAAAATAGCTGAAACACCATGAAAACTATCATTTATTGGCATTTAAGTGTCAGTTTTAGGCATTTTACTGATATACATACATTCTTGTCCATCCTGTTACCTTACTACAAACTTCATGTAGAGTGTTATCCAGTGACCCTTTCATTGCCTAAAAGGGTGCTAGATATTACTCCTTTCCTGTTTTCCAATATGTCTGCTGCTGATTTGCTGATATGTGACAAGATTCGACAACAACTTTGAAAATAGTAAGTGTGCCCATGCAGTATATTTTTTTCCTGTCTATCCTGTTACCAGTAGGATTCACTCATCACTCTTCACAAAACTGTAGGGAAACTTGATTAGCAACAATCAAACATTGCTATGCATAAAAGTAATGTTGTTCATGTGCTTGGGGTGACTAAGTGCATTTACATCAGAAAAACATATTAAATACATCCATCCTGTTACTGTCCATCCTGTTACCAATAGAAAAGGTAACAGGATGGACAGTTTTGGTAACAGGATGGACAAACAAGTGTTTTCTCAGCTTTTATATGAATCATATATGCTATTCTGAAATTGTGTCTGCAGATCTTACTTTGATAGCTCATTAAATGAAAGTAGTTGATACTTTGCATTGATTACTTGGTTCTAATTTTCTGCATATATGTTTGTAATCAAAGGTAACAGGATGGACATACGGTAACAGTATGGACACTCAGTTACTGAATCTGATTATCAGTGCGACTCCATTAATCAAATGCTTTAAAATAAGTACATTTTAAAATAATTGCTTAATATTCATCTCATGGATATTCATACAGAACTTCATTAACTGTAAATTGTTTATCAAATATGTTGTTCATTTCAGTAAATGGAATGAAACATCTGCATACTACAGTCAGTAGTTAAAAATTAAAGCTGTAATAAAAGATAGAAAGACAAATGCTGGTATTACACGGTTGATATTCTGGCCACCATTCCAAAGTCAACAAAATGGACACATTCATCAATGTATGAAGTAGATTAAAAACACTTGGTGAGAAGTTGTCGAATGGTGCAAAGTGGATTCCAGCGCTTAGTCCATAAATAATCTTTCATTCAAGACTTTCTATTATGAAAATGTAATGGTTACAATCAGCAACTTAGGCGAGGAGTCTATTGTTAAAGTAAAGCATTAACCCTTAACCCGCTGAATAATTCATATTGCTCCTCCTTCTATGAATATTAATTAAGAATATTTTCACATGGACTTGGGGTGAGCAGCAAATATCTATGTGATGGCAATAGTATAGTGTGTGGATAGGAAGTTTTCCAATAGCAAACTGTGCAGACTCTGATGGGACTCCTATAGGAACTCCCTCATCTAGGTATTCACTGTTTGCAAGTGCAACTATTGTCGTGCTTAGCAGGTTAAGGGTTAAATTACACCTGTTACAGTCTACAAGCATTACATGTACAAGTAGACTCTAATTAGACAGATCATAATGAAGTGTCTGATATGGGTCTGCTCTGTTTGCAAAGTGTAAACAGATGCATAAAATATGGATATCTGACATTTTGTTCTCAAACATTACAATGTTTGAGAACATTTTTCAGCGCTATTAATACAAGCACGTAATAAGTAGTTTGCCTTATCACTAGACATACCAAAAGCGTTAATTACTTAAAAAGAACAAAGTCAGACTCTAATGTCCATGCTGTTACTTTTCCTGTCCATCCTAGATGTCCCTCCTGTTACCACAGTTAAAAGTCCGGCTAGCATGCTAGATAATATACCTACATATGTTAGAAACAGGTTATTTGTTACTCTGAGATGCAATGAATAATACCAAAATTGCAAATGAGACCAGTAATTATTCATTTTCGTTGATAAAAAACTGAATCATTAACATTTTTCAAATTATAGATGGTAGCATGCTTTCTTTTTGAATTTCAGTAAAACGGTTATATCAAGTGAGCATTTCACTTTTCCAATACTTAATGTTGTTAAGACAGTGTGTGTTAGGAAAATTATATCATCTTTGATAAATTAAACCCCATTTATTTTCATCTTCTTATTTTGGCAACATGACTTCCACCTTCTGCTATGTTTGTTTTAAATAATTATTTTTATAGTTTATGTTAAGATTGCGTATATGTTGTGTTACAATCAGAAGATATCATACAAGAAAATTAAGAAAGAAAATTGATGTTAGAAGACTTGTCTTGAATCATCATTTACCAACTTGAAATTCTGACATTTTTTGAGAATGACCTAGATACACTATTTATTATGCACAAATATATTTATTATCTGTATTTCTATGCAAATAGTATACGGTGTAGAGCGGGATGGATCCCCAACCTGCATACACATATTACGGGGAAAATAAAATAATTGAACACTCAAAAATAATTAGTACGAGAAAATAGAAGTTCGAGTTATCCGATGTCTAATATGGACAATTTCTCAAGTTCAAAGTCTAATGCTGAAGCCGTCACATAGGTTTCTAGTTATGCGTAGTTATACATAAATTTAGAACTTTTAGTTCGAGCTAACCCGAAGTTCGAGTTATCCAAGTTCGAGAGATCGAGGTTCCATTGTCAGGTTTCAGTGTATTGATAGAAATAGCTCAAGAATACAATTATGCTTTAAGTTATAAATTAATCTATTTCAAATGAGTTGTTAAGTCACATATAACACTGTGATGCAAGAATGATCACCATGAACTGACAGAAACGTCATTATGTATTTATAATTTTATTCCCTAATGCCACACGGGTTTAACTTCGCTTTCCTGTTTCCTAAGATCAAACTGATATCAAAGTCACCTTCAATACACAGAGGTCCAGATAAGATGCATACATTAAAAACACTTTTCAAGAAAATCGTCTTTATTTCTCAATTCAACCCTATATTGTGACTGGTCACAATATAGGGTTTGGTGGAGAAATGACGATTTTAATATTTAAGAACGCCACTGTATAATTATGTTGCTCTGCTATCATAGAGGGTTTTCTCTTTCATCTAAATCTATCTATTGACCCTTTAAGCCATGAATATGTATGTAACATAATGGCGTCAGGAATAGTTATTGATTAAGATATGTTTTTCATAATGGCATCTGAACCACGGCAGAAACTGTAGGATGATATTTATATCATATCATAAGCAAACAGAGCAGACCCTGATCAGACGGCGCCTACAGGAGCCGTCTTATCTGGATCGATTGTGTTTGCAAAGGCGTAAAATGGAGTATTTATGAAGAAAAAAGGTTAAAACAAACCTTTACCCGGCTCTGGTGTGGTAGAGGGTTAACCCGTTCCCCCAAATAAACGTCTGTTCATGTATTTGCAAACAGAGGAGACTCAGATCAGACGGCTCCTATAGTAGCCGTCTGATCAGGGTTTCCTCTGTTTGTTAATGGAATGTGATAAATCCGTTTCTTTAGTCTCTAAAATGGCTTCTGTGTTTCATGTTCCACATTTCATTATAACTATTTAGTCAATGAATATTTAGTAATGTATATTTAAAATGGACTAAATATAGAACAAGTAAAGGGCTAATATCCAAACAACGCGAACCCAGGTGACATTGTGTCTATTCTGGATACAATATGTTTGACACTCCGATACTGTTTCGAAAATTAATGGGGAAATTATAAATGCGTTTGACATAAATGAACATGTCTGCGGAAGATAATTTATCTAAGCATGCTAAAGGTTAATTAAACAGCAATTGTAACATATTTCCTCTGAGACACAATTGTAAAAATAAACGCATACAGGATTGTGCTTTATTGAACTATATTTTCAAGATAGAAACACATACAAATAATGTTATTTAATGAAATATTGCTGATGGCTATGTAGCGATACCATCAACGAGAATGAAAAAAGACTTATCTTGATGTTTGTTTGTGTAGATTTAACGCACGTTTCTGCTCAATATGGGTTAATTGGACGCCCCAGGGAGAGGGGAGGGGATACAGAGAAATCCGAGCATTACCCTACTCTTATTATGGATAGACGCCCAATGCAAAGCACTGCTACATGTACATCGGACATCGGTACAAAGGTGACTACTCAAATACTAAAATCGCCATTTCTCTATCAGAATCGTCTCGAAGAGTCTAAGGAGTGGTCACGACATAGGGGTTGGTGGCGAAACAAAGACGTTATTTTTGAAAATGTTTTAATTTACGCATCTTATCTGGAGATAAAGTCTCGCCTGAAGAACTTGGTCTGACGCATCTTGATTCAAATAAGATGTGTGTGTTTGTGCTTTTACCTTGATGTATGTGTTTGTGCTTTTACCTTGATGTATGACATTGACCTTAATAAGTAACCCCTAAAATGTTCACCTCCATAAGTTGCACATGCATGCCAAGTTTAAAGAATGAATGTGCAATAGCTACAAAATTATCCCTTACGTCAAAGTTGTCCACAAACCACCAAACCACCGTACAGACAGGGCAAACACAATATGTCCCACCCCTTTTGATCCGGAGGGAGGGGCTAATGCTCTATTATATTGTTGAAATGTACATATCTTATCTGGGTCTCTGTTTTTATAACACTACAGTAAAACCTCTCTATAACGGCCACTAAATTACATAAAATATTTTTGTTAAATGCAGGTGGCTGCTTAAAACAAGGTGAAAGTAAAACAGAACAGAACGCTCCTGCAGGAGCGTTCTGTTTTACTTTCACCTTGCTTTAAGCAGCCACCTGTCCTAAATACCAATTAATTATTACAATTTAGTGTCCGTTATAGAGAGGTTTTACTGTATATATGCACCTTAACACAGTGGACGTTATTTATCTTGCTCAGTTTACGTACAACCTTTACAATACGAGTAATAACATTGTTTTCAACTATCTTAAGTAGAGCCTGTCTTAAGCGGTCATCAAAAAGGTCTAATTATTGCTCTGTAAGGCATCTGTATGGATCTTAAAGACAGGTGGTATCTTAATGTAGGTCATAAGTATAGGAGCTTTCTGCATTACCTTTACCCTGCATTAAGCAACTACCTACTTTTTAAGACCCCCATGTTCAATAAAGGGAGACCCTTTAGGACTGGTTCTACTATATGTAAACACGTACCTCAGGTTGGCGATACAGCTTGATCATATTTGCATTCTCAAGGTCGATTAGTGTAGGAGAGATACGCCTGTCTGGGATCAGATCGTGGAGAAGTATTAGATCGACATGACTCTCTCGAAGCTTGTGAACTGCAAACCGAGAACAAAAGCATTATAACCCAACAAAGTATGTGTAATACAAAGTACTGGCCACCAAATAATCAGCAGATTTTAAAATAATTCTCACCCGCTGGGAACACATTGCCTACTAATATTTTGTTCTTTTTTACACAGTGTTCGTCTGATCAGGCCTGCCTCTTTGCTTACGAAGTTAAAATAGTTCTGACTCAAAAGTGTTTCTTCAATACTAACAAGAGCTGTAGCAGGACAGCGCGCTGGGCTATTCTCAGCATTGTTTGAGCTAACTGCTTGATAGTGGACTAAAATGGTGTCCATTGATACTAGAAGCAAATATTCAAAGTCTCAGTAAAACATCCTTAATGATATTCAAGATGTTGGATCTCTTTGAATTCGTTAATGAAATGAAACACCTATGTTAGACAGGGCAATCATTTCAGTGAAAATGCTTGAAAGAGTTATGTACTCTTGCCTACAGATGATGCTAGTGATGGTGAATAAGTGGTTCAAGTTATAAATCTTTATTCCAAAGGTTAAAGGCAAATTTTGACGACAACCTTAACGAATGTGTGACGCGAACAACGACATCGACGCCGACGCCGGGGCGAATAGGAAAACTATACTATTCCTCGAATAGTCCAATTAACAATGCTGTTTACATATACCACTATAAAACTGCAGTAAAAACTTGATACTAAGAATATAAAACACAGAATAATTTATGTTTTTGTAGGCAGGTGGCTGCTTAATGCAGTGTTAAAGTTATGCAGATAGTTCCTAGAGGAGCTTTCTGCATGACTTTTACCCTGCATTAAACTGCAACCTGCGTTAAAGGTCTATAATGATAAGTACTTGAGTGTTCAAATAATTGATTATTTTACTGTAATACATAGCCATGCTGTCATACTTCTACATTTCGACGAATCAGAACTCATAATTCGGTTACCAAAGCAACCGTTTAACCCTTTCCTTCATAAATACGCATTTCTACGCCAGTGTGAAAGTCACATCTTGAAACCACTGTGATAAATAGAGCATTTGCTCCTTCTAGCATTTTCCTTGTCTCTAGTATGTGTTCCTTTTCGGTAGATTTATTGAAAGAGGTTGGGTCTAAAAATAGCGTATGAGGGAATGGGTTAATAACCAAAGGTGGAATGCGCATCTGCACATAACTACCAATGTTCATGTGAAATTTCACATAGATCGGACTATTACTTACCGACAAATGTGTCGGACACATTCACGGTGGAAGAAGAAGAAAAAGAATAACAAGATAAAAAAGAAGAAGAAGGCGAAAGACTAGATGTTTCCGTGGTGGTTGCCTAGCTGCACGTAAAACGTCGAAGTCAATTGACATTGACCTTGGGCTTGCGGGCAGCATAAAATGTGTGCACAATGAAAGTATAGATGGTATGTAATGTGTATATGCAATTCCATGCGAATAGCTAGAGTGGTTAGGGAGATATAAGACGATGAAAAAAAAACATGACAACCAACTGCACGTTAATATGACAACCAACTGCAAAATGTTCAAGTCATTTGACCTTCACATCGGTCTTGCGGGCAGCATGGATGGGCATGTAGCACAGACGGTGATTAATATGTATGTGTGAAGTTTCATGTGTAAAAGTGTAGAAATTACTGACATATAACACTTTATAGCATAGCGTGACGCCGTTATTGATTGGAAACCATTTCACCAGTTAAGGTTATGGTGACCTTAACTTTTGACCTGAACAATTATAGAGGTCATTTACCAATCACCACAGCAAGTTTGAAGATCTTACGTCAAACCATTGAGCAAGTGTTAATCGGACATCATTTTACCTGTTAAGGTCATGGTGACCTTTTTACTTTGACCGAGTAACCTCAAAAATAATTGGGGTCATCTATTGGTCATGACCAACCACCACGCAAGATTGAAAATCCTAAGCCAACCCCTTGAGCAGTTATTGATCGGAAACCAGTTAAGTTCATGGCGACCTTGACCTTTGACATAGTGACCTCAGAAACAATAGGGACCATGTAGTGGTCACGACCAACCAACACAGCACGTTTGAAGATCCTAAGCCAAACCCTTGAGCATTTATGGATCGGAAACCAGTTCACAAATTAAGGTCATGGTGACCTTGACATTTGACCTAGTGACCTAAAAATATGGTAGCCATGACCAACCACAACATCAAGTTTGAAGATTCGACGCCAATCCGTTTATTAGTTATTGACCGGAAACCGTTTGATCTACCGACCCACAGACCGGCAGACCGACCGGCCGACATGTGCAATGCAATATACTCCCATTTTTTCAAAGGGGGGGGGGGGGGGTTATAATTATGTATACGCAATTGCCTAGCGTTCGTGGATCAGAAGTTAAAAGAACTATTGAACTATTGAACAAAACTTTATAACATCTCAGGAACCGAGGTGCAAGAGGAAATACAATGCACTCAATAGTCATGATAATTAGTAAGGTAGATAATATGGTTACTAGTGGTTGGAGACATACAATACTAGATGTACATATATACGCTTAAACAGAATGAAAGAACGAAAGAACGAAATAAAGAAAAGACAGAAAGAAAGAAAAGGAAATAAAGAAAGAAAAGAGAGAAATCGAAATAGGGGAACGCTAAGATATTTATTGAATGGCGATTCGACATTTCGCTGCTAAATAAAATTGGTATTCTGACAGTTTGGGCCCTGGTAAGACGGCGAGGTACTCGACATTCTATATGGATGCAAACTGTTTGCAACTGTTAGCACGGGTTCGTGTATGGAAGCGAGAGAGTTAACATCTGTGATTTTCCTTGCAATCAGTTTCGATCCAGAGGGGACGCTGCGCAATTCGGCGTCTCACCAGGATCCATACTGTTTGTAAGTATGTAAACAAATGAAAATCGTAGCAGACGACTAGTTTACATATAACAAAAGCAACATGTGTTAAACAGTAGGTTATTAACAGTCAAAAACAGATAAATGTAAATGTTTAACCATTTCTTCGTTCAACAGGAATGAAAGTAAAACGACACAACGGCTATTTATTGACTGATGCTACGTGGCGGTGTGTGTACGTGAGTATCCGGTATCGATAGAGGCTGTAAAGTCGGTATTATCATTATTTCGTAAGCAAATAGGGCAGACCCAGAACAGACTACTCCGACACTAGTCGTCTGTTCCGGGTCTACCCAGATTATAAATGTGCGAAAGGGCATTTTATGAGGGAAAGGATTAAAAACTACACGTTCTGAAAGAATAACGGACAACTATTAGACAATATATGCATAGTTCGGATATCGGACCATGCAGTTTGACGAAAGTATACATACAGTGAGTAAGTAATCTACATACATGTACCAGATCATACTCTTTAGTGCAATACTTACGGTAATAAATGTATTATATTTGCATTCGTATAGATAAGGCTATTATTAAAATCAGTGAAACTGGTTTGTGTATATACAGCTAGGTGGCAAAGGTGTGTACATTCAGAGACTACTAGTAAAGTATATAACGATTAAGTTAGAAACGGCGCATTATAGCAAACTGTTAAAGAGGAAGTCCCTACAGTGAACGCATATTTTCAATAAGGTCATATTACTGGGTATTTGTTATGCTCAATCATTATTATGAAGATTATCAATCTGAACTTATATCGAAAAATGCCTCTGTGATACAAAATAAACCGATTTCATCAATGCGTATAATCTTTGTTCTACAACAAAGTATTACCGGCCTTTTCCGTTCAAAATTTCCGCGGTTTGCCGATGATCATCCCATCCCTCCGTTGTTTACGTAACATCTTTCCTTTGAAGTGGTCTGAGAGACGCGACTAGAGCGAACATATACGAAACTAAAACCCAACCCGAATAAAACTGAAACATCGGGGATTAAAATCGGGATCGTCGATATCAAACACATGGATGTTTTTTTTTTCATTTTCAACGTTTATTTGATAGGTTTTCTTGTAGTATTATACTTTTCAGCATATAAACAAACGAGTTTTGTATAGTTTAGGTATTTTTGAAACGCGTCGAATGTAGGGACTTCCCCTTTAAAGTTTATTTAAAAAGCCAAGTTTTCGTAATAGTTACATTGACCTTGACCACATTTCATGTATCAACTGAAAGGCCTTCACCCAAGCTACACCCACACCATACATGTGTTGTCTATCATATGTGGTTCAGAAGTTAAGACAAAATGTTGAAGTTTTTCAATGATGGCTAACTTAATAGTGACCTTGTCCCTGACCTAATTTCAAATATCTTTATATCAACTGAAAGGTTTACAAAAGCCATTTGTATACCAAAAGTAAAAATTCCTAGCATTTGTAGTTTAGAAGTTATAGCAATGTTAAAGTTTGTTAAAAATTGCAAAAGAATCGAAATATTGACCTTGACCTTGTTCTGATTTTATGTATTCTTGTATGAAGTCAAATGTCTTTACTCAAGCTATCTGTATGTCAAATATTAATTGTCAGGTTTAAGTAATTCAGAAGTTATAAGCAATGTTAAAGTTTTGTTAACGACAGCACTCCGCCCGCTTGCCCGCTCGCCCACTCACCCGCTCGCCCCATTCAAAAAGCACAACCACCAACCGCCCGCCAAAACGCCCACACGCCCACCCACCCACTCGGTTTTCGCCAAACTATAAGCCGAAAAATCCGAATAAGCCGCTAAAATTAGACTAATCAATGTACACATTCGATCCGCAAATGAAGGCGAAAAATGAATAGGTTTCTTTGACTATCTACAATTCAATATATAACTCACATAGAATAATTGATAATGCGTGAACAGCACTTTCCTTTTTTTCAAATGCCTATGTATTGAATTATTAACAACTGTATAGCATAACAAGACAAAAATACAGAGGATCAATTTGTAAAATCTTATGTCGCGTTATGGGCTTCATTTACAACACCTTTTCAGTCTCAGATATTTTTAATACAACACATTTCATAAATTCTAATACAGCAACACATATTTAAAAGTTCTCTAACATGACTGTTCCTATTCGTTTCTAAGTCGATACTGGCATATGCCTGCCCACGTACCTTGCAGACCCTAACACCCATAATGCATTTCTTGATCTAATCTGCCCAACTGATCTAATCTAGACTGACTCTCCAACTGAACCCCAACTCTGAACTCCCCGAATGTCCACTTTTTGACAGTATATATCACTAAGCAAGGTGACAGACATTTCCTGTTTTGCCGTGCAATGTCCCATCTAAGGACAGTTGCCATAGCAATATACCCATAAGCTATAATAAAATAATAATCAATCCAAGCAGATCGCGACTCTCAAAAAGTGTTTCCTGGTTCATATTTAAGTATTTCCTGCTTACAGAGTTCTTTCTATATAATGTTTGGATCCAAACCAATATATTGGATCCAAATCAAGAGGTTAAAAGTCACTACGTGACACTCGCCTCTTCCTTCATTTCAGATTTCATTGAGTCAACAATTAAATCTGATTAATACGTGTTTATCTGTATCGCCCATGAAAATATAATATTGATCTTATTAATGTAAAATTTAAAACCCCATCACCACATATTAATTACGCAATACTGTATACAGTAACTCTCTATCGCTATGTTACGATTTACAAAATTCTCAGGATTGTATAAGGCATTCACTAGTGTCAGTATTTAGCTTAAGGCTTCAAATGTCAGGTTCATAACACGCAATAATTAACACACAGTTCAATAGTCCTTCCCACACAGGTGTAATTCACTGTTTTGTCTCTGTAATCCGTTGTGTGTAGGTAAATGTTCAAGTTCACAATGAATTTCGCCTTTAAGCCACAATTTTGCCTTGTCCCTGAGGAGAGATCTGTATACAGTCTTTCTAACTTCTCATGTCTTCTGCAATGATAAAAATCAAAACACGAAACAGTAACGTACTTATAATTTACATGACTTAGTTACTTAACATTCCATTTTACTCACTAAACTGACAGTCAAACTCAGAATTGAGCAGATGCTCGTATCATCTCAATTAATTAACACCTTTCTTAATTAACTTGAGTATAGAAAATAATGGTGTTAAATGAGTACCAATTAATTTTGACACATTTGGCAGTTACCAATTGTCACCTTTAAGCTGAGTAATGAGTTTTAATATCCGACCTAATTGATATTCTTTGCGTATAAATTCTCTAACTAACTAGTTATGTAGCATAAGCATTTTGACAGTGAACATATAAAGTCACATTGAATGGCTTTAAAACTGAAACTAAACGAATTAAATGGATTCTTTACATGTAACAAGTAAGTAAATCTCTTATGAAATTAATACAATTACGTAACTTCTACTAATGTCTGCTTGTCGTTTTCGGCTGTTCCTACTGTGGGTTGTTACTGTTGCCATAGTAACCGCTCATTCGTCCCTGGTTGTCTCGACTGGTTTCCATTGTTGTTGGCTTGTTATTGTCATGGTAACCACGGACTCGACTTTAGCTGTCTGGTTCAGGTCTCTCTGGTTCCCACATTCTGCACCGAATCAATGCTGTCCGACAAGTCTCTTGTATATACACGCATGTATATATGAATACAACAATAGACAATGTTCATATCTTGCTATTTACACAAAAGTTAATGACCACAAATATTTCACAGTTCGTCTCCAACTCAAACAGAGAGATATTTCTCCGTTTAATTTCTCCTCTTCTATCTGGTGTCAAAGTCTATTTAACTCAACCCTTGAATGCTCGATGTAAGCACACCATAACATGGTCACCATTTGGAGAACTGTTATCACCCGCCTGTGTATTTCATGGCATATCATCGGTGGTAGATTCTCCAGTTTTCCTCCTTTCTCATCGTATATAGTGGTTTGTACTCGCTTCGAATCCTGGTCCAACGGCTCCATTTTTATACGTGTCGCGTTATGGGCTTCATTTACAACACCTTTTCAGTCTCAGATATTTTTAATACAACACATTTCATAAATTCTAATACAGCAACACATATTTAAAAGTTCTCTAACATGACTGTTCCTATTCGTTTCTAAGTCGATACTGGCATATGCCTGCCCACGTACCTTGCAGACCCTAACACCCATAATGCATTTCTTGATCTAATCTGCCCAACTGATCTAATCTAGACTGACTCTCCAACTGAACCCCAACTCTGAACTCCCCGAATGTCCACTTTTTGACAGTATATATCACTAAGCAAGGTGACAGACATTTCCTGTTTTGCCGTGCAATGTCCCATCTAAGGACAGTTGCCATAGCAATATACCCATAAGCTATAATAAAATAATAATCAATCCAAGCAGATCGCGACTCTCAAAAAGTGTTTCCTGGTTCATATTTAAGTATTTCCTGCTTACAGAGTTCTTTCTATATAATGTTTGGATCCAAACCAATATATTGGATCCAAATCAAGAGGTTAAAAGTCACTACGTGACACTTATATCTTTGACTTAAACCCTTTCACCGCCGCAGTCGCATAAATGCACAACGACAAATAGTGCAGTCCCAGATCAGACACCGCCTTTTCAAGGCGGCGTCTGATTAGGGACTTAACTATTTGTCTCAATCTCTATTTCTATATATGTGTTTTATTCCTTTGAAATTTGCATTTATTTATCTCATTTCCTTATTTTACTGATTGATTTAAGAAACTTGGATTGCAGACGACAATTAGAAATTTGGCGCCGAAAGGGCTACTCTTTTTTCTGCTGAAGAAAAACCCTGATATCAGGATGAACTCTAAAGCAACTTTTATTTATTTACTTGTGAGAAACTATTGTCCGAATGCCAAACAGCTTCTCGGCGTTCCACTTTGATACAATTTGTTTACAAATGTCATTTAGACCAAGCTTTTTTGACACTGGTTATATTTTTGTAAAGATATTGAAGAATATTTCACTTTGAAACTTGAAGCAGACGATAATTGTAGCAAATTAAATTTATTTGATACCTAAAGGAATCGAAGGGAGTGGAGGAGCAATTACCGTGTGAAATGATATGTGCGTTTTGGTGTGTAAGGTTAGTATGTGGTGGTGTGTTTGTGTGGATGCACGCACGTGTGCGTGAGCGCATGTTGAGTTTGTGATTCTTCTGTTGCTTTCGATGCTCGTGTGTCATTTTTTAATTTCCTGCCTGACTTCTGTTCTACTTTACAACTCTTACAAGAGTCTGCAACTTGTTGCATTAATAAAATATTACAATCAGTAGTCTAAGCTGGATCATCACTGTTGCACCCAATACCCATTATCAAGCAGATACACAGGCGACAAAGTCATTTCACTTACCTGCTCGAAACAGCGACAATTCTTCCGAATAGTCGGCAAAAATGAATTCCATGGACACATTACTCACTACCAACGGTAACGCACCACTAAGGCCAGCATTATCTTGACTAGAGATAACTCCTGAAAAGTATAAAAGTATCTGTCAAAGCTCTGGCATGTTCATAACTCTGTCTGATACTTCTGTTCTTTCTACTTCTACTACTATATTTCTTTTTCGATTTTTCTCTTTTTATGCAGTAAATCCCCGCTAATGCGACCACCTAAAAGAGATATAATTCATGATGCTAGATGCAGGTGGTAGCTTAATGCAGGACAAAAGTAATGCAGAAAGCTCCTCTAGGAACTTTCTGCATCACTTTTGTCCTGCATTAAGTAACCACCTGCTTATAAAGACATCCATGTTTATGCATTACGTGGTCGCATTAGAGGGGCTTTACTGTAGTTTACTTATCATTCATACTGGTTTTATTTAACATTTTCCTTCATATAAACGCTTTGTACGCATTTGCACACAGAGCAGACCAAGGTCAGACGTCTTTTGCATGAATTTGATGTGTTTGCTTATGAAATCAAAGACCTGACTCTTCAGTTTCTACCAATACCAAACTATCATGTGTACATATTGATTTGTTATACCATTATATATTTACTTAGGTATAGTAAATTACATATAACACTTGTTCACACATATTATATAGAGTCAGATAATAAGAATATATTACGGTATGTACATGTGAACCATGATAATTATGACACAGTGAAGAACAAGCTATTATTTCCATAATGGTCCATAACATTGGTGGCATGACACGGGTAGGCTACCACAGGCGTACGCACGCAATGCGATAATCAAAGTATTTATCACAGACTTGATCACGTTGCATTATATTGAAATCTATACGTCTATAAATATTATATAGAATAGCGCCAGAAGCCATCTGTTATACCTTATCACAACATGTATCACATTGTGTAAACTTGTAAAATTCACAATTTACCCTTTCTTTCATATAAACGCCTTTCACGCGTTTGAAAACAGAGTAAACCCTGATCAGCTTCCTCTGTTTGCTAATGGAATTCGATAGACATGTTTCTTTAGTTTCTAAAATGGCTACAACATTCCACCTTTAATATTTTATTATAACTATTCTAGTGGGAAATAAAAACGCAACATCCTAAGGGCCTCATAAATGACTATTTTTGCACAAAACGTGCTGTTGTAGACCCGCTAGACCATGTATTAACAGGGCGATTCTCGTGCTCTCAAGCTGTTGTTGACCGGTTTTAATTATACCTATTCGGGGCCTAAGGTAAACAATGGACCCGAATGTAATAGCGTTTTGGCCGAAGTTAGGTGAACGGTGCGAGTATTTCAGGGGCACCGACAATGAACTGTTTTAGTGATAGGTATATTGAATGAAATTCCGTGTAAACGGTATTTGACACAATCATGAAATAACGTCAGAAAGAAAACAGTGGCCCGGAAACAGCAAAAACCGAACGAAGTGTCAAAGAAATGTATAGTTTTACTTGTATTTGGAAGAATTAAAATGATGCAGGAAAACAGAATTTTGTTTTCAAGAATAGCGTCAATACACGTTTGTTTTCGGGCAATAACATCTGCAGTGTCCCTCGGGAATGTTGCCCTCGCCTTTCGCCCCCCCCCCACCGGGACACTGCAGATGTTTTTGCCCGAAAACAAACGTGTATAAACCCTTTAAGAGTACACCTAGGCTAGCCCAATAGTAAGTGCAACGCATCCCATCAAACCGTTTGATCAACATTTTCTTTCGAAAATTTAAGAATCTGAAAAATGCCGAGATTAAATTCAGATCAACGTAATCAAGCTCACAGATCAATGTTTCTCGTTCCACCATTTTTTCTCGTTTGACTGAGCGAGTACGCTACACTGGCAATGTTTCCGATCGTCAGCAGCCATGTGCATCAATGATGACGTCTACAGGTATGTCAAGACAATTTCATAAGACAACGTCACTTCCGGGACCGCCAACAGAACGCGCAGACCACGGTAAATATGCTCGTTAGTAGATATCAGTGGAAGAACATTTTCGTAATCGATTGCGGGAAAGAGTGATTTTCTGTCGACGTCGCTACAGCAGACAAATGTTAACACAGCAGCATCCGTCAACAATGGGCGGTCGCTAATGTTGGTAGACAATGACAAAATGTTGTCTTTTCAGATGAGTCTCGGCTTAACCTTCTGGTTATTACGACAGGCAGGAAGTATACCGAAGGTGGGACGAAAGGTACTACGACTGTAACGTTGTTGAACGTGACCGCTTTGATGGCGGAAGCGTAATGTCAATTTATGGCCCTTCCTAATCATAGTTCAATTAGATCTCAATGCCCAAATGTATGTAAACCAAGTCCACATCAAGTCGCACTATCCATGATTCTACGTCGTCGCCCAGGCCTAACTTTTTAGCATAACAATGCTCAGCTACATACAGCTCAGCTCACCGTGACGTATATGCAAGACCATGGGATCAATTCAATTCACTGGTCATCAAGCTCTGCCGACTAAAATCCCATCGAACACAATTGGGACGAACTTGGATGTCGCGTAAGGCAACGTCAGAACAAGCCGTGAAAAGTTCAATAACTGGATGTAGCCTTACAACAGGGATGGCAAAACATTCCGACAGCATGCGTCCGACGATTGTGCCAGTCTATGCGCAATCGAGTCCGCGCAGTCAAACAAACTTAAGGTGGTCATAACCGATACTGGACACAAACGCTGCCTTATGTTCATAAATCAGAAACGTACATGTGTTTTGTGGTCATGGAATCTCATAGCTGTGCATTAACTGTTTGAGAGATACCAGCCATCATAAGTCGTGTTCCTTCTCTCTAGAACTTTAATAGTTTAGAGATATTGGCAAGCAAAATGTGTGTTGAATTTTTAATTACCACTAGTAAATTTTGTCCAGGCATATTCAGGTATTGATATTTGGAATAAATATAGAACAAGGAAAAGGTTAAGTAGTACAATAAAGACAGTATTTCTAAATACCATCCGTCAATAAACCCCATCCAAATGTGACCAATCATTTTGCTTTTCACAGTGTGATATCGATGATAAGGTCGTCTAATGTTTTGGGGTTTTGCATATAACCCTGTGGATAAAAACTAATCTGGTTTTGTAAATATTTGATCAGAGTTACATATCTATCTTTAAACCTTACTCCATAAAAACGCCTATCTACACCTGTAGGAGTTGTCTGACCAGAGTCTGCTCTGTTTGCTTAAATAATATAGATATAATTATACAGTTTCTGCCATGGCCAAAGATGCATGCCTGGTTCATGTGTCATTATAACAATTATAAAAATATTATTTATAGAAAATATTTATTGTGTAATGTTTTCTTACATGAATATTCGTGGAGTATATGATTAGTCCTTTCCCTCATAATAAACGCCTTTCATGCATTTACAAACAGAGCAGACCCTGATCAGAAGGCTCCTATAGGAGCCGTCTGATCAGGGTATGCTCTGTTTGCTTTTGACATGATATAAATCTGATTTTACAGTTTTAATCAAAGCAAACTTTGCCTTGGATAGTTTATATTATAAATGTTTAGCTAATAAACATTCATGAATACAGAAGAGGGAAAGGATTAACACATATATATTTCCCTCTTACCTATTGTGATAAATGCTGATGATGCCTCTTCAATAGAAACAACCGGTCCAAATAATCCTAGACACTGAACAAGAGCAGAAATAACAGAGAAAAACGCACGCATGTTCGACGAATAGATACGCGTGTATTAAAACGATCTAGTCCAGTCTCTTACACTATATAACATACTCTCACAGCTTATCTCTCCGTGATAGTAGTATCCGTTGGGAAATACAAGCAGTTCACCATTTACTACTGAATAGTAAAAACCGGCTTCTCCTTTCCTGAATATTTATCAAATAAAACATTGCATCAAAATTTATCATTGAATAAAATAGTTCCTATGACAAACAGTGCAGACCCTGATCAAAGGGCTCCCTCGGGATCCCTTTGATCTGGGTCTACACTGTTTGCAAATGTTTGATATAGTCGGTTCCCGCACATTGAAGATTAAGTGGTTATTGAAAAGCTTGACAGAACTATATCCAGAGGCCTTTTATACGTACATGATCAAATGCGGAGTGCAATAATTTCCAGGTAATCTATCACGAAGATAAATCATTTCTCATTCTAATGGTGTATTATTGATCGGGTGAAGAGAGAGAGCCTGTATTTGAAGATCAGCATTTGAAATATATGTTGCAGATCTCGACGGTCAATCGATGGAACATCTGTTACAGATATTGGGGCTCAATCGTTGTAGCTGCATTATTCTGTGAAAACTGTCGCCTTTCTTCATAAATAAACCCTTGCCCTGCCGAAAAACGATATCTTCTCAAACGGGGACTTGAAATAAGTTTTATTTATTTCAGAGGTCCATAATTATAAGATGCGTAAAGTTAACCATTTTCAAGAAAAACTCCTTTATTTCTCAAACAACCCCTTTTCTGTGACCACTCGTTAGAATCGTCTCGAAGAGACGATTCTAAAGAGTGGTCACAGTATAGGGTTTGGTGGAGAACTGGTGGTTTTAGTATGTGGTTACGCAGTTTATCTGTAGCTCGGTAAATATTTGCACAGGTAATTATATAGGTGTACATGTATATTCAAATACTAAATTCGTCCTTTATTCACCAAACCCTATGGTGTTACATTGTACCACACTGAAGAGACCATTCTAATGAGTGGTTACAATATAGGGTTTGACGAAAAATTAAGAAGTTATTCATTAAAATGTTTCAAATGACACATTTCATCTGGACCTTTGTTTGCAATACATTAAATTATTTGAGAAGCTACTGACAAAGTGTCAAACAGCTTCGGCGTCTCATCTGGAACCAAGATGTTTGCAAATGGTGGTTAGGTTGCGATCGGCTGGACAAGGGCTTTCTCTCACCCTCAATTCGGAATACTCGGTGATTTTCGACATACGGCTCATGTAAGAAATAGACATAGTAGATACACGTATATCCCATGTCACGTGACTATAACAGTGACGTCAGTAATGACGACAGAATATGCATATGCTGTGTATAATCATACAGAAAATAACACCGAAAATAAATGAAGCTGTAACCGTTATTTTTGTGTTGTCTCAATAATTTGAGACATTTATTTATAGATTCAAGAAAAATAATGAAAATAACCCGTTTTATCCGAATAAGTTGAGCGATTTTTAACATTGTTTTCCACACAAGAAATAGAGCGACCCAATTACTCAAGTTCAAGGGTTAAATTATATTCATGCGCGAGTTGATAGACGCTCGGTAATTTAAACATTCTATTTTGAGGTAACGGAAATCCACTGGATGACATACTTTGGTTTATGGTGCTTACTTCGTTTGTTTTAAAATGCCGAGTTTGTTTAAGATGTCGATGTTTTAAAATCTAAAGCGGTCAGAAAATCAACTTCCAATTTACACCGAAATAGAGGGTCATTACGATGCTATCTATAGAGATCTCCTGGTAAATCTGTATTTGGTGGGAGAAAAAAACCAACACTATTCATTAATTCATGAAGGATAGAAATATCTCACCTTAGGGATCAGAATTTCAATGATGGCCTTGGCAAAGCCTCT
The DNA here is from genome assembly GCA_963576725.1 of Azorinus chamasolen. Lineage (NCBI taxonomy): Eukaryota > Metazoa > Mollusca > Bivalvia > Cardiida > Solecurtidae > Azorinus > Azorinus chamasolen. The sequence continues at coordinate 3,836,496 of OY755251.1, read as the reverse complement.
GCCTTCCTTGAATTTCTGAGTCTCAGGTGAGATATTTCTATCCTTCATGAATACTCATGGTGGATTCTTAAAATATTCTTCCGATTCTTTTGTGATGCCATGGATACTGTTGGGAGATTAGCAATTAAATTTGATTCTCTTAAGAGCCCGACTTATTCAGAAATTAACCATTTGCTCAATAAATAACCCTTCTATGCCTTTGCAAACAGAGTAGACCGCGATCAGACGGCTTATAAATACAGGATTTGTTTTGTATGCCTATGAACTAATATAAATATCATCGTACCGTTTACGGTATACAGTAAAACCTCTCCATAACGACCATTAAACTATGTTTAATTAGTTGGTATTTATGGCAGGTGGTTGCTTAAAGCAAGGTGAAAGTAAAACAGAACGCTCCTATAGGAGCGTTCTGTTTTACTTTCATCTTGCTTTAAGCATCCACCTGCCTTTAACATAAAATACTTGATGTAATTTAGTGGCCGTTATAGAGAGGTTTTACTGTAGTTCAGGTGCCACTATAAAAAATAGTCTAATCAGTATTCATGATGTCATTATTTCTTACATAAATATTCATGGAATAAAGGGTTAATAGATGTTACAGTTTCTGTCATTACCCAACATACATGAGTCCATGTGCCTTTAAAAAACAATGTGATTAATATTCATGATGTCATTATGTCTTACATGACTACTCATGGAGTAAATGGTGAAGCTGGTTCCAGGCTGGTACCAATCAACTGACAATTAGCAGAATAAGGGTGGATAGTAGAAGACTATCTTGACCTTTCAGTGTTTGTATCCGGGTTTCACGTCGTTTAACCTTTTCCCCATAATTATTAATGTAAGAGATGATGACGTCATGGATATTAAATAGATTAATTTGTTATAATAGCACATGGACACCGGAATGTTTGGTAATGGCAGAACATGTATATATATTTTTTATATAATAAGCAAACAGAGCAGACTGATCAGACAGCTCCTATATGATCGATGTGATCTGGGTCTACTCTGTTTGCAAAGGCGTAGAAAGGACTATTTATGGAATGAATGGTTAAACATTACGCTCGTATTTCAGTGATATCGCAGCCTCCAGTTAAGTACAGGTTGGGTAAGATCCCAGAGGGCTTTCCATGCACGGAATTACACTCGAGTAGAACCACCGACCTACTGCATGTCAGCTTGATATTGAGAATGATAAATATATCCCTAAAACAAATACGAGGGAAATAGGTATGATAATCACGTAACACATGAGAAAAGCAATGAATATTTCATTAGTTGCCCTATGATTAGCTGCATTATTTCTATAGCTTCATTTATTCCACAAGCAAATACTTTTATGAGTGATGTTTATCCTTGAAAATTATTCGTTGAATTTCAATTGTGATCTATTGATCACAAATTAATTCCAACGACTCAATGACGAACATACTACCATATCAAAGCAAATGTATTGTTGGACTAGAACAATAAAGCAACATGAAGGTTTGAACACTAGAATGGGTAAAGACACTGGAACACCGTGTCAATATTGCATTGATACTACAATAAAACCTCTCTTAACCGGACCTTAACTTTAGTATAAATATCGGTCTTGGAGACAGTTGACAGCTTAATGCAGGGTGGAAGTCATGCAGAAAGCTCATAGAGGAGCTTTCTGCATGATTTTCACTCTGCATTAAGCAGTCATCTGCCTAAAATATCTAAATTCGTCTCTACTATAATTCCGGTTAAGAGAGGTTTTACTGTACTTGTTTACTGTACAAATAGTATGCGTTTGTATTGATTTCTGGATGATGTACATTTGCAAAGCCAAATAGCTCTTTTTAGACTGGTGGGGGCCAGTCTTTAGTACCGGAAATCAGATTCAGCAATTGTTCCAATGCCACGTCCGATTTAACATTTTTGTGTAATAATGCACCATAGGCGGATCTATATGTCTAATCACATATTTCCAATACAGTAAACTACATGTACCACTTAACTGCCCTTTGAACCAGATCCGCCCATGCCCTGTGATGTGTCTGCATTTCTAGGTCAAATGCTAATTAGGAGTTACGCGGTTAAAAAAATAGTTCCCCTTGAAATCTCACTCTTATCATATGAAAGTGATCCAAAGCATTCCTATATATTTTGGACAAGAAAAGTAAACTAAAATATTTTAAAACCATTACAAAAACGGGAGAGAAAAGAAGCAAATTATAGCACTGAAGCGGTCACACGAGTGACATGATCAAAACGTTTGTAGAACGTCGCACACGCCCTTGAATTGATATGTCTCATTATTTCTAGGTTTGCAATCAGTATAATTGTCGTGTTTATAGTTTTCATGTTGTTTTTAAAATATTTCTCTCGGTTGCAAATGTTTCCAGATAAATATAAGTACAGCAGAACCTGTCTTAAGCGACCCTTTAAAAGAGGTGTGACTATTAGGGACCTATTAGGCAGGTGGTAGCTTAATGCAGGTCAAAATTAATGCAGAAAGCGCATATAGGAGCTTTCTGCATTACGTTTGCCCTGCATTAAGCACCCACCTACATTTTAAGACTCCTATGTTCAATAAATTAATGGTCGCTTAAGACAGGTTCAACTGTAAGGGCCAGTACTTAACTTTTCCGTTCACAGATGAATACTTCTTTTTCTGTGCAATTTAATGGAACATTTTGGCATGGAATATGTTGCAGTTGTCATGCTGATGTTGTAATTGAAAGTTGAATAGAACATCTTTTTTATTTGCTTATTATCATCTAAATTCATCTAATCATGTTTCCAAGAGGGTCATTCCGTCAATCCGTCTGTCTGTCCTCCCGTGCGTTGGCAATTGCTTTAAACGACATCTCCTCTGAAACAGCATGGTAGAATGTTACAAAGCTACACATAAATGATCTTGGTATTGAGCTCTATCAGAATTGTTAAAAAAATTCGGATCCATGAATAACTCTGATTGCTATGGCAACAAAAAGAAAAATATTAAGAAATATTCTCCAAACCCAGGACTCAAGTTTGAATGATACTTGACAGAAATAATTCTCTGATGAACCTCTGCAAAATGTCTGAAATTATGTTGATATCTCAAAAAACATGACTGTCATGAGCGGGGCTACTTTTCCGCCAGTCGTTCAACGGTTTCAGCGCTTTGATCTAGCGTCTCGTTGCAACATCGGGCAAAGTCCTTCGGGCGAGACGATGAACCGATGTCCAATGTATCAGTGCTTTACACTGGGTATCTAAAAGTATGTCGATATCTAAATTTGAGCAGACATTTATTATTTAACAGCAGGATAGGAGTTTAAGCTAGTGAGTTACTCTGCCTAAGTCACATGGGAAAGCATCGTTGGTGGTGTTAACGTCCGTTTCTGCCAACTATGGGCTAATCGGACGCCCCAGAGAGAGAGAGAGAGAGAGAGAGAGAGAGAGAGAGAGAGAGAGAGAGAGAGAGAGAGAGAGAGAGAGAGAGAGAGAGAGAGAGAGAGGCGGGAGCGGGTACTGAGAAACCCTGCCGTGATGCCCTACTCTTATTATCGACAAAATTTCTCTGGTTCTTTTAGATTCCCAATGTAAAGCATTGATGCATCGGGCCTCGGTTTATAGTCTCATCCGAAGGACTTGGTCTGGCGTGGAATCAAACCCGGGACCCCTGGTATTGTAGTCGAGAGCGTTAACCACTCGACCACGCCCGCCGGCACGCCGAATTATGGGATCGAACCCGGGAACCCTGGTATTGTAGTCGAGCGCGTTAACCACCCGGCCACGCCCGCCGGCACGCCGAGTTACGGGATCGAACCCGGGACACCTGGTATTGTAGTCGAGCGCGTTAACCACTCGACCACGCCCGCCGGCACGCCGAGTTACGAGATTGAACTCGGGACCCCTGGTATTGTAGTCGAGCGCGTTTACCACTTGACCACGCCGGCCGGCACGCCGAGTTACTCCTAACTATTTGCAAAGGCTACCGTATATTCTGCCTATGGTGGCGAAACTGTTAAAAAGGAAACAGAGAGCGAGTAGACGTATTTTGTTTCTGTGTGTTTGTTTGGCCCTACAGCGTACATGTAAACAAGAGAAGTGTTGATCGAAGCATCAAGGGATGTCTTTAACCCATTCCCCCAAAGGCTATTTTTATATCCAACCTCTTTGAATAGGTCTACCAATAAGGGACAGTAACTATAGAAAAGGGACATTTTAGAATTGTGTAGTTTTGAAACCATTGTGATGAATAGAACATTTGCTGTGACTTTTATAGAGGCGTCAAAAGGCGTCAGTATGAGGGAATGTGTTAAAGGACAATTAAAACGGAGTACAACGGAGAAGCACTGATGGCAAAAATAGCTGATTCACACTAAAAGATAAATTCATACCTTTGCAAACAGTGCAAAACCAAGACCGTCATTGTGGAGAAGCACAGTTGGACAATCACTTGAGTAGCTCTCTGGGGAAAGGGCCTTAATGCAATACAAGCAGTGTAAACCCAGATTAGCATCTATTTCACTGACATCATCAAATTACTTGCTATTGTCCGATAAACAACATGTTAATGACTGGCGAAACTAATTTATCGGAAATGATACATTTATACTTTATCTCATTACTTGTATAGGAATTCATAAGTTCACGAATATTCATTAACTGGATATTCCATAATTGATAATGGACAAAGACATTTCTTGCCATTTCATAACCTTTATCTAGAATCAAATCTACTGTTGACTTTCGATATCTCGAACTCGGATAGCTCGAATACACAGTTACAAAAAATCCAGTCCTTCTAAAACTTACAATACAGAGTTGCGCGAAATTGTATCGCTACAGATGTCTATAAACACATGTAACAGCTTAATCCGAGTCTAAAGTAATTCTGAAAGCTCCTATAGGAGCTTTCACCATTAATCTAGACCTGTATTAAGCTGTGCCCTTGAGAAATTGTTCAAATTAGAAATTAGTCGAACTGAATCGAATAATATGTGCAATGGCGTTTCTAAGAGATTTTTGTATCGACATGTAAATTTAACATGTGTGTGTGTGTGGTTGGGGAGTGTGTGTGTGTGTGTGGGGGGGGGGGGGGTTCTTTATTATAATAGAAAGACAAACAACTTAACAACTTTATTTGTTTATTAAAGTGTCACATATAAAAGTTTCCGTGTTCAATAACAATACATGTTTCTTAGTAAACTTTTATACTCGGCCTTTAATCGACCTATGAGACACTGTTATCACACGTGTATACACAATATTACACTTCAAATGATTGTAGTTAGCGCTAATCGTTATGATTGGTGAATCAGCCATGATTCTCCAGCCATATAAATGCTTCCTTTAAAAATATATATTTAAACACCTGACTTTTGTATATAGTGCAAACCGCATAGATTACAAACTGTTTTTATGAGATCATGTATTATCTAGAATCAGATTCCAAATAAACAGATTAGCACTTGCTACAAACAATGAGGGATAAAAATGTTTATATCACAGATAAAACCAGGTTACTTATATCAATGCTATAAATACACAGTAATAGAACATATCAAGATAGAGAAACCCATCAGTGCCCATTGCCACTCAATTGAGATGTTAGCAAACAGTGTAGACCCGGACTCGAGGGCCTCCACTAGAGCCGTCCGATCAGGGTCTGCATCGCTCGCTATTGCCCAAATGCCCAAAAGGAACCGGGCGATTTAATTTAGAAATTTGGACACTGATGGGTTATACAATAATCGATGTATTCCTACGGGTCACCATCTTCTGTAAGCATGATGCAACCCTAAGCTGTAAATGATCTGCAGTCATCAAATATATCATCTTCTGCTCTGAGCTATATGTGTTAAAGTGAATATTGCCCTCCGAAGCTGTACGGAATGCATGATAGTGAGGAATCGATACCATTCACGTATATCCCTTTCCCTCATATAAACGTGTTTTCACGCATTTGCAAACAGAGTAGACCCAGATCAGACGGCTCCTAGAGGAGCCGTCTGATCAGGGTCTACTCTGTTTGCTAATGGAATTTGGTAGATCTGTTTCTTTAGTTTCTGAAATGGCTAAAATGGTCCACCTTTTATATTTCATTATAACTGCTTTGTTAATGAGTATTCAATAGGTATTGAAAGTTGTAATAAACACAGAACAGGGAAAGGGATATGAGTAGACACAGATGTGCTTACTTATGCAAACGGTAATTCGGCGTCTCATTAGGATACAAACTGTTTGTTACTGTGACAGGTGTTTAAAACAAAAGAAAACAAAACAACATGAAAAATTATAGCACACGAAAAAGTTTTCAGACAACAACAGTTGACAGCGAAAGAGTTAAGATGAATAACTACCACTCCAACCTTTACGTCAAATAATAACCTTGTGAAAAAGAATAATTCATGAAGTGATCAATTTGTGCATTGTTTTCAAAGATAATTACAAATACGTCCGTAAATAACAAGGGTAAGTAATATACGATCAGAGAAATTAGAATTAGTTAACCTTTTCCTGCATGAATATTCATGTACGAAATAACGTCATGAATATTAATTAGATTAATTTATTCTAAATTAATAGCACACAGAAACAGGACTTTTGGGTCATGGCAGAAAATGTAGAACCAGATCTGTATAATTTCGTATGCAAACACAGCAGACCCTGATCAGACGGTTTCTATAGGAGCCATCCGATCAGAGTCTACTCTTTTTGCAAAGGCGTGAAAATGCGTATTTATAGGGTTACGGGTTAGATTGGTATCAATAATTGCTAGTTAAACTACAGTAAAACCCCGCTAATGCGACCACCAAAAAAGGGCATAATTCTGAGTGGCAGAGGCAGGTGGTTGCTTAATGCAGTACGAAAGTTATGCAGAAAGCTCCTGTAGGAGCTTTCTGCATAACTTTCGTGCTGCATTAAGCAACCACCTGCTTTAAACGACACCAGTGGCTGTTTATTAAGTGGTCGCATTAGCGGGGTTTCACTGTATTTATAACCCTATTATTAATTACCCTTTACCTCATATAAACGCATTTCCACGCCTTTGCAAACAGAGCAGACCCAGATCAGACGGCTCCTATAGGAACCGTCTGATCAGGGTCTGCTGTTTTTTACTAATGGGGTTTGATAGATCTGTTTATGTACCTTCTAAAATGACTACACTGTTCCACCTTCCATATTTCATTATAACTATTTTGTTCATGAATATTCAGTAGGTATTGAAATTTGGAATAAACATAGAACATGGTAAGGGTTAAAACAAAACCGGACCACCCTATATTATTTTGGAGCCCATCTATTATTCATGCTGAGGCAGCACAGCCAACAAAATGATTGCTGGTATAACGACATCGATGAGCTCAGCAAACAGTATGGTTCCCTCAAAAACCCTCTAATCTGGGTCTACACAGTTTGCCTATGTTCCTCTTAAGGGGTATTTTAATTTCACATATTCTGCAACTAATGTTGTCTTATATATATACCTTTCCATAATATAAACGCATTTTCACGCCTTGCAAACAGAGGTCAGACCTGAGTCGTCTGATCAGGATCTGCCCTGTTTGCTTGTGGAATTAATATAGATATGATTTTACAGTTTTAAACGCCTTTTTACGCCTTGCAAACAGAGTCGACCCAGATCAGACGGCTCCTATAGGAGCCGTCTGATCAGGGTCTGCTCTGTTTGCTAATGGATTTTGATAGGGATGTCTCTTTTCATAATAACTAGTTTGTCCATGAATATTAAGTAGGTATTGAAATTTGGAATACATATAAAACAGGGAAGGGGTTAAACAAAATGCAGCAGATAAATATCCATGATGTCATTAGTTCTTATTGTGGACATTAAATACAAATGTAGATATAGGGATCAAGTAGCCTCATTCACCTGTTCACACATAACCCTTTCCCTGTTCTGTATTTAGGTCAAATTTCACTACCTACTGAATATTCATTAATAAAATAGTTATAAAGAAATATGGAAGGTGGAACATTGTAGACATTTTAGAAAGCAAAGAAACAGATCTATCAAATTCAAATAGCGAACAGAGCAGACCCTGATCAGACGGCTCCTCTAGGAACCGTCTGATCTGGGTCTAATCTGTTTGCAAATGCGTGAAAACACATTTATGTGAGGGAAAGTGTTAGGTGAGAACTATAATTAAACTTCGAACTTCAAGGAACCATACAAATTAGTTCGAGATGACAGAAGTTCGATTTATCCGATCTCTAATATCGACGATATCAAAAATTCACAGTTTAATGCAAGTCTAAAGTAATGCAGGAGTACAAGAGCTTTCAGCATTACTTTAGACCTATATTAAGTTGTCATGTGTGTTTCTAGATATGTTTCAAAATTTTAGAGCAACCCTATATTGCAGAAAAATTAGTTCGTGTTAACACGAAATTCGAGTTATACGAGTTCGCGATATCGAGGTTCGATCGATCATAGCAATTTAGTAAGACATTAACCAACTTATTCCCATATTATTTAAGAACAACCCGTACAAATCTTATTTTGGAACCAATCCATTTTTCACATGGAGGTGGCACAGCAAACAAGTTATTTGTTTAATCATGTCATTGACCTTCACTGGTTCAGCAAACAGTGTTGACTCTGATCAGATGGCCCTTTCAGGAGCCCTCTCATCTGGGTTTACACTGATTGCCTATGTCCTTTTTTAACCCTTTCCCTTATGTAAGCGCATTTGACGCATCTGCAATCAGAGTAGACCCAGATCAGACGGCTCCTATAGGAGCTGTCTCATTAGGGTCTGCTCTGTTTGCTTATGGTGTAATATAGACATCTGGTACTACAGCTTCTGCCTGAGCCAAAATGTCATGTGTTCATATTCCATTATTAAAAATAATCGTATTAATATTCATGACGTCATTATTTCCAACATGGATATTCATCAGGGAAAGGGTTAAAGGACTAGGCACTAATGCATTCACTCTGTCTCTCTAAGGAGAGATAAAATAACATATGATGATTTATTACACGAAGGAGCTTCATTTGACGGTTGATGCCTATTACTAGAGCTTCCCATTCTACCTGTTGTACACGAAGACTTACAATGTCTACAGAGCATGTCATTAAAAGACCTTCTGAAGTTATCACCGAATATGTAATAAACGAAGAAACTTATCGCCATGGAAGAGTAATATATTAGTAAGGTGACGGTCTGGATACCTGCGTCGGTGGCCGACATTAAGCTGGACTGGTCAGTAAATGTCTTAACGAGAAGTTTAAGCCTAATGACGTGAGAGGGAATACTCAAACAAAAGGAAATGATAGTGACAGAGTACAGAAAGCGCGTGAGCTTGCCAAGAATGTTAGTGGGTCTGGTTTCAGCGGTCTGTCTGCGATGTCTGTTGAAGGCGAGTGACCTTAGCATGGCTGTGGTTATTGAACATAAAGCTGTGGCGATCAAACCGGTTGGTATAATCAACGTTATGACAGTGTCCCCGTAAACAAGAACGTGTGTCAGCATGATAAACTCTGGAACAGGAGCACATGACTCATTTAATATCCACAGTGGAAGTTGGTAAATAATAAGAATTAACAATATGGCAACAAGTAATGTCTTCCGTGCATTTCTTATGTTATAGACCCTTTGAACCAGCATAGGACGGCAGATGCGAAGGTAGTTTTCAAATGCCAAAAATACCATTAGCCATGCGGACATACACCCACATACGTATGTAAGATACACCATCGCCTTGCACAAGTTGGGCACCTGGTTCAGTCGCAGGTGAAATGTTGTAGATACCCAAACAATGAAAATATTTAATAAGAAGCCATTGTCAACTAGGCTTCTTGTAGCGAGAAAAATACTGCTCGAGCTGAGTCCAACTGACAGTTTTAGAAATAAAACGCATGATAATGTGTTTCCAAGGAAACCACAGACACATATGAGTGGCAGTAGACATTTCTCCCCCGCTCTAACGGCCTCATAGAAAGTGTTGTCGCTTTGTGGAAAAGCCAGACTCGTGTTTGAACCCGGATACTGTAACACATGTCTCAAACTGTCGTTGCTGGTCAAAGTAGTGTTGTTCATTGTCTGGAAAAAACAAAGTAGTGTTGTTCGTTGTTGGAAAAAACAAAGTAGTGTTGTTCATTGTCTGGAAAAAACAAAGTAGTGTTGTTCATTGTCTGGAAAAACAAAGAAGTGTTGTTCATTGTCTGGAAAAAAACAACTAATGATTATGAAAAAAGTGACTACAGTTGACTCGCTTTGAGCATTATGTCTAATTCTGGATTTTTATGGCCTGTGGTGGCTTACTATAGACCAGAAGATTGCTGAAAGCTCCTATAGGAGTTTTATGCATTGCTACTTTGCCATGCATTAAGCAACCGACTGCTTTTTAAGATTCCTGTGTCCATTTGATATAAGTTACTTTAAGACAGGTTCTGCTGTATTTATCAAATATAGCAAAACGGTGATAAATATTTGCAAACACTGTAGAGCAAATCCCCCACCCCTCACCCGCATCGGATGATTGTCAGCTATTTCTGTTAACGAATTACCTAAATTAAATGCATATTTATAAAGAAATAGCAGTATCATGAATATCTATTACCTTAAATTTTACAATAATAAATGAATAAACGATGTTAAGAGAAGGCAAATACATAGTTCCATATATAAACGAAGCAGACCTTGATTAACCCATTTGCTCCCACGATCCCATATATGGGACGTAGGCAAACAGTGTAGACTCTGATCAGACGCCGCATAATGCGGCGTCTGATCAGAGTCTACACTGTTTACTGATAGGAAATTCAATTTAAAACAAAACAAACATGAAAATTTAGACCAGACACCCCTTAGATAAAATATAGACTAATCCAATATATAAGCCTGGAAGAATCCACTGAGAGCAAATGGGTTAATAGGTTTCTACAAATGTACATGAGTCGTCCAGTTTGGCTCTGCTTTGCTTACAAAGCGTCTACAGGCGATTATATAAAGTAATTCGTTAAAACAGATAAGTTCGATTTGATTAAGATTTTATTTCATTAATATTCATGTCTGAAGAAATGACTTCATGAATATTAATGAGATGTACTTGTATAATGGTATGTTGCCATAGCAGATACAATTCTATTCTGAGCTACATCATACCATATCCAACAGGAATTGTTTGATCGGGGTCTACCGTGTTTGCAAATGCGTTTCAAGGAGTATTTATTGGCGCGGGGACATGAAGTCTCCGCGTCTATATGGAACTCTTTCGGTGGAATTTCACTGGTAGGAGGGCTGATTTATCAAGACTTGTGAGAATACGGTGGAACTGTAATTCGTGGGTTATAATGTAAAAACAGTATGTTTGGAATAATACATTCAATATAGTTGGAAACAGGTCGACTGATCTGTTTCCACTGTATGGTTGTTTGTATTTTGGAAATGAAAATATTAGAAAATTATTTCTCCTATGGTCGGGGCTAATACAAAATGAAATACCGCAATGGCAAGATTATTAACGATAACCACCGAGGAAATGTCTAAGATGTAGCGAAACCGAGTATGACTAAAACACGGAAGGAGGATATTTGACGAAATGAGGCGAAAGCAGGCGAAAGGAGGATTAAAGATTAATAACGGCTACTGATTAGTTATTATAAATGATATGAACATATATTTTAAATATATTTGGCATTAATATACTGACATAAGCCTGGATATATGAATACATCATTAATATATTGATGATATTTACGTGATTTACCGGGAAAACGGATTACTTGCTGCTTTCGCCACAGTTCTAAATCCCGCGAAAGGAGCTCTTAAGTAATGTAATTTAATGCAAACTGCGGTTTATCATTAGTGTTTTTAATTAATATATACACCTATTTTATGCTAGAGCATGATTTAAGACCCAGGCACTATAACCTTTTAATTCATAGATACACCTTCGAAACATGGTAAACCTAGAGTAAATTCAAAATAGATGGCTCCTGCTGAATCTGCTCTGTTTACTTATGAATTAATATAGATCTGATTGATGCAATCGTCATAATGTCACCTACATGAAAAATCACTGTTACTGTTCGTCAGGTAATTTGGATCTTGTTCAAAGTGTCAAGCCTACATTTACGTATGATACTCTTTGGCATTTTATTTAGACATACAGTTGATATCTCGAATTGGATAATATACAGTACGGAGTTGTTATGAAAAAAATAATATCATGTCTAAAATACCTACAGGAGTTTTCAGCATTACTCTAGGCCTGCAATTAGCTTTGAACTTAAGAAATTGTTCAGATTAGAAATTGGATATATGTGTGCTTATGCCATTATAAAAAGTGGACTGATCAATATTCATGATGTCATTTTTTCTTACATGAATATTTAACCTGAAATGGGATAAGGGGTCCAGTGTGAGACTAAAAGGGTTATTGTATAACTAGGGCCACCCGACTAAAACGGCTGCCGTTTCAATGGCCCTTTGTGATGAAACTGAAGAATTTAGTTGCGTTACTAAGTAAAGGCCATATGAGTAGATCTAAAACATTTAAACACTGTGTTGACATTACTTAAATAGTATACACATGTAAAATAGGTTTGATTATTATTCAGTAATACGCGCCTTTTGATGCTTTGCATCAATGATTTTCTTGTGAAGTAAAGGAATGTAACTACGTACGCATGTTTGAACAAAAGTCTCTTCGTATTGCTAGTAATGTACGTGCAGCTGGACCAATCTAAAGCGACCTTATATTGACTGGGCACAAGAATATTAAAAAGGCAGGTACTTGCTTAATACAGAGCAAAAGTCATACAGAAAGCTCCTATATGCGCTTTTTGCATTACTTTAGAACTACATTAAGCTATAACTCTATTAATAAAGACACACATAATTATAGCTCTTGGTAATGGTCGACCGGAACCGGTTCCACTGTATACATGTAACAATACATTACTCTATTAACCCTTTCCCTCCTATAAACGTGTTTTCACGCATTTGCAAACAGAGTAGACCCAGATCAGACGGCTCCTAGAGGAGCCGTCTGATCATGGTCTACTCTGTTTGCTAATATAATTTGATAGATCTGTTTCTTTACTTTCTAAAATGGCTACAATATTCCACCTTCAATATTTAATTATAACTATTTTGTCCATGAATATTCAGTGGGTTAACCCTTTCTGTTCTGTTTTAGGCCAAATTTCAATACCTACTGAATATTCATTAACAAACTAGTTATAAAGAAATATGGAAGGTGGTACATTGTAGACATTTTAGAAAGCAAACAAATAGATCTATCAAATTCTATTAGCAAACAGAGCAGACCCTGATCAGACGGCTCCTCTAGGAGCCGTCTGATCTGGGTCTATTCTGTTTGCAAATGCGTGAACACACGTTTATATGAGGGAAAGGGTTAAAGACGAATGGTTATTCTCTATGTGCGAAGTCGTGTAACATTCGTTTAACTAGTTTGGTCAAGATATGGCGAGCTGTATTTATACACCTTTTTATAATACATTCTGATAACATTTTAGGATAAACAAAACTAGCTGGTTTACATAAACGGTATTTTGTACGAGAGATGCATCCTTTCCCTGTTCTACGTTTATTCCAAATTGCAATACCTACTGAATAATCATCGACAAAATAGTTATAATAATTAAATATAGAAAGTGCAACATTGTAGCCATTTTAGAAACTAAAGAAACAAATCTATAAAATTCCATTAGCAAACAGAGCAGACCCTGATCAAGCCGGTCCCTATAGGAGTCGTCAGATTTGTGTCTACTCTGCAAACGCGTGAAAATACGTTTACATGAAGGAAAAGGGTTAAAATGAAATGCTTAAAATAAACGATATGAAACAATAATACACAAACCTGCGGTAATTGCCCGGAGGACCGTTGCCTATATGCATGTATACCGAGTTATGACATCTTCAGACGTGTCTATGCATTGATACATGTAATTGCTTCAGTTTTGTATGGGAAACAAACGTTGCATCAAATATTTCATTTTATCATCAGTCTTTCGTTCTACACGTATTTCTCAAATGAATAGTATGCATTGGGACTTTTGACGACTCTGTAAAAGTCACTTTGGGAAACCATTGTGATAAATAGAGCATTTGCTCCTATAGGAGCAAAAAATGCTCTATTTATCACAATGGTTTCAAACTACAAAATTCTAAAGTTTTCCTTTTCTCTAGTTAATGCTCAGTAGACTTATTCAAATAGGTTGTTTCTAAAAATAGCCTATGACGTAATGGGTTAAGTATGCGATTCGGAGGTAAGTAGCTGAATACAGGATAAACATTTTTATAGAAGGCTCTCGTAGGAATTCTCTACATGGCTGTTGTTCTATATTGAAGGAACCACCCGCTTTCTAAAACCAATCTTGTTTAGTATCTAAGGGCTATAACCGCATTTAGCCATTAACCCGCTCTGTTCTAATGGCGGCTCTGTAAAACTCATTTTTGAAACCACCGTGATACATATTTATCACAATGGTTTCAAAACCACAAATTTCTAAAGTTCTCCTTTTCTATAGTTAATGCTCCAGCTCGGTAGATTATAAGTAAGTTGTAAGAGACAGTAAATTTGTAAGAGACAGTTGGACGTCCGTAGCAATTGGGGATTGGATTAAATCCATAACCTGTTGGATAATTAAACTAAAATTGCCCTTACGTCTGAATATTAACACATTCCTTCATATAAATGCCTTTTCACGCATTTACAAATAGAGTAGAACCAGATCAGGCGGCTCCTATCGGAACCGACTGGTCAGGATATGCTCTGTTCGCTAATGGAATTTGACAGATATGTTTCTTTACTTTCTAAAATAGCTACAATGTTCCATCTGTATTTCATCATTATAACTACTTTGTCCATTAATATTCAGTAGGTATTGAAATCTGGAATAAACATTGAACAGGGAAATGGTTAATTAAACGCATTATTGTACCAAAATTATCGCTGAAGAAAATGAGTTTTATGACAAACAGTGCAAATACTAGTCAAATGCTCACCGTGAGCCCTTCTATAAGGGTCTACACTGCTTGCAAAGGTCATTCGTACTCGGTCTCCACACTTTATAGGTCAAGGTTTATGTATACTGCAGTTCCCCGGCGGCGTAAACCACAGTGCGAATTTAACTCTTTTGATGCCAAATTTTGTCATCTGCAACCTTTGTCGTATGCTGTAATTTTCATTTTTCACATTTCACAGAAACAAACAGTTTGGACACTGACGAGACGACGAATTTCTCGTCGTCTCGTCTGTATCCAAACTGTTTGCATAAGTAATCACAGATGCGACATTGGCAGCGAAAGAGTTAACAAAAACGCCCAAAGATAGAGCAGACGCATGTGTTTATATTTCAAGTCTTTTCACATGACCTTAGAAGTCAAAGTACGCATGCGCAACAATATGTTAACCCTTGTTTTGCTATATGTTATTGTGACGTGGCTCACTTTCGAAACAGTTCTGATCATGATCAAATCACTGTGCTCACTATCGAAATTCTCAGACACTCTTTCAAATGTTTCTTAGACCTTTACTTCATAGATACCCTTTCAACGCCTTTGCTGACAGAGAGCAGACCAATATCAGATACCTGCTTAACCCATTTGCTACCAGTGGATTCTTCCATGGTTATATATTGGATTAGTCCATTTATTTATCTAAGGAGTGACTGGTCTAAAGTTTCAATTTTGTTTTGTTTTATATTGAAATTCCCATCAGCAAACAGTGTAGACTCTGATCAGACGCCGCATTATGCGGCGTCTGATCAGAGTCTATACTGTTTTCCTATGTCCCATATATGGGACCGTGGGGCAAATGGGTTAAGAGCCGTCTGATCAGGGTATGTCCTGGTTGCATATGGCATTACTGTTGAACTTCGATATCTCGAACTCGGATAACTCGAACTTCGGGTTAACTCGAACTAAAAGTTCGGTCCTTCCAAAACAGAACTACTTTAAAATATATCACTACGGATATCTAGAAAACACATGTGACAGCTTAATGCATGTCTAAAGTAATGCTGAAAGCTGAAAGCATTAGTTTAGACCTGCATTAAGCTGTGAACTAGATAAATGTCTAGATTAGAAATCGAACTACTCGAACTTCTGTTATCTCGAATTAATTTGTATAGTCAATTGGAGTTCGATATGTCGAAGTTCAACTGTATTATATAAGAATTACTATGCTAGTAGTTTTGAAGTTAAGCTGTAGAAAAGTTGTTATATGTAAATACGAGCCTTGGCGAGCATTTAACTACTTTTCTCACGAGCCAAAATACAGCTTAACTTCAAAACTACTAGCGTAGTAATTCTTTTATCATGCAACACCAATAAAGAATGGAGAAAATTAAGAAAAAGAAAGTTTGCTCAAGCGGTTATGTCCCCTGAATAAAATACATGCCAGTACAATATACTTGGCGTTATATTGGCGTGCAGTGACGTCGTCGATTTTTACAACATAAACAAACTTGATTTAATCCTTTTATATGGACAAAAAACTGAGACAAAGGTGAGCAAATGTGTTAAATAAGTTGTTTATGTTTAATTATGCCCTTTTCTTCCTTCTGTTTTCCTCCTATTGGCTGAATTAAACTTGCATCCCAGTGGGATCAGTACGCATACACTGTACCTCACAAAATACAGCGTCGACGTGGAAAATAGTATGCTAGTAGGAAGACTTGGGTGACGTTGCATGATAAAGACGTGATCCGACAGAAAGGTCCTTAACTCATTCTCTCCTAGGCTATTTTTAGACCCAGCCTTTTTTAATCAATCTTCCGAAAAGGAGCATTAACTAGAGAAAGGGATTTTTTAGAATGTTGTAGTTTAAAATCATTGTGATAAATAGAGCTTTTGCTCCTATAGGAGCAAATGCTCTATTTATCACAATGGTTTCACAATGTGAATTTTATAGAGGCGCAAAAACGCGTCACTACGGGTGTCATAATTTGGCATGGCGTTTTATATGACATACACTATTCAATCATTGTCTCAGGTCTCTAATTAATGATAAAACAAAGAGGTTTAGATTACTAGATTATTAAGTCTGGAGAGGAATCCTGAACAATATGGTGTGAAATAAGAAGTAACACAAACATATATTTGCGATTCATTCATGTATACAATAAGCCGTATCTAATACAAGTACATAAATAGCACGACAGTATAATGTAATGATTCGTCTGTATATAAGTTAAACCTTTTGAATGCAGGAAACCAGTGTACTGACATTTGCAAACTGTGTTGACCCAGATCAGAGGGCCCCTAGAGGAACCCTCTGATCAGGGTCTGCACTGTTTATCATTGACAATCCTCTAGTCATGTTAAGCATTCCATACCGAATAGACTATATAGTTAAACACTGATTCCACTTATATATATTTTCAACATACAAATAATTAACCATTTACTCCAAATATATAATGTTTTACGGTTTTGCAAACAGAGTAGACCCAGATCAGACGGCTCCTGTAAGAGCCGTCTGATCAGGGTCTGCTTTGTTTGTTTATAATATAATATAGATATATTTCTACAGTTTCTGGCACAGTCAAAACTCCATGTGTCAAACAGCTTTTATAGCAACAAACTCATTAATATTCACTGAGTAAAGCGTTAACACAAATACATGTACAATCATAATCATCTTTGTAAATAGTTTCGATCCCATATAAGACACACAGCGTGCCATTAGGATCTACATTGTGTGATTGCAATTAAAATTTAATTACTTTAATTATAAATTAAACACATGTAAATAATTTAAGTTTTCATTGTTTGTATGTAAGAATATAATTAAATAGTTATTATATTTTCTCCACCAAACCCAATATTTCTGCAACTCATTAGACTCGCCTCTGATCAGTGACGCTAATGAGACTCAGCAAGAAAAAGATTTGGTGAGGAAACACGAGATATTGCCAGATCAATACACATCATATCTACACACATGCGTTTAACCCCTTACTTTATGAATATTCATATAAGAAATAACAAATCACGACGCCATGGATATTATTTATATTCATTTGTATATGAACACCGATAGTTTTTACATTAGCAGAAACTGTAGAATCATATCTATACTATTCTATAAGCAAACAGAGCAGACCCTGATCTTACACAGAGGCGTCTGATCAGGGCTTACTCTGTTTGCAAAGGCGTATAAAGGCGAATGTGTATTTATGGAGTAAAGGGTTAAACCTTATTCATTTTACGTCAATTATGAGATAGGTTCTAATAACTTATATAAATAATTCTCGATAGTTCCGATGGTGATATGTTAAAACATGTAAAAACTACGAGGAAACCAAAGTACCATCAAGTGCGCAACTCAGATCGAACCATGTTGGTGAGATCAGTGTTCATGAGAAGACGATGCACTAAACACAGTGCTATCTGGACAACCATTTTGTTTAGAGTTAATATTGCAAGAGTATGGTGGCATATTTGTGACACCACTTTCCACGTAGCTTTCGTGAAATGTCTCCATTTAATATGTCACAATTACCTAGTAAGTCTGTGTGATAAAACTAGTAACGATAGATATATTAACCAATTCTCTCCTCCTGACGTCTTATTGTGCCTATGTAAACTTTATGTTGAGAAACCATTGTGATAAATAGAGCATTTGCTCCTATGGAGCAAATGTTCTATTTATCACAATGGTTGCAAAACTACACAATTCTAAAATTGTCTTTTTCTATATATAGTTAATGCCCATTTTCGGTAGATTTCTTCAAAGAGGTTGGGTCTAAAAATAGGTCATGGGGAGAATGAGTTCAGTGGTGGCAGTTTAAAGCAGCATCATGACGTCATTCTTGTTGAGATATTTATCTGGTAATCAAGAAAAATACAAAAAGAAAGTCAGAGCAGAAACAGAATTGCACAACAGGAACATGGTTAAAACATACTAATGTTTACACAAAGAACAAATTATTTAGTCTACACGTATGTAAAATGAGTAAAACACACTTAAACACACAGTGTTCATTAAAGCAAGTCTGCACCTATCTAAAAACAGGTACATGTTAATTTTGATAACAGGTTACTGTAAAATCTGGTCTTACCTGACCATGGACTGACTTAAACGTACACAGTCCCTTAATGCAGGGCAAATACCAAGCTGAAAGCTCCTTTGAATTAAGCTGACACCTGCCCCATTCAGACCCATTATTACATTTCTGTTCAATGGTCGCTTAAGACAGGTTTTAGCGTTTTTTTCTTTGGCAATGGTAACACTATAAGATCTCTAATACATATCCAAACTCCATCCATCTTTACATATAAAAATAAGTTTTACCTCTAATGCTGCACAGGGGTTACAAACATGCATTATTTTAAATGAATACGGTCGTCATAAAACTATGTGAAACGTCGCGCAGAAATGACAGAGTAAAGCTCATTTACATTAATCCTGCAACGAACTAATGCCTGGTTCTTTATTAACAATTTACCTCCTGAATATTTATACACGAATTCATAATATCATGGATATTCATAGGTTAAAATTTTATAACGATACATGTATAGGAACACATGACTTTTTCCATAGTAGAAACTGTAAAATCAGATCTACATGCTTCCTTAAGCAAACAGGGCAGATCCTCATTTGTCGGCCCGTACTGTAGCCGCCTGATCCCGGTCTACTCTGATTGCAAAGTCATTAAAGGCTTATGTATTAACCCAATTCCTCATATTGGTGCACTTTGGTGCCTCTGTAAAGGCCACGTTTTGAAACAATTGTAATAAATAGAGCATTTGCTCCATAGGAGCAAATGCTCTACTTACAATGTATCACAATGGTTTCAATACAACATAATTCTAAACATTTTCTTTTCTGTAGTAAATAGTCATTTTCAGTAGACTTATTCACAGAGATTATGTCTAACAATAGCTTATGAGGAAACGGGTTAAGTAAAGGGCAAACTCGTAAAGTCCATATGGACCAGTCTGCATTTTACGAAATGGAGAAAATGCTGTGGACACCAACGTCTGTCGATGGAAATTCGCCCAGCAAGCTGAAGGTTGAATGTGCCACTCGGAAAATAAACATGAGTGTCTGAGATGAATATTTGTACATATGTGTAATGCATTTGATAAAAAATATATGTAACATACAAACATTTTCCACATAGATGGTGGATTTATAGAAAGTTCTCAAAGACTGTGGGTCCAAATGGTATTACAATGGCCCAATATCCTATCAGGATCAAAACTGATTGACATTACGACCAACACTGACCAAACAAAAACAATAGAAGAAAAATAACTTGATGTGGTTGGTTGTGATAATTACCCCCGTTTCTGTCAACTATGGGCGAACTGGACGTACCAGAGAGAGGGAAGCGAATACAGAGAAGCGATAACTTTTCCTGACAGAAGTTGCATTTTGCACGTTTGAATGAAAGCAAGGTATTTCCGTACGCCCCAAACCCTTTCCCGAATATTCATGTCAAGCATAAAGACGATGTGGTTATAAAATATGCTGAATTAATTATAATAGCCCATGAACATACCGGAAGAGTTGGTTATGGTCGTAACTGCATAATCAGATTTACTGTAAAACACCTCTCAACTTGACATTAAATCTTAAATAGATATCGGTCCTGGAGACAGGTGGCAGCTTTAGGCATTAAGCAGCTACCTGCCAAAGATGGTCTAAATTCTTCTCTACTAGAAATCCGGTTTAGAGGGTTTTTACTATATATTATTAACCCTTCGCTTGCTATTCACGTCAATATACCTACATGTAAATAGTGAAGACCCAGATGAGACAGCTCCTGCAGTTGCTGTCTCATCAGGGTCTGCACTATTTACAAGTTGGTTGTGCAACCAGTACACTCCACAGCAGTAATTGCACAGCGAAATACTTGTACACAGTGAAGATATATGTAATTGTACAACAGGGCATGGGTAAAGAAGGAGACATGTATTTTAAAATTCAGCAAGAGAAGGGTTAATAGACAAACAATGCAGACTCTGATCAAACCATTCATACAGGCTTTATCTGATCTGGGTTTTCTCCTTTTGCAAATACATAGAATTTTACAGAATGAAACATGCATTCGATGTGTTGAAATGTGTAAAACATTAAAATAAAATGTCTTAAATGCGTTGACATATAACACAAAACATACCCGGAACAACGAAATATGTTTTTGCGATAAGTACCGCTTGAATTACAAAGATCTAAATGAAAATAACAATTACATACGCATAAATATTTATAAAGGGTTATCAGACAGACTTACAAACCGCCCGACCCGAATATGTTTAATGTATATCCCCAAATACTTCGTTAGTGGGGTTTTAATGAAATGCAAGAGAATTTATGCAGACAATACTTTCTATTCACGATATATTTCTCAGCAGGCTAAAGTATAAGCATATTGCCCCTTTACCTCATACATACGTATTATGATGTCTTAATTATTACCACTTTACCTCATACATACGTATTTTGATGTCTTTATTAGTACCACTCTACCTCATACATACGTATTTTGATGTCGTTCTTTATTACCCCTTCACCTGATACATACGTATGTTAACGTCTTTTTATTGCCCCTTTGCCTCATACATACGTATTTTGACGTCATTTTGAATTGCCTCTTTACCTCATACATACGTATTTTCACGGCTTTCTTTTCAAACAGAGAACACAATAAAAACCTGTTTTAACCCATTCCATCATAGGCTACTTTTAAACTCAGCCTCTTTTAATAAAACTACTGAAAAGGACCATTTACTAGAAAAAGGACACTTCTATTGTTGTGTAGTTTTTATTTGAACCCACTTTGACAAGTAAAGCATTTTGTACGGAGCACATTCTCTGTTCATCACAATGGTTTCAAAAAGTGACAATTAAAAGGCGTCACTATTTGGGAATGGGTTAAACGACCATAAAAAGCGGTCTAATTACGGGTCTGTAAGGCAGGTGGTAGTTTAATGCAGGTCAAAAGTAATGCAGAAAGCTCCTTCAGGAATTGCCCTGTATTACCCATACCACCTGCTGTTGAGGATTATCATGTTAAATAAATATGTGGTCACTTAAGACAGGTTCTATTGTATGCTCTGTTTGCTTTCCGCCATGGCAAAAACGTACAGTAAATCCTCTCTATAACGGACACTAAATTGCATAAACTATTTTGTGTCAAAAGCAGATGGCTGCTCTATATACCAACTAACTAACACAAATGAGTGGCCGTTATACACAGGTTTTACTCTATCCTGTTTTCATATGCCATGGTAAAATGCAGCTAATTTTTATTCATGGTGTTACAGTGAAGCCCCGCTAATGCGACCACTTAATAAACAGCCACTGCCGCCGTTTAAAGCAGGTGGTTGCTTAATGCAGGACGAAAGTTATGCAGAAAGCTCCTATAGGAGCTTTCTGCATAACTTTCGTCCTGCATTAAGCTACCACCTGCCTCTGTCACCCAGAAGTATGCCCCTTTTTGGTGGTCGCATTAGCGGGGTTTTACTGTATTATGTTTTCTATAAATATTCATGAGGTAAAGGGTTAACTAGTTGATATGTTTTGTTTCTTACACCTTCGATAGACCGTTTAAATCAATTGCATTGTCTTGATCATCCACATCAGCAATCACGTCCTCAGTCTCCTCCAACGAGAAGTTTGAGCTTTTTGAACCACAGCATCTAAAGTCATCATCCAGGCCCTGGAATGTCGGGGAGATGGGAACATATTTCAGGAAGTTTATACGGCGAATATAGTTCATGCCAAATGGAAGGTTGTATGTTTTCACAGTCAGGTGGAGGTTATCGTAATCCGAATCCTGTGAGTCGTCGTCGTCGGAACTATCATTGACCTCCCGCCATGACAAAATACCCCTCTCCTCGTCTGTGCCTGTAAAAGCAAAAAAAAGGAATACGTTTTACTTATTCAAAACTATAGATATGCAGTATATTTAGAAAGTCTAATTGAAGTAATGTATTTTTCAAATGTTCCGCCAAACCCTATCTTGCTCGGAGAAACTATTCTAGTCAGTTGCAGCAGGATAGAATTTGGTGGTGAAATTAGAGATTTTGATAGATCATTAAGTATTTTATCTACATCATTGCTTTGAATACAGTTTGGATCCAGATGAGATGTTGTGAAAACAGTTTGATACACAGATGAGAGTAACTCTGCATCTCTTCAGAGTCCAAACCATTTGTTTCTGTTGTAGTGTATTTGAAAGAAAATGAGAAAACAAAGAAAACTAAAATTGTAGAAGACTATAAGTTTTGGTAGGTTTTGCAGCAAACGACAATGTTTGGCAGATTTGGCAGGCCGACAATACTTGACAGATTTGGCAGAAGACACTATTTGACAGATTTCCTAGAAGGCAATATTTAGCAGATGACAATATTTGACAGAGAAAGAGCAATTTCCAAACACAAGCAATAGTGTTTACTTCTAAAAACATACAATCTGGATGTAAAACAATTCGGATTCTGATGAAATGCCAATTTACTGTTTGCAAATATTTTACCACAGATTCCCCATAAGCGTGGTAATCGTTAATTGGTAGTGACTATTCTATACCAATTTACTTTCTCTGTACATGTAAAAGAAGCGGTATTACATTTGGATCAACACTCTTTACAAATCCAACAATGAATTTACCAATGACAATCTGCAGGTTAAAATGTGCTTCAACCATCCCAATTTGTATATCCATGTCAGAAATAATGACATCATGCATTTTCATTTGCTAAATGTTTATAATGGCATATGTACACAAGATTGTTCTGGTACCGGTAGAAACTGTAGAGTCAGATCTATTATAATTTCACAAGCAAACAGAACAGATCCTAATCAGAGGGCTCCTACCGTAGACGTCTTACCTGGGTCTGGGTCTACCCTGTTTGCAAAGACCTGAAATCGCGTTTCTATGAGGTAAATGATTAAATCGTAAATAAATGCAAAAACAAATTTGTAATTAGCAAAATCATCAATTGAGAAACATATTCTGCTATGTGGACCGATTATAATTTAACAAAACCCATACACTGGTACCCAGTCATTCTTTACCTGGTATAACGTTGTCAAGCAAAAGCGCCGAGAAACAGCCCATGAACATATTGTTTGCCAACAGTGCGTTGATCACTTGGTCCAAACTATCATTACCTAATGAAAATAGATAAATAATTTGTACAGCGTTTATTACATAAATACAGGGAACTACCTTTATAGCTAAAACCTGTATGACTAAAATGAGATCCGCTTTGTAGACAGATGGCAGGTTAATGTAGGACAATAGTTATGCAGATAGCTCCTATTTGAGCTTTTCTGTATTACGTGTGTTCTGCATTAACCCATTCCCCCATAGGCTATTTTTAGACTCAACCTCTTTCAATAAATCTACCAAAAAGGAGCATTTACTAGAGAAAAGGAAACAAATAGAATTGTGTTGTATTTAAAACAAAACATTGTGATGAAAAGAGCATTTGCTCCTGTGGAGCAAATGCTCTTTTTGCACAATGGTTTAAAAAAAGTGATATTTACAGAGGTGTCAATATGGGAGGGGGTGAGTTAAGCAATAACCTGCTTGTAAAGTCACATGTAGTTATTTATTTAGTGGTCATTATAGACAGGTTCTGTTCTTTATACACTTTACTGTCAATGATTTAATCATGTCTGACATCAATCGCTTGAAACAGCCCTTTCAATTCCCAATACTAATATGTAGCCGTGAGTAGCTACAAGAGGACTGCTGGCAAAAGACTGATTGTTGTGAATAGTGTGAACAGTGATTTTCACGAGCATTAGATTAAATCATGACCCCTCTAAAACGACCACCCAGAAAAGGTATAATTCTACGTTTTAAAAGCAAATAGTAGCTTAAAGTGATAGTCTCTACTTGCAGCGTGTTTTGAAAATGGCTAACAATTACATTAATCATTTGTTTATATGCTGAAAAGAAGTATATCGCACGAAAACCAGTCGAATAAACACCGCAGAAAACACAACTTTCATGCGTTTGATATATTATTCTGCAATTTATTAGTATTTATTCGACTCGTGTTTCAGTTTCGTTAACTGTTTGACCAAGGTAGATAATATTTTGTTGTAGAACAAAAACTATAAGTATCAATGAAAACAGTTTATTTTCACAGGGGCATTTTTCGATATAAGTTCAAATTGACAATCTTCATAATAATGATTGAATATAACACATACCAAGTTTTATGATGCTATAGAAAATATGCGTTCATTGTAAGGACTTCCTCTTTAAAGTAGGACGACAATAATACAGAAAACCTCCTGTAAGGTAAGGAGCTTCCTGCATAACATTTTTTTCTGCTCTGTTTTAACCCTTCGCTTGCTGAATTTTAAAACACATTTCTCCTTCTTTACTCATGCCCCGTTGTATAATTACATATATCTTCACTGTGTACAAGTATTTCGCTGTGCAATCACTGCTGTGGAGTGCACTGGTTGCACAATCAACTTGTATATAGTGCAGACCCTGATAAGACAGCTCCTGCAGGAGCTGTCTCATCTGGGTCTTCACTATTTACAGGTAGGTATATTGACGTGAATAGCAAGCGAAGGGTTAAGCAATCGCTTTCTTTTAAGTCCACACGTTTAGTCTTTAAGTGACCGCCTTAGAGAGGTTCTGCTGTACTAGGTAACATATACCTGAATGTCTGGATTTGGCTACACCTATCTATAGACTATAGTTTTAAAAAATATAGTTAAGCCTTTCCTTACTGGTCGATTCAGAGTGGTTGTGCTGTTAATTACACCCAGGCGCTGTATACAACTACATAACCGTAACCCTTTCACCGGCAATGTCGCAAAAATGCACCACAACAAATAGTGCAGTCCCAGATCAGACGCCGCCTTTTCAAGGCGGCGTCTGATCAGGGACTTCACTTTTTGTCTCAAACTCTATTTCTATATATGTGCTTTATTCCTTTGAAATTTGCATTTATTTATCTCAATTCCTTATTTTACCGAGTTATTTAACAAAACTGGTTTGCAGACGACAATTAGAAATTTGGCGCCGAAAGAGTTAATAAAAAAGTTGCATGACACTGTTGATTGAAGAGTTTAAAAGCATTATATATGACTTTAACGTCTAATTAACGGAAGTAGTTTTCTAATCCAAATATAAGACCAGTAAAACCCCGCTAATGCGACCACCCAAATAAGGTATAATGCTGGGTGCTAGATGTAGGTGGTAGCTTAATGCAGGACAAAAGTAATGCAGAAAGCTCCTAGATGAGCTTTCGGCATCACTTTTGTCCTGCATTAAGCAACCACCTGCTTATAAAGACACCCATGTTTATTCATTAAGTGGTCGCCTTAGAGGGGTTCTACTGTATGTATGTTGATAATGGAACTATCACTACTAAAAGTGGTGGAATATCTCCGCACAGCAGCCTTGATCGCAAATCGAAATACCAATATTGCAAGCCAAAATGACAAAACATACAGAAGGGAGATAATTCTGCAATACTCAGCGGTAAACACATGAACATTGCGTCTTGCATATCTACTACTCGCGGTTATTATGTATACCAAATATAAAGTCAATAACTTTAAAGCTTAAGGAGGAATTTGCGACCACAGTTACCAACGTTCAAATGCGGATGGACGGCCGGACTGACCGACCGACAGCCGGACAAGTTTGTGGGGGTATTATTAGAATTTTAGCACATCTTGATATGAAACAAGGCAATATTCCAGTAACACTTTATAAAAACTTCCACAAAACCCGTTGTCGAAATCTGGATAGCGTCCAAACAAATGATACTCTTATTGACTGCTGCTTGTTTGCTGTTTTAAGGGAGGCATATCTGGATATGTGTATGTATTATTGGAATGTATATCAATGTATTGTAAAAGTTTTGCAGCTGTTGTAGCTTTCTAATCAGCATAACCCACTTTTAAACAGTGGTTCCAACGTTTAAGAACCAATGCATTAACGCATGTCCTACCTTAAACTCAAACCCATGACTACATACTACTTACCTGTGGCTATTAGTTCTGAGTTGAGAACCACCCATCCTGGGAAACTTAGTCCCAGAAATAGAGATATTCCGAATACTACAAGGTTTCTGGAAGAGTTAAGGTCCACATACTGAAGATTGGAAGCTCCAACGGCCGCCAGTACACCTGGAAACATATAATGTTTAATAGTATTGGAGTGTATGAGGACAATATACCACAGAGCTGATAGGTCCACAGAAAGTATTGACCCTCCTCATGCTAAGTGAGTAATGACCGACATCTTTAAACAGCTTGGGTCCAGATGAGACACCGGGTAACCCCGCGTCTCAACTGGTCCCAATATGTTTAACAAACAGTTAATGGTTTCTGAAAGTTTTGAACGAATCGGAGGTAAGTAAAATGTGTAACAGATCAGGGCTTTAGCAGGCTTTAATTTCTCAGCATGAGAAGGGATAAGGGAATTTCTATTCCGATCAGGATCTATATCAGGCCAACAAAACGTGCGGCTTGGTCTGAGATCCAATTGTTTGGTCATTCAGGCTCAATTTCTGCAAACAAAAACTGAGAAAGAAAATTAATAGTTTTGAGATTTTTTACAGACGACATGTGAGCAGCATACATGTACGACAAATGAGTGAACGAAAACATAGCTTATGATGCAAAGATTTAAGGGGCATTTTTGCAAATAGTCTAAACTTTAGGCAAAAACTTCATGAATATGTAACTCAGACCCTGGACATGTTGAATATCAATTCAGTGAATTATTGTATTAACATTTTACTCCACGAATATTTATGTAGGAAATAATGACAACATGAGTATTTGTTAGATCATTTTTTTTATAAATCGCACACTAACACAGGAATATTTGGCCATGTCAGAATCGGCAGAATCATGTCTATATCATTTCCTAAGCAAACAGAGCAGACCCTCATCAGAGGGCTCCCGTCTGATTTGGGTTTACTCTTTTTACAAAGACATAGTTGGTTCTAAAGGGGTATTTATGTAGCAAACAAACTTTAAAACAAACCGTTTAAAACAAATTTTATTACTATAGCAGAATAGGATCAAATAACAGAATCAAATCTGCAACATATCAGCAATAAGAGCAGACCCTGATCAGACAGTTCATACTGAAGCTGTCTGATCCGGGTGCAAACTATCTAAAAAGCCGGAATATGGAGTAAAGGGTTAAAACATCTCACTAAGTTTATAGATCCTGATCAGTCTGCAAAGTTAATCAAAGTGTGTACTCTTTATAAATTTCCTATGCTTACGTATCACTTGCTATGTATTGAATTTAAATTCAATGCTTGTGTGATAAAACCTACCGAACAGGACCAGGAAGGAAGCTCCGATGATTGGGTCAGGCATACTGACAACCAGGGCACTGAACTTGCCCAGACATCCAAACAGCGCCATCATGAACCCAGCGATCAGCACAACCCGTCGACTGCCCACCTGAGACGTAAATGAACGATGAGAGAATAAGACAAAGATAAAGAGAGATATAAGCAAAGATGGAGTAGCAAAGATCTTAGTCAACACTTTGAATAAGAGACACACACACTGGTATTTGCAAACAGTGTAGTTCCATATGAGAGGGCTGATAGAGGAGCCCACTGACCAGGTTCTATCCTGTTTGATATTCAATAACGTCAAGCATTTCATACTGATTGGACTCTATAGTTTAACACTTAGGCGCAACTTTTTTTTTTTATAAAAACAGCGTTCAGAGAGTTAAACTCAGAACTGAACGGCTCTGCATAGTTCCCTTATTTCAAAGACAACTTCACATTGTGAGAATATACCAGGGAGATAATTCTAATGAAGAGACTACAAGATAGAAGTTTTTGCAGAAATGTATAACAGAAAATACCCCTATTACCTAGATATGATGTATGCAGAGATCGGAAATAAAACAGGCAAGTTTCCAATACAGTAAACATCCTGTACACCGGAATTTAGTAAATGAGCAAGCTTTTGAGACCCTACTGGCCGATAAGACGCCAAATTTTTTGTTAATGTTAGTAAGGTCATGAATGGTGGTTGAAGAGTTGGATATAATCTTGTATTCGTCTTTCAAAAATGTACCTTCGAAATTTTTTGATTTTTATTGATGTTGTTGTTATGAAGACTCGTTTAATAAATCCGGATAAATTATGAACATCCACATAATCATTGTATCGCATAATCTGTCATCCATCATATTACTACGCTGATTGTACATGTAAGCAATGGTAGAAATAGCCTGTTTTTTGTATGGCATTTTTAAGGCTTATGTGATAAAAAAGAATATTACATTCGTGTTCATTACAAATTGTGCTTATGAAACGAGTTTGCTATAATAATATGACACGAGTTTTGTAATGAACATTCATGTAAGATCCTCTATATCTATTACTGTACTTTAACAAATACCACATTGTTACTGCACATTAATCTTGTTCTTTCACTAAATCATGTGTAGCATATTATTCTAACTTCCCGTTTAAAAGCACTCTTTTGAATGCAAAACAAAACATTCCCTACAATACAGCATTGGTATGCTGTTTTAATAAATAAAGAGGTATAGAACAGAATCGTTTCAACACCATGTGCGGATAAAAATAACCTTTGTCGACAGTGTAGATCCAGATAAGACACACAAGTTAATCAGTGTCTCCTAAGGATTCAAATTGCTTGACGTTGATTATGTTTTCAAAAGCAATAGAGTTGGAAAGTACATACATCGAAATATGCTTTTATTTTGCTGACTAAACCTATTTTCAACCATTTACTCTATGAATATTAATGTAAGAAACAGCGACACCATTAATATTAATTAGATTAATTGGTGTAATATAATATATGTGGACACAGCAATTTTTGGCCATGCCAGAAACTGTAGAATCATATCAATGTTATATCATAAGCAAACAGAGCAGACCCTGATCAGACGGCTCCTAAAGGAGCCGTCTGATCTGGGTCTACTCTGTTTGCAAAGACGTAGAAAGGCGTGTTCATGGAGTAAAGGGTTAATTGGGTTAGATGTGTAAGCACATTATTTACCTTTGTTAGACTTATGACTCCAATATTTTGACTGCACGATGTTACACCGAACCCAGCACCCACAGCGGAAGACAGCAGACAGTCAAGTCCCTCAATAAATATCCCTAAAATGTAGAATACGCGAGATACAGTATCCACACCCACTTTAAACAACCGCTTTATAATGAGTCAATAGTTGACATTCGATATCTCGAACTCGGATAACTTGAACTTCGGCATAACTCGAAGTAAAATTTCGGTCCTTCCAAATTTTACAGTACAGAATTGTTCTGAATGTATCACTAGACACACCTAAAACACATATGACAGTTTAATGCTGGTCAAAAGAAATTCATTTTACCTGCATTAAGCAGTGAGTGTGAGAAAATTGTTCAGATTAAAAATCGGATAACTTGAACCTCTGTTATCTCAAAGTAATGTGTATGGTCCCTTGAAGTTCGAGATATCAAGGTTCAACTGTTTAGTTTAACCCTTCGCTTGCTAACCGCGTCAATATACGTACCTGTAAATAGTGAAGACCCAGATGAGACAGCTCCTGCAGGAGCTGTCTCATCAGGGTCTACACTATTTACAAGTTGATTGTGCAACCAGTGCATTCCACAGCAGTGATTGCACAGGGAAATACTTGTACACAGTGAAGATATATGTAATTAGACGACAGGGCATGGGTAAAGAAGGAGAAATGTATTTTAAAATTCAGCCAGCGAAGGGTTAAGGCAGATGGATGCTTATAGTAGGGGACAAAAAGCCTGATGTTGGCAGATTTTGTTACCTGATTTACAATAACTCCATATTTTACATATATAAACTTATCACCTTACCTAACATTTTTAGAAGGGTGGCAGAACATTCCCAATAACATTCTGGTGGAAATCGTGGTTTCCATAGCAACAAGCTTCAAAATGATATACAGAATTTAAAAGGACTGCCAGTTTGCTTTTGGATGTAAATATGTCCCCATTGTTTACTCTTTGGAAATGAGAGATGGCTAGTGTTGATTTGAAATAAAATTAAAATAACTTTTTCCTCAATGGCTGGTTACTATGGCAATAACGTGTGTAATTTTGCCCAATTTTTAACTTTTTTGAAAACAAATCCTTATTGTTTTTGTCTAAATGTCTAAATAATGAACCATTGTAAGACCTTGCTATTTACTTACAAAATTACGCAAATATTATGTTAACATTCTGGGACACAGATCTGGTTGCCATGGCAACCAAAATATTCTTAAAATGATACGAAATTCATTTGTGGTTCTAAAATTGACATTTTCTAGTGAATTAGAAAGTTAGCCTACATTTTCTTTTTACAGCATGTTTGTCTTGTTATTTGTATAAAGTATTGGGATGGTCTTCCATGTGATTATTGTTGAAACATTTTATTTACAAATTAACAGTAAACATATCCTTTGTTACCATGGCAACGGCTATAAAAGAACTATTTTTGGTGATTTTTGCACAATATTTTCGAATTATTTACAATTTTTATCAATTTCTTTCCATCATTGTATCAAACAAACAAGTCGATTCAAGAAGACTGTCTATTTGTAGCTCACCTGGCACAACGTGCCAAGGCGAGCTATTGTGATCATCATGTGTCGGTCGTCAGGCGTCGTCCATCGTGTGTCGTCTATCGTCAATTATCGTCTATTTTCAAGTGACATCCCCTCTAAAATTATATTGTCAAATGTAATGAAACTTTCCAAGG
Source organism: Azorinus chamasolen (assembly GCA_963576725.1). Classification (NCBI taxonomy): domain Eukaryota; kingdom Metazoa; phylum Mollusca; class Bivalvia; order Cardiida; family Solecurtidae; genus Azorinus; species Azorinus chamasolen. Next base: position 3,804,807 of record OY755251.1, on the reverse strand, counting down.
ATGGTCTTTGGGTGATTCTCTGTCAAAATAGCTAAAAAATGTGGATCCATGTAGAACTCTGGTTGCCATGGCAACCAAAAGAAAAATCGTCTAACCTCTTTTTCTCCGAAACTGGTTGTTAGGTTTCAAAATAATTTGATGGGAATAATCATTAGGTGACTATCTTCCCAAGTAGCTAAAATCATGACAATATCTAAAACAATATGGCCGCTAGGGACGGACCTGTTTGTCTGTATAGAAAACATAGCAAAATTTTAAATCTCCTCTTCACTAAAACCAATGGTCTGACTTCAGAATAATTTAATTGGAATAATCATTAGGTAACCACCTCCCAAAATAGCTAAAATGGTTTGAAACCATGCAGAACACTGATTGTCACGACAACCAAAAGAAAACAATATTTAAATTATCAGTGTTGATATACTTACTGGTCCTTCGAGGTCATTAGTTTTTATGTTTTGATTTTGAAAATTGAATACTGCTTAACCCGGTGCTAGGGGGCGTGAAAAGACTCAATAAAACCAAGTCTGCAGTTTTCTCTTTTCGCATTACTACTTATGCTTTGGAAGGATCTCCCAATTTCAGAATATATTTCTACAAACCGATGGTCAGATTTCGAAATAAGTTGAGGGGAATAACCATTTGGTGACTCTACCAAAATAGTTGAAACAGTGACAGCATTTGGTATTTATGTCTGAATTTCGAAACTGGTTTTCCATCACCTGAACTTTGTTTGGTTGGCAAGTCCACCCTCATACACTGTAGAGCCTCATACAAACCCTTGGTCGTGAATGGATTTCAGGAGCTTACACTGTGCGCATGCAAAACCAATTGAGGCCCGTGTATGAAGCGATGAGAGGATGTGCTGTCAATAAGGGTTGCAACTCTAAATTAATTTTTGAGGGAGTTATTCTCCTTAGTTACTTTCCAGAAGCAATTTTTGTTCGGAGCATAACTTCTCAAGTATTGTAGGCACAACTGTGCAACTTTATATATATGGATAGAGGGTGATGAGAGGATGTGCAGTCAATAAGGGTTGTAAATCTACATTCATTTTTGAGGGAGTTATTCCCCATAGTTACTTTCCAGAAGCAATTTTTGTTCGGAGCATAACTTCTCAAGTATTGTAGGCACAACTGTGCAACTTTATATATGGAAAGAAGATGGCGAGAGGATGTGCAGTCAACAAGGGCTGTAACTCTGACTTCATTTTAGAGAGATTTATTCCCCGTTGTTACTTTTCATCAGCAATTTAAGTGGATGAAAGGATTATTGAGCTTTTGCCGCTTGTATTGAAGTCAGTGCATCTTGTGACAAGGTGGCGGGTAGGGGTAATAATCACCCTTAGTGATAGCTCTAGTTGTAATAATCACCTTTAGTGATAGCTTAGTTGTATTTGGCCACAATCAAAATTGCGCTATTCAATTAATGAATGTGACTACCGATACATTATTAGATCTATCATATTGACAGTTGTTTGCTTATTTGGTTTGAAATCATTTTTTTCTTGGTGTTTCAAAACAGAGATGATTTTAAATGAACATTTTAACTAACCAATTTTACTTTTCAAGGAAAATGGTGTTCCCTTATGCTGTAAAAAAAATTGTTATTGTACCTTTTTCAAATAAAATACAGTCTACTGACATATTCTGTGATAAATGGTATGTGTATACATGTTGTAAATAATGTCTGTGGTATACACACGTTGTGATTTAAAAACAACGAAATATGTTAGTGAAACACAATGTCCCCGATATGACGTTTGATTTTGATGTATGACCTATACTTTAATAGGTTACCCCTAAAAATTTTCGCCTCCATAAGTTTCACATGCATGCCAAGTTTGAAGAATGTATGTTGAAGACGACAAAAGTATCACCAATCTAAATTTGACCCGTAATTTGACACTTGACCATAATGTATGACATTGACCTTAAAGTCCCTGGACGTCATGAGATCGAAAAAATGACAATTTGGTGTTTTTATAGATTGCCCATCCATTTGAAAGAAACTGGTCTGAAAAAAGTTTCAAACGTAAGGCTGTGTGTTAAATTACATGTTTTTTAAATCGATGAAAACGAAAGTAGGTTTGAATATAGATGAAACGAAAGTAGGTTTAAATATAGAGACTGTGAGTATGTATTTCTACATTTTCTTTCCCAATTTTTTAGAGACAGTGCGTATCCCACTTCGGCTTCCAAGAGATGCCTAAATGTATTGTTTGATATCGAGAGGCACATGCGCGAAGTGTTTGCTATATTTATAGCGAATATTTATAAAGAACTGCCATACTTTTTTGACCGCTGGAACAAAAAGTACAGCGCGATATATTCTAGAGTTTTATCGTTGTTTCTCAACAAATATCAGCATATATTTATTTTTTTAATGCAAAGGCGTTCAGGGACTTTAAAAAGTCACCACTAAAACGTTCGCCTCCATAAGTTGCAAATGCATGCCAGGTTTTTGAGGGATGCATTTTGAATGGTGACAAATTTATCGCCAATCTAAATTTGACCAGTAATTTGACATTTTACCTTGATGTATGAACTTGATCTTAATATGTCACCCCTAAATATGTTTGCCTCTGTAAGTTGCATATGCATGCTAAGTTTGAAGTATGCATGTGCAATAGCTACAGAATTGTCGCCAACGTTAAAGTTGGGAACAAAACAACCAACAAACCAACAAACCAACAAATAAACAGGGGGGGGGGGCATAATAATGCCACTATTAAGATATTGATACATGTACCCTGCTATTGTTACAATTTTGAATGTCTGTGATGACGATTTTGATTGTCTGAAAATGATTTTGAATGTCAGTGATAGTGATTCGGAATGGCGGTGATAATGATTTTTAAATCATTTGTGATAGTTAACATTATGATTAAAGCACTTTTGTGATAAATATGTGCTTAGTCATAGTTATTAATGAAATTGAAAAAACACTTAGTTGATATTTCTGAGAAAATTGTGATCATTTAAATGTTAACAAGGCGCAAACTAACTATGATGATATTATCTGAAATGCTGAAAGAAGAGATACTTGACATAATTCGTTATAAGGTACCATTTATTGATCTAAAATAATATATCATTAAACTGTTGTGTATAACCATTATATTTATGTCTCTTCCTGCATTTGCGAAATATTCATGTTAGGTTAAGAAAATAGTTCTCAAGTTTTACCTTTGACCTTCCAGTGACCTTGATTTTATGTACCAAGTCCTTGGTAGAGGATATTGTCTTGGTATGTTGTGCACATTAATTACAATATGCATCTCATAGGTAGAAAAAATTGACTGAAATGCACAAAAAGTACAAATTTGACATTTGACTTCTCAAATGTGACTTTTGACCTCTACTTGCGACCTTGACATTGACAATATGTACCAAAGTCCTTGGTAGAGGATATTGACTCAGTAAGGTGTATGTGCACATTTATTACAAAACATACATCACATACATGGGAAAATGTACTGAAATTGCACAAAAAGTACAAATTTGACCTTTGACTTCATAAATGTGACATTTGACCTCTACTTGCAACCTTGACATTGGCAGTATGTACCAAAGTCTTTGGTAGAGGATATTGTTTTAGTATGATGACCTTACAAAGTTATTACAAATACATCACATATGTAGAACAAGTGGCCTTCAACATTCACAAATTAGGAAAAAATGATGTTTGGCTTCTAAAATGTGACGTTTGACCTCTACTTGTGACATTGACCTTGATACACCTATAAAAATCGTGGTAAAGGGCACCTCCTTTTTTAAATGAATATCTGTGCCAAGTTTTACTTAAATATACCAATGTTAATGTAAAATTTAAAACGAAAAGGTCTTGAAACAGAGAAAAAAGCTCAAATTTGACATTTGACCCCTAACCATGACATTGACCTTAAAGGGAATCAATTGAAACTTATATTTTAACATTGCCTTGATATTAGTCATTTAGTTATAAAGTTATAAAAAATCCCTTCATTAGTTAAAAAGATATTGAGAGATCTTTGTGTATGATATTTATTTTATTTCTACGACATAGCCGTTACCATGGAAACTCAAATTTTAGTGCTTTATAATTGTACCACAATGCTGCCACCCTTCTTATTTTTATTGCTAAGTCATACTCTTCATTATCTGAAAGTATCCTGTCATTGTAAACCAGGTAACAACATTTCGAAAAATGTCCCCTACTATTAGGGCAAGACGGAAGTAATGCAGAAAACTCCTGCAATAGCTTTTTGCATAACCTTTGTTCTGCGTTAAGCTACCATCTGCCTTTATTAGGCTGAATCAGCCTTTTTGTGGTTGCATTTATTTCTTTTACAGCATTTTTTAACCTTTCATTCCCATATTGTGTACGGTAAATTCGCTAAGCGTTTACACAATAAATACGCTTTTCTGCGCCTTTGCAAAAAGAGTAGACCCAGATCAGACGGATCCTGCAGGAACCGTCTGATCAGTGTCTACTATGCTTGCTAATGATATTATATAGATACGATTCTACATTTTCTGCAATTCCCAAAATATCAATAGATACGCCTTTCTGCACATTTGCAAACAGAGAAGACCCAGATCAGACGGCTCCTATAGGAGCCGTCTGATCAGGGTCTACTCTGTTTGCTCATATGATATGATATAGATATAATTCTACAGTTTCTGTCATGGCCAAAATAGTATGTGTCCATGTGCTATTATAACAAATAATCTAATAATATTCATGATGTCATTAGTTCTCCCATTATTTTTCACGGAGTAAAATGTTAAAATGGGAATCTGAAACCTGCCCATGTTGTATTTGAAATGTTCCTACAATTTACATACCTGTATGCTTGTGAAAATATTTGACATTTATTGGTTATACAAAACACCCTGGATCATTTCACGAACCATGTGATCTGTGTACATGTATACTCTTGTTTGCGTATGTCTCGTGTGTGATCACGCATACACCCAGAGTTTACGACGAATTTTCAAATTGACTATTACAGATTTCAAACAAGTCAACGTTACGGTGAATATTCAGAGGTCGTTTAAAGAAAAGTGCAGATCCCGGTGAGAGGGCTCCTCTAGTTGTCCTCTCATCTCGATCTACACTGTCTGTCAAGCACATTAGTGACTCGTTTCCCGAACTGAAAGAGTTATACATCTGTTCAAAACTTGTACCACAGATGATGTCAAATTTTGTGTAACTCATAAAATTTAGTGTAACTGGTAAACTTCAAAAGTAAACCCTTCGCTTGCTACTCGCGTCAATATGCCTGCCTGTAAATAGTGAAGACCCAGATGAGACAGCTCCTGCAGGAGCTGTCTCATCAGGGTCTGCACTGTTCACAAGTTGATTGTGCAACCGGTGCACTCCACAGCAGTGATTGCGCAGCGATATACGTGTACACAGTAAATATATATGTAATTATACAACAGGGCATGGGTACAGAAGGAGAAATGTATTTTAGAATTCAGCAAGCGAAGGGCTAATATCGGAAAGTGGAAGGTATTCTGCAGAGTAGTTACCCCTGTTCACAGCGTGTTCCGGGGGCGGGACAGCTCCAGCCATGCGCGCGCATGTGTAGTAGTCTCCGATACTCTCGATGATTGATGTAATAACACCAGCAATCATGGCAACAAAGAAAGCCGAATTGAACGTGGGTGTTCCCCAATATCCTGAAATAATTAGTGGAAATACAGTAAAACATTTATAGTGATAACTTAACCCTTTCCCTCATATTGACGACTTTTGACGCCACTGTAAAAAATCACTGTTTGAAACCATTGTGATAAATAGAGCATTTGTTCTTTAGTAGCAAATGCTCTATTTGTCACAATGGTTTTAATAATATACAATTTTAAGTGTTTTCTTTTCCTTAGTAAATGCTCCTTTTCGGTAGATTTATTCAAATAGGTTGGATCTAAAACTAGCCTATGAGGGAATGTGTTAACCCATTAGCCAATCAATACGTCTTTCTACACCTTTGCAAACAGCGTATACCCAAATCAGACGGCCCCTATAGGATCAGGGCCTGATCTGTTTGCTTTTAGATATGATTCTATAGTTTCTGAAATGATTAAACCCTCTTATGTCTATTTGCTATTATAACCATTAATCTAATATTAATGAATGATGTAATTATTTCTTACATGAATGTTCATGGAGTACATCATGGTTAACAAGTACACATAAATATTCATAATAGCAAATAGTGACTTCACCCTTCGCTTGCTGAATTTTAAAATACATGTCTCCTTCTTTACCCATGCCCTGTTGTATAATTACATATATCTTCACTGTGTACAAGTATTTCGCTGTGCAATCACTACTACGGAGTGCACTGGTAGCACAATCAACTTGTAAATAGTGCAGACCCTGATGAGACAGCTCCTGCAGGAGCTGTCTCATCTGGGTCTTCACTATTTACAGGTAGGTATATTGACGTGAATAGCAAGCGAATGGTTAATACAGGGCCTGTGCAGTGCAGAACGCTCCTATTCACCCTGCAGTAGGCTACCACTAGGCTTAAAGACCATAAATTAAATGTTATGGTGGTCACTATTAATTTTTTTACCCTTACTATATTGTTATGCCTATTACTCCCATATAAAAAGATAAAATCGTGGAAAAAGTAATTTGAACCTCATCAAATTTTCTATGGGGAGATTGCAAGTGAAAATATATTCTGGGGAAATTCTTTGACACTGATTGGGAGAGTAAGCACTACTGACTCTGATCACTGGGCTCTTGGTTGAGCCCTCTGATCTGGGTCTCCACTTTTTGCATAATTATATTTCAAGAGTATAAACGCGCTACATGCTACTTCAGGAACCATATGATCAGGGTCTACTCTGTTTGCAAAAACGTGAAATGAATAGATAACTATGTGTATGCATAATCACACCATCTGATCGTTGTTTTTACACATGAGGATGTGACCATTTCTTTATTTACCAAGTCAGGTGTTGCAAATTAAATCTGTTATGGTGTTGGTGCATATATTAACATTAATTCATTACCTGATCGTCATAATGGCATCCTGAATATTTATGTGACCATTTCCTTATTTACCAAGTCAGGTGTTGCAAATAAAATCTGTTATGGTATTGGTGCATATATTAACATTAATTCATTACCTGATCAAAATCCATTTAAGTCATAATGACATCGGGAATATTTATTCATTTCTATAAAAGTGTATGAGTACAGGATTCGTTGACCATTGCAGAAAACCTAGAGTCAAATTTATGTAATTTCATATGCAAACAGATCATTCCCTGATCAGACGGTTAGAGACGGCTAGAGACGTCTGATCTAGATCTGCTTTGTTTGCAAAGGCGTCAAAGAGCACCTCTGTCAGAAAGAGAGTTAACTACAGTATTAATGCCATACTTAACCCTTTCAGCGTCAAATTTCTAATTGTCGTCTGCAGTCCAATATTGTTAAATCATTCGGTAAAATAAAGAAATAAGGTAAATAAATGCAAACTTCAAAGGAATAAAGCACATATACAGAAATAGAGTTTGAGACAAATAGTGAAGTCCAAGATCAGACGCCGCCTTGAAAAGGCGGCGTCTGATCTGGGACTGCACTGTTTGTCGTGGTGCATTTATGCGACATCGTCGCTGAAAGGGTTAACAAGAGTACCGCATACGGTACATAATACGCCCACTTGCAAACTTTCTCTGATTCAACATACCTTATAAGTGTTGACATTTTCTAATCTGTGCTTCAGATCTTGATTTCCATATTAAGGTGATACAGTGCTCCCTCTCTACAACGACACCCTTTGGGATACGAACATTGTATGTGTTGTTCAGAGGGAGTTGTTATAGGGAGGGAAAATCAAACATAATTACCTTGTTCGCAGATCCCCATATAAGGTGTATTTCGAGAACTAAACCCGGTATGTCTCCATCAAACCCTATGTTGTGGCCACTCTTTAGAATCGTCACAACGTGACGATTCTAAAGAGTGGTCACAACATAGGGTTTGATGCAGGCGTAAAGAAAATACGATAGAAAAAGTTGTTTCTGGAGCCTTGTTGTTTCGGAAACAATGACATGCGTTGTTGTAAGGAGGGAATCGTTATTGAGAGGGCCGTTGTAGGGAGGGAGCACTGTACTATTTTTTTAAAAAAATGAAGTGAATATCTTATTACATGTAAATAAAAAAGTTACAGCTAATCCTCATTTTTGCAGATTTTTGTAAAGTGCAACGGCCATAACTCTGTAAAGACAAACTGAATGAACCTCAAAATAAACTCAGCTTCAAATTTTGTTGCTTAAAACATTTGCGTTAAGTTTCATTTATAACATTTTAATAGTTTTCTCAGAAAACAACAGAAAAACTTGAAGTTTACCGACTAACAAAGCAACGAACACACGAAGTTCAAGGACCATAACTTTAGAATAAAATGACATATCAAAACCCCTGCAATATATGTAAAAAATCACATTAAGGTTTAACCATATAAAAAATTGAAGTAAATATCATTTCAAATGAAAAAGTTATAGCCATCCTCATATTTGCATAGATTTGCACTATTTTTTTAAGTGCAAGGGCCATAACTCCAAAACAACAAATCAAATGATCCTCAGAATCGACTTAGCTTCTGGTCTTGATGCATTAAACATGTGTATGAAGTTTCATTAATATCTGTCAGACAGTTTTGCCAGAAAACAGCGGACAAACTATTTGCATATATTTGCATTATTTTTTAAGCAAAAGGACCATAACTCCGAAACGACAAATCAAATAAAACTGAATATCGACTCAGCATCAGATCTTGATGCATTAAACATTTCTGTGAAGTTTCATTAATATCTCTCAAACAGTTTTCCAAAAAACAGCGGACAAACTATTTGCATTATTTTTAAGGACAAGGGCCATAACTGTGAAACGAAACGTCAAAAGATCCTCAGAATCAATTCAGTTTCAGATATTGATGCATTAAACATTTGTGTGAAGTTTCATTAATATCTGTCAAATAGTTTTCCCAGAAAATAGCAGATAAACTATTTTCATATTTTTTAAGGACAAGGGCCATAACTCTGAAATGAAAAATCAAATGAACCTTAGAATCAACTCAGCTTCAGATCTTGATGCATTAAACATTTGTGTGAAGTTTCATTAATATCTGTCAAATAGTTTTCCCAGAAAACAGTGGACAAACTATTTGCATGTATTTGCGTTATTTTTTAAGGACAAGGGCCATAACTCTGAAATGAAAAATCAAATGAACCTTAGAATCAACTCAGCTTCAGATCTTGATGCATTAAACATTTGTGTGAAGTTTCATTAATATCTGTCAAATAGTTTTCCCAGAAAACAGCGGATAAACTATTTTCATATTTTTTAAGGACAAGGGCCATAACTCTGAAATGAAAAATCAAATGAACCTCAGAATAGACTCACCTTCAGATCTTGATGCATTAAACATTTGTGTGAAGTTTCATTAATATCTGTCAAATAGTTTTCCCAGAAAACAGCGGACAAACAATTTGCATATTTTTAAAGGACAAGGGCCATAACTGTGAAACGAAAAATCAAATGAACCTCAGAATCAATTACGCTTCACATCTTGATGCATTAAACATTTGTGTGAAGTTTCATTAATATCTCTCAAATAGTTTTCCCAGAAAACAGCGGACAAACTATTTGCATGTATTTGCATTATTTTTTAAGTAAAAGGGCCATAACTCCGAAATGACAAATCAAATGAACCTCAGAATCGACTCACCTTCAGACCTTAATGCATTAAACATTTGTGTGAAGTGTCATTAATATCTCTCAAATAGTTTTCCCAGAAAACAGCGGACAAACTATTTGCATATTTTTTTAGGACAAGGGCCATAACTCCGAAACGACAAATCAAATGAACCTCAGAATCAACTCAGCTTCAGATCTTGATGCATTGGACATTTGTGTGAAGTTTCATTAATATCTCTCAAAAAGTTTTCCCAGAAAACAGCGGACAAACTATTTGCATGTATTTGCGTTATTTTTTAAGTAAAAGGGCCATAACTCCGAAACGACAAATCAAATGAACCTCACAATCGATTCAGCTTCAGATCTTGATGCATTAAACATTTGTGTGAAGTTTCATTAATATCTGTCAAATAGTTTTCCCAGAAAACAGCGGATAAACTATTTTCATATTTTTTAAGGACAAGGGCCATAACTCTGAAATGAAAAATCAAATGAACCTCAGAATAGACTCACCTTCAGATCTTGATGCATTAAACATTTGTGTGAAATTTCATTAATATCTGTCAAATAGTTTTCCCAGAAAACAGCGGACAAACAATTTGCATATTTTTAAAGGACAAGGGCCATAACTGTGAAACGAAAAATCAAATGAACCTCAGAATCAATTACGCTTCACATCTTGATGCATTAAACATTTGTGTGAAGTTTCATTAATATCTCTCAAATAGTTTTCCCAGAAAACAGCGGACAAACTATTTGCATGTATTTGCATTATTTTTTAAGTAAAAGGGCCATAACTCCGAAATGACAAATCAAATGAACCTCAGAATCGACTCACCTTCAGACCTTAATGCATTAAACATTTGTGTGAAGTTTCATTAATATCTCTCAAATAGTTTTCCCAGAAAACAGCGGACAAACTATTTGCATATTTTTTTAGGACAAGGGCCATAACTCCGAAACGACAAATCAAATGAACCTCAGAATCAACTCAGCTTCAGATCTTGATGCATTGGACATTTGTGTGAAGTTTCATTAATATCTCTCAAAAAGTTTTCCCAGAAAACAGCGGACAAACTATTTGCATGTATTTGCGTTATTTTTTAAGTAAAAGGGCCATAACTCCGAAACGACAAATCAAATGAACCTCACAATCGATTCAGCTTCAGATCTTGATGCATTAAACATTTGTGTGAAGTTTCATTAATATCTCTTAAAAAGTTTTCCCAGAAAACAGCGGACAAACTATTTGCATATTTTTTAAGGACAAGGGCCATAACTCTGAAATGAAAAATCAAATGAACCTCAGAATCAACTCAGCTTCAGATCTTGATGCATTTAACATTTGTGTGAAGTTTCATTAATATCTGTCAAATAGTTTTCCCAGAAAACTGCGGACAAACAAAATGTTGACGGACGAACGAACGAACGAACGAACGAACGAACGAACGAACAAACGAACGAACGAACGAACGAACGAACGAACGGACGGACGGACAGCGCCACGACAATATACGACCACCTTTATTAGGTGGGCGTATAAAAAGGACAGTTAATAGAATGCTTTGTATTCCTGTGTTGTTTTTCCAAGGCACCGGTGCATTCTCGTGAGATGAAGGTGCGGCGCTTGATAGCGATGGCCCCAATAGGATTCCATAAGAATGCGATATACAAACCAGGATAAGGGAAGCGAACCCAAGCCACCTCCTCGATGACGTCAAGACGGATGTCGGTTCTTGCTTCGTAGCCGTACTTGCCGGCTTTGCTGGGCAGAGCCCCGCAGGCTGTGAGTATGTAACAGAACAGCCACATGATACACGTGGATAGAATGACCTGTGTGAATATAAAAGATTATACATGTACATGTATAATACAGAAGACACAATCCATTCCATGTTACACATTATGTATATTTATTAGGTGAATATGTATAATGGCATATGCACAAAGGGTGATTGGGTATTACTAGAAATTGTAGCACCCTATTTATTATGATTTTATAAGCAAATAGAGCAGACCCTGATCAGATGGCTCATACATCAGCCGTCTGATATGGATCTACTATGGTTGCAAAGGCGTGAAAAAGTGTTTATATGAAGGAATAGGTAAATGTGATGCGTAAATTATACATATTACAAGAACAGCTTCATTTTGATTCCATCGAATCGTATGTTGTGATGATACTATAGAATCGTCTATTCGAAACGAATCTAAAGAAGCTCACAATATGCGATTGGTCGATAAACGATAATGTCAGTATTTGACAATTTCACTTAACCCATTCCCTCATAGGCTATTTTAGACTCATCCTCTTTGAATAAATCTACCGAAAAGGAGCATGTTAGAATTATGTAGTTATGTAACCATTGTGATAAATTGAGCTTTGCTCCTATGGAGCAGATGCTTTATTTATCACAATGGTTTAAAAACGTGACTCTTGCAGAGGCATAGAAAGGCGTATTTATGGAGGAAAGCGTTAAACCTGGTTAACTAGAATTTGTAGTAAAGAAGAATTATAACGTTTTAGGCAGGTGGGTGCTTAATACAGTGTCAGTCATACAGAAAGCTCCTGTCTACCACGACCACTGAATAAATAATATTGAAATGCAGTTGGTTGCTTAAAGAATGTCAAAAGTAATGCAAAAATACCCTATATGAGTTTTGTGTACAACTTTCGACATACATTAAGCTTCCATCGCACTTATATCCCAGAATTAGACCTCCTTTGAATGGCCGTTAAAAAGAGGGTTCAATGTACAATACTTACAGAAAACAGCTTATGGAGAGCAATCTCGATCTTCTCCCCTTTCTTGTCGAATGGGTTGGTAATTTTGAATATTGGAATGACTTCAGAGAATAAGATGATCAATACTATGGTTCTGAAGAGATACAAAAATATGCCTGTAGAAATCAAATAACGACTTCTTTTTCTACAGGAGATCAGATAAAGTGTGTCTAATTCAAATACAGTAAAACCCCCGCTAATGCGACCACTTAATAAACAGCCACTGGCGCCGTTTAAAGCAGGTGGTTGCTTAATGAAGGACGAAAGTTATGCAGAAAGCTCCTATAGGAGCTTTCTGCATAACTTTCGTCCTGCATTAAGCTACCACCTGCCTCTGTCACCGAGAATTATGCCCCTTTTTGGTGGTCGCATTAGCGGGGTTTTACTGTAGTTCCAAGAAGAGTTCCTTTATTTCTCCACCAATGGTGTGACTATTTACAGAGGACGAGGTAAAATGCGTAAATAACAAGAATAACTCCATCATTTCTCCACCAAACCCTATGTTGTGACCACTCTTCAGAATCGTCACTTCGAGACGATTCTAAAGATGGGTCACAAAATAGGGTTTGGTGGAGAAATGGCGATTTATGCATTTGGAATATACTCTTTAAATATTGTTCTGTATTACAAGAAAGGTACTGAATGTTGTCTCTGATAAGCTGACACGGTGGAACATCATTTTGGCAATGGGCATTATCTCTATACCTTACGCAGTTTGTTTGTCTGCATGATTTGTCGTCTCCTTCTAGTTTTAGTTTAGTTCTTCCTTTTGTTTAACCCTTATTCTGTTATTAAGACTGGCTCCCCCTGTTGTGAATATTAATTAAATGTAGCAATACATCACATTTTACGACTGAAGAATATGATTTGTATGACAAACAGTCTAGGCACTGCGATCTGGGTTTACATGGTTTGTAAATATCATATGTACTCGGTTCATACACATTAAGTACTACAAGGGATTGGGTCCCATTCGTTACCACTGATATATATATAGCGAAATGATTAAATAATACGAAATCGTGAAAATTATATCATAACGAGTATAATAGGCACACAGACTAGATCCAGATCAAACGCCGACGACGTACATGCTTCACCTGGACCAAATACGTTTGTATTGGTCATCATATAACCTAAAATTGTTTTCAAGGACTGAATGTTCAATCGAACCAAAAGCCTTTGTAGTATTGAACCATCATTGTATCCTCACCCTACTGAGATGCCCCACTGTTTCCCCGCAAGCGAGAATCCTGTTTCTGCTACAGAAAGACCCATCAGCATGATGGTAGGAGCCACGGTCAAGGGGCCTATGAACTTCAGGAGAACACTGACGAGGCCGCTGGCACCAATGAGTATTTCCAAAATGGAAGCCACCATTATAGAACCTGTAAGCTGAAAAAGCAAAACATAAATAACTGTCAATAGAGTCAAACATGCTTTAATCACCCTTTTGCTGATTGAATATAAATTCTCAATATTGAAACATCAAGTGGTTGCTAAACGCAAGGCTAACGTAAGACAGGAAGTTCCTTTGGGAGATGTTTGTACAGTCGAACCAATCTTAACTCTTTTCCTCCTACACTAATTTTAGACTCAACCTCTTTGAATCAATACCGAAAAGTAGCATTAAGTATAGAACAGGAGAATGTTAGAATTGTATAGTTTAGAAACCATTGTGATAAAAAGAGCATTTGCTCCTTTGGAGCAAATGCTCTATTTATCACAATGGTTTAAAAAATGGGGTTAACAGAGGCACAAACGGCGTCAGTAGGACTTAATGAATTAAGCGACAGTCAAAAGAAGTCTTATTATGGATATGTAAGGCAGGTGGTAGCTTCATGCAGGTCAATAGTAATGCTTGACTCATGTATACGAAAAATGGACATAATGCTCCTATTGGAGTTTACTGCATTACTCTTACCCCGCATTACACAACCCCCTGATGTTTGAGACTCTTATTTTCAATACAATGTATGGCCGTTTAGGGCGGGTTCTACCGTAATGCTACTGTTCTCCAGTACAGATGTACTCTGCTAATTCTTTCGCCATTTTTGCGTATCTAAATGACTTCATAATCGGAATTTGTGTCACATGAAACTTAGTGCTAAAGAACATGGTAATGAAAGATCTAACTGTATCCAAACAAAAACAATGTAGTTTGGTTTTGCCTCGGAGATCAGCGAAAACACGTCCGCAATACACAGAATTTGTGGTAAAATTCAATTATTTCTACGAGACGTACTGGATGTACATGTAGGTCAAATATTACACAGCAAACATACTCTTTGCGCATTTAGTCACTCTTGCGACTGATACACGCAAACCTTTATTGTGAATATGCAATTAACCCATTTGCGCCCAGTGGATTCTTCCATATTTGTATATTGTATATTATTTATCTAAGGGTGCCTGGCCTAAATTTTCAATTTCGTTTTGTTTTATATTGAAATTCCTATCAGCAAACAGTGTAGACTCTGATCAGAGTCTACACTGTTTGCCTACATCCCATATATGGGATCGTGGGAGCAAATGGGTTAATATCCAGAGTTATTCCTAATTCGGAGATTGACCCAACGTCTACCTACCTAACTACACCTACCTCCCTACACCTACCTATCTACACCTACCTACCCAAACCTACCTATCTACCTACCTATCTACACCTACCTACCTACACCTACCTACTACCTACCTACCTACCTACCTACCTACCTACCTACCTACCTACCTACCTACCTACCTACCTACACCTACCTACCTACACCTACCTACCTACCTACACCTACCTACACCTACCTACCTACACCTACCTACCTATCTCTCTATCAGAGACACAGATAATAGGCTGGGTCCTAGTAGTGGTTACCGTAGCATCCCCCCCTAGACTTTTTTTCATGGGTACCAAATTGTTCGTTGGGGTCCTCAGAACACATTTTGAGCATGCCCCCAAAAATAAGTTTGTCCCAGCTATGTTTTATTTAACGGTTTCCATGGTAACCCGAGGTAATTTTCGAAACTACCTTGGTTCAGAAAATGCGCCATAACTTTGTTTTTAGAAGCAATAGAAGGACAAAACAAGTACCAAAGTAAAGCAGAGACATATAGCTTGAATTTGATATATGATTTTATTAATATTCATAAATGCATTCTTATGAATATTAATGAGGAAGTAAAAAATGTGATTTGTTTTAGAAAAAAGGAGTTTGTTGTTTAGTCTGAGAGGCTTATTAATGCACAGAAATTATTGAATTTAGGTTTAAGTTGTTTGTTGGAGTCCTCAGAACACATTATGAGTATTTCCCCAAATAATTTTGTCCCATCTATGTTTTATTAAACGGTTTCCATGGTAACCCGAGGTAAATTCCGAAACATCATTGGTTCAGAAAATGCGTAATAACTTTGCTTGTAGAGGTAATAGAAGGACAAAACAAGTACCAAAGTAAAGCAGAGACATATAGCTTGAATACGATATGTAATTCTATTAATACATATAATGCATTCTTATAATGCATTCTTATGAATATTAATGGGGAAGTAAAAAATGCGTTTTTAGTTTGACGAGTTTGTTTTTAGTATGAGAGGCCTAATAATATACAAATAGTTATTGAATTCAGATTTAAATGTTTTAATATCAACATACAAATAAAGGAAGACATCTTTGGTTCATGTAATATTTCTAAAACATGTATATATTAATGCATATTTATGAATATTAATGAGATGTAAAATAAACACACTTGAATGAGCTGTTCTTTTTATCTGATATTATTTTAGTTAACCAGTATAGAGCTTGATACTGACTAAAACAGCGATATTAATGTTCATGTATATAAATATGTAGATAATGAATATTATTTCAAAATCATGAATATTAATTAGAATGTAAACTGTTGTAGGAAAGTAAGTTTTTTTTTTATTATATTGCAATATACATGTATGTGAACAACACATTTCTTGTAAGAAATTACAGCAGAGGAATTGAGCCTCATGCATGTTTTATGAAGAATATTACTGTTATTGGTGTTTTGCAATGCAATAGAAAATATATAGCATCTCGACTGTAATCATCAGCTTATGTTTACCCATATTAGCCTTGCGTGACTTCTAACTTACTCGCGATGTCTTATGCATTTGCTTGATTATTTACCACAGCATGCCAGAGCAAATCAAGGCTTCTTGCGAGCATTTCGCGACATTAAGTGTGTCTGGCCTGCTGTGGATGCTCCGCGTCAGCTCCCTGTCCAGTTTCATCCCTCTGGACAGGGGAGACGTGGGAGCTTGCTGCCCGACGGAAGAAGTATTCTTCTCTTTGGTCAGCGACTCCCTCGCAACAGACAAATCACTGTCCTCTAAAGCTCAGAAGAAGCCTGCTTCTTCTTTAAAATCTCTTTCATCAACAGCCCCTGTGGTGCAGTCGATTCCCCAGTTGTTAGTTGCAGATCGGCACCCAACTGCTGGCGCGGGTTCCCCGTTTAACACTTGAATGGTACCCTTTGTTCTGGTTCCAGGTACTATTGTTGCCAGGTCTCCCGGTCCGCTTGTTGTGTGAAGAGTTTTGCCTGGTCCCGCTGAATCTAGGCCCAGTTATCCGTCACCGGTCCTCGGTGTCCTGGCGTTAGTGCTTCCGTTTCATGACATCACCAGCAGACCGGTCTACGGAGCACCCGCCCAAAGATGTCACTGTGTATTCTTTGGCCCGGTGTCCTAAGTTTGCTCTCCAACGGTCCTCCTGTGACCCGGTCTGGTCCTTTGGACCAGGATACCGAAGTGGACCGGTAGATCTACCAGTCCAATCTTTTCTACAGGGCATTCTGTATCTACACCGCATTACAGTGGTGAAAGTCAACAGGAAGCTGCTCTGGCTAAGTCTAGACGTTCTTGGTCGTCTAGACCCTGCAATTACTCTTCATCTTCTGAGTACACCTCGGACTCCCCGGCCCCCATCCCATCCACCCCGTAGGAGTCCCCAGCCCCCATCCCACCCACCCCGTAGGAGGCGTAAAAATCTTCTTATTCTTCTAATGGGAACCGGCACTCGCACCGCTCTCATCGCAGATCGAGGTCTTACCATTACTCTTCTATGCAAAGACATCGCTCTGCCTCCTCAGATTCGCCGGCTGGTCGCTCTAGATAGCCGACACTCATTCTGGGAACCAGCAAGCTTCACCTAGAGGGAGAATAGCTCTCACGTGAACCCACAGTCCACACTTCTATGTCTGTGGCGGGTCCCACTCTTCCCGGGTGCTGCCATCCATGGCGTTCACCAGGGCGGATTCTGAGGGAGAGCAGGAAGACACTTTGTCCATTATGGCTCCTAGGGATGGTCCTATTTTTTAAGGGAATCAGACTTTGTGGAAGCCTCTCACTCAGATTTAGACGGAACTTAGTCCTCTTTTTCTTTAGATGATTGTGAACATCAGTATTTTCTATTGAGAATGCGTGTGAAGATTGTTTTAGAATCCTCCCACCCTCTGTCTGCCCTAGACCCCCGAATCCTATTCACAGGGGTCCTCTATCCTCTTCCGTGCTAGTGTCAGTCGAAAAAGTGGACCTCCCTAACCTAATTAAGTCTAGGGAGTCTCTTTCTCCTTCCACGGGACTTCTTTCCCGTTTGCCTGACCTGGACGAAAAAATGTTTGTGCCAGCCCGGCAACTGGGTGCATCATGTCCGTTAAACTCTTACGGACAAGGGTTCCCTGGGTATCTCTTAGGCCTCCAGTTTCAAATGAAATTCGACCTAGGATGTTTTATCAGATCCCCTCTCACTTGTTTCCGACAGCCCCAAGGGTGGGCATTAGGCCCCCCCCCTCTCTCTCCCTCTCTCTCTCTCTCTCTCATTCACTTCTTTAGCACCGGCAGTTGCATCCAACAGATGGGATTTGCTTCAAACATTGACGTATTATCATTGACGTACGTATTATTATCGATATTTAAGACAGGTGACAGCTTAATGCATGGTGAAAGTCATGCAGAAAGCTCCTATTGCAGCTTTCTGCATGACTTTCATCATGCATTAAGAATTCATCTGCCTAAAAGGGCCTTAATGCTTCTATAAAGAAAATTCGAATAATCGAGAGTGTACCGTATACTCAAAGTAATACTAAATACAATGCTCATAGAAAATTGCTTATTCATATACGTACATTATATACAAATAAGCCTAAATACGCATGCTTTATAGAAATATTACCTGAAACAAAGATGGTTTATTTTCCTTCACATGAAAACATTTAAACATGAATTCAATAACTCTTGTTTATTAATACATGTAGGCATCTCAGACTAAACAATAAACTCCTTTTTTCTAAACAAAAATCGGATTGTTTTACTTCCTCATTAATATTCATAAGAATACATTTATGAAAATTAGTTAAAATTACATATCATATTTAAGTTATATGTCTTTGCTTTATTCAGGTTCTTGTTTTGTCCTTCTTTCGCCTCTAAAAGCAAAGTTATAACGCATTTGTTTAACCATGGATGTTTCGAAATTTACCTCGGGTTACCATGGAAACCGTTAAAAACATAGCTTGAACACAATTATTTTGGGGAATGCTCAAATGGTGTTCTGCGGACCCCAACGAACAATTTAAACCTGAATGCAATAATTTTTGTGCATTTATAGGCCTCTAAGACTGAACAAAAACTCATTTTTCTAAAAAAGCGTATTTTTATACTTCCTCATTAATATTCATAAGCAATCATATATGAATTTTATTAAAATTATATATCATAATCAAGATATATGTCTCTACTTTACTTTGGTTTTTGTTTTGTCCTTCTATTGCCTCTAAAAGCAAAGTTATTAAGCATTTTCTGAACCAATGATATTTCGAAATTTACCTCTTCGCGTTACCATGGAAACCGTTCAATAAAACAGATGGGACAAAATTACTTTGGGGGAATGCTCAAAATGTGTTCTGATGACCCAAACAAACAATTTAAACCTGAATTCAATAATTTCTGTGCATTAATAAGCCTATCAGACTAAACAAGCTCAATTTTCTAAAAAAAACGCATTTTTTTTACATTCTAATGAATATTCATAAGAATGCATTTATGAATATTAATTAAATCATATACCATATTCAAGCTATATGTCTCTGCTTTACTTTGGTACTTGTTTTGTCCTTCTATTACCTCTAAAAGCAAAGTTATTACGCATTTTCTGAACCAAGGATGTTTCGGAATTTACCTCGGGTTACCATGGAAACCGTTAAATAAAACATAGATGGGACAAAATTATTCGGGGAAATACTTATAATGTGTTCTGAGGACTCCAACAAACAATTTAAACCTAAATTCAATAATTTCTGTGCATTAATAAGCCTCTCAGACTAAACAACAAACTCCTTTTTTCTAAAAAAATCACATTTTTTACTTCCTCATTAATATTTATAAGAATGCATTTATGAATATTAGTAAAATCATATATCAAATTCAAACTATATGTCTCTGATTTACTTTGGTACTTGTTTTGTCCTTCTATTGCTTCTAATAACAAAGTTATGGCGCATTTTCTGAACCAAGGTAGTTTCGAAAATTACCTCGGGTTACCATGGAAACCGTTAAATAAAACATAGCTGGGACAAACTTATTTTTTGGGGCATGCTCAAAATGTGTTCTAAGGACCCCAACGAACAATTTGGTACCCATGAAAAAAAGTCTAGGGGGGGGGGGGGGGGGGGGTGCTACGGTAACCACTACTAGGACCCAGCCTATAAAGGCGTGTACCCAAACTACTAACATAACCCTATACTGTGACCGCTCTTTAGATTCGTCTCTTCGAGCGAGACGATTCTAAAGAGTTATCACAGTATAGGGATTGGTGGAGAAATAAAGAAGCCATTCTGGAAGATGTTTAAATGTACACATCTTATGTGGACCTCTGTATCTATATACCTATCTATCTAATCTACTACTATTGATATGGTTATGTAAATGTATTATTAGCGTAAATTAAGTATCATTTGCTTCAGTATTATAATTAGATACACAATTCTGTTTAACTAGTATTTAGTCAGGGATTAACCGGTCGTAGTTATTCAACAGTTTAACCCTTTCGCTGCCAATGCCGGATCTGTGATTACCTATGCAAACAGTTTGGATCCAGATGAGACGCCGAGTAACTCGGCGTCTCATCAGGATCCAAACTGTTTGTTACTGTTACTATGTTTTTGAAACAAAACTGAAGAAAATCAAAAGAATGAAAATTTGTAGCAGACGACAAAGTTAGCAGACGACAGAGTGGCAGCGAAAGGGTTAATGGTTAATATAGTACCCAAAGTTCATAGCTAAGAGTTAAAGACACCCTTGGACAGACCTGTATTTGTAACTCCCGTACATCGGTACTATATCGGTGAACTAACCGTTACAGAGCAGGACACGAGCCACTAATGTCCTTTGCAAACAGTGTAGACCCAGATGAGAGGGTTCATGCTACACATTTCTTTTGAAAAACTCCCTAAATATGAGCTTGACCCGTTTGAATTTTAGAATAGACCAATAGAAAGTTCAGCGTTGTAAGGGATAATAGATGCATTATTCGACAAATATAATTGGGACAATAAATTCGCAAGCATGTACTGAAATATGTTTCAGCATTAAATATGGCAACTTATAAATAGTAAACTAGTTAAGAGACATTTTAGTTCATATATACAACAATAATAGCACACCGACGTATAATCAGTTATTCGTTATTAAGCCCCGATGGCAATGACTTATTTCATAGCAATTTGTTTATTTACTCTTCCAGGTTTCTTGTACATATTCAAAGCTGATCTTACTTTAAACTAGTTTATTTACGCTTCCAGGTTTCTTGTACATATTCAAAGCTGATCTAAATTTAAAGCATATGTGCACTGAAAGCTGAACTAAAGTCGAGACAAGGAAAGGAAATCAACGAGAGGGTATTTTCCGTTTAGTTTCAACTTTCTAGATATACCCTGTAATGGACACCTACAGCTGAATTAATTTTCTGCTACGAAAGGTGGCGTATAGATGTACATTAACTTTTAATCATAATTGGTTTCATCTTTTAACATACTAACGACGAAACCCGTGATTATCAATGCAAACAGTTTTGGACCAGATGAGACGCCGCATGATGCGGCGTCTCATCAGGATCCAATCTGTTTGTCACTTTAGCAACGAAATTATAGATCTGTATTTGAAGAATTAAGGTAGAGGACTATTGCTGCAAACGAAATACTGCTTGCAAAGAGTTTATTATGCGACCATACATTAATTGGGTATACATTAAAACCTCTCTATAACGGCCACTAAATTGTGTTAATTAGTTGGTATTTAGGACAGGTGGCTGCCTAAAGCAAGGTGAAAGTAAAACAGAACGCTCCTATAGGAGCGTTCTGTTTTACTTTCACCTTTCTTTAAGCAGCCACCTGCCTTTTACACAAAATACTTGATGTAATCTAGTGGCCGTTATAGAGAGATTTTACTTATCTAAACAGACATATAATATATATAAGATATGTAGCGAGTAGTCATTTGGTACAAACTGATATTAAACTATTATTAAATGTCATTAAGTGAGCTTAATAACATTTTTCAAGACTACTTTAATATCAGGTTTTACAAAATGACTACGATCATCATTCTGAGCATCATTCTTTTTACCACATAATTTATTTCGACTAAAATGCCGTTTTTGCCAGGTTCTACATGTATATTTCTACATGAAATCATGCTGATTCTACATGGCGTTACAGCTTATACCAAACATGTGTTATATAGAGAAACATGTGATGGCTATATTAACTCGAATACAAGAGTGGTTATGCAATAAAATGACACATTATTAATTTATTTGGATCATTTATGGTCGAAGAGGCACTTTCGACACATCCCGCAAATACAGAAGACCGAGAGCACGGAGCTCCTATATGATTCATTTGTTTGCTTATTGAATCATATAGATCTGATTCTACAGTATCCCCCATTGTATTACATGTAACACTTTTCTTGCTGAATTTTAAAAAAATCATTTCATCTTCTAAACCCACTCCCTGTTGTATAATTACATATATCTTCACTGTCTACAATTATTTCTATGTGCAATCACTGCAGTGAAGTGTACTGGTTGCACAATCAATTTGTAAATAGTGCAGACCCAGATGAGACAGCTCCTGCAGGAGCTGTCTCATCTGGGTTTTCACTATTTACAGGTAGGTACGAGTATATTGACGTGAACAGCAAGTGAAGGGTTAACATCCCTTGTTCGAGATCCTATTCTAAAGCATTCAGCTATTAAATACTCATATTTGAATTATTCTCAAATGGGTATTCACTAGTCATTAACACTGTGGCATTTTCGATGAGATATCTTTATTTAACAAAAGCAAAAACCACAGACACATTTAGTGCAACAAAGCATCTCAAAATACAAGTAGGCACTTCATAGATGAAAAGATGGTAACTATATTTCACTCTGGGTACTCTGAGTTCGACCAGTGGTTACCGTTCACCATTTACTCGATTAGTATTCATTAATATAATGGCACCATGAATATATAAGTAAATGATATTTTTATAATTGCACTATAAACAAGTGATTTGTCATAGTGACAGAATCTGTAGACTCAGATCTATATCATATCATAAGCAAACCGAGCAGACCGTGATCAGACGGTTCCTATATGAGTCGTCTGATCTGGGTCTACTCTGCTTGCAAAGGTGTGAAGAGGCATTTATATGAACATAAGCGTTAAAGTAAAATATGAAAGTCAATCTAGGTTTTGATATGTCAAAATGCAAAAACAAAAACACCAAAAACAACCAAACGATAAAGAAAAACACTGATGTATGTTATGAGGTGTCTTCAACAAAATTAACCAAAGCTATCTAATATAAGAAGCAGATATTGCCAACCATCTATTGTTGCACCCCACCCTACCCCAAAACGGAGACGGCTCTTAGCATTTCCTTACTCAAGATCTTTTTTTACAATGCTTAAAAAACTGAGGTTAAGGTCAAGTTTCGGTTCGGTTTTATCAGGTTTTACGTCGATGAAACAGTATTTCAGTCATATCACGACGTCCAGCTAATTACAGGTGGAGGAAGGCCACAGAGGTTCTTCTGTGCACGGAACAAATTGCATTTTTCATGCACAGAAGAAATCCATTTAGAACCACCGACCTACCGCAAGCCAGTTGGAAGGCTTCCTCACATGAAAAATCCAAATACCCAGACCGGGATTCGAACCTACAGCGGCGAGGGGCTAAGCGATTGTCAGTCGAAGACCATAACCACTCGGCCACGGAGGCCCCCTCATTAATGTCACCAAAGTAGTATGTGACACTCCGTCTTTCAAAGATACATCCTCAAAAGAAATTTGGAAATCCTAACCCAAGGGGGTTGAGGATATAATTTTTGATCATCTGGACACTTTTCAGGCAATGTTTTACAAAACTGAGGTCACGACCAATGTCAATGTCACAGAGACACCAAAGTAGCACGCGACACTGCCTATTGTCACGATGCACTCACACATTACATTTGGAAGTCCTAATCTAAGGGAACTGAGGATATGTCATAGGAAATCAATCCAGAAATTTTTTACTAAAACTGAAGTCACAGTTAAGGCTATAGAGACACCAAAGTAGTATGCGACACTCCATTTTCCCATGCTGCACTCACACAAAATATTAAGTTAAGAAACCTTTACCCATATGACTGAAGAGATATCGATCGGGAAGAATTCCGGGCGGAAGAACTGATAGAAAGACGGGTGGGAGAGGCCTGAGTGTAAATCTATAATCCCCTCCGGTGGCCGGTTGAGGACTAATAACTAAATTAAGTTGTTGAATACTCACCATATTCATCCTGGCTACATATAGTTCTTCACCATTGTCGCTGTTCATTGTTGTATCTGCAACAAAACATAGACTGTTAGCAAAAGAACTAGCTGGACCTACTGACAAGCCGTATGGTGATGGAACAATGCACATATCAGGTTTAGTAAGGCGATGCAGGCAAATGTTTCGTAAGACACCAGTCGTTTAAGGCAAATGATTCTAGAACAATGTTTAGTAATGTATGTATGCAGAAACTAAGACTTATAAAGTGTTTAGCATCATCAAACCATTTGAAAAAGCATCAGTGTTTAACGAAAATGCATACTAAAATGATGGATTAAAACAATTATGAAACTATATGTACACATGTGACCATTTAAAGATACTGAACAGTCTTGCAAAAATAAATTACATTACAAATAAACGCGAAATAAACAACGAACTGTTAGGAAAGGTGAATTCCAAATGGAGAAAAAAGAGACTAATTATTTATGTTGAACACCAATCACTAATAATTGATACAGATCTCGAAATGTTCAGTAACATCTAGCATTATTTGAAAAAGCAACACATTCTTGCACAGACTACATTAACTACCAACTCAACACCTGCTTTTTTGCAGGGCACACATTTGAGATGTCTCAAAGTTTAGTGTCTTATATCCGTTGTTGAAATTCTGCGGCGTCGGATAAGCTGTTCAACAATCGTTGTTGAAATACACGAATGTTCAACCAAATACGATGTTCAGCTTTGTACGATGTTCAAATACAATGTTCAACTGTTTAACATTCAGCACTCTTAGTAAGTGTAAAAGGATGCCATGTTTTATTCATTTAAAAAAACAGTGTCATAATAACATTGTTTGGATCCTGATGAGACGCCGAGTTACCCACCGTCTTATCCGAATACATGCTGTTTGCGCAAATTACTACAAAGTCGTCAACTCAGTGTAGAATGTTAAAGTTTCTCGTTCAGATTCATCGTTATGAAAGGGAGACGAACTACTTGAAGAAACAATTCCTCTGAATCAGCTTTGCACAGTTTAAGTTTTCCATGAAGTACATCCCGTCCCTGCACCATATTGTGTATTTGTCCAAATCCCTACTGAATTCGGTAACATTATCCAAGCGTTTGTCGGACATATGAAAGCTATTTGTCGTGATTTTAAGTGTCACGATAATTATCTGTCCAAAATAAAATATCCCCAGACACATAACATTACTTTTGTAGGAACGGGATAATGAGCCAAGCATTATCAGTTTCAGTTGGTACTGTTTCAAATAAATCTATGTATCTAAATGCGTCCAGTATGAATATGTTTCCGAATATACAGCAAACTGCATTGAATAAAATATACAAACAAATGTGTAAACTATAAGTGATAAAAACAAACGCAAAATTGTATGGTAATGTGCATAAGACTCAGGAAAAGAAAAAGATATGATTTTTGCATAAAAGGAAAGATTTTGGTAAATCATGTAAAGCCTTATATCTACACTAGATGAAAGATGTGAAAATTCGATAAACTATACAATGATGTTATAGTGTTAGTAAAGGATATAGTACACACGCGGTCCTGTAAAATAAGTGATATGGTATGGCAAAATGTGTATGGTATATGAGGCAAGCTTATGGACACCTTATGAAGATGATATGGAAGTACTATATATCATTGGATCGATTCGTTGATCGTTAATCCATCCATCCATCTCTGTTTTGTCCGCCAGGACATATGCTACAAATAAAAGTGTGTATGGGTTTGCAACCGTTGTTCTATCTCTGGTAACCGAGCTGTAATAAGCGGATGAACAGCTCTATATGTCCATTCTGGATAGTCGTACAGCATAAGCATCCGCAAATGGTCCTAGTTCATGTTCTGGATTTTCAAATTCTTACCATGCTATTAAATACAAGTGTTTGGTGAACAAAATCAACGTTTGGTCCTGAATGAATTTATAACAACATGGTTAATATGCAATTAAAACCACTTCTCTTTGACTAGTTCATGTTCTTTCCTCCACCATTGATATGTTCCGTCGTAGTTAGTACATTGCTTGTCCAGGCCGTTCCTATAACCATGTTGTTTTCTCTGACATAATTATAATTTCATCCGTTAGTTTGGTTTGGTTTTTGTCGGGGTTTACGTCGCTTTAACAGTATTTCAGTCATATCACGACGTCCAGCTAATTACAGGTGTAGGAAGACCCAAGAGGTTCATCCGTGCACGGAACAAATGCATTGTTTCGAGCACAGAAGAATATCCGGGTAGAACCACCGACCTACCGCAAACCAGCTGGAAGGCTTCTTCACATGGAAAATCAAAATATACCCGTTAGTATTCCATGATTGGATATTGTCTTTTACAGGCAACGTCATGTTAATTGTAACGTTTTCGAGTGCTCTAGATTTATCAAATCTTACACATTCAACGCTGTTATCGTTTCCATAATATGTATCCTCAGTGTATAGACTGAACGGAAATAAAGGCAATCGCCGTCTTTTATAATCCCAGACGATTTGTGGAAATGTCAGTCCATATACATTGTTGTAATCCGTTGAGAACGAACGTGCAACTTCCAAATAGACTTGTTCTTTATACAAATTGTGGAACTCTACAGACGCACTGTTTTGCTTTGACTTCAGGTTTTCGTCCTCTGGATCCGGGACACATGAAGCACATGTGTGACAAAACACATCGCTAGTTAAGAAACATGCACTAGATAGCAACATTATAAATTCGCTTTCAGGGATAATGAGATAATAGCTGCCGATGTGGATACAATGATTTACAAAATGGCACCAGGCAAATATAAAATCAGTTTGATATGTTAGAATACTAAAGTGTACATGTACGGGGAACAACCTAGTTGAACAAGAACACCACATAGTTTCAAAACATTTTATGTTTATTTCATGGCAGTTTGGGTAACAGTCAAAACTGCTTCCCTGGGACTGAGACGGAGCAGCAGTCCAGAATGATATCACCGACACTATACCAAGGAACAATATTGTAAATGTTACCCAAATAAACATGAAATAATTATTTTACCACATGTGCAAATGTCGTCTTATCTCTTTCAGTGCAGGACACATGTCACTAATTTACTGTGCAAAGATTGTAGGGTTCCTACAGGAGCTCTCTCCACAGAACTGGCACTGTTTGTCATGTTATACTTTTCTTTACAAATATCCCTAAATATCCACAGTAACCTTGACCTTGTTTTGAAAGGCCAGTACTAAAATGGATAAACCAAGTGTTGAGATCTACATAGGCTACAGTTAGGATTTGTTTTATTTAGCGTGTACTTATAAATGAAACATGCGATACATCGTTTATCAATAGAACGCGGAGCCCCAGATGCTCTTATGAACTTGAGCTACCTGGTTCACATTGTTGACCTGGAAAAATTCATGTAATGTGAACGCGTAAAAACAAAAGATAAGCATTCATATAGTGCATCAGGTAATGGGTGAAGTTTTGAAACTACTAATAAAAGCCATCCAGAAAATGGACTTTATCAAACATTCCCATTATTCAATATATAAGAGGATAATCAAATGCTTATGTCATTGTATAATCATACACTTAATAATGAGTGACTTTGTGAATTTATCAATTGGCACTTAACCCTTTCACCACAGATGTCCCAAAAATGCACCACGAACAATAGTGCAGTCCCAGATTAGACGCCGCCTTTTCAAGGATGGCGTCTGACCAGGAACTTCACTTTTTGTCTCAAACTCTATTTCTATATCTGTGCTTTATTCCTTTAAGCTTTGTATTTATATTTTATCTCATTTCCTTATATTACCAAATGATTTAAAAAAAGGGGTTTGAGGACGGAAATTAGAAATTGGGCACCAAATGGGTTAAGGCTACTCTCATTATCATTTTCCCGTAAAACTATAATTGCTGATTTTGAAGATATAATCTATTCAAAACGGAGTGTCACGAAGTGACACAGTTGGTGAGTTGTATCAAAACTATTGGAACTGGTAATCACAATTATCCCAGATCGTTCAACTATATTGAAACCGATTGGTGCGAATATAGGCAGAAATAAGACAATATAAATTGAATGGGAACACTGTAGTCTGGATTCTAAATGGCCCCATCCCATTAAGACTGACATGTGCTCTGTTCAATCTAGGTTGTACAGTATTTTCAGAATATTTGACAGAAATTATTAAACGGCCTTATTGTTTACATACACTGAAAAGGCTATAGGACTATAATTCTGGTTACTGAAGAAGGAATGACCGATTATAATGATTCGTTTAAAGCAGACTTAAACCCCAGTCACACGTAACAAACTTCCAGCGATCAGTGGTGGCTAAAACTATTTGAAATATTCCTGGAGTCTTTTACAAATAGTCATTGATCATGGGGCTTGGCTTCAGACCAATTTAGACGTCTAGGGTCGTCGATGCTGCAAGTGAATCCCTTTAACGAATTAACGGTACGAGCCACGACTGATCGCCCTCCGTTTGACAATAAATTATAACCCTTCTTTCGTCCAAACATTGTTCAAATAGAATACATGTATCTGTAAACGACAGTTTACTAACAAAGTCGTATATCGATTGCCGAGTATCGGTCGTAGGTGCGGCTGTTAATAGACGGGCGTCGATTGCGAATTTATCGCACGATCAATCGCAAAAACAGTCACCGACTACAATTGATAGCTTTGTCGAAAGAGTTTGCCTTTAGTCACCGCAAATTCTGGTTGTCGAAAGTGGATAACTAGTCATAAGCTATGTGTGACTGGGGCTTACCGATGGCAATATAGTTGACAGATGAGCTAGGAATATCAAATAGCACTTTGTAATACATCTATCGATAGCGTTGATATATGATTATATGGAGGTAAAGTTTTCAAACATTTTAAATGCATGAACAACTGATATCACACACGTTATTTTTAGTACACCTAAAAAGTGCATTTACACATGTCAGAAATACGGACACATGTTGATATGGATCCAGTCGATAACATTATTCAAATGCACACAATGCACTTCTGTAGGCCGTCTTTTCCTCTACAGACATACATGGGTACTATTTACATAATGCAACACAAAGTATATATAGTCAGTAGAAGTAATTGCTTGCTTTTCGTAAATTTACTAAAAGAAGTATGCTTCAAATTTGTCTCTGATTCTATTTCGGATCAATCTGTTTGTATATAGACTGCAATGAGGTCAGTGGCCGTATTTCTGAAGTGTTCATGCAAAACCTGGTATACACAAATCAACGTCTGGTATATGATTACAGAATAAGTTTTGTTAAAATCCCCTAAGGTTTCCAAAGTGTCAGTAAAATCCTTTAAACCAACACCAAAGCTGACAGTAAACACGAAATTAACCCATGCAACAATGGCAAACGTTAGCATAATATTATATGAATGCCAAAACTGATTCTGTAGTGTTTGAAAAGGATCGAAAGAAAACTGTCATTTCATGTTCAAATTCTTTAAAGTTTAGAAATTTATTTCAGCTGTTCATCAAACAGTTTAGCGAATGGAATTATTTCAATTTTAAATATCTTTCTATAACGTAATCAACGATAATCGGTCCTTAAGCTACCTTGTTTAGGGTACAATCAGATTCATTCGGTAAAACTCCCTATCAAACTAGTTTGCCATTTTACATTGATGCTTGGTTGGAGAGATTCTGGTTAAGGTGATACATTTCCCTGAAAGCATTTTAAGACACATCATAAGTTGCACGTGTATTAGCTTGCGTCAACAAGACCATAAAGGTCCGCCTCTGCAGCCATCTACTGGTGTGGCTTACTGTCCATTGTCGTGTTGGACGTTGTTGAAGCCCCGTCCCCGTTGAAAGCTGGACATTTCCAGCGTCCGATTTTGGTCAGCGCTAACATAGGAACTATGAAAGCGAAAGCTGGACACTGTACGATAGGTAATCTGAAATATTATTTGAGACTTAATTCACCACATCCAAGGGCAAACAAAATGCCCCTGGTAAAAACAAAACATTTTACAACAGTTCTATATGACTAAGAGTAAACACATTTGAACAAATGCTGAGTAACCGGTCGATCACACGTTTGAATGTATTTTTATTGGTGGGATTTTGAAGGGTTACCTGGAGCAGGGGTGTGTGATGGACAGGAGGACATGACCTTACTGAAGGGATTCTAGTTTAGCATGACAGTATATCGTGCAATGACATTATTTTGGGAAACATTTGTTATATCACAGCAAGTCCAGGGATCATCCAATCAGTTTGAAGACGAAACAGGAATGTGCGCATGCGCAAATATGAAAAATTATAGGCATAATGGATTTGGCTGCAATATATAATTTGAATAGTTTCAAAACTAGTAAATATAAATAATAAATGTGTGGACATAACATGAGTGCAAGACTTTATTGATGGAAATATTTTTCAATGGTACAGGCTTCGCAACTGACGCAGTCCTCCTGAGGCGTTGTTGAAATTCGCGCTTAACTAGGATAACACAACAGACACGAAGAACGACAAAACAATGCATTTCAACAGGGCGATGAAAGGATTGGATACCTCTAAAATGGACAGCTTATGCGAAAAAGGGTAAAGCAAAGACTTTAGATGATTAACAGACCATAAAAGCCCTGTTAAAAAGACATTTAGGAGTGGAGGACAAACCATTCGAAATGTACAGCTGGAATATTGATTACATAACTTGATTAAAGATGTGCAACATAGAGAAGGCCATGTGTGCAAGCTTACCTGTTTCATCAATCCGTTATGACACTAAGTAATACCTCCCTAGACACAAGTATGAATAAGCATAGAGTAATGTAACTGCATGCAATAGAAAAATCCATACATTATATACTGCTTGAAAACAGACAGTTGATCAGTTGATACCTAAAACACTTTCTTAACAGGTGCTATAAAAGTCAAACTAAAGAAATTATTAGTTTTCCTAACAATCTATTCACCCCCCCCCCCTCTCTCTCTCAATCAATAATTCTAAGCATGTTCTTTATAGCATCTATTTTCAGTCCATGTGTCAATTAAAAATCCACTGATGTGGTCACAAAATGCTTTCTACACATTCAAACATCTACCAAACAAGCGTACATATATTTTCTAAGATAAATTAGCATCGGTTTGCTGTATACATCAACGATAAACCCAACCAGTTTGCCTTTCATTTAAAGCTGCTGTACAGATAGATGTTTGAATGCAAGAGAGACATTATGTGACCCATTGCAAGGAACACCTACCTGGCACCGAAGAAGGTCTGTACCAAGGTGCATATGCCGCACGCAAAGAGCATGTTTCCCATCAGCACTGATCGTACATGCATCTCGTCTGATACCCCAATGGCACATATTATACTGGCCATAATTCCCGGTGTTGCAAGGTTGGAACTCAAAAGCATGAGGTAGTGCTGTAGAGAAACAGAAAATTGAAAAAGTGCTCAAGTTATGATTTGCCAGAGAGACACACTTTTCAACAAACAGAGATAGACCCAATCCAATCCATCGAAGACGTTCGTCCTATTACGTCACCTAACATCAGCGACGCGTGCTCGGTTGAATGCTTATAACCTATTAATAGGTACCCAATGTCCCTGAAAACGGTTTGTGAAAACAGTGTTGACCTAGAGGACTCCTTCAGAAGTACTCTTATCGGGTTCTGCGTGGTTTGCATAACCCATCCACGTCCATGGGTATTTTATTCGCTGTGGCCCCTCAAAATGAAACATGGATGGGTTCCAAAAATAAGATCTGGATGAGGTTTCCATATAGAATGTGGGACTAAATGGGTTAATTAGGTACAGTTGAACTTCGATATCTCGAATTTCAAGGGGCCATACAAATCAGTTCGATATACTAGAGGTTTGAGTCATCCGAATTCTAACCTGGCCAATATCTCAAGTTCACAGCTTAATGCAGGTCTAAAGTAATATTGAAAGCTCCTGTAAGACCTTTCAGTATTACCTCCGACCTGCAGTAAGCTGTCACGTGTGTTTCTCGATATGTGGTATGTTTCTTGATACATTTGAGAATTATCAAGTTATCCCGAAGTTCGAGATATCGAAGTTCAACTGTATATCGTATCAAGGATAATGATTTGCTTAACCCATACCCTCATTTAAACCTTTGTACATAATTATGCAATTAATAATTTCAGCTATAAATATGCATGATGCCAATATTTCTAACACGAATATTCAAAAGGGAACGATTTAATGAAAGATGAAGAGAAGTATCATCGGTGATTCAAATACAATAATTACAGGGGAACTCACTTCTGTTGCGCATGCGCCGTCGTTTCACTAAGCCGGAATAAATGAAACAAAAAGTTGATTACTACTGATTACAAACCTGGAAGCCTAGAAGAATAGATGTTATAATCGGCGGGTTGTCGTCCACCTTGTACCGAAGCCCAGATAATATCGCTGATGGCTGCATCTTGCCTTTTTCGGATTTACTGTCTTTTCCCTGAAAGCAAAAAAGCTTATATAAATACAATTGTTTAGTACCGAGTTTACCCGCCGAGTTTCTCAAGGTATTTTACAAGATATCGGTAGATTTATTAGATCTACTGCTTAGATTTCCACCTTTTCCATAATTGATATGCATGCTTTCAGTATGCAATACTGTAGTCATGTATATTTGAATGAATAAATCATAAATATAAAAATTGGAAATCGATTTATCGAATAAAATAGTGTGTAACGTTCGTAGAACGTTGGTAATTATGCAAATGAGGCTGACCAGATCATTGTATCTTGGGAAGTGGAGGTCTATATATAGCGCAACAAACATCTCTGGATGTGAGCGTAAGCTTTGCACCGACAGGGTTTGTTGTTGCTGGGTCACTCGGTGTGCACGTTACGATTGTATTAGAAATTAATAATGTAGCCATGTATATACATATAAGGGAGGGCAGTTTCCCATATTCATACTTGGTATATCCCCTATGCTATTCTTTTGTTTCGGCGCTACCTATATATAGCTGTAATCAAATACGTAAGGTGGAACATTGTAGCCCTTTTAAAAACTAAATAAACAGATCGACCACATTCCATTAGCTAACAGAGCAGACACTGATCAGACTTCTCTGTTTGCAGATGCGTGAAAATTTTGTATTTTGAAACCATTGTGATAAATAGAGCATTTGCCCCTATAGGAGCAAATGCTCTATTTATCACAATGGTTTCACAAAGTGACTTTTACAGACTTGCCAAAGGTCGTCAATATGAGGAAATAGGTTAAAGTGTTGCTTTCAATATCAACAATATCCATGTACCATGTCTTTCGAAAGAATATACGACCATATTTATCCAGAACAACAGATACATGTGTGTACTCAAATAATAAACTATCGTCATTTCTCCACCAAACCCTATGTTGTAACCACTCGAATAGACGATTCTAAAGTGTGGTCAACACAGGGTTTGGTGGTGAAATAAAGAAGCTGTTTATGAAAATGTTTTAATTTACACCTCTGCTACCGTAAGTCCCAATTTACGTCACTCGCTAGGCTACCATTTGCAAATTTGAAATTATAGCAAAATTAAGGTAACTTCATACGACAGAAATTATATGAAGTTCTAATTTGCCGCGATCGCATTTAAATTTTATTTGTCGCATGCAAGAACTTACGATAATTTCACTCCTACGACATTTTGTAAGACGGGCCAAGGTATATGTAGAATAGTTACTGAACTAAATGACTGCGTTCATTACATTTGAGACTGGTTAAACCAGTGACATAGAAATAAACATACATGTACGTAAATAGTGTCTGAATGCAAACCTCTAACTTGTGTATCCATTTACATACCCTTGCAAAGCCTTTGCGTGCATATACGTATAACATAAATAGCGTATTTATCTTACTAATAAATTAATAAATAAGATTTTAACCCATTCCCTCATATTGACGACTTTTGACGACCCTGTAGAAGTCACTTTGTGAAACCATTGTGATAAATAGAGCATTTGCTCCTATAAGAGCAAATGCTCTATTTATCACAATGGTTTCAAACTATAAAATTCTAAAATTTTCCTTTTCTCTAGTTAATGTTCATTTTCGGTAGATTTATTCAAACAGGTTGTATCTAAAAATAGCCTATAAGGTAATGCGTTAAGCGAAGCAGATGAGTCACCGGGTTAGATTATTTTATCAGAATTGACAAGTACAAAGAGACTTAACCTTTCGCTTGCTATTCACGTCAATTTACCTACCTGTAAATAGTGAAGACCCAGATGAGACAGCTCCTGCAGGAGCTGTCTCATCAGGGTCTGCACTATTTACAAGTTGATTGTGCAACCAGTGTACTCCACAGCAATGATTGCACAGCGAAATACGTGTACACAGTGAAGATATATGTAATTATACAACAGGACATGGGTAAAGAAGGAGAAATGTATTTTAAAATTCAGCAAGAGAAGGGTTAAGAATAATGCCAGTTCAGGCAAACTAGGTTTCTAGACCATTGGCAAAATTCCACAGCTTAGAAGTCAGCATGGTAATAAAGTTATATTTATATTCAGGAAGACTGCTAACGAAATATGTGGAAAGTAATATTTCAGCGAATATTTTAGCCTTGCTTTAAGGCATTCGACCTTAGCCTCTTTACGGCTTATGAAGCACGCCCTCCAATAGTGCAAACAGATAATAACTGTGAGGCCAGTCTCAGTGCTCTGCGAGGCGGATTCCGGGACACCAGACATGCTTATTGATCTGATAAGTTTTTTTGTGGGGAAGTGGAACACTAGATGGGGAAAAATTCAGATCGCTTATGGTAATTGTTACATGTCATATAGACGACTCTAACAAGTAGTACATGTAACAATGTTATCTTTGGGGAGGAAATGAGGATTTTCACATCTGAAAGAGTCCTTATTTGGAGATATGTGTTGTGTATATACAGTATAACTCGATGGTACAAAATTTTAGTAATGAAGAATTATGTCTTTGTAGGCAGGTGGCTGCTTAAATCAGGGTGAAAGTCATGTAGAAAGCTCTTACATGTAAGAGGGGCTTTCTGTATGAATTTCACCCTGCATTAAGCTACCACCTGTATTAAATATCAATAATGGTACGTATTTGAGTGTTCGAATAATCATGTTTTCACTGTATCTTCTGCAGAGAGTAAAAACAATTCTGAGCAGTAGATAAGAGGTGAACTGGGTCCATGTTCATGAAGCATTTTAGTTGAGTCTGAGTTTGTTCTCAAGTTTTTGATTGGTCAGATTTGAGCCTTTCGGTGATGTACATCGTTATAATTTCGAAACCTTTCATAATAAACGAACGTAACCCAGTTTATATATTAACTTACTACACAAATATGCATGTGAAACAAAAATTTAATCCTGCATTTATATATATAATCTACTATAGACACTTTCATGCGAACAAACAGTACTAACCAGGATCAACCATCACACCATTGACACACACACACTACTGTATTCAATATATTAACCAATAATTTGTGCCCATTGTCCCCTATTACAGACACATGCAAACGGCACAGACCCCTATCAGAGGGCTTCTGAAGAAGGTCTCTTATCTGAGTCTGTGCTGTTTGCTGAAGCCATCGATGTCAAACTACTAACAAATATTTTCTTGTTTGCTGTGCTCCCTCAATATGAAAATGGAGAGGTTCCAAAATAAGACCTGGGCGGTCTTTCTGACAATAATATAGGAAAAATGGGTTAATGGGCATCTTCAAACAATGTCGATCATATTCCAGATTTTTCTAGCGGTACATGACCGAGCAAACGACTGGACCCATAAAGTAAATTTTTTGTCTGAATTGCGACTGAAGGTTATTATGAAAACAAACCGTGTCGTCTAAGATGGAATATTAGAACTGTACATACTGATCTGCCTGAAGCTGTTATTTCTCTAAAACCCACTATCGCGTTGGTGCCGATGAGAATCGCATCATATCTGGGCCTACACTGTTTGCAAATCACTGCACACTCGTTTCCCGCATTCAAATGATTTTAACCCATTCCCTCTCGTATTGGCGCCTTTTGACGCCTCTGTAAAAGTCACTTTATGAAACCATTTCCATAATAGCAAATGCTATATTTATCACAATGGTTTCAAAACTACATAATTCTAAACTTTCCATTTTCTCTAGTAAATGCTCCATTTCGGTAGATTTATTAAAAGAGGTAAGATCTAAAAATAGCCAATGTGGTAATGGTTTAACAACGACTATCCCAGTGCCTCACCAGGATCTATAAAGTTTGACATTCTTGCCTAGCTTATTTTTATTGAAAAAGAAAATAACTGAAACTCATCTGTGATAAAGATGAAATACGACTACACGTATCATATTGTTTAACCCTTGCCCTGTTCTATGTTTATTTCAAGTTTCTAGAACTACCGAAAAATAAACAAAGTAGTTAGAATGTAATATGGAAGGTGGGACATTGTAGCCATCTTAGAAACTTAAGAAACAAGACCTATTAAATTCCAGTGGCAAACAGAGCAGACCCTGATCATGAGCCGTCTGATCTGTGTCTACTCTGTTTGCAAATGCGTGAAAACACTTTTATATGAAGGAAATGGTTAATAAGGATGTGCACTGTTTGTCATTAAAATCCTCTCACAACTTATACCCCTTCATACTGAATGGAATCTACCGTTAAACAATGGTGAGTCTTCTCTGCATTTGAAAATCCAGTAATCAAAGGACTATACGGAACGTCGAACTCCAGAGACGGAAGCGGGGGCGCCAACAAAGTCTGCTATCGAGTTCAGCCTTGTTACATTTGTGTATGTGCATTAATCACGCGCGTGCATGCATAGTTGATGTGACAATGGGAAAATGCAGCAGTAGTTAGATTACTATGCCCGTACCACTTTGTAAACAGTACGGGTGAGAAACAGAAAATGACGGCGGCAAAACTGTTTGACAAGACGGTTTATTCTGCACAGTACCTTGAACTGACAATGATTCGTTAGATTTATTATTGTCCGATTAGATATCCACGGACTAACCTTGTATTACAGGAGGACGGGAATTTCAATGGAAACTTATACCGCTGATGTTACCATTATATTTAGCTTTTGTAGCCCTTTCCCTGCTGAATAGCCATGTTAAAAACAATGGCACGAAACTATTACTTAGATGACTTTAATGCCATTATGTGCCCATGGTGTTTTTCTTGTTGGTAAAAACTGAAAAACAGCTCTTTTATAATTTCATAAACAAACAGGCCCGTCTGATCTGGGTAGAGCTACAGATAACGGTGCGTACTCAAATACTAAAATCGTCATTTCTCCACCAAACCCACAAAGAGTATAGTGGAGAAATAACAAAAAGTTATACAGTACAACCCCGCTGATGCGACCACTTAATAAACAGCCACTGGTGCCGTTAAAAGCAGGTGGTTGCTTAATGCAGGACGAAAGTTATGCAGAAAGCTCCTATATGAGCTTTCTGCATAACTTTCGTCCTGTATTAAGCTACCTCCTGCCTCTGTCACCCAGAATTATGCCCCCTTTTGGTGGTCGCATTAGCGGGGTTTTACTGTACTTGGAAATAACTTAATTTACGCGTCTTACCTTGACCTCTGTCTGGGTCTAGTTCGCTCTGTCTGGGTCTAGTTCGCTCTGTCTGGGTCTAGTTCGCTCTGTCTGGGTCTAGTTCGCTCTGTCTGGGTCCAGTTCGTTTGCAAAGGCGTGGTACGCCGAGTGTATATAGGTAAGAGTTATTTAATCTCATGTTAAGTGTCGCCTGACTAGAATTTGCAAGTACATTAAAACCTCTCTATAACGGCCACTAAATTGTGTTAATTAGTTATAATTTATGGCAGGTGGCTGCGTAAAGCAAGGTGAAAGTAAAACAGAACGCTGCTACGCTCCTATAGCAGCGCTCTGTTTTACTTTCATCTTGCTTTAAGCAGCCACCTGCCTTTAACACAAAATGCTTGATATACTTTAGTGGCCGTTATAGAGAGATTTTACTGTACCAGATCCAGGTGAAATGCCAAGGAAGTTATCATCAGCCAAGCTGTTTGACACCCGGACAGTACTTTTTTACAAGACTGATCGATGTAAGTAAAGAGTAACAGGGCATGGGATTTCGCAATCTTTATTTTTTCCACAAAACAACGGTTAGAGCCAATCACATACCTAGACCTTTACTCAATGAATATTCGTGTAAGAAATTATGACATCATGAAAATTAACTAGATTAATTCTTTTGATTGCACAATGACCGTGAAACGTTTGGCCATATTAGAATCTGTAGAATTATATCTATTATAATGAATAAGAAAACAGACAGTCAGATCCTGAACAGACGGAGGCGTCTGATCTGGTTCTACTCGAGGTGCAATGCGACGTAGAAATGCGTATACATGGAGTAAAAAGGATTAATCAGCGGCTAATTTTCTCCATCTTTATTGTGGTGTCTAGCGCATAACAGAGTGTCCAAGTAAAACCAAGAGAAAAAAATCCGAAAATCAATAAAAAACCAATTTAATAAACAGCCGGAGCAGACTCGGGGCATAAAGCGAAAGGGACAATATGGTTAAGAGTGTGCGTGTACACAAAACGTAGCTTAGCAACCGTTAGTAAATATCTAAAGCGTCTACTTACAGAACGAATATTTCTTTAATCCAAATCAATGTTATATCACGATGGACTCGGAAACAACTCCACCGTTACCAGAGTAATTATACAAATTTCTAAAATGTGAGCATGCGCACATTGAGTCGGAAATTTTCCCTACACATAGATTTGGACTGATTTTCAAGACTGGCTACAAGACTTAGCATATTTTATTAAAATTAGTATATATCGGTGCCTATTTCGTCAATAAAACATGGATATATCTATACTGATCTAAATTCTTTGATAGTCAGTTGAGCGTACGTATGAACTGATTTAACATGAACATTATCAACATACATGTACTTTGATGACTCATTGCGATCCAAAAATATAAACAAAGAAAATTTATTCCTGCGGATTTCTGCTTGATGCGAGGCTTAGAAGGAAGCTTGCAGGAAATTTTCCACACTGTGTGACCTTGTATACAGTCTATTTATAGAAGAAATGGGTTTTGAGCACAAGATTAGTCATAGTAACGGTTTGTTCGTGAAAACCACGTTCGGAGAGCCTGATTGATTAATCCGTTCACCATAACATTGGAATTCTTTGATCGCTGTAATCTGTACTGCAAATGGAGAAGTAAACCCGTAAGCGGTTCATAATCAGGAATTGTAAACAGTTTGGTTCCACATCAAGTTGCATTTGAAAGCAGTTTTGCTCCAGATCATACAAACACAACCACGATTAAAATTCCGACATTTGCATACAGAGTAGACCCAGATCAGACGGCTCCCGTAGGATACGCCTGATCAGGGTCAGTTCTGTTTGCTTATGGAATTATTATAGTTAAAATGACTCTACAGTTTCTACTAATGCCAAAACAAACCTCAAATATCACTATCAGCTAATACATATTGTTAATGTTATTATTTCTGATATGAATATTTCAACAGGGAGAAAAGGGTTAAAGAGACATAAAACTTTATAGTTTTATTTGCAAGTAAATTGATACTTTGCGATGAACATGTCGCCAGCTATATAAGTTCTGCTGATCACTTATTTGAAATTAATCCCATTAACACTTTACTCCATAAATACGCATTTCAACGTATTTGCAAACAGAGTAGATCCCAATCAGACGGATGCTGTAGGAGCCGTCTGATTGGGATATGCACTGTTTGCCTGATGATGTACATGTATTATAGATATGATTCTACATGTACAGTCTCTGCCATAGCCGAAAATCCCGGTGTTCATGGACTATTATAATAATGCATCATGATGTAATTATTTCTTACATGAATATTCATGGAGTAATTACAGCGTTAATCTATCATTTGATCATAAAACCCTTAGTTAACGCCTATGCATGCGGTGTAGACCCTCGTCAGACAGCTCCTGTGGGAGCTTTCTAAACCGCTTTATTGGTTTATTAGTTACAGTAACAAAATAACTGTTACAAATAAATCTTACCACTACTGTCTGTCAGTTATTTTGAATTTTGTGATAATCTATTTTATATCATAAATAAATGAGAGAGAAAATAGCATACTTGAACAATTCAGCAGATTGCATTTTTGTCTGCATATAGCAACTACTTTCTTCGAGAAGATTTAATCCTTTGATCTGACTGCCAGTTGCAAAATGTTTGGATCCAGATCAGACGCAGAGTGACCTCACGTCTCATCAGGATCCAAGCTGTTTGACATTCGGTCAATATGTTCTGGAAAAAGGGTAATTAAAAAAAAAGAACTTTGAAACAAATTAGCGTTTAAGCAGACATAGTTTTTTCTAGAATGAGAAATGTTTAAATCGTGTACTTGTCAGCAGAGTTTGGTAGCCATCACAATCGATATGTATCTTGTTGGATGTCTGTCAAATCGCCTACCTAAAGAAGCCACAAACATGTCGCTTGTTGGCGAACGTTGCATTCTGTTTCACTTGTGGTGTGTTCAGCCCTTTGTCTGATACACAAATGATACCTGCTTCATCTCAGATCTGTTAAAGGTTCACCTACTTTCGATTCATCCAGGCCTTTGAGAAACTATTCACCGAGTGTCAAACAGGTAATTAGAGGCCCAGATAAGATGCGTAAATTAAAACATTTTCAAGAATATCTTCTTCATTTCTCCACCAAACCCTATGCTGTGACCAAGTTTTAGAATCATCTCGAAGAGACGATTCTAACGAGTAGCCATAACATAGGGTTCGGTGGAGAAATGACAATTTTAGTATTTGAGTAGGAACCTTTACCGGTTGCTCTGAGCTTGAATCTTTATGAAACGCCGAATTGCTAGGCGTCTCATCAGGATCCAAGCTGTTTGCAAGTTCCAGTTAGGTCTCGCTTAGCAAGCAAACGGTTAACACTTCAATCTGATCATTACTTGGATCGAGTTCAGTCTCCATACGTAATACCTAGTCTAGCTGTATTCTCGTCATCAGTCTGTGTTTGTATATAGCTCGCCTAGCACGAATAAAAAGATAAGTTATCTGAATGTTTGCAGACGTCTCGGTATAATCCGTTGTACGTCGTTAGTTTTCCGTCGTGCAGTATGCGTTGTGAATCGTCCATCGTCAGTTTCCCGTCGTGTAGTATGCGTTATTGGCTGCACGGCGTCAAGTTTTCGGCGTGCAGTACGCGAAGCGGGTCGTCCGTCGTCAGATTTCCGTCGTGTACTATGCGTTGTTGGTCGTCCGTAGTCAGTTTTCCCTCGTGTAGTATGCGCTATGTCTGTCGTCAGCTTTCCATGGTGTTTTCAGTATGCGCTGTTGGTCGCGTGAATTCATATTTTCTTCGTGTCGGATTGTGATGTGGGTCCAGCATCGTCAGTTGTCGTCGTGCAGTATGCGATTATGGTTGTCCGTCAGTTTTCCGTCATGCATGTACCCTATGTGGGTCGTCCGTTGTCAGGTTTCCGTCGTGTAGGTACGCCATGTATGTCATCCGTCGTCAGTTTTCCATGGTGTTTTATACAATGGCAATGTTCCGTCGTCAGTTTTCCGTCATGTAGGTACACTATTCGGATTATCCGTCGTCAGATTCCGTCGTGTACGAACGCTAGTATGCGTGCAGTATGCGATGTTAGTCAGTCTTCCACTACACGGCATGTCATGTAGAAAAAGTAATAAATCTATTTATGTCAAGAGTCCATTGGAAATGACATTAAGCAAACAGTAGAAACGAGACAAAAATAAACATTAACCAGTCAAAAACATTGTGTATTTGTTTTGTAAAACCCTAAAATTTACAATAAAAAGTATTGCAATAGTAATGCTTTAGCATACTTAATGTTTCGTGAATGGACTTTCATTAAGTAATTATGCATAATAAGACTCCAATGTGTGCCTTTAAAGACACCAATGTTGAAGCGTTAACCCATTTTCTCATAGGCCATTTCTAGACCCAGACTCTTTGAATAAATCTACTGAAAAGAAGCATTAACTAGAAAAACAGAAAACGTTTGAATTGTGAACTCATGATTTCAGAAAGTGATGTTTATAGAGTCGACAAAAGGCGATAAATATTATGTGGGAATGGGTTAAAGGCAGATATCAGATAATTACAATATAGGTGCCCTAGAAGGCAGCCATTGGAGTGTAAAACAATATGACACGATCTTTAGTGAGTGTCATATTCATAATAGTAAACGAGTTTCATGAAATCAATTTGTCATGAACATGAATGTAAGATTCTTTTTATCAAATAAACCTTAAAAATCCATATAAAATGAAACAGGCTATAGCTGATGGCTGTTTCGGCCTTTGCTTACAAACAGCGCAGTAATACAACAGACCACGCACATGAATCGCTACGATTGGCTATCGCTTAAATGAGCGCTGCGATTGATTGCACAAGTGCATTTCCGCGATTTACGGCACTCGGTTACGGCACTCCCACAAGGCCGATATACCAGATTATGTGACTAAAGATTCTATTCTATTGTATAATTACTAACAGATTGTTTAGTAATATAATAATTGATACTGTAGAATCTATTGAATGAAGGAAATATAATAAGAAAGTAAATCTGGTGTTCTTTAACCGTTCTCATGCTACACGCCACCTCTCATTTGCAAACAGCTTGTATCCAGATGACACGCCACGTAACTCGGCATCCCATCAGGATCCAAACTGTTTGACACAGAGTCAACAATGAATGAATCCATTTGTAAGTGAAAATTATTACAGACTAGGTTTTTTAGAAGACTTTAATTATTCAGCATGAGAAAGTGCCACCCACTCAGTATGAACACTTGGTGGAGTGATTGAATTTTCTTTCGTATTGTCTCAAAATTAATCTCAGTATCAAAAAGATTCTGATGGTACGTCACGTTACCAAGCGACTCATCCAGATCTACATTTGTTATGTGACACATTTGCCTGTGAACATAGATTCGCCTATAGCGTATAACTCGTTTGACGCCAAATAAATTTCGCCCGCAAACATTATCGTCGGCTTAAGTTTCATAATGAACTTTCCTTCAATTTCTTCTTAAAACATAAATGCAGTGTATCAAACAGCTTAGGTCCTGATAATACGCCGAGTTACTCGACATCTCATCAGGATCCAAACAGTTTGCAAAGGTAATCACAGACATGTATATTTCAGCAAGCCATGTGGGTCGCATTCGAAATAATTAAATTACTTGCTTACCATACTGTTAGTTGGTGTACCGCGATAGGAAAGTAACCTTCTAATATGCACAAAGGACTAAACCATGTGATTAGACATTTTGACGCTAGACTGCAATGATTTATGTACGTGATGTTTCATAATTTAATATAGACAGTAGACCCTGTCGTAAACGGTCATTTATTTATTGAACACATGAATCTTCAAAAGCAGGTGGTTGCTTAATGCAGGGCAAACGTAATGTATAAAGCTATTACTTTTGACCTGCATTAAGCTGCCACCTGCCTTACAGATCCATAATTAGGCCACTTAAGACAGATTCTACTATATATATACCAATCACACTTTGGCAGTCATATTCCAGTTTTAGGGTTTCGGCTTTGCCGAAATCCTTATAAAATGGATTGCTACTCAAACTTCCTGGAAAACCCCTAGTGCACGAGCTCTACCTAGCGGGAATGCCCCTAAGAGAATACGCGCATGTGCAGTGCTTGGCTTACAATCCGGTTCCGGAACCTTACAAAATATTTATAATGAAGGTGGATCCATTAGCAAACAGAGCAGACCCTGATCCTATGGGAGCTGTCTTATCTGGGTCTATGATGTTTGCAGATGCATGAAAACAAGTTTATATGAGGGAAATTAAGGGTTAAATAGACTTCTTCACATCAGAAACTACAGTATAAAGGTTACAGCACTGGTGGTCAGAAGTGCAGGGCAACTGTTACATCATGCTAAAATCTCTCGAGGTCATACGCTTAACTCTTTGCACGCTAGCGGCGAAACTGTGGTTACA
Source organism: Azorinus chamasolen (assembly GCA_963576725.1). Lineage (NCBI taxonomy): Eukaryota > Metazoa > Mollusca > Bivalvia > Cardiida > Solecurtidae > Azorinus > Azorinus chamasolen. The sequence continues at coordinate 3,760,518 of OY755251.1, read as the reverse complement.
TATGCAAACAGTTTGGATCCAGATGAGAGGCTACATAATTATGCGTCTCATCAGGATCTAAACTGTTTGTCATCTTGAACATATTTTTGCATAAAATGAAATAAATTTTATTCAAGAATTGAAGCAGACGGCAATTGTTGCAGACGAAAAGTTACTCAGCATTGTAAGGATTAAGCAAGCTGTACAGATCTGTAATATCGTCTGCTTCCGGTTTGTCATCATTTGAATTTCTAAAAGATCAGTTTTAGGCATTTTGACCTAAGGCAAAAAAACAGCTTAGATTTTGATCAGACAGTTACTTGGTATTAGATCTGAATCCAAACAGTGTGTCCCACTTTGCCAACCTCTATTTTTTAAGTAGTTTGGATGGTAGTATTAACAATTACTATTAAAAGGAAACAAGGGTTTTTGTATCCTTTATATTATTAAAAATCATTAAAAGGAAAAAGGAGAAAGGCAAACAAAATGAGACTAAACACTTTCTTATCTTTTAATTTATAGACATTTCATCTTTTATTGATTTACGTGTCAGGCTTATAGTATCTTATAGTGTCTTATAGTACCTTATAGTTATGTATGTAATTTATTTCTAATTCATATCATTTATTTTTATGACGCCAGTTACTGATCAGGGTCTGTAGTGTTTACAGCACTAACTGTAATTTACATGTATGGTCATAATTTATTTTTCATTATATCATTTATTGATATACTTGTTACATGTATGATGCTGCAAATAGCGAAGACCCTGACCAGTTGTGGTAACTGATCGGGGTCTTTATTGTTTGCAGCACAGACTCACAAATTGGCCCTGAACAGACTCACACTCGCAGTCTCCTCAGGAAAAAGTAAGAAAATACAATGCAATCGCACAAAAAGACAAAGTATAGGCATGTATAAACTATTCTATGAACTTCAGGGTCTTTTCTGTTTGCAAAAGCATAGAAAGGCTTAAGTTTGCTCAGACCAATTGTACCCGATTTGGAACCCTGAAATCGTCTTCACTATATAATATAAAGTGAAACAATATTATGTGTCTAACAACCCATATACCAATGGGAGCTTTACTTCAAATTTTCACCCATGATAAGCTGTCAACCTTGATGTGAAGATTTTCTCAAAGAATGTAATTATTGCTCTGACCATTTTACCAGAGTTATAGGACTCTGAAATTTTCTTCACTATATAACACATAGTCAAAAGTGATTGATATAGAGACACTAGTGTTAGGGGGAGGAGTGCATCAGTGTCTTGGAAACAATTTTCTAGTTAATCTTATTTTTCCTGTTGTATCCTGCCATGCTAAGTTGAAATATATTTGTTACTTTATAATTTGTCATATTGTTAATATCACCCCACAGTATATTGGCAATTATTTGTACAGTATTTAGAATCATAAGGAATGTGTCTAAAATTGGTGGAAGTGTATATATGGATAAGTGAATGATGCATGCTAATTACTGTTATGAGCCACCACATAGTAGCAGAAGTATGACCCTTACTTTCAAATAATGGAGTGATGGCTCTTTACTACATTAAACTATCAATTTGGCTCTATTGGCACAAAGTGAAAGTTGAGCTATTGGAATCGCCCTGTGTGTGACATGTTCATAAAACAATTCTTTAAATGTCTTCCAAGCTACTGGCGTAATTTTCAGAAAAGTCCACAGCAAACAATCAATATAATATATATATTATGTCCGAAACCTTCAGTACTGTCAGTACTTTGATTAACAACACTTTTCATAATTGGAGCCGAATACATTTGTAGACGACGCTTACTATTCGTGCAAAGGCGGAGACGAACGGCAGATACCGTAAGGCTTAATTAAGCACGATCGTAGTCATACCAACACAGCCTTCGCTCTTTCCCTTATGTAAGCGCATTTTTACGCATCTGCAAACAGAGTAGACCCAGATCAGACGGTTCCTACAGGAGCCGTCTGATCAGGGTCTGCTCTGTTTGTATATGGTGTAATATAGATCTAATTCTACAGCTTCTGTCTGAGCCAAAATATCCTGTCTTCATATGCCTTTATAACAAATAATCCTACAAATATGCATGGCGTCATTTTTTCTTACATGAATATACAACAGGGAAAGGGTTAAAATAAATTTGTAGTCCATGACCTAATGTTAAACTTTTCTGCACTGATTTTTTCTTACATGAATATACAACAGGGAAAGGGTTAAAATAAATTTGTAGTCCATGACCTAATGTTAAACTTTTCTGCACTGAACACCTGATGCATAAACATGGCGTCTTTAAATGCGAACGGCATATTTATAGGACACGTTAGTAGCGTAATACAAAGACGAACTCTGTTTTGATATAGAGGATATTATATGAGTGTTCATTTATATAGGGCACGTTAGCAGCGTGAAACAAACACGAACACAGTTTTGATATAGGATATTATATGAGCATTCATTTACATGTATTATAAATGGTTTTTAAATTTTAACAAATGAGTTGACTAAAATAAGCTTCGTGTCATATTACTTTTAGTCTTGTTAAAAACTTGTTAAAAATTCAATAGTACAAAATAAGATATTAAAAGTACACATTAAACACGCGTGTAATATCCCTTTACTACACGACAAACGTTAACTCTTTCCTTCATGAATATTTATGTAAGAAAGAATGGCATCATGAATATTAATTAGATTACTGTTTATAATGACAAATGGACATAGATTGTTTTGGCCACGACAGAAACTGTATAGTCATATATATAATATTTCATAAGCAAACAGAGCAGATCCTGTCTAGACGAACTCCTTTAGGAGCCGTTTTATCTGGGTCTTCCCTGTTTGCAAAGACGTGATAAGGCGTATTTATAGAGTAATGGGTAAAATGGGAAAACAGAAGCTTTTTCCTATTTATATTTGTATGACAGTTTGGTCAAACAGACATAATTGCTTACGTCATTACGTGTTATATTACACGTGTGCAGTATAAACAAGTTGCGAGCTCGTTATCTATTACGTTGGAAAGAAGCAGTGTTTTGTGATAAAAATAATAGTATGCTCAAGCCTAAACATATGACACATATATCAACTCTAGTATCCATGGTGACCAAAAAGACCACTCACAGGGGTTCGCTACAATAGGCGAACCTGTGATTACCTTTGCAAACAGTCTAGACGCAGATGAGACGCCGAGTAACTTGGCGTCTCATTCAGATCCAAACTGTTTGACATACTACACGCATGTGAATGTAAAGTTTAAAGGATTGGCCTTTTCAAACTCATACAAACTCATACTCATTATGTAGTGTTTGTCTGAAATAGACGCAGTTTTAGGCATATCAAACACATTTGTTTCAGAGAAAGAGCCGTGTCACAGCATGTTAATGCCTTTCTCTGATCGTTTAGTATCAAATGAAACTTAGCAGGAGGCAGACTTTCAAGGGCATTAACACTAAACTATTGCATAACTCCTAAACGGAAAGTTTTATAAAAAAAAAAAAAAAAACATGTGACATGGTCCCGGACATGATAACAATGTACACCTTAGCCAGTTTGCAATGACTTTAAGTCGGATCAGAAAACAAACCCGCCATGTTCAATCGAACAAAGCACTTGGGAAGGGAGGGAACTTGTACTCAATCGCTATTTCTATGAATGAATAATTACGTCCCTTGAAACAAATCGACGTAAGACAATGTCAATGATTGCAACTGTAAAACGCTCGCTTTAATCATTATTCTTGCACAAAACGTGCTGTTGTAGACCCGCTGGACCATGTATTAACAAGGCGATTCTCGTGCTCACGCGCTGTTGTTGACCGGTTAATATTATACCTATTCGGGGCCTAAGGTAAACAATGGACGCGAATGCTATATAGCGTTTTGGCCTAAGCTATATGAACGCCGGGTGCAAGCATATGAGGGGCGCCAACAATGAACTGTTTTTGTGATAGACAAATTGAATGAAGTTCCGTGTAAACGGTATTTGATACAATCATGAAATGACGTTAGAAAGAAAACAGTGGCTCGGAAACAGTATAAATCGGACGAAGTGTCAAAGAAGTGTATAGTTTTTCTGCCGTAGTTTTACTTGTATTTGGAAGAATTAAATTGATGCAGGAAAGCAGAAAATGTGCTTTATGCAAGAATAGCGTTAATACACGTTTATTTTCGGGCAATAACATCTGCAGTGTCCCTCGGGACACTGCAGATGTTATTGCCCGAACAGACGTGTATTAACCCTCTAATACATGTAATTTGAATCTGAATTTTACTTCATTGTAAAGGTATCTAATCTGGTCATATCATGGTAAAACTCTTTAACATGTATTGGTTTTGTTCACGCATCCCCACTACCGCTGTCTATTTCATAAATCATTTATAATTATTTTGAATTGGGCAAATTTGTTTTGCGTGTATTCTGCTGTTTGTAATATAACTGTTCTTGAATATTAAATACCTAGGATCATCCAGTTCCAGATGAGATGGTTAAATTTAAATATTTTCAAGAATTGTCCCTTCATTTCTCCACCAAAACCTATACTGTGACCACTCTTTAGAATTGTCTCTTCGAGACGATTCTAAAGAGTGGTCACAGTATAGGGTTTGATGGAGAAGTGACGATTTTAGGGTAAGCACATTTATCTGCAGCTCTGTAGGGTCCATATCAGCTGACGAGTATATTTGTGTCTAATCAGGATCCAAGCTGTTTGACACACCGTGGATAGTTTCTTAAGTAAGCATGTACGAATCGGAAGTAAGTAAAAATTGCCCCATATTACAGTTTGAATGGGAATATTTCAACAGCACGATATAATTTAACACATTACTTGTTAGAGACGCCTTTGCATGCCTTTGAAAATAGAGTAGATCCAGATCAGACGGCTAAACGAGTCGTCTGATCAGGGTATTCTGTGTTGGTTTTTGTAAATACCAATAGTTATCTGAGTCTACAGTTTCTTCTATGGCGAAAATAATCATGTGTAGGTCTATAGATGTCTATAGATGTCATAACTGTAAATCATGTGTAGGTCTATAGATGTCTATAGATGTCATCACTGTAAAGCATGTGTAGGTCTATAGATGTCTATAGATGTCATAACTATGACTCGAATGCTGATGACTTTGCAAACAGCTTACAGTAAAATCTCTCTAAACCTAACGTTAAATTTAGTATAAATATCTGTCTTGGGTACAGGTGGCAGCTTAATGCAGGGTGAAAGTCATGCAGAAAGCTCCTCTAGGAGCTTTCTGCATGACGTTCACCCTGCATTAAGCAGCCATATGCCTAAAAGTATCCAAATTCTTCTCATCTAGAATTCCGGTTTAGAGAGGTTTTACTGTAGATCCATATCAGACGGCTACAGGAGACATCTGATCAGGGTCTTTGGTGTTTGCCATTGAAATTACCTATATCTGAGGCTATATTTTCTCTCAAAAATCATGATTATGCCTACAGATGTCATAATTATAAACCTTTAGTTAATAAGTGTGCATGATGTCATTTCTAAATGAATATTCAACAGGTATAGGGCCAATGAATTGTAAGAAAACAGACGATAAATATGATGCATGCAACACCGATTAATTAGCATTCCTTACGTCGTATGCAAACAGAGTGTAGGCCCTGATCAGACGGCTCCTGCAGGGTCTGTTCTGTTTGCTGATGAAATAATAAAATATATTTTCATCGTATGCAAGATCAATCATTTTACTGAGAATCGCGCTCTAATCCGGTTCAGGTGTGGGGTAAGTCGGTGTCTGATGATGATCTTAACTGTTTCACATCACTATCGTTTTTTACTTCCATTTAATGTCAAACAGTAAAGATCCTGAAGAGACGACGAGTTACTGAACGCCTCATCTGGACCGAAAGAGTTTGCAAATGTACATGTAAATGCAGCTGCACCACTAGCATACTAAAGGTTCACAGGCAACATGCAACATGTAACATGCAACATGCATGCCATAATACAGTAGACTCTGTGTTACACGGCCATCAAAAAGAGGTTTTATTATGGTTATGTAATGCAGGTGGCAGCTTAATGCAGGTCAAAAGTAATGCAGAAAGCTCCTATAGCATTCCTTTTGCCCTGCATTAAGCAACCACCTGTTTTTTAAGACTCGTGTGTTCAATAAATGAATGGCCACTTAAGACAGGTTCTATACTGTATACAACTCTACCTCCACAGAGCTCGTGTCTCCCTCCGCGGTGACGTCCGTCTCCCCTACATAACCTTCGTTCTCCTTTCCATGTAGTTCCTTTCCAGGCGTGGTACCATCGCCGTTAGATATTACATAGGGGCGAATACTTCTCAACTCAGTCATTTTGCGTTTTAGAAGTCTGAAACAGAATTATTTTAAACATACATGTACTTTATTTCTGAAAAGTACATGAAGGCACTTGAAACTGTGATGGATCTACTCTGTTTGCAAATGTGTCAAAATGCACCTTTATAAGGGAAGAAGTGAACGTTTTATCATATGTATGTGAAAAGATAAATTGGGTGTCAACAGTTTGGATCCTGATGAGACGCCGAGTAACTTGGCATCTAATCTGGATCCGATCTGTTTGCAGACAGGTGGATGCTTAAAGTCTTCATGGCAGTGAGAGTGATTAGATCAGAGGATAATAGCTTTTCAGAATATGAACAAAAGCTTACTGCCCTTGAAGATATTATATTATATTATATATACAGTAGAACCTGCCTTAACATTTTCCCTGTTCAGTGTTCATGTAAGAAATAATGACATAATGAGTATTTATTAGCTGAATATTATAATGAAATTTATTTTTGGTATTGGTAGAAACTGAAGGGGTCCGGCTTATTTCATAAGCAAACAGAACAGACCTGATAAGATGGATCCAATAGGAGCCGTCTGATCTGGATCTACTCTGCTTGCAAATGCACGTTTATATGAGGGAAGGGTCAAAAAGAGGTAGAATCATTGGACTGTAAGGCATGTGGTAGCTTATTGCTCCTATAGGAGCTTTGTGCATTACTTGTGCCCTGCATTAAGCAACCACCTCCTTTTCAAGACTGATGTCCAATATATGAATGGCCGCTGGGGACAGGTTAAACCGTAGGTGACTGTATGCAGACACACAGAAAGTACATATAGACCATTAAAAAACCAAACACTCCGTATTTATTTATGATAATTAATATGGTTTGAGAGTAAAACTAATGTTTGGCCATCACTGTGCTGTATTAACCATTTCAGGTTCCGATTCAGATTTTCAGATTAGAGGGGCGTAGATTTTAAGGAGGGGGTAGATTTTTAAAAGTTAGATGACATCACAAGTGTATTTGTAATGAATGCCGAGAAAGAGTGTAACTGAGGGAGGGAAATAAAACAAAATCAGATTTTAGTAGATCTATATCTAATAAAATTACTGTATGAAATGTCAGTTCAATAGCATCAGTAGAACAGGAGTTATTTATCGGACAAAAATCTAACAAAGGGCAATAACTCCAAAAGTATTGAACCCAGAGTAAATATCAAAGTTAGTATTTAACTTTTAAACGCGTCGTTTAACATTTATGAACTACACTAGGACCTTTGCTTTATAACTGTATTAAAATAATTGCTGAAAATTGTTAAAAAAATAGATTTAATCAATTTTTAATATGAAGGTGAAATTGAAAGGAAGTAAACAAACGACCATTGTTGGAAATACCTTAAATGCAACAGACAACAGACACACAGAAACATCCCATACGGAGCTTTATGCATGTCCATTGCCTTGCATTTAGTAACCGCCTGCAGTTTTACCCTTTCAATGTTCATAATTCATGTTTAACCATAATGTCATCATGAATATTTACTTATTTCATAATGTAACTTTTCTGGGGATGTTTTTCCTCTGATAAACACAGTAGAATCAGATCTATACCACGTCATAAGCAAACAGATCAGACCCTGATCAGACGGCTCCTATAGGAACTCTATAATCTAGGTCTACCGTGTTTGCAAATGAGTGAAAAGAGATTATATGAGGGACAGCTATAAGACTACAATGTTTAAACCAGTCCATGATCTCACTCAAAAGTTTTACTAAAGAAATGAAATAGTTTCTTACCAGTTTCATTTACCCACTGGCTGTTTTCATACGGCACAAACGTCGAACTCCAAACAGGCGAATGGGTTAATCCACCCGCTGTGATGATCGATGGGACACTTGAACTCTGAAGGAAGCCAATGACACTTGTCTCATATATTTGTTTGACCTATATAGAATAGATCACTGACAAATGCGTACTCAAATACTGACGTAGTCATTTCTCAACCAAATCCTATGTTGTGACCACTCTTTAGAATCGTCTCAAAGAGAAACAAGAAGTTATTATTTATAAAGAATTACAGTAAAACCTCTCTATAACGACCACTAAATTACATCAATTATTTTGTGTTAAAGACAAGTGGATGCTTAAAGCAAGGTGAAAGTAAAACAGAACGCTCCAATAGGAGCGTTCTGTTTCACTTTCAACTTGCTTTAAGCAGCCACCTGCCCAAAGTACCAACTAATTAACACAATTTAGTGGTCGTTATAGAGAGGTTTTACTGTAATTATTGAAAATGTTTTTATTTACGTCATCTTATCTGATCCCCTACATTGATCATGAACATTGGGATTGAATGAAGCTAATCAGGGTTGCTTAACTCTTTACTCCATGAATATCCATGTAAGAATTAATTGCATCATGAATATTAATATTAGATGTTAGGTGTTATAATAGAACATGGACACAGGGGTGCTCGGTCAAGACAGAAGATGTAGAATCATATCTATATCATATCATAAGTAAAGAGAACAGACCTTCGTCAGACGGCTCCTACAGAAGCCGTCTGATCTAGGTCTACTCTGTTTGCAGATGCATAAAAAGGCGTATTAGTGGAGTAAAGGGTTAACATTTTCCTTCATATATATATATATATACGCCATTTTGCGCATCTACAAACAGAGCAGACCCAGATCAGAGAGCTCCTACAGGAACCGCCCGATCAGGGTCTGTTCTGTTTGCTAATGGAAAATGATAAATCTGTTTCTATAGATTTTAAAATGGCTAGAATGTTTCACCTTCATTTCTATCTATGTTGAAGGGAATTTCAATTATAACTATGTTATAACTATGTTGCCCATGACTATTCAGTAGGTAATGAAATTTGGAATAAACATAGACCAGGGACAGGGTTAAAAGTATTTGTCCATTTGTGCCAGTTTTTTCATAATTATTGTATATGCTAGAAAACTGGAATAGATTCCAACAATATATATGGATTTGTGTGACATATTATGCATACATGAAAGGGTAGGTACAAGTTGTAAAGCTTACACCAGTGTGACCTACGTGTACATGAAAGGGTATATGTAAGTTGTAAAGCTTACACCAGTGTGACCTACGTGTACATGGAAGGGTATTTACAAGTTGTAAAGCTTACATCAGTGTGACCTACGTGTACATGGAAGGGTATATGCAAGTTGTAAAGCTTACACCAGTGTGACCTACGTGTACATGGAGGGGTATTTACAAGTTGTAAAGCTTACATCAGTGTGACCTACGTGTACATGGAAGGGTATTTACAAGTTGTAAAGCTTACACCAGTGTGACCTACGTGTACATGGAGGGGTATTTACAAGTTGTAAAGCTTACACCAGTGTGACCTACGTGTACATGGAGGGGTATTTACAAGTTGTAAAGCTTACACCAGTGTGACCTACGTGTACATGGAAGGGTATATGCAAGTTGTAAAGCTTACACCAGTGTGACCTACGTGTACATGGAAGGGTATATACAAGTTGTAAAGCTTACACCAGTGTGACCTACGTGTACATGGAAGGGCATGTACAAGTTGTAAAGCTTACATCAGTGTGACCTACGTGTACATGGAGGGGTATTTACAAGTTGTAAAGCTTACACCAGTGTGACCTACGTGTACATGGAAGGGCATGTACAAGTTGTAAAGCTTACATCAGTGTGACCTACGTGTACATGGAAGGGCATGTACAAGTTGTAAAGCTTACATCATTGTGACCTACGTGTACATGGAAGGGTATTTACAAGTTGTAAAGCTTACATCAGTGTGACCTACGTGTACATGGAAGGGTATTTACAAGTTGTAAAGCTTACATCAGTGTGACCTACCTGTACATGGAAGGGTATATGCAAGTTGTAAAGCTTACACCAGTGTGACCTACGTGTACATGGAAGGGTATATGCAAGTTGTAAAGCTTACACCAGTGTGACCTACGTGTACATGGAAGGGCATGTACAAGTTGTAAAGCTTACACCAGTGTGACCTACGTGTACATGGAAGGGTATTTACAAGTTGTAAAGCTTACATCAGTGTGACCTACGTGTACATGGAAGGGTATATGCAAGTTGTAAAGCTTACACCATTGTGACCTACGTGTATATGGAAGGGTATTTACAAGTTGTAAAGCTTACATCAGTTTGACCTACGTGTACATGGAAGGGCATGTACAAGTTGTAAAGCTTACACCAGTGTGACCTACGTGTACATGGAAGGGTAGGTACAAGTTGTAAAGCTTACATCAGTGTAGTCGCGCTAAAGCGTCCACGTGATTTATCAACATAAGAGAATGCGAAAACAGGTGGCTGTTGAATGCAGGGCGAAAATGATACAGAAAGCTTTTATAGGAGCTTTCTATATCATATTTGTCCCACATGAAGCTACCACCTGTTTTAAATATATCAAGTATTAGACTTCTTTTAGTGGTCATAATAGCGATACTTTACTGTACCCACGTTTCAATTATGTTGTGCACGTTTCAATTATAGTGTACACGTTTCAATTATTATGTGCAAGTTTCAACTATTATTTGCAAGTTTCAGGTTTTATGTGCGTGTGCCAATTATGTTGTGTACGTTTCAATTATTGTGAGAGTATTTTACTTTTTATGTGCAAGTTCAAATTATTGTGATAACGTTTCAATTATTGTGTGCACGTTGCAATTATTGTGTGCACGTGTCAATTATTGTGTGCATGTTTCAAATATTATGTGCACGTTTCAAGTTTTATGTGCGTGTGACAATTAGTTTGTACACGTTCCAATTAACGTGTGAGCGTTTTACTTATTACATGCACGTTCAACTTATTGAGAGCACGTTTCAGTTATTATGTGCATGTTTCAATTATTATATGCGCGTTTCAATTATTAGAAACACGTTCAGATAGTATATGCACGTTTCAATTATTGTGTGCACGTTCAAATTAGTGTGTGCACGTTTCAATTTTGTGTGCACATTTAAATTAGTGTGCGTTTTTCAATTATTGTGTGCATGTTTCAATTACTGTGTGCGCATTTCAGTTATTGTATGTGCATTACAATTATTATGTGTACGTTTCAATTATTGAGTGCACATAAATTATTGTGTGCGCGCTTCAATTATTATGTGCGCGTTTCAATTATTATGTGCTGGTTTCGATTATTGTGTACACGTTTCAATTAGTGTATGCACGTTTCAATTATTCTAAGCACGTTTTCAATTATTGTGTATAAATTTCATTTATTGTGTGCACGTTTCAATGTGCGTGCACGGTTCAATTATTACATGCGCGTTTAAATTATTATATTTGCACAAGTTTCTGTCATTGGGTGTTATTCTGTGCGAACATTATTCGTAATGCATCGGTGCATTTCCATTTCGTACTTGTGCACATTTCAGTTATCGTACATGTATATTATCCACACGCTATCCAAGATTGAATCAGCATGTTGCAAAATGCCATTATGTGTGACTATTTTAACCCTTTCAATGCCAGCATTTCTGTCTGCTGGACAAAGTTTCGTCTGATTTAAGTTTTAGAGTAGGCGTTCGATCAATTTCCTTATTAAAAGTTAAAGAGAGTGTCAAACAGTTTGGATCCTGATGTGAGGCCGAGATACTCGGCGTTTCATCTGAATCAAAATTATTTGCATATGACATCCCTGATAAGATGCGGAAATTTAAACATTTTCACGAATAACTCCTTTATTACTCCACCAAACCCTATACTGTGACAACACTTTAGAATCGTCTCGGAGACTATTTAAAGAGTGATCACAGTATAGAGTTTGAGAAAGACAGTATAGATGGAGAAATCACGATTTTAGTATTTGGGAACGGACATTTATGTGAGAGCTCTGAATTATCAGAGATCTGTCTGAATGGCTCTAAAGGAGTTAAATGTCACACTCGCGCCTTTTAAGTGTTACGTGTGCATGTTTAAATGCTTGCTTTGCTGCACGCTTGAGTCATTGCGAGTGCACGATTGAATATTGTATCTGCACGTTTCAATTTATTCCCACACATATAATAGAAACATATATTTCGTGACACTGAATTTTTTTTAGTAGAAATGTTCAACCAGACACATTAGTCGCGCGCTACTTCAACCGTCTTCCAATAAATTGATAATACATACTCTATTACGAAAGATAACAAATTTATTTATGTAAGTTCAAAGAGCGCTAAATTGAATCTGAGTGATATTAGTTTCTCAATTTAATATCGAATCTCAAAATATATGTTGTGATAAAATGGAAAGTGACCCTGTAGTTCAATCCCTATGTCTCTATCTGCGACTTGACTCGCATTTGCAAACAGCTTGGATTCAGATGAGACACCGAGTAACACGACATCTCATCCGGATCCAAGCTGTCTGACACCCGAACAAACGTTCCGCAAAAGTCACCATAATTCACTAAATCCAAAACTGAGCAGATTTTTCTTCTTTTTCCCACAGCGGGACAGGAGTTAACCCTTTCCTTCATATAAATGTTGTTTCACCCTTTGCAAACAGAGTACACCCGGATCACACGGCTCATCGGAGCACTGCTTCGTTTGCTTATGAAATTTGTTAATGGATCGGACTCTTCAGTGTCTACCAATATAAACAAACCCTCTGTAATTATGACATTATAAAGGTTCAGCCGATCAAAATATTTATCGTTTGGTTATTTCTTACAGAAATATTCAATAGGGAAATAGTTAATTGGGAAATCATTCGCTTCACAATTGGTAGACATTTTCACAGGCATTTCAGTCCCGGGCAACCGATAAAAGTCTACCGTATCTACTCAAAGATTGAATTAACCGTTTACTCCATGAATATTCATGTGAGAAATAATGACATCATCGATATTGATTAGATTAATTGTTATAATAGCACATTGGCATTGAAACGTTTGGACATGGCAGAAACTAGAATCATATCTATATTATATCATAAGCAAACAGAGCAGACCCTGATCAGAAGACTCCTATAGGAGCATTCTGATCTGGGTCATCTCTGTTTTTGCAAAGGCGTATATAGGCATGTTTATGGAGTAAAGGGTTCAATGAATACTCATGTGAGAAATAATGACATCATCGATATTAATTAGATTAATTGTTATAACAACACGTGGGCATGGGAATGTTTGGCCATGACAGAAACTGAATAATCGTATCTATATTATATCAGAAGCAAACAGAGCAGGCTCTGATCAGACGGCTCCTGTACATGTAGGAGCCATCTGATCTGGGTCTACTCTGTTGCAAATGCATGAACAGGTGTATTTATGAAGTAAATGGTTAAACCTTTACTCTACATGTATGAATAGAAAGAAATAATGACGTCATGAATACTGATTAGATTCACTTTTAAAATGGCAAAATGGCTTTTAAAATACACAGAAAATATTTATCAAGGCAGATTATGTGGAATCATATCTCTCCTATATTTCATTCCACAAATAAACAGCAGATCCTCATCAGACCGTTTATAAATACAGGAGAAGTGGCCGTCTGATCAGGATCTGTCATGTTTGCTTATAGAATACGTATGATATGGTTCCATACTATTTGTCATTGCAATGCATTCACTTGTTTTATATAACAGTATTTACTATAAAATGAGTGATTTAATTACTGTTCGTAATAAGTCTGCAATAAATATTCATGGGACAAAGCGTTAATATTTTTTGTAATGAAAAAAAAAGTCGAGTATTAAACTGTTCCCACATGTAAACGACCTCAATTCTAAATTCAGTAAAGTGATACATGTATATTATATAAGTTCACATCATGAATATTCATGTACGAAAATTTGATATCATGAGTATTAATTCCTTTTTTCACAAAGGCATACATGTACATGTATGAAACAGGGTTTTGGCCTGGCAGCAACAGTATGTTATATTATATATATAACTCCATAAGCTAACAGAGTAGACACATGTCAGACAGCTCTATAGCAGCTGTCTGATCGAGGTTATCCTCTGTTTGCAAAGGCGTTTCAACGTTCATATCATTGAAATTCATAAATAAACATCAGATCCAGACCAGAAGCTCCAAAAGGAGCTGTCTTATCCGAGTCTGCTGTATGTTTATGAATTTTAGAGGTTTTGGCCTGACGGGAACTATTGTGTTTGCAATGGACATTTGTAGGATCAAAACTGTTTCAAATCTTCTTACAGCTAAATCATTCCCAAATCAGATCAAATTCCCAATTTCAGGGGTATGGGTCATCTTCCCAAAATGGTGGGAAAAAGTCCTGAAATAATCGTTTTATTAAGGCCCCAAACTGTTTGCAAGCTCGACTAGTGACTTACCTTGTCTTCCGTCTGATCAGTGTTACTTAAGTCCTAACTGACGCTTTAACGAAGATTGAAACCGAAAGGTTTATGATACATTAAATAAATTACTAATTAGCATATAGATAGCTTCTACCAATCCGAGCGAAACCCCCGAGACATCTAGATTATAGCTTTTGTGAAGAATTGTAGTGCATGTTTGTATAACCTAATGAACAGTAAACCCTCTTCGTAACAACCACAAACAAGTGGTCTAATTTTAACTACATGTATATCACAAGGGTTTCACCTTAATGCTGGGCGACGCTTACGCACAAGGATCCAATAAAAGATGTCTGCATTGTATACATTTTGCACCAAAAAGCCATCTGCTTTTAAAGACGCCCTGACGTGCAGATACGATGCGTAAATTTAACCGTTTTCAAGAATAGCCGCTTTATTTCTAAACCCTATACTGCGACCACCACTCTTTAGAATCGTCTCGAAGAGACGATTCTAAAGAGTGGTCATAGTATAGGGTTTGGTGGATAAATGACGATTTTAGTTTGTGGGTACGCACTTTTATCCAAATGTAGCCCTGAGTCACTGGCACTTGATCGACATAGACTATAGTTGTGTAATATAATAGTTATATCATAGTGTATTAATGTACTAGGTGCTATAAATAAACTACAGTCTTTTTCGATCAAGTGTCAGTGCCCTGAGTGCCTATATTAAATCAGTACATGTAAGCAGTTGCTCAAAGGAAATTTTACCATAGATAGCTTGTTAACCCTTTCCTTCATATCAACACCTTTTCACTCCTTTTCAAACAAAGTAGATCCAGATCAGAATATCACTGTAGCAGCCGTCGTATTAGGGTCTGCTCTGTTTGATTGTGAAATTATAATAGATATGTCTCGAGAGTTTCTACCAATACCAAAAGCATATGTGTGCATTTGCCATTATAAAAAGCATCTAATGAATGGTCGTGACGTCACTATTTCTTATATCATTCAACAGGGAAAGGGTAAGATGTGTAAGAAATGGCTTAAAACAGATTTTACCATAGATTACTTGTTCAAAACAGTTATAACCAGAGACATCTACACCACTGCATGTTTGTGTAAATGTTTAGTTTCATTGCAGGGTAAACACCATCATTTTATATGCAATGTCACGTATGATAAACAATATGCAGTCTACATGTTGCGTGCTATAAATCTAAGGTGATCAATTTACCAAAACGTTTCCATACTAAACATTGTCAGACTGTTCGGGACTTACGCGACGCCGAGTTACTCGAGGTCTCATCTGAGTCAAAGTATATTGAAAAAGTTTTCACAAAGTCCCCATCATTATGAGTTGAATGTTGAATGTTTTTCTGGTATTTTAGCTTAATCATAAGTTTGAAGAGTGCGTTACACAAAATTAAATATTTCGCTAAATATATAGTAACAACACATACTTTGAATGTTTTTATCATTTAAGCCCGCTGCGGGCGGATGTGACGGCTAACCGTTGCAAATAGTTTGGATCCAGATGAGACGCCGAGTAACTCGATGTTTCATCAGGATCCAAACTATTTGATACTCGGATAATGATTCAAAATTAAATGCAAGATAAATCAAACGTGACAACTGAAGTCGATGACATTTTCTACCAACAAAACTTTGCTCGTATCTATAGCAATATGTGCCTATCAATTACCATGGCAACAACATGGCCTTAATCCCTTTGCCTAATACAGAGCCACGGCTAAAGGTGTGTACTCAAATACCAAAATGGTCATATGCCGTGACCACGTTTTAGAACGATTCTAAAGAGTGGTAACGATAAAGGGTTTGGTGGAGAAATGAAGAACTTATTCTTTAATATGTTTTAATCTACTCATCTTATTTGGAGCTCTGTAAAATAAACGCCCTTTTACGCCTTATGCAATCAAAGAAGACCCAGGCAGACGGCATTTCTACAATGTAGGAGCCGTCTAATGTAATTAAAGAACTTTTGTGAGCAAGCTCACATACCCTACGCCGCCACATTGCCAGAGAAAAAAGTCGTTCCCTATGACAGATTCCTCTCAAAATCAAACCCATCCAAGCTTGTATTCATGAAAATTCTTAAAGCAAATTTAGGATAAATTGGTCACGAAATCCCTCTCATCATGGTCTGCACTGCTTGTCATGTTACACTTTTCTTTAGAAAAAATCCCTAAATATTCACAATAAGCTTGACCTGTTTGACTTTTGGAATAGTCCATTTGAAAATGCATCGTTGTAAGGGTTAATGCAACTTTCGGTGCCAAATAAACGTCGTCTAAGCTCTATATCCGGTTTCAACGTGGCATTTTCTTCACTATCTTTACACAAATATAAGTAGTGTCAAACACCATGTAACCTGGGGAGACAACGGGTTACTCGGCGTCTCATCTGGATCCAAACTGTTTGCATAGGTAATCACAGATCCGGCATTGGCAGCGAAAAGGTTAATAAGTACTACAACCTCTAGATATGACAGTAAAATTCGTACGTGTGCATTGAACCAATACAGTAAACACTCGATACCACAAATACTCAAATATGTACCATTATAGATCATTAACACAGGTGGCAGCTTAATGCAGGGTGAAAGTCACGCAGAAAGCTCCTGTAGAAGCGTTTTCTATATGTCTTTGCCCCGCATTAAGCAGTCACCTGCATACAAAGACAAACTCCTCCTCTTTACTAAAATTTCGTAGTATCGATTTTTTACTGCATTTTGTCCGATTTTAAATGTGTACTGTGTATTATTCATACTTTGAAAACTGACTCTCCCTGTTCATATGAAAATTTCCTCCATATAAAATTATGTTGTTTGTTTGACGATTGCTACCTTATTGCTCTTTGTTACATAGCCGGTAACTAAAGTTATTTACTGTATACCCGACTCAAAATTAACCCTTCGCTTGCTATTCACGTCAATATACCTACCTGTAAATAGTGAAGACCCAGATGAGATAGCTCCTGTAGGAGCTGTCTCATCAGGGTCTGCACTGTTTACAAGTTGATTGTGCAACCAGTGCACTCCACAGCAGTGATAGCACAGCAAAATACTTGTACACAGTGAATATATATGTAATTGTACAACAGAGCATGGGTAAAGGAGAAATGTATTTTAAAATTCAGCAAGCGAAGGATTAAGCTTCTTCTATTTTGTATTCTTGTATCTTACATAATAATACGTTATTCTATAAATACTAAGCAATGTGTGGTCACTGAACCCTTGTTTTATAGATTAACCAATGGCCTTGCCATGATTTATCGGTAAAATCTCTTTTAATTGAACTATTAATAAACGCAATACCAATGTCGATCTTTAAAAAAGGTGACAACTGATTACTTTTTTATTGCCGGAGAAGGTTTAATTAAGATTCTTGAATCAACGACTGGTGATAGTCTACCCTGGTTACAGCCGTTCATGTATGCGAACAAACAGCACACGCCTTAGGCAGACATCAAGTTGTAACCTTTTATCCCATGAATATTTATACAATATTATATGAATATTCATTAGATCTAGAATACCTATTATACTTGCACATCATGGTGACCATCTCATGCGACATTACTGGAAATGTTGGCAAAAGCAGGAACTGCAGAATGAGATCTATATTACCCACTAAGCAAACACAAAGAAGACCCGGGTCAGACTGTTTCTACAGTACCTGTCTCATCTAGGTCTACTCTGGTTGCAAACACATAATACGCGTACATATATTGAATAGATTGTTAAATGGTACAACTGAAATACGTACCGTGTTCAGTTACATTTTCCGATGATCCATTTCTACATGTAAGCTGTATCCAAGTTGAACTTGCAAACGCAACAACACTTCGAAGTTAGATCTACACTCACATAACATGTCTTTTCTTTGCCGCCGTAACATTTAAACATACACACGCGTACGATATGTGTAATGTATTGGACAGACTATCTACACACGCTGTGCAGGTAAACAGGCGTGCTAATTCTTTTCACAAGAAACGCCTGTAAACAGTTTGGATCCAGATGAGACACTACAAAATGCAATATCTCATCAGGGTCCAACCGTTTGACATTTTATTATACTTTAGCAGAGAAATGAGAGACATTTCAAGATTTGAAGCAGACGACAATAGTCATGTACACACAATTTAATATTACTTCACGCGCAAAGGGTTCAACACACTTGTGAGCAGGAAAAAAACGTTTCGTTTTTAAAAAAATCAATAAAACCGTGTTTATTTTATCGAGACCATAACATTATTAAAGTACATTATATTTACAAGGCTCGAGATCTTACTGCTGGGTCTTGATTTTGTTTTACGGTTTAAATCTCGAAAGTGTCAACAACGTCTTAACATGTTAAGGTAGGCCAATATATGTATTGGTAACTATTTCCTTAGCATTCCTCTCGTCTAGTTTGACATTTACAAGCGCACAAAATAAAACAAACGGGAGAAAAGGTGGGTTATTTATGAGCGACAGATCGCAATTCTTCCAAAACAATCCTTAAAATGAGCACATGCAGCCTTAATACTTTCCACCCTAAATAGACGATCGGTCCACCAAACTTGCTATAAGATTTCGAATGAAAAATCGTGCAGATCCTGATCAGAGGATCCTAGGGGAGCGCTCTTATCTGGGTATATAAGTGTTTGCAAATGACACCGCATGTGTGTCGTCCAGCATTCAAAAGGTTAAAGTGTACTAAGGTAACCTATACAGTGAAACCCCGCTAATGCGACCACTTAATAAACAGCCACTGGTGTCGTATAAAGCAGGTGGTTGCTTAATGCAGGACGAAAGTTATGCAGAAAGCTCCTATAGGAGCTTTCTGCATAACTTTCGTCCTGCATTAAGCTACCACCTGCCTCTGCCACCCAGAATCATGCCACTTTTTGGTGGCCGCATTAGCGGGGTTTTACTGTATTTAACAACACATTTGTTATGTTCATGGAGTGAAGAAACTAGTCCACATTTGTGTAGACTACTCTAAATAGTGATATCGAGCTACTTTCGGTTTGGACGATATTTTATATTTCATAAGGACAGATGAACACATGATGGTGTGCTCGTGGCAGAAACTGTAGAATCATGTCTATATTATTCCATAAACAAACTGAGCAGACTATAGGATCCGTCTGATCTGGGTCTACTATGTTTACAAAGGCGTATAGAAAGCCGTACTTATGTAGTAAAGAGATAACACATTACTTCTGCTCAGTTTCTGATAGGCTCCAATATTTACTTACTCATATAAGCGCTTGCTTTTCAGAAACTAGTTACCTAGTGTCAAAAAGCTTGAACCCTGGTCAACGCAAAGTAAGAATGAACATTTAACATTTACGCTATAGGTACGCCTTTTTACGCTAGAGTATACCCGGATCTGCATAACAGCCGCTTGATCTGGGCATGCTCTGTTTGCTTATGATATAATATAGATATCATTCTACAATTTCTGCCATAACCAAACATTTCTGTACCCATGTGCTATTACAGCAATCAATCTAATTAATATTCATAACATCATACAGTGCTCCCTCCCTACAACGGCCCTCTCAATAACGACTCCCTCCTTACAACAACGCATGTCACTGTTTCCGAAACAACATGGCTCCAGAAACAACTTTTTTCCATCGTATTTTCTTTATGCCTCCATCAAACCCTATGTTGTGACCACTCTTTAGAATCGTCACTTTGTGACGATTCTAAAGAGTGGTCACAACATAGGGTTTGATGGAGGCATAACGGTTTTAGGTCTCGAAATACATCTTATCTGGGGATCTGCAGACAAGTTATTATGATTGATTTTCCGTCCCTATAACAACTCCCTCTGAACAACACATACAATTTTCGTATCCCAAAGGGTGTCGTTGTAGAGAGGGAGCACTGTATTGCTTAAATGAATATTCATGGAGAAAAGTGTCAAAGTAAAACTTTCCTATACCTGACGCTCAAATTAGTACCAGTCATTGCTTCTTTAACCCATTACCTCAGAACATTAACTAAAGAAAAGGAAACTTTTTGATTTTTGTAGTTTGAAGCCATTGTGATAAATAGAGCATTTGCTCCTATAGGAGCAAATACTCTATTTATCACAATGGTTTTAGAGAGTGACTTTTACAGGCTCGTAAAAAGTCGTCATTATGAGGGGATGGGTTAAGACAGGTTTTAAATTAATGCTAGGCAAACGTCATGCAGAAAGTTCCCAACGGGATTTACGGCATGGCGTTCACTAGATGCATTTAGCATCCACCTGTCTAAAAGGATTTAAGCTCTTCTAGATATAAACTTCCGGCGTTACTGTAGTGGCTGCAAGTACAGCAATTCCCTTGAAACCAGACATCCACATTTGTATCAATACTAGTCTCTAGACAGGTGACAGCTTAATGCAGAATTCATCCTGCATTAAGCAACCGCCTGCTTAAACAGATCTAAATGCTTCTTCTTGGAGGAATCTTAATGTAGCCACTGGAAGTAACGTAACCATCTACATTTGAAATTCAATAATTAGGACCCTGCATTGAAAATGCAGGAGCCCTATAGGAATTTGCATAGATATATAACGAAGAAGACATGCTACCTAGATCTATACTGAATGCAAAGGTAATCACAGAATTGTCAGATCAAGAAAAGGTTATCAATGAAATATAACGAAATCAATCTATACAATATATTTTATATTAAAAAAAACATCGTAGGCCTATAACAAAATTACAACACGACACAAGGAACAAAATATGATAGGCAGCTGTGGTTCATATGTTCTTATAAATTAAATATGGCAAAGTTCTACACGTCATGCACTAACCCTTAATATGCTGAACAATTAAAAACGATTATTATTTAAACAAAAAAATAGCATTAAATTGTATCGCTTAAGAAACTTATTTGTACGACAAATAGTGCAGACCCTGTTCAAAGGGCTCCCTAGGGAGCACTTTGACCTGGTCTACACTTTTTGCAAATGCCTAATATACTCGGTTCCCGCACATTAAAAACAGCTGTGAAATATACATGTGTAGTACAGTAGAACCCCTCTAATGCGACCACTTAATGAATAAACATGGATGTCTTTATAAGCAGGTGGTTGCTTAATGGCATAAGTAATGCAGAAAGCTCCTCTAGGAGCTTTCTGCATTACTTTTGTCCTGCATTAAGCTACCACCTGCATCTAGCACCCAGAATTATACCTCTTTTATGTGGTCGCATTAGCGGGGGTTTACTTATTTGATGAAGACACGTCCGTGAGAATGAGGAAACAAGTATTAGTCAAGATCAACGTCACAAGTAATTGACAAAACTTACTTAACCCTTTCTCTTATTTATTGCAAATTTCAATACCTACTGAATATTCATGGACAAAATATTTATATTGAAATATGGAAGGTGGAATAGTGTTGCTATTTTAGAAAGTAAAGGAACACATCTTTTTAAATTCCACTAGCAAACAGAGCAGACCAGGATCAGACGGCTCCAATAGGAGTCGTCAGATCTGGGTCTATTCTGTTTGCAAATGCTTGAAAACGCGTTTATATGAAGGAAAGGGTTAAGCAAATTACATGCTACGGAAGAAAAATCTACAGCCACCGCTAAGTTAGATCTAAAATCAAGGGTTATTGGAAATCGTGGCAGTTTAACCCATTCCCTCATATTGACGACTTTTGACGACTCTGTAGAAGTCACTTTGTGAAACCATTGTGATAAATAGAGCATTTGCTCCTATAGGAGCAAATGTTCTATTTATCACAATGGTTTCAAACTACAGAATTCTAAAATGTTCCTTTTCTCTAGTTAATGCTCCTTTTCGGTAGATTTATTCAAAGAGGTTTATCCATAAATAGCCTATGAGGTAATGGGTTAAAACAGGACCAAAGTTAAGTAAAAACATAAATCCTTATGGAGCTTTTAGCATTACCTTCGTCTTGCATTAAGAAACCATTCATCTGCTTTTAAAGATCACACGCTTATTTAATTAATGGTTGGTATAGAGATATTCTACTGTATATTAATTTCATGCATTTAATGCTTACATTTATAAATTAACTTCACGTCTTATACAATAAAACCTTTCGGACATTTGTAACACTTGCCAGTCTCGAAGTAAGCCAGACTGGACTCTGCAAACTAAATAAATGTTTTATAGCCCCGCTTTCGTTTTTTGTGAGTACAGTGTGAAATTTGGAATAATATGTGTATAGATGTATGACAAAACACGTTGTGTAGCACATCTGCACTACAGGTACATATATCACAGTTATGTAATCAACCAATAAAATTCAGCATTTTACCCAACAATATATAATAACCCTACAAAACATTCAGTCACAGACAACTTAAGTAGATATATTCGTTTTATTACCCTAGGAAAACCCTCTTATTCGGGTCTACACTGTTTGACATGTTAAACATTCTTAAAAATATACGTTAAGCTTGACCTTTATGCATTTTGGGATAATCCATTAAAAGCAAGAGCTGTCCTCGGACAGCGCGCTCCACGTTTTTTAGTGTTGGATAATGTAGTGGAAGCATGGTACCTGCGACATGGACCTGAACATTAACCACCATCCATATTTCATTGCGCACCCAGCCCATGCTGCCCGCAGGCCCAAGGACAAGGGCAAATGACTTTACGTGCAGATAGGCTAGCACCACCATGGGGGCATCGCTGTGTCTTATAGACACAATTTTCTAGTTTGTAAATATTTTGTAACAGAAACGTGCAATGTATTAAAACACTGATGTTGTATAAATATACAGTAATTAACGTTTAAGCTACAATGGGTGATCAGTTAATATTTTAGCCAAAAGTTTGGAAATACATATGTAGATGATACCCCCAGTAACAAAACTTTCAAATCACAGATTCGCTCACAACACGCTAAAGGTTGAAGGTTAAAACTTATTTTTATAATTAGCAAATGTAGTAAAAAAGTTGTGACTTGTACATCCAACAATGTTAAAACGCACACAGTCACATATCAATTTCTCTAAACTTAGTTTTTAAAAGGCCAATATGTGTTATGTTTCTTTAACCTCTTTCCATGTCCAATTGTCATCAAGTCCATTCCCAACGGGAACAGGAGGAGAAAATGATCTGTTTTGAAGTCCGTTGTTTATGTATCCGTTCTCTTCACCGTCAAGATTGTACGACTCATTTCTCTTTCCATTGCTTTCAGCACTACTGTTTCTGTTCTCTCCTGATTTGACTTTATTTATGCGACCTGGACCTATCCAGGACAAGACAACCGGAAGGAGTAACAGCGCATGAGCGATGCCAAACACCAACACTAGCGCCATCACGGAGGCAAATGTTCTGAAAATGTACGACTTTGCTGCAACTAATACAACAATTCCCAATAAGGAAGAAACAGCTCCGTGGAATATAGGCGCGCCTGTTTTATCGATGGCTTGTTTAACTCGGATGTCCCGGGTTTCGCCGTCAGAAATCATATAGCCATGACAAATATGGGCCGTGAAGTCGATGGAAAAGCCAATGCTCATTATAAGATGTATCATCGTAATTGCGCTGAGGGCAACGTCCATATAGAAAATAAAACCGAACACTCCAACCATGATCATGGTCACGGCAATGGTAACAAACACTATGAGTGCAGGATGGGGCATAAAAATACAGGTCACTACAAATACTGCAGCAAGAGCAATACCAACCGACTGAAGGGTCTGGGGCAAGACGGCCACATATTGCTCAAATGGAACGAAATACGGAGAATAGGCAAAGCATTGTAGGGCGGCAGAGTCAGCGATATCTCGGGATTTCAGCATCATTTTTCCTTCGTCCTGGCTGTCGGCAAGATTGGCAGACATCACATACACCCGCGAAGCTGTGATTTGATTATTAGCAGTATCTATCACGACGTCATTTTCAAATACCTGGTATCTGGGGTCGCCTAAAAAGTCTTGCAAGCCTTTGATG
Organism: Azorinus chamasolen; assembly: GCA_963576725.1. Classification (NCBI taxonomy): domain Eukaryota; kingdom Metazoa; phylum Mollusca; class Bivalvia; order Cardiida; family Solecurtidae; genus Azorinus; species Azorinus chamasolen. The sequence goes on along the minus strand of OY755251.1, from coordinate 3,736,025 downwards.
AAAATGGCCTCCGACGAGTCGTTATAATAACTCGAGATTCTGTAGTACCTGAGCCAGTTGACTTCAAACGAGTTGTCAAAATACTCGTTCGCCTGTGTACTTGTGATGAGATCTTCAATAAGAGAGTAAGTGCCTGGGTCAGAGTAGGTATACGTCTTGTCAATGACAAAGGAGACGGGACTCGAGCGGGCAAATCTGTTCTCATCCCAAGTAGTAAACTTGTAGTAGTATGAGTCATCGTGGACAAGCTGGGACAATTGTAAGCCTTGCTTTAAATGAATACATCCGTATATGCCGGCGGCCAGGTAACCCATGAACAGGATGATGATAAATATCTTAAGTGGAGTCTTCAGAACGATTTTAGGTATTAGCCATCTGGGTAATTTATCGGCAAAGCTCTCAGCCTCCGAGCGGGACAAGGGTGGGCGTCCGCCACAGCAGATGACGTAGTTCCGTGGTCTTCCCTCAGTTTGTAGCTCTTCCTTCGTCTTAATGCGTCTGCACGTTCCGTAGTGCCTATTGTCACTCACGCGGCGCTCGTTAATGGCCATACATGCAGCGAAGAACGTGATGTTGTTCAAGTAACAGAAAACGACGGAAATGCCTGAAAAGTATCAAGTTGACATGTTTGATATGAAACATTTGGCAGGGACTTAGTTCTAAGAGAAGCGTTTTGGACTATTGTGTCAATAAATTAGAACAAAAGTAATGTGTATCTCTCATGATATCATGTCATTGTTGTATAATCATTAGGCATTAGATAAAAGTGCGTACCCTAAAACTAAAACCGTAATTTCTCAATCAAAGCATATACTGTGACCACCCGTTAGAATCGTCTCGAAGAGACGATTCTAACGAGTGGTCACAAAATAGACTTTATGGAGAAATAAAGGAGCTATTGTTGAAAATGCTGGAATTTACGCATCTTATCTGGATCGCTGATTATGTGACAGAACAAGCGTGCCATCTGGATTACACTCCGGTCACTTAATACATGCACATGTTGTCTATGAACATTTGGATCATTTATATTTGAAAAGGACTGATGTTGGTCGATATTTTCATAATCCATGTTTGGCATAATCGTATTATATAAATAAACATATTTTAAATCAATGTATTACAAAAAGTCAGCAAAATAGCAGTTACCATGGCAAAACATGTGTTATGTGCTAATATATTAGCGCTTATAGTATTACCTGTATATATACAAAAGTTCTTAACAGCCACGAAGTTTGAAGCTGATCCAACCAGGAAGGCGAGAAGGTCAGTAAGGGAGGTAATCGTGATGCCTACTCCAGATGCACGCAGAGCATCAGCCATTCTGTCTTCCACAGTTACCTTTCCTGCCGCACCAGAGAGCCCGGATAATAATATAAACATATCATCTATACCAATGCCTGCAAGAAGAAAACAGACACAAACGTAACTATCGTTCATCGCAGATAATTGTTTCAGAGAAAAAAGCTACATGTAACTATTGAAATTACATTGTATATTCTGCCCATCTTTCGTATATGTATCATTCAACACAAAACATTGTACATATACGCATACCATTAAAATAATCCTTGTAGTCCATTTTCTAACAGTTTATACATATTCAGATAAATATCAATCGACTTTATAAGGAAAACTTCGTAGATTACATTTTACATTTAAACTCCCTCCATTTTTCTGAAAACCCAATTAATATGCATATCGTTGTTCCAATATCAGGGTCTTGACCGAACGTGTCCTTGATTTCCGTATAATCGACTTGTATTTCCAACAGAGTATTCAGAAATGCGCCTTGATCTTGCGCACATATTAAAGCACATCGTTTGTTAAATAAATTATACTTGTTGTTAAGATGAAGCTGACAATTATACGTGTTTCAGTTGAGGATATTTACTCCATGAACCATAAACACAATGTGGCTGGAATGCACCAACGGAGTGTCATCCCTGGGAACCATCAGCATTAGCACACATACGTTTGCCTGGTTGGAGTGTCTACCTATTCTAATGGAAACTAGAAACCAAGCAAACATATCTTAAGCAAACTCTAAATTCTTGAGTCTGTGAACAGTTTAATGAATCGAATATTGGACTTACCTATGATAAGGAATGGCATTACCCCTACGATGCTGACAAACTCAACACCACATGCGGCGACGAGACCAAATGCTGCTAAAATTGCAAGTCCTGCTGCCAAGGTTCCGGCAAAACCTAGCCACATACGTTGCCCTACCTGGTCAGTTATTCTGTAGAGGATATCGAAGGGAGAAAGACATTAGCACACATCTAGCCATTTCATTTAATACCACAAGAGTCACTTTAATCTTTCATGCCATGATCAGGATATACTCTGTTTGCAAAGGCGTAAAAAGGCGTTTATATGAAAGAAAGGGTTAACAAGTTATCTATGGTAAAGGTTCCTATAGGAGCCATCTGATCTTGATATACTCAGATACTCTGTAGCATATACTATAAAGGTGTATTCATTATGGAGTAATGGGTTAAAAGCCAGTGATTGCTTAAACGTTTCCCTGTTCTATGTTTATTCCGAATTTCAGTACCTACTGAATATTCATGGACAATATTGCCATAAAAAATATGGAAGGTGGAACATTGTAGCCATTTTAGAAAGTAAATAATGAGATCTTACAAATTTCACTAGCAAGCAGAGCAGCTTAATACAGGTCTAAAGTAATGCTGAGAGCTCCTACAGGAGCTTTTAACATTACTTTAGATCTGTATTAAGCTGGATTTCTAGCAATTATTCAGATTATAAAGCGGATAACTTGAACTTGTTTTATCTGGAATTATTTGTAAAGTCCCCGATGTTGGACATATCTATGTTCAGCTGTATATTGCAATGCAAACAGCAGACCCTGAGAGGAGCCCGTCTTATCTGGGTCTACTCTGCTTACCAATGCGTGAAAATGCATTTATATGAAGGGAAGGGTTAAAAGGAATTATCTTACCTTGCTGACAATGTAGCTACGCATGCGTATGTAATCATCAGCGAGATTGTGACAGAGAAGAAAGCGATATCACCGCCGATGTTTTTGTCCAGTTCCTCATCCAGGGAGTTGAAATGTCCGTACGCAAGTTCGAACTCGTCAGACATATAGGTGTCAAGAACGGTTTTGAATGCATCTGCCTAAATAGCAAAAAGGCTTGGAATATACATTTGGATAAATATTCAAAAAAGGTTATTTAACTCTTTCGTCGCCATATTTCTAATTGTCTGCTATCCAGTGTTCTTAAATCGTTCCGCAAAATAAGGAAATAGGATAAATAAATGCAAATTTCAAAGGATTAAAACACATGTATAGAAATAGAGTTTGAGACAAAAAGTGAAGTCCCTGATCATACGCCGCCTTGAAAAGGCGGCGTCTGATCTTGGACTGCACTAGACAGTAAAACGTCTCTATAACAGCCACTAAATTACATCAAGTATTTTGTGTTAAAGGCAGGTGGCTGCTTAAAGCTTAAAGAGCGTTCTGTTTTACTTTCACCTTGCTTTTATTAGCCACCTGCCCTAAATACCAGTTCTTTAACATAATTTAATGGCCGCTATAGAGACGTTTTACTGTATGTCGTGGTGCATTTTTGCGACATTGGCGGTGAAAGGATTACTTTAGACGCTTCACTTGGAATCCAGATTGTTTGCATCATGAAATTATTCCAGCGCGTAGACAGCTACGAATTCGTCGTGTTATTAATGATGTTATTTAATACTTTACCCCCTGAATATTCATGAAATAATTAATGTATGTATGAATATTAATTAGTTAGATATTCGACCCTTCCTATACATTTTATACGGTTACATGTATGGTGTCCTATGAAAAAATGTACCAAATGATTTCAAATATTTCTCATGCCAATGGTGCGATTTTTAATTAGACAGAAGTAAAATAATTGTATTCTCTATTAAGCCTTTACTCCATGAATACTCTCTTTAGAGAGGACGTATTGTATATGATTTCAAATATAAGGTACATGTATTGGCTTAAATCCAACTATATGACGATATGTGGGATATTTATTCCTACCCAGTATGCTGCCAAGTCTTCATATTGAGCTCCGTCTGTTCGTATAGCGTAATCTAAGTTGATATATTCCATACCCTGTAAGAAAGCCCCATCAGCAGATGTCTGTACGTTTCCTGAAAGCAAAACTGGCCACTTCTTAGTCCGCCACAGCAATATCAGTGATTACCTATGTAAATAGGATAGATCCAGACGTTATGGTAGCATATTTCTGCCATGCCACAATAAGATGTAACACCAATTAGTGAAGTGTTTCATTTGGATAAAATCTGTCTGACACTATGGTCGTTTTTGAAACGAAATACATTTTGAAGATAAACGTGAACTTTGAATAAGACGCTTTCTAATAATGCCTTTTGATAATCAAAGGGTAAGATGAAAGCGGCTTCTCCTCAATTTGTGTTTTGTGAATTACTGTAGAAACTGTCTTAAACTGTCATCAAAAAGAGGTCTAATTTTGGGTCTGTAAGGCAGGTGGTAACTTAATACAGGTCAAAAGTAATGCAGAAAGATCCAATAGAAGTTTTCTGTATTACCTTTTCCCTGCGTTAAGCATCCATCTGCTTTGTAAGACTCATATGTTCAAACATAAAGCTCCTATAGTGGCTTTCTGCATTACATTTGCCCTGCATTAAGCAACCACCTGCCTTTTACGACTCATATGTTCAATAAACGAATGGCCAATTAGAACAGGTTCTACTGTACATATAACGAGACAACAGTATAAACATATAAATCATAGTCTAAGGACAGAGGTTCCATTTTTGTATGGCCATAAGCAATGGCGGACGAAAAGTAATAACCAGTTTGACATTTGACCACGAAGTATGGCCACAACCCTTTACTCAATGAATATTTATGCAAGAAATAAAGATATCATGCATATTAATTATCGTAATTGTTATAATAACACATGGACACAGGAATGTTTGGCAGTGGCAGAAACTAAAGACTCATATCTACATTATATCATAAGCAAACAGAGCAGACTCTGGTCAAACGGCTCCTATAGGAGCTATCTGATCTGGGTCTACTCTGTTTGCTAAGGTGTAGAAATGCCTATTTATGGAGTAAAGGGTTAAAGAATCTGACGGAAAATATGACCGGCGGCAAACAAAAATACAAGTACATGTATGTGTTTGTAAATATTTGACTCCAAACAGGTATACATGTAGTAATATTGCAAAGAGGCAAAAGCATTGGTAACGACTGGCATTTTGAAGTTGCATAGTAGTTCTAAGCTTTGCTCCTGAACCACAAGAAGTACTATTGTTTCACGCTGATAGTAGTATCTAATTTTAAACCAAGTGACTAAATCAAACAATATTTCTCCGTGGTATTTGTTTTTTCGCTGCAACAGTGCATTTATTTATTTATGTTTAAGATAAGACAACGGTAATCTCGGTGTTGAGGATCCAAGTTGTTACCACTCGTCAAATTAGTCTACAACAATGCAAATCGGAAACATGTCATAGCGAGATAAGAGTTCACTGGAATACGGTTAAATGAACATTAATCTAGTATTTACCTCCCAGGTCAGATGCATAGTTGGTGGTACCGGCGGAGTAAGAGAATTCCGGGTAAGTCACTTGTCCGGAGTCCACGGCCGCCAGGAATTCGTCCGCCCAGAATAACTGCCCGTCCACAGAGCACTCGCCCGCTGACACAGCACAGACACTGGAATACTACAATTAACAATGCAAAAGTAAGCCCTATTTATTGCGTGACACCCAAACTCAGCCGCTGCGCTTTCAATATACAATGTTGTTGTTTTATTATACAGTAATATCTCGCTAATGCGACTGATAATAAAATAGGGCAATACAGAAAGCTCTTATAAATGTTTTTATTTAACGTTTGTCCTGCATTTATCTACAAACTGTTTTAAAGAATCCGGAATTATACACTAAAACCTCGATATTCGAATGTTTAATTTGATGATAACACTTTCTAAATAAAACTTGAAGTCAGGCATATTAATTAGACGAATTTTTATAATGGTATACGAACATGAGAAATTTTAACCATGGCAGAAATTGTAATTTCAGATCTATATTATTCCGTAAATAGAGCAGCCCTTAACCCATTCCCTCATATTGACGACGTTTGACGACTCTGTAAAAGCCCCCTTATTATACCATTGTGATAAATAGAGCATTTGGTTTCAAACTACAACATTCAAAATTTTCATTTTCTCTAGTTTATGCTCCTTTTCGGTAGATTTATTCAGAGAGGTTGTATCTTGAAATAGCATATGAGGTAATGGGTTAAACAGACAGATCCTACTGGAGTCGTCTGCCCTGGGTCTTCTCTGTTTGCAAAGGCTCTATCAGTCAATGGTCAAATTCAGTCAATGGTCAATACAGTACACTTTTGATGACTGGGACTGCAAGAGTACCTGGAAATATTTGTGGCGTAATTCCAAACATCAGGTAACAACAAATGGACAAATACGCATTTGATAATTACCAAAGGCCTTGTAACCTTTCAACCCCTTTCCCCGTTGAATATTTATGTAAGAAATGATGATGTCATGATTATTTATTAACTAATTTTGATAATAACATGCGTACATGGGATGGTTTGGTATTCGCAGAAACTATAGTCAGATCTGTAATAACTTCATATGCAAACAGAGCAGACCCTGATAAAACGGTTCATACAGGGGCCTATGATCTGGGTCTTCTCTGTTTCCAAAGATATGAAGGCTACCTTCCGTATCGTGTTAACTCTTTCTTCAATGAATATTCATGTAAGAAATACTGACGTCATGAATATTAATTCTATTAATTTGTTACAATAGCGCATGGACACGTGAAGTTTTGGCCATGGCAGAAACTGTAGAATTATATTTTATAATATAGAATAAGCAAACAGAGCAGACCCTGGTCAGACGGCTCCTATATGAGTTATACTCTGTTTGCAAAGGCGTACAAAGGCGAATTTATGGAGTAAAGGGTTAAAGCTATGGTGATTATTGTGGCACAAGATAACGTCACGTGTCAAAAAGCAAAATTACTGCACGCTTGCTTGGTTAAACGACATTACTGAATGATGGAAAATCCATCAACCATAAAGGTTTTTGTATGAACGTACACTTTCCTGTTTTCTGTATCTTGCAAATACTCATAAGCATTATGGTAATGTCCTTGTTCAAAACACATTACAGTGTTGTAAGCGACCATCAAAATGTTGTCTAAAGCATGTGTCTTTAAGGCAAATGGTGGCTTAATGCAGGTCAAACTAATGCAGAACTATCCTATATGTACGAAAGACCGGCGGTGACATTTCCACTTCAAGATTTCATGATTTCACGATTTCACAATTTCACAATTTCACGATTTCACAATTTCACGATTTCACGATTTCACGATTTCACTTCAAAATTTCACAATTTCACGATTTCACGATTTCACAATTTCTCGATTTCACGATTTTATTGAAATTGTGAAATCGTGAAATTGTGAAATTTTTGAGTGAAATCGTGAAATTGTGAAATCGTGAAATCGTGAAATCATGAAATTTTGAAGTGAAATCGTGAAATCGTGAAATTGTGAAATTGTGAAATCGTGAAATTTTGAAGTCAATTGGAATGTGTGAAATCTTGAAATGTAAATGTCACCGCCGGTCTTTCGTATATATGAGCTTTATGCTTTGTCGTCTGCAATCCAATTTTGTTAATCATTCGGTACAATAAGGAAATGAGATAAATAAATGCAAATTTATGCTCATATATAGAAATAGAGATTGGGATAAAACGTGAAGCCCCTGATCAAACGCCGCCTTGAAAAGGCGGCGTCTGATCTGGGACTGCACTATTTGTCGTGGTGCATTTATGCGACATTGGCGGTGAAAGGGTTAATAGTCATGTAAGTTATAAAGAATCTTAATTAGCTGAAATGTTTTATAATGGCATATGTACACAGGAGTTGTTCGTACTGGTAGAAAGTCCAGTCAGATCTGATATAAGCTCTTAAGCAACCAAAGCAGACTCCTACAGAAGCCATCTGATCTGGGTCTGCTCTGTTGGCATAGACGTAAAAAGCGTGTATAAGAATGAAACTGAGTTAAAGTACAAATTAGCAATTAACAGACCAGGAAGTAGAGAAAGCGCTTTTCCAATCCAACAAAGCCGTACATAATAGCAGTTCAACTGTAAAGTCTTCTACGATTGGTAGATGTATGTTGATAATCAGCAGGGTGATGTAAGTGAGTCATGATGCTTTATCGAACATGCCCGGAAACCCGGATGTAAATAAAAAACATCCAAAATACATTATTTGTGTTATCTCATTAACGAATATCACGTTTTTAAAAGACTTAAAGTGCGGGAAGCGAGAATATAATGCCTTTGTAAACGGTGTAGACCCAGATCAAATGACCCCTGTGGGAACCCAATGTTTAATCAATAGTCAGAATGGGCGGTGCCAGTGATAATTATGCAGCAGATTAAAGAATAAGGTATTAATAAATGCGACCAAGAATTCATAATATGGCGCAAGCTGTGGCAGTCCGGGGAATTTTCTGTTCTGTTCTGCTTGCGTTTGATATAATATTGATCTGCTTTTACATATCGAGGGTTTGGTGCAAAACTATTCTAACTCCTTCACAAAGTGAAGGAGTTAGAATAGTTTTGCACCAAGTCCTCGATTTTATTTGTCATAGAGCAAAACAGTTCCGTTATAAACATTCGGCTAATACATATCCATGAAGGCATGATGTCATTGTTGATTATATGAATATTGAACAGAGAAAGGATTACAGATTCGTACTATACAAATTGTGTAATGTTTAACCGTTATAGACTGTCTTTGAATACTCTGAAAACGAAGTAGACCCAGATAAATCCATGTATATTTGTTATGTTGGCTTGTGGCGTTACAGCAGACCCCATCTAATGCGACCACCTAATGAATAAACATAGATGTCTTTATAAGCAGGTGGTTGCTTAATGCAGGACAAAAGTAATGCAGAAAGCTCCTCTTGGAGCTTTCTGTATTACTTTTCTCCTGCATTAAGCTACCACCTGTCTCTAGCATCCAAAATTATACCTCCTTTAGGTGGTCGCATTAGCAGGGTTTTACTGTATATCGTGTAGACCTAAATATACAGTCTCTGTCATAACAATGCCTGTACCTTTATGGAATGACATCGAATCTATATTCATATTGTTACTATTTCTGACGTGAATAGTCATCACGCAAATGTTTCAATAGTACAAATATGTCACGTGTTCTTGCGATACCTTGCTAAGTCATGGCAAACTGCTTGGTCCGAGTGTTTCTATACCCAGGCAATACTTTTTCCCATTATTTCTTCAAGAGCTTGATTAAATCGAGAGTAAGTAAAAGCAATACAGATCGAAGTGTCAGCAGACATTGTTGTCTACACGTCCTTCTTTAACCTATGATAGGTATTGCAATAATGACAACTTTCTGTGTCACATGCCATCATCTAATATATAAAATCATATAATAAGTGTACATGGTACTGTGAATATTAATGAAACAAATGGTTTTAAACATATATATCCAGAGAAACCGTTAGAAATGCATCGTATACTGTGGAATACAGGAAGTAACAAAGAGTACGGATAATCACTACGTCACCGTTTGTCTCAGGGTGGGGACTTATTAATATACATACCGTCATTATTTCCTGCATTAATATCATCAGGGAAAATGTTAAATGAAAGAACTTTTTACATAATGATGTTGCCACCTTTTTTACTTAAGATCGAACGATAACACTTATCGCAAGTCCTCATGTACGACAACCGCAACAATTCGGACAACCGAAACTATCGTACATCCATGCATATATCTGAACTTACAATAATTTCGGTCGCACGATCTTTACTAGACCACAAAGGGATCCAAATTTAGACTTTTGTTGTGGTGGACGCCTTGCTGTACAATATCGATCATCTAGGTAAAATATAGGTCAGATTCTTAGCCCTAACCCCACCGTTAAAAACAGTGTCTGCTTAAAGATGGATCTGAAGCAATATTGACTACAGTAAAACCCCTCTATTGCGATCACCAAAAAAGGGACATAATTCACAGTTGCAAAGGCAGGTGGTAGCTTAATGCAGGACGAAAGTTATAGGAGCTTTCTGCATAACTTTCGTCCTGCATTAAGCAACCACCTGCTTATCAAGTCAGCCATGATTGTTCATTAAGTTGTCGCATAAGAGGGGTTTTACTGTACTTCCAATTCAGGTTTTGAGACACTATTGACAGTGTGTCAAAGTGTTGGATCCTGATGAGATACTGAGATACCCAGTGTGTCATATAGATCAATGATGTTTGCTAATGCGGGTCAGTTTGCCGTTAACTGGATAAGGGATACTATACCAGTCAACTGAGCAAACGTGGTATATCTACAATGTTGTACGAGTTCGACAAGTAATAATTACATGCTCTCACATGTCAAACGCATTGTGTGGTGGTTTATGGTGACCACACCGTGGCCGCTTCATTAAATAATTATCGACGGTGGTCCTTAAAGGACAGTTCGGACACCTTAATGAGCTTTTTAGATAATTGACACAACCACATTAAGCACTCCCCACACTCCCTGCCTTAAAAAGTTAAAATATGTTTTACCAACGGAAACGAGTCCGCCCTTCATCGAAATGTGACATCAATATCAATTCAGGATTGAAACTAGCCCTGTAGCATCCATTTGAGATTATTCATACACCTGAATTGTAGTTCCAAGGAGTAAGAATACAAATAATGATGTAATGTTCTCCAAATAGAACAATACTACATGCCGAACTAACATAGCCACACAAGGTCAATGATAATATATTCTAAGTATGTTACATGTGGATCTTTCAACATTTTATATGTAACAGTTGTCGTCACACATTTCCCTTCTAGTTTAACCCTTCTCTTGCTGAATTTTAAAATACATTTCTCCTTATTTACCCATGCACTGTTGTATAATTACATATATATTCACTGTGTACAAGTATTTCGCTGTGGAATCACTGATGTGGAGTGCACTGGTTGCACAATCAACTTGTAAATGGTGCAGACCCTGATGAGAAAGCTCCTGCAGGAGCTGTCTCATCTGGGTCTTCACTATTTACAGGTAGGTATATTGACGCGAATAGCAAGCGAAGGGTTAACAGAAAACTGGGTTTAGAGTTTAGACCCTGATGAGATGTCGAGTTACATTAACACAACGTTACATAGGAAAACAGTTTCTGAGATATGACTCCGGACGGACACGCTCAATATTGTTTTTTGGCAAACAAAGGACTATAACACTAGCATTCCAAGGTCAATGTGACGGATACTTGCAGGGCCGCATTCCCTTATGATACTAAAGATGTATACAATGTTGCATAGAATACTCCATAAGGTTTGGGATATGGCTCTTGATAGACAAAAAGGTTATGCTTTTGCAAACATGGTGCCACATCTCTGATGTTCCAATGTTCCAAGGTCAATGTGTGAGCTTGTGGGAGTGTTCTCAACTGTTACCATGGACAACCATAGTTAACAAGGTATCGTACACGTGACTGACTCTTTAAGCTCCTACCCCCTCTTTGGTCAGGGTACTAGTGTATTAATACCGTCGTTCAAATTCAGTCAGTATCAACATAATTTACAGTTGAACTTCGATATCTCAAACTCGGATAACTCGAACTTCGTGATAACCCGAACAAAAAGTTCAGTCATTCAAAATCTTGCAATACAGAATTGCTCTAAAATATATCGCTATACAGATATCTAGAAACACATGTGACAGCTTAATACAGGTCTAAAGTAATGCTGAAAGCTCCTACAGGAGCTTTCAGCATTACTTTAGACCTGTATTAAGCTGTGGCCTTGATAAATCGTTCTGATTAGAAATCGGATGACTCGAACTCCCGTTATTTCGAACTAATTTGTACGATCCCTTGAATTTCGAGTTATCGAAGTTCAACTGTATATTAAATTTTGTTTTAATGACCTCATTACCGTGACAGTAGTCCCATCATCCGCTGTCGTAGTGATATTGAGAATCATATCATTCAGGGCTTTGATCTTCTCTAGAGTTGTTCTTTCCAGTAGGTTTCCCGTCTTTGACTTAATAATGACCTTGGCCCAGGCGCCCATATCCGTGAGCGCAAGCGCTTGGAAGTTGGATCCACTGAGATCCGGGAATATTTGTTTTACCCGCTCCTGGTCTGCCCGTGCTCGAGTTCCTACGCGGACAAATATACCATTGTGTAAACGAAGTATTGTAGGTCGGACTGCATGTATGTGCACAATTTGATTTCTAACCCTTTACTCTATAAATACCCCCTTTCTATGCCTTTGAAAACAGAGAAGACACAGATCTGACGGTTCCTATAGGAGCCATCTGATCTCAGTCTACTCTGTTTACTTATGATATAATACAGGTATGATTCACAGTGTCTGCCAAGGACAGTTAAGAAATAATGACATCATGTTCATCATTTGTATGCCTTTGCAAACAGAGTAGACCCAGATCAGATTATTTCTGTAGGAGCTAGCTGGTCTGGCTCTACTCTGTTTGCAAATGCGTGAAAAGGTGTTTATGTGAAGGGAAGAGTTGAGCTTTTCTCTTTTTAATATCCATGTAAGAAATATTGACATCACGACTATTTTTTTATAATGACATATGTACATAAAGAATTGTGGTATTGGTAGACTATGTAGAGTCAGATTCATAAGCAAACAGAGTAGACCCTGATTAGACGGTTCGTATAGGAACATCTGAATTTTGGTCTACTCTGTTTGCAAAGACGTAAAATGGCATTTAGAAGAGGGAAAGTGTTAAAGCAGTTGACTGTTTAATGCAGGATGACGGTTAAGCATAAATGTATGACATTCATCCAGCATTACATTAATATATATGATGCAATCTCTCTTAGGATGAGAAAGGAGAAGTACAGTAGAATCCCTCTAATGCAACCACTTAATACTTAAACACGTCTGTCTTTATAAGCAGGTGACTGTCTAATACAGGACGAAAGTTATGCAGAAAGCTCCTATAGGAGCTTTCTGCATTACTTTCGTCCTGCATAGCTGCCACCTGCCTCTGCCACCCAGAAGTATGCCCATATTTGGTGGTGGCACTAGTGTGGTTCTACAGTAGTTAAGTGTTTGGGTTAGCGAGGATTTACAGTGGAATAGAAGTGACTTTGAGCAGAAATACAGTAGAACCCCTCTAATGCGACCACTTAATGAATAAACATGGGTATCTTTATAAGCAGGTGGATGCTTAATGCAAGACAAAAGTAATGCAGTAAGCTCCTTAGGTAGCTTTCTGCATTACTTTTGTCCTTCATTAAGCTACCACCTGCATCTAGCAGCCATAATGATACCTTATCTAGGTGGTCGCATTAGCGGGATTTTACTGTATTAGGATAAGTTAAGATCCATTAAGTGCAGCATTACACAATACAAAGGACAACTTCGTTCATAAAATTTACAACAGTTTAAGGCAGATGAATGTTGCATGCAGAATGAAACTGATACAGAATTGTGGTCTGCAAATTTTGCATATGATTCGTCTTTGATTTTTGTAAAAAACAATCATTTTTTGTCTAAAAACCAAATACAGTAACCAACACTTTTGATCCTGATAGGTGTCTCATCTGGATCCAAACTGTTTGATTCAGGTTATCACATATTTGTCAGTGACTCTTCTGTGTACAGTATACCTTGTCCAAAGCAGTCATTGATTTATTAAATGTGGGAACCTTTAAAAGCAGATGGTTGATTAATGCAGGGCATAAGTAATGCAGAAAGTTCCTATCTAGGAGAGTTCTGTATTACTTTCGACCTTCATTAACTCATTTCCTCGTAGACTATTTTAAACCCAACCACTTTAAATAAATCTACCGAAAAGGAGCATTGACTACCGGTATAGAAAAGGACTATTTTAGAAGTGTGTACTTTTGAAACCATTGCGATAAATAGAGCATTTGCTCAGTAGGAGAGAATGTGTTAAGTTACTACCTTCCTTACAGACCCATACATAGACTTACGTTTGATAGCCGCTTAACCCATTCCCTCTGTAAAAGTCACTTGGTAAAACCATTGTGATAAATAGAGCATTTGCTCCTATAGGAGCAAATGCTCTATTTATCACAATGGTTTCAAACTTCGAAATTCTAACAAATTTCCTTTTCTCTAGTTAAGGCTCCTTTTCGTTAGATTTATTCAAAGTGGTTGGATCTAAAAATAGCCAATGGGGTAATGGGTTAATGCAGATTCTACTGTATGTGTACGGAAACAGCGAAATAAAGACATTTCATCTTACCTTGTGGTAAGTAGACATCATTTGCAGAAATATTTGATCTCAGTTTGATCATCCCAATGCCGAGCGCCCCGTTGATGATTACGACAGCGAATATGATTTTCCAGGCATGACGCGACACCACTCGGCCCCATTTCGCAAACACCGAACCAATTTTATTCTCTACATACTCGTAGAAACTACCCAGCTTCATTCTGAAATAAATAATAAAGTTATATTACAGGCTAAGTTATACATGAAACATACAAAATGTCCTTATCAATAATAAACAAAACGCATTTAGAATAACTTGATACACAATAGCATATAGAGTACAGTACAAATGTAAAATAATAAGCACAGTAATGTATAGAGTACAGTTACATATAAATCACAGTAACATATAGAATATAGTAATATATAGAGCATAGTAACTTATAGAGTACAGTAACATATAGAGTACAGTAACATATAGGGTATAGTAACATATAAATCACAGTAACATATAGAATATAGTAATATATAGAGCATAGTAACATAGAGTACAGTAAGATATAGAGTACAGTAATATATATCTCACAGTAATATTTAGAGTAAAGTAACATATAGGATACAGTAACATATAGAGTACAGTAACATATAGTGTACAGTAAAATATAGAGTATATGGAGTACAGTAATATATATAGTACAGTAATAGAGTACAGTAATATATAGAAGACAGTGATATGTAGAGTACAGTAATTTATAGCGTATAGTAATATACAGAGAACAGTAAAATATACGGAACAGTAACATATAGAGTACATTAACATTTAGAGTATAGCAAAATATAAAGCATAGTAAAATATAGAGTACAGTTACATGTAGAGTGCAGTAATATAATAGAGTAAGGTAATAATTAGAGTACAGTTACATGTAGAGTTCAGTAATATAATAGAGTAAAGTAATAATTAGAGTACAGTTACATTGCTCACAATGGCATATAGAGTACATTGATATACAGAGTACATTGATATACAGAGTACATTGATATATAGAATACATTGAGATATATATATAGTATATTGATATATATAGAGAGTAAAGTAACATATAGAGTACAGTAACATATACAGTAATATATAGAGTACAGTAACATATACAGTAATATATATAGAGTACAGTAACATATAGTAATATATATAGAGTACAGTGACTTATAGAGTACAGTAACATATAGTAATATATATAGAGTACAGTAACTTATAGAGTACAGTAACATATAGTAATATATATAGAGTACAGTAACTTATAGAGTACAGTAACATATAGTAATATATATAGAGTACAGTAACTTATAGAGTACAGTAACATATAGTAATATATATAGAGTACAGTAACTTATAGAGTACAGTAACATATAGTAATATATATATATAGAGTACAGTAACATATAGTAATATATATAGAGTACAGTAACTTATAGAGTACAGTAGCATATAGTAATATATATAGAGTACAGTAACTTATAGAGTACAGTAACATATACAGTAATATATATAGAGTACAGTAACTTATAGAGTACAGTAGCATATAGTAATATATATAGAGTACAGTAACTTATAGAGTACAGTAACATATACAGTAATATATATAGAGTACAGTAACTTATAGAGTACAGTAGCATATAGTAATATATATAGAGTACAGTAACATATAGTAATGTATATAGAGTACAGTAACATATAGA
The DNA here is from genome assembly GCA_963576725.1 of Azorinus chamasolen. Taxonomy (NCBI): domain Eukaryota; kingdom Metazoa; phylum Mollusca; class Bivalvia; order Cardiida; family Solecurtidae; genus Azorinus; species Azorinus chamasolen. The sequence continues at coordinate 3,719,986 of OY755251.1, read as the reverse complement.
GTACAGTAACATATAGAGTACAGTAACATATAGAGTACAGTAACATATAGAGCATAGTCGCAGCGTACATTAACATAGATCACAGTGACATATAGCGCAAAGTAACATATAGATCACAGTAACTTCTCTAAAATGCGATCACCTAAAAGCTGTATACAGTAGAACATGTCTTTAGCGGCCATTCATTTATAGTCTAAAAAGCAAGTGGTTGTTTACTGCAGGGCAAAGTAATGCAGAAATTTCCCATATGAGTTTTCTGCATTAGTTTTAACCTGCATTAAGCTACCATCTGCCGTACAGACCCATAATTAGATATCTTGTCGATGACCGCTTAAGACAGTCATGTTCTACCGTATTTCTAGATTGTAAATCCGTTACTACATAAATACGCCTTTTAACGTCTTCGCAAACAGAGTAGACCCCGATCAGAGGGACAATAATGGTCCTCTACTTCATTCAGTGATCGCATTAAAGAAGTGCTGTTGTACTCAGAGGTATGAAACCACAGCAGAACTCATCTAATGCGACCACTTAATGAATAAACATGGATGTCTTTATAAGCAGGTGACTGCTTAATGCAGCTTTCTGCATAACTTTCCTCCTTCATTAAGCTGCCACCTGTCTCTTCCATCCATAAGTATGCCATTGTTGTGGTCGCGTGAGAGGGTTTTTTACATACATGTATATACATTAGTATTTGCATGTGGCGATTAAAGTGTCGTCTAATTAGGCATCCAAGCTGTTTGAATCATGGGTCCATGCTTATAAAACATTTAGTTGAGTCTGAATTCGTTCTCAAGTTTTTGATTGGTCAGATTTGAGCCTTTGGCTCAAATCTGACCAATCAAAAGCTTGAGAACTCAAATCTGACCAATCGAAAGCTTGAGAACGAACTCAGACTGAACTAAAAGTTTTATATCTGTTTTACTTTCACCTTGCTTTAGCAGACCTGTCCTAAATATCAACTTATTGACATAATTTAGTGGCCGTTATAGAGAGGTTTTATTGTATAAATGATGTAAAGAATTAAACGATACTGCTGGTCCAACTCTTACAAAATGTACCTATTGTGAAATAATTGCCTGCTCAAATTTGGATACGGTTCAATTTTTGACTACGTCCGATTCAATTAAGCTCACGAGAAACTATGAACCGGTGTCAAACAGCTGAGATCTTGATGAGATGCCGAGGGACTAGGCGTCTCATCTTGGTCCAAAAATATTTGCAACTGCGAATCGGATGAATTCAGGATTAATACTTTGAAATGGCAGACATAACATATTTGCATGTTAATCGACCTACTTAATTAGCCCTCAGCTATAACAGAGGCATGATTAACATAATAAACATTGTTGTCTCCAAACTAAAACACCCAATCCAACTACACTAGAACCCCTCTAATGCGACCACTGCATGAATAAACATGGGTGTCTTTAGAAGCAGGTGGTTGCTTAATGCAGGACAAAAGTAATGCAGATATAGGAGCTTTCTGCATTACTTTCGACCTGCATTAAGCAACCACCTGCATCTACCACCTAGAATTATACCTCTTTCAGGTGGTCGCATTAGCGGGATTTTACTGTATATCGGGCCTATCCTTCCATTTCTGACTCATTAAAACTATTCGTGTTGATTGTGAGGATACTGCGTAGCCACATATTCGCCCAGGCGTTCAGTCGTATTTCAGACAAACATAGTTGCACGATAAATCATGATATGATAAAACACAATTTGCGACATGATTTACTCTTTTAAGTTATTAAAAAATAACGTAACCATTTACACGCAAGCAGCGATGTTGTTATGTATACAGTTTTGATCCATGCGCGATACCATTAATCTTTAGCCTGTTGAGCAAATTATTTGTACATGATGTTTCATTAAATACATTTTCAAAATTCAAGCTATAATCAATTTGTCTGCCAAAATGAAATCAGAGTGTCAAACAGTTTGGATCCTGATGAGACGCCGAGTTATTCGGCGTCTCATCTGGATCCAAACTGTTTGTACAGGTATTCACTCACCCGCCCATAACAGGTTAAAGGTTAAGGATAATGAGGATTAATGCTACATGTACACGTATGTGACACGCAGGCGAATGTTGCAATAAAATGGAGAAGGGTGCAGTAGAGAATTGCAGAAGACGACGGCTATTTAGTCTGCTTAACTCATTCCATCCTGTTTTTTTTTAGACCCAACCTCTTCGAATAAGTCTCCCGATAAGGAGGATTAACTATAGAAAAGGAGAATTTTAGAATTGTGTTAGTTGTTTTTAAACCATTGTGATAAATAGAGCATTTGCTCTTATGGTTTCAAACTGTAACTTTACAGAGGCCCCAGAATGCGTCAATATGAGGGAATGGGTTAACCATTTACCTGATAGTACGGCTTATGACACATGGTGTAACCTTTGCAAACATTTTTTTTACATTTTTAAAGTTCTCATTAATATTAATGAGTATGCAAATAAGGCAATTTCAAGGAATAGCTGAAAATAAAAGCACAATGTCTTATCTTCAATTTGGTATCAGGTTTATAGGATTATAGGACAAAATCTGGCTGTGATATGGGCGAATTTGCAGATATGGGTCATGATTACGAAAACTCGGGGGTGAAGGGGGGGGGGGGGGGGGTGCATGGAAACTGTTAAAATACACATAGCCTAAAATAAGTACATTCGCGATTCTGATTCAGTAGACTTTTCTGACCATTTCAGTTCCCATGAAAAAAGGTCTAGGGGTACACAGTAGACCCCATCGGCTCCCTGGGTATATATTTATATATACTTATATATATACATGTAGGTTAACTATTCCCTTGGCATTTTCTTTTCATTTTCGACTGAGACAAGACACCGTTTGCCGCAAACGTCTAACTACAATTTGGAAATATATTCAGAGTCAGTCGAAACAGGTACACCCTCCACTCAGTGATGTCACCTAATCGCTACGATGAAGAGATGATCGCACGGGAGGTCACTGTGAGGAGTTTGCAGACAGATCAGATTGGCTGATCAGAATTAGAGAGAGTCGGAGCTTGGAAATATCCATTGATTTCCGTTGAAATCGACGAATACATACATCGAGTAAAACCTCATTAAAGGGATCACACAGAAGAGATCTAATTCTGGTTCTTAAAGCCAGGCGGTACCTTAACACAGGACGATGGTTATACAGAAAGCTCCCAAAGGAACGTTTTGCATTACTTTCGTCATACATTAAGCAGTCAGCTCCTTTTAAAGACAGAGATATGTTTCTAGAAAGTGGTCAAGAGAAGTAAAACACACAGAGGCCGTATTCTCGTTTTGTATGCAAACCGTCTAAGCGATAGTCCCTACAATAAACGTATACAGTCAAACCTCTCTATAACGGCCACTTAATTGTGTTGATTAGCTGGTATTTAGGGCAGGTGACTGCTTTAAGCAATGTGGAAGTAAAACAGAACGCTCCTATGTTTTACTTTCACCTTGCTTTAAGCAGCCACGTGCATTTAACACAAACTACTTGGTGTAATGTATTGGCCGTTATAGAAATGTTTTACTGTATTCTGAATAACATCATAACGATTGACAGTTGTTATGTTTAAGCATTATTAAGAAAATTGTCAATTTTTAACTTACAATGTGTATCGAAAAATGAAATGTGACACAAAATAAACCGTTTCGTCGACATTTATAACTTTCGTTGTACAGCAAACTACATGTAGTACTGGCCTATGCCGAAGTGTTGCGAACCTAACATGCAACCGAATAAATATTAATATATTGGCGAATATCATCGGGTACTTGAAAGTTTGGTCTTCTTCAGCGTTTATTTGGTATTCTTTTGTTGCTGTTATTTTGCGAAATACTTCTTATCAGCATATATAGAAATGATTTATGAATTTTAAGGCATTTTCAAAACGCTTTGAAGTAGAGACTATTACTTTAAACTTTGCATTTGCCTCTACGCCTTTGCAACAGGATAGACCCAAATCAGAAGGTTGCTAGACCCAGATCAGATGACTCCTATAGGATCTGGGTCTGGTCTGTTTGCTAATGATATAATATAGATTGGATTCTGCATTTTCTACCATGGCCAAAAGTACATGTATTCATGTACTATTATGAGAAATATTCTAATAAAAATTCATGATGTCATAATTTCTTACATGAATATTCACGAAGGAATGGGTTAAATAAATGCACGTTCAAACATTACCTTAAATCAGGATGCTATACAATTCCATAAAGCACACGCGTGTCTTAGCTGCGTCCTAGAAATTAAGCCAAAGTGCAAGCTATTACACCCAAACACAACACCTCAGACAGCCCAGCTATTCGGTAGGACAGGCGATGTAAAGGTAATCAATTTGTCATATATGGGCTATAATACATGATAGTTGTTACCTGTCACTGCAATGACATGTACATATGTATCTATCACCATCTTATTCGTTCTGTCAATCAAGAGCATATACTGATGGCAATTCAGCTCGAACACCATGCGGTGGAAATGCGTAGATATGACCACAAAAGCTGCAAACAAGCTTTAAGAATCATTCTTTAAACACTTTCTCCGCAATAACGTCTTTTTACGCTTTGCAAACAAAGTAGATCCAGATCAGACGGCTCCCACAGGAGCCGTCTGATCAGGGTCTACTCTGTTTGCTTATGAATTATAGAATATATGTGATTCTATTATTATATATTGTCTGCCATGGCCGGAAACTCACATCTTTGTGTGTCTTGTAAAAAATATAATTAACATTCATGATGTCATACATTTTTACATAAATATTCATGGGGTAAAGGCATAAATAGGAAGTTCGTGCACCAGTTTATTAGTAAATTGTATTCATACGTGCACACCCACTTTGAAGTTACTCGCAGATTTATTAGGGGATGTTCAAATAAATCATTACCTGGTGAATAGGCGTGTCAGGAGCAAACGGCGTAATGAATATTTATTAGCGTGGGAGAAGCTGTAAAATAAATCATATTTTATAAGTAGACAGAGAAGGCTTTTCACCAAAAAGCGCTAACAGGGGCGTATGGTCTGGGTCTACTCTGTTTTCAAAAGCGTGAAAGGGTGTTTGATCTGCCACCTGTGTTACAGATCAGCATTCATACTGATTTGAACGTTCGGTTTAGAGGGGTTTGTTGTATTCAAAACTTCAAACAGACCAAGAGTACCGTGAATACTTCAGGGTTGTTTTAACCCTTTCCCTCATATTGACGACTTTTGACGACTCTGTAAAAGTTACTTTGTGAAACCATTGTGATAAAAAGAGCATTTGCTCCTATAGGAGCAAATGCTCTATTTATCACAATGGTTTCAAACTACACAATTCTAAAATTTTCCTTTTCTCTAATTAATGCTCCTTTTCGGTAGATTTAATCAAAGAGGTTGTATCTAAAATAGCCTATGGGGTAATGGGTTAACGAAAATTGTTATGTCACAAACAGCGCAGATCTTTGTGAGAGTGCTCCTCTATGAGACCAGTCACCTGGGTCTACCCTGTATCCAAATCAGCGGCTCGTTTCCCACATGTACCGAATGGGCTAATGAAAAGTTTCACCAACACTCCTATGCTGAGAGCACGTGAGTAATCATAACATTAGCGCTTAATTGTGCAAATATGAGTTCAGTAAATGCATTTGAATATGCACCTTACATGTATCCATGGATCTGAGAAATAGTTCTCTCTGATAATTGACAATCATTGTAGTGACTGATTAGAAACAACTATCGATCTAATCCGGCTCCATACTGTTTGCAGACTGTCCGTTGTTTTGGTGACGCAGAAAAACACTCAAAAAGTTTATGTCTAATTTTGAGGTTTCAAGGCAGATGATATCCCGATGTGGGAGGAAAGCTATGCAGTAGCTCCAAAAGGGTCGTTCGTTTTGAATTAACGCTTAACACCAGATACGTTATAGATATCCCTCCCCCTCTCCCTCTCCAACCATCTCTTCCCATCTCTCTCATCTCTGTCTCTGTCTCTGTCTCTCTCTGTCTCTCTCTGTCTATCTGTCTCTCTCTCTCTCTCTCTAACCACATGTAAAATATATATCTCACTTTCTCTCTTATCTCTCTCTCCCTAACTATATCTCTCTCACTATACATCTCTCTGATCATACCCATATCTAACTATCTCTCTCTCACTCCCCCTCTCTCTATATATCTTATTCTATCTCTCTCGCCATCTCTCTAATCCCATCTCTTCCTCTGTCTCTCTCTGTACCTCTACATATATCTCTCTGTCTCTCTCGTTTCTGTCTCTCTGTCTATATATCTGTTTCCGTCTTTCTCTCTGTCTCTCTCTATCTCTTTCCCACTCTTCCTCTGTCAATCTGTATGTGGATGTCTCTTTCTCTGTCTGCCTGTCTCTTTCTGTCTCTCCCTCTGTCTATCCATCTGTATCTTGCTCTCTCCCTTCTCTGTCTCCCTCCTCTTTCTCTATCCATCTCTCTGTCTCCCTCTCTCTTTCTCACTGTAACCAGAACAATATAAACCGTGTTTAAATACTAAAGTCGTCACTTTTCCACCAAACTCTATGTTGTGACCACCCTACAGAATCCTCTCGAAGAGCCGCTTCTACATTGGTCACACATTGAGTTTGGTGGAGAATTTAAGTACAGTAGAACCCTTCTAATGCGACCACTTAATCAATGAACATGGGTGTCTTTATAAGCAGGTGGTTGCTTAATGCAGGACATAAGTAATGCAGATTGCTCCTCTAGGAGCTTTCTGCATTAATTTTGTCCTGCATTAAGCTACCACCTGCATCTAGCACCAAAAATTATACCTCTTTTATGTGGTCGCATTAGCGGGGTTTTACTGTAACTATTCTTGAACATATTTGAATGTATGCTGCTTATAATGGTCTATGTTTGTAACCAAATCGCCTGAAAATAGATGTCGCTGTAGGCAAGAAATAATGATGAATGCAGTTAGGCAATATCACTGAAGCTTAATAAATATTGCCGTTTATTTGGCAACAAAATGACACATTGATTGCGTCTCGGCTGTTTATTGCTTATCACAGTGATATTGTACAGATGCATTGCATTTGTAATTTATGTTAAAAGTACTACATGCCAATCAGAACACTTCGAGAATTCTACGAAAATCACTTTCGGTGCATGATCAGGACCCAGACTGTATGTTACTGCGGAAATGTTTTTGAAAGAAAAGGGGACACAATTTAAACAACTGAAATATGTAGAGACGACAAAGTTTGCAGACGACAATATTTGGCAGCGAAAGATTGTGCGATATCGCGAGAACATAAGGAACACATCGGGGGAACCAATCGGAACGCCGCCGAGTAGTTGCGGTTGACTCGTAATTAAAACGCACGTGCCTGTCTCTTCATGCGATTTGTTGCATAATTTCACAGATCTTTGACACGTGCTACTTCATTACGCTATAAATGTTATTTATCATATAATCTGCCGGGTGGGAGTGCCGAAAGAGAGTGCTGTAAATCGCGGAAATGCACTAGTGCATTTTTATGCAAATGAGCAAATTGAATCTGGCTGTACTATGCTGTAAACAATGACCGTAACAGCCGTCAGATATAGTCTATTTCACTTTATATGGTATTTGAAGGGTTATGTCATATGAGAAAAAGAATCTTATTCGTGTTCATAACAAATTGGGATTTTTCATGTGAGGACGCCTTCCAGCTGGCTTGCAGTAGGTCGTTGGTTCTATTTGGATGTTCTTCTGTGCACGAAACAATGCAATTTGTTCCATGCACAGAAGAGCCTCTGGGGTCTTCCTCCACTTGTCATTATCTGGACGTCGTGATATGACTGAAATACTGTTAAAACGGCGTAAAACTTGATACAAACCAAACCAAATCATGGCAAATTGTTTTCATGAAACTATTTTACTATAATGAATAATACATTCGCTAAAGCTCGTGCCATATTATTATAGTAAACTCGATTTATAAAAACAGTTTGTAATGACTACTCATCTAAGATCCTCTATATACAGTATAGTACATGTACTGTGTATTTTATATAAACAGTGAAATCCCTCTTATGTGACCACCAAAACGAGGTCTTATTCTGGGTCGTAAGTGCAAATAGCTTATTGCAGTACGAAAATTATGTAGAAAACTCCCAGCGTCATGCATTAAGCACACACTTGCTATTTGCCCCTTCATGACGCCATGGAGACAGGTCTGTTATATCATAGGCAAACAGACTGGATTCCTATAGGAGCGTTCTGTTTTACTTTCACCTTGCTTTAATCTATATTAATAAAACACTAAATACCTTTTCGATCCCTTTACCTCACATAACCCTTTCCCTCATATAAACGTGTGTTCACGCATTTGCAAACAGAGTAGACCCAGATCAGACTTCTCCTATAGATCAGGGTCAGCTCTGTTTGCTAATGGAATTTGAAAGTTCTGTTTCTTTACTTTCTAATTGGCTACAATATTCCACCTTCCATATTTCGTTGTAACGATTTTGTCCATGAATAATCTGTAGGTATTGAAATTTGGAATAAACGTAGAACATGGAAAGGGATAAACGACTTTTAACACCATTCCAGTAGGAGCAATCGGATTATGATATGTTCTATTTGCATATGGAATTATACAGATATGTTTCTGCAGCTTCTATCTTGATCATAACTCCACTTCTTCATTATGCCATTTATAATTCATCTCATTAGTACTATCGGCGCCAAATTTCTAATTGTCGTCTGCAATCCAAGTTTGTTAAATCATACGGTAAAATAAGGAACAAAAGATAAATAAACGCAAACTTCAAAGGAATAAACCACAGATATAGAAATAGAGTTTGGGACAAATAGTGAAGTTCCTGATCAGACGCCGCCTTGAAAAAGCGGCGTCTGATCTGGGACTGCACTATTTGTTGTGGCGCATTTATGCGACATCGGCGGTGAACGGGTTAACATTCATATATAAAATTTTATTTTCTCTCATATGAATATTCATGACAGAAAGGGTGAATGCAATACGGATAACCTTATAAAGATAGATGGCTGGGGCATATAAGTGACAAACCATCTGAAGGCAAAAAGAAAACTCAACCCTATAACAATTAAATGTAATCACACATGTGCACTGATGTGTTAAAAATTCAGTAGAACCTCTCCTAAGCGGCTATTCATTTATTGAACATTGAAGTCTTTAAAAATGAGGTAGTTGTTTAGTGCAGGGCAAAAGTAATGGAGAAAGCTCCTGTATGAGCTTTTTGCATTACCTTTGACCAGCATTAAGCTACCACCTGCTTTACAGACACATTAAATCTCTTTTTGATGACCGCTTAAGACACATTCTTTTGTACTCTTCTGCAAAACATTGTTGTTTACTCAACCATGAGGCTAGTTCAATTTGGAATTTCAATCTTTAATCAGATGAGTAAGTTTCATCTACTTGAATCTCGGTATTCCATTTTACACTTTAAAAGTATATGCTATATTGTTTATTTCTTTAACCCTTTCCCTTATACGAACGCTTTTTTACTCGCCTTAAAAACTGAGTAGACCCAGATCTGCCGGCTCCTGTAAGCTCTGTTTAAAATTCTAGCCGCCTCGGCCTTCTCAAACAGTTTGGATCCAGATGAGACGCCGAGTAAAACGGCGTCTCATCAGGATCAAAACTGTTTGATACCCTGGTAGTATTGTTTAACCCATTCCCTCGTAGGCTATCTTTTGATAAAACCTATTTGAATAAATCTACCGAAAAGGAGCATTAACTAGAGAAAAGTTCAGTTCAGATCAGTTTCAGTTTATTGAATCACTCAGCACATATACAACATGCGACATGAGGAAGAAAATACAACAAAAATGTGATTATTACAATAAGAGACCAGGCTCTGGGTTATACATATAATAAAAAAAACAATTTCAGAAGATAAACATGTGAACAAAAAGAACAGCAGGTACCCATATACATGTAAGAACAATGGGCACATGCAAAAAGGAAACCATTAGAATAAGTAGAGGAAAAACCAGACTGCAAAAATCCTCCCGGAGGTAGAATGAGGTAAAATGATGAAAAGTCGTAAAAAGAGATGAAGCGTTAAACAGAGAGGGTATTAAATACAACAGGTGGTATGGATACAGATCGGGGATCAATATCCGTGCCCCCCGGTGCAGAACCGCGAACACGCCTTTGAGCCAGTCGCGGATTTTTTTCAAGCAGACAACAGATCAGGGAAAGAGAGGAAGTAATAGGGAGGGTATTATATACAACAGGCGGTATGGATACAGATCGAGGATCACCCCCGGTGCAGAACCGCGAACACGCCTTTGAGCCAGTTGCGGGTTTTTTTTTCAAGCAGACGACAGATCTAAAATAATATGCTAAGTAAGTGGTCAGATATTTCTACAGGCATAGACCATGATTTGACACTTCCTTTCATCTTACACTTTTCATTAAAAAGTAAATTAAGATGGAATACGATAGCATAGTCACTTACTAAAGTCAGACACGCCCTTACTGTATCTAATAGATGTAAAAGGGAAACTAGACGAGAAAGCAAGAAGCGTCACATTTGGTCAAGATCCAAACATTATATCACTTGGTATTCCCTCATATCTTACTAAAGCTTGGTCATATATATATCATCACATTTGGTCATGATCCAAACATTACATCACTTGGTATTCACTCATATCTTACTAAAGCTTGGTCATATATATCATCACATCTGGTCAAGATCCAAACATTATATCACTTGATATTCACTCATATCTTACTAACGCTTGGTCATGTATATCACTTACAAACCTCAGATCTACACTGTCTCTCATGTGTAAAACTCTCAGGAAGAGAACACAACTAGTGAACAGACTACATATTAGCAGCGTTTAGGAAATTCAATATTTTCAAATATTCAGTCCCTTAGATGCTTGATTAATTAAACATCATTACAAGATAGCCTATTTCAAGTTGAGTTTAAATTAGTTTTTAGTGAAATTGATAGATATCCCAATCCTGTTGAGTATACCCTAATTGATATATAATATATATACATGTATCATTTAGTATGGACATCTGTATAAACTTTTATTATCAGTATCCATCGAAAGAAAAACGAAAATATGTTAATTAAATAAAACCAGTCACCACGAAATTAGTCTCAGTTGCCTAGATTTTTCTTTCAGTACACACTGTTGTTTCTACTTTAGAGCTGCTATTTATTTCTATTAATATCAGTTATGTTAAGAAACTCGTGAGTATTTTGGAAGATGATATTGAGCATCTGTCAAAGGAATTATCGAAAGCAAAGGCTGAAAACGAAAAAGTGAAGGATGAAAATAAAATATTAGAGACAGAACTGAGAGTGGAAAGGAGCCATTTAAAAGATTTGAGAGAGACAATGGTGAAGATGTGTGAGTCGGTTGGCATGGAAATGGTGGAGGGGGATCAGGAAAGTGATGATAGACATCAGGATCAGGAAAGTGATGACAGACATCAAGAGAAATAGAAGTCGGTGCAACTGTGAGAGTTGCAAAACATGTAAATATGATTATCAATAAGTTTGGATAAACATAAGCACAACACAGTGTAAATTTAGCATGTCATTTTCATTGTTAGTCAAAGAGGTTGGATATGAAATAGCCTATGGAGGAAAGGGTTAAAAAGTTGAATATTTTATAATATGTTGCTTAATTATTTGTTACATTTATGGAGTTTGTGTTCTTTTTATTGTGTTTTTTAAAGGTGCTATATTTGGAAGATGATATTGAGCATCTGTCAAAGGAATTATCGAAAGCAAAGGCTGAAAACGAAAACGTGAAGGATGAAAATAAAATATTAGAGACAGAACTGAGAGTGGAAAGGAGCCATTTAAAAGATTTGAGAGAGACAATGGTGAAGATGTGTGAGTCGGTTGGCATTGAAATGGTGGAGGGGGATCAGGAAAGTGATGATATACATCAGGATCAGGAAAGTGATGACAGACATCAAGAGAAATATGATTATCAATAAGTTTGGATAAACATAAACACAACACAGTGTAAATTTAGCATGTCATTTTCATTGTTAGTCAAAGAGGTTGGATCTGAAATAGCCTATGGAGGAAAGGGTTAAAAAGTTGAATATTTTATAATATGTTGCTTAATTATTTGTTACATTTATGGAGTTTGTGTTCTTTTTATTGTGTTTTTTTAAAGGTGCTATATTTGTCTGTGGTATTAAATAATATGGAGACAGTATCATTGCATAATATCAACAAGTACCTCAACTACTTTTAAAACTACCTCCTACATCACATATGACTACCAGTTACAGTTGAACCTGTATTGAGCAGCATAAAAATGAAGATGTTCAATCGTGTTTGAGCTGGTGGCTATCATTTAAAAATTCTATTTCATTTTATGGATGCATAATACTCATTCAAATGTATCTCATAATGATACTTAAAAACATGAGTGAGATTTTTAAAGAAGAGTGACTGTAGTGTTTTGATTTACATGTTATTTCACATTTACATAGCTAATGATAAACATATTAATATCAGGTAATAATGATGCATGCATGGATAATTAAAAAGGTGTATCTGTGGGGGAGAGAGGTTAGAAGTCCTTAGACTGATCAGGCAGAGTAGACACTGATCAGGCAGAGTAGACTCTGATCAGACAATTCCTGTAGGAGTTGTCTGATCTAGGTATACTCTGTAAAGTCATCAAAAGTCAATTCTATTAGCAATAAGGATTAATATACAGTTAAAGTTCAATTAGTAGAACCAGGTTGACTTTATGTTCATAGAACAAGTCATGTATGGATCAGTCTATAAAGATGTTACTTTTTGAATACATGTTTAAGTTGTAGAGACTGCATTCTCGAGTCTGATTTGGCAATGTAGACTCGGAAACATAGTTCCTACAAATTGGAGTCAGCAAAGTTGACTGTGTATTCTACAGACTCTGTCTGTTAAGATTAAAGATTTGTAAAACTTTTTTCTCCAATGGTTGTGGTACATTTATACATTTTTAAAACTTCAACTTTACATTTTGCACTTTACAAATGTCAAACTCTGTATGTAGTCCATTCCATTAAAAACAGCATTCCACCAATGGCAGCATTCCTTTGAATATTGAAATATTTTAATATATCATATCATATGTTAACAGTGTGTCTAGTTTAACTCATTATGTCATACATATACAAGCAAACATTTATTCAGATTGGATATGAATTGATAGATGTATTTTTATATTGGTGTATTAAACTTTGAAAGTTAAATCTCAGCATAAAAGTTAAATTTAGCTTAAAAGTATCACGCTTTCCAGATAAAAAGAATTGACCGAGATCAGACAGCCACTTCAAAGAGCTGCCTGATCTGAACCAGTTTTGTTTGCTAATATATGAGGTAATGAGTTAAATTATTTGAGTTTTATGTCAGAGTTGTTTACAGTTTTTAATCCACTACTATTCAGTTCGTCAGGGTTGTTGAGTTGGTAATGGGTTCTGGCTGATATTGGATTGTGGTTGTGCTTCATCTAGACTCAGCTCTGCAGTTGTTGTACCTGTAATATAGTGTTAAATTTGCAATATTCACGGTGCTATAATAAGGAAAAATATATGGGTTTCTCTTATAACTCGGTCTGAGATTGACTTCATACATCAAACTTGTGTTTTGATGTTCGATAGTTAAGACTTGGACTCGAATGTCTATTATCATGTGCCATAAACGATTTACTTTTGCTTCAGGTTACATATGGAATTGTCCAATTTAACATGTTCACTTTACCAATCATCATTCTGGTAAAGCCATATATTTCCTATGTTGGTAGAATGTTTAGATTATCCCTTTACCTGATAGAAGCGGCTTTAAGCGAGTTTAATATATTCCTCCGCTGAAGAAAATAGTTCCAATTTTTAAAATAATGAACATATAGCATCATAAATAGTTTCTATATTCTAGGAGGTGGTAGCTTAAAGCAGGCTGAAAGTAAAGCAGAATGCGCATTAAGGCGCATTCTGCTTTACTTTCAACCTGCTTTAAGTGGTCACCTGTCTTCAAAACTAGAAATAGGCTATTGGGTAAAGGGTTATAATGCATTTACTGACATAATATAAATCAGGGTTAACCCTTTCAATATATTCAGATTTCAGAAGTGTTTCCTACTTCAAGAAACAAGACTAAATTTTGCTGACTATGAAGAAGTGTTTTCATATATTATGATAAGCAGTGTAGACCCTGATCATAAATATCCTTTAAGAGTACTCTGGTCTAGATCTACACTGTTCTTGTTCTAGACACTCCTTTTTTCTATATTGAAAGGGTTAGTAATGTGTACTATTTTTGTCTAATTATTCATACATGTTTATGTTACATGCTAACCCTTAATGTGTTTGAAGAGACCGCTTTCAACTACAGATGCTCCTGTACGTATACCTTTGTAGACATAAGCAAGTAGAGAAGACTGATCAAAGTCTGTGAATAGGATTCTCTAAACTTAATATTTCAGTACTTGGAAATAAATAAGTATTATACATTCAAATAATCAATAATTATATCTCAAGACACTCTAAGGGTTTCAGCAATCGGGTGTATAAATTCTGTGATACCTTTTTGATACAAGATTTACTTAAAATGTTGATTAGTAGAGACTAGTTTACAATGACATGTATATTTTGATTTACAGTTATCTTGTTAAGAAAGTTATTTCGTAAGGATATGCATTTTACTTTATCCTAGAGACTAAATATTTTAAAAGTTTAACTCCTATTAAATGCATTGTAAACAGAGTAGATTGAGATCAGCCAGCTCCTGTAAGAGTTAGATGATAAGAACAAACTCTGTAGACTTCATCTTCACCGTTTTGAAATGAAAGAACGATATTTATCACTTTCACAACATATAAAATATATAGTCGATAAGTAAGTTAGGTGCATAGCTTTACGTAGCTGATAGCTCTTATTTTCATGTGTTTATTCATATAATGTATGACTTTATCTTTATGATAAATGATGTAACAATGTATTTGGATTTACCATGAAAATGACATTCTAAATTTACACTGTGTTGTGCTTATGTTTATCCAAACTTATTGATAATCATATTTACATGTTTTGCAACTCTCACAGTTGCACCGACTTCTATTTCTCTTGATGTCTGTCATCACTTTCCTGATCCTGATGTCTATCATCACTTTCCTGATCCCCCTCCACCATTTCCATGCCAACCGACTCACACATCTTCACCATTGTCCCTCTCAAATCTTTTAAATGGCTCCTTTCCACTCTCAGTTCTGTCTCTAATATTTTATTTTCATCCTTCACTTTTTCGTTTTCAGCCTTTGCTTTCGATAATTCCTTTGACAGATGCTCAATATCATCTTCCAAAATACTCACGAGTTTCTTAACATAACTCATATTAATAGAAATAAATAGCAGCTCTAAAGTAGAAACAAGAGTGTGTACTGAAAGAAAAATCTAGGCAACTGAGGCTAATTTCGTGGTGACTGGTTTTATTTAATTTACATATTTTCGTTTTTCTTTCGATGGATACTGATAATAAAAGTTTATACAGGTGTCCATACTAAATGATATATATATCAATTAGGGTATAATCAACAGGATTGGGATATCTATCAATTTCACTAAAAACTAATTTAAACTCAAATTGAAATAGGCTATCTTGTAATGATGTCTAATTAATCAAGCATCTAAGGGACTGAATATTTGAAAATATTGAATTTCCTAAACGTTGCTAATATGTAGTCTGCTCCCTAGTTGTGTTCTCTTCCTGAGAGTTAACACATGAGAGACAGTGTAGATCTGAGGTTTGTAAGTGATATATAATGACCAAGCGTTAGTAAGATATGAGTGAATATCAAGTGATATAATGTTTTGATCTTGACCAGATGTGATGATATATATGACCAAGCTTTAGTAAGATATGAGTGAATACCAAGTGATATAAAGTTTGGATCTTGAACAAATGTGATGATATATATGACCAAGCTTTAGTAAGATATGAGGGAATACCAAGTGATATAATGTTTGGATCTTGACCAAATGTGATGATATATATGACCAAGCTTTAGTAAGATATGAGGGAATACTAATGATATAATGTTTGGATCTTGACCAAATGTGACGCTTCTTGCTTTCTCGTCTAGTTTCATTTTACATCTATTAGATACAGTAAGGGCGTGTCTGACTTTAGTAAGTGACTATGCTATCGTATTCCATCTTAATTACTTGAAAATTACATCTAGTTTTCATTTACTTTTTAATGAAAAGTGTAAGATGAAAGGAAGTGTCAACTCATGGTCTATGCCTGTAGAAATATCTGACCACTTACTTACCATATTATTTTAGATATGTCGTCTGCTTGAGAAAAAACCGCGACTGGCTCAAATGCGTGTTCGCGGTTCTGCACCGGGGGGTGTGTGTGTGTGTGTGGGGGGGGGGGGGGGGGGACACGGACGCTGATCCTCGATCTGTATCCATACCGCCTGTTGTATATAATACCCTCCCTATTACTTCCTCTCTTTCTCTGATCTGTCGTCTGCTTGAAAAAAAATCCGCGACTGGCTCAAAGGCGTGTTCGCGGTTCTGCACCGGGGGGCACGGATATTGATCCCCGATCTGTATCCATACCACCTGTTGTATTTAATACCCTCTCTGTTTAACGCTTCATCTCTTTTTACGACTTTTCCTCATTCTACCTCATTCTACCTCCGAGAGGATTTTTGCAGTCTGGTTTTTCCTCTACTAGAATATTGTAGTTTGAAACCATTGTGATAAATAGAACATTTGCTCCTATAGGAGGAAATGCTATATTTATCACAATGGTTTCACAAAGTGACTTTTACAGAGTCGTCAAAAGTCGTCAATATGAGGGAATGGGTTAAAAGAAATACAAGATAAATCAACTATGACAGCTGGTGTCGATGCTATTTTCAACTAATGCAAGTTTGCCCAGCAGGAAATGTTAACACTTTATGCCTTGAATACGCCTTTCTACGGATTTGCAAACAGAGTAGACCCAGATCAGATGTCTCCTGTGGGAGCCGTCAGATCTGGGTCTAATTTGATTGCTTATAAAGTAGCATAGATATGATTCTACAGTTTCTGTCATGGCCAAAATCTCCGGTGTCCATGTGCCGTTATGAATATTCATACAAGATATAATGACATCATTGATATTAGAACATTGTTTTTATAACAACATTATTAACACAGATATCTGCGGCCATGACATACACTGTAGATTCAGTTCTATATCATTAAATAAGCCTACAGCAACCGTATGTTATGGGTTTACTCTGTTTGCAATGGCACTGGGGGCCAACTACGTATTATTATCAAATGTTTTGTTACGACAATTTATATGGGTATTTTAATAGATTTGTTTTCCTACGAAGCCAGTGTATCAATTGGGAAATGTTTTCCTACGATAACAAAGTTGCCTTTGTAGGAAAACAAATCTGTTAAAATAGTCATATAAATTGTCGTAGCAAAACATTTTGATAATAATACGTAGTTGGCCCCTAGTGAATGGGTCAAAGGACAACACTACCTGATAAAGTGTTAAGAAACATAATCGCAGCATACTGATACTGATCACAGGGGTAAGACACGTTTGAGTCAGTATATGCATATATAGAAAGCTTTCTATATATACATATTCGTACTGACTCAAACGTATCTTACGCCTGTGGTGTAACCCGGTGATCCCAGTTTCGCCTTAGTTCATCAATGAGCTATTGCGATAGCATGCCAGTTTTGTAATGGTTGCAGACTGGAATATCGTCAAACCGAAAGTAGCTCAATGTGTGTATGCCCAATTCACATTATGTAGATGGCATCGAAAGAGCCACTAAAAGGTGTGAACCAAATTAGAATATCGCTTTTGAAGCACCAACTGACAGATGCCCAAATAAGATGCGTGAATTAAAACACTTTCGAGAATAGATTCTTTATTTTCCACAAAACCCTATGTTGAGACCATTCTTTAGAATCGTCTCTTCGAGACGATTCTAAAGACGATTCTAAAGAGTGGTCACAACATAGGGTTTGGTGGAGAAATGACGATTGTAACGCTTGAATACGCACTTTTATCTATTGTTCTGTGATGGCAAACATGCAATTAACCCTTTCCCTGTTCTATATGTTAATTCAAATTTCAATACCTACTGAATATTCATGAACAAACAGGTTATGATGAAATATGGGATGTGGAACATTGTAGTAAATTGAGCAAGTAAAGAAACAGAGTTTTCAAAGTCCACTAGCAAACAGAGCAGACTCTGATCTGACGGCTCCTATATGAGCCGTCTGATCTGGGTCTACTCTGTTTGCAAATGCGTGAAAACATGTTTATATGAAGGATAGGGTTAAAGCATTTTCTTTTCATCGATACATGGAGAAAAAGAAAATGATTGTATTGTTACACCCAGAAGATTTTTGCGCTTTATACTTTCATTTTCATTATTTACCAGACGTTGTTCTGTTCAAAGAATTGTACAATCGTATATGCAGAATTTACTTACGATATGAATACTATATATTTACCCTATCGATGTGCATATAGTCATGTTAATCCAGTATGCCCAGGCGGTCACAACACTGCGTAAATGTACTTTAAGTTTATATTTTCAGAGAAATATCGATTCCTGCGTTACCTGAACGGCGAAGGTCGCTACATCATGTGATTTGCACCTTTAAATCAATACAACGCGAGATATAAACAACAAGTGCCTCAGAATGAAACGGCATCTTTCACAGAAATTAGTACAGTATACCCAAATCAGACAGCTTCTGTAGGAGCGTTTGATCAAGATCTGTTCTGTTTGCTTCTTGAATAATATCGATATGGTTTTACAATAGCTGTCCTTGTTCATTTCAGCCACTGCACACTGTATACATAACATGGATATTCATTTCGTTAACACTGTATATAATTAGTCATATACATATACAGTAAAACCTCTCTTAACCGGCAGTTAAATTTAGTATGCATATCGGTCTTGGAGATAGGTGGCAGCTTAATACAGGGTGAAAGTCATGCAGAAAGCTCCTAGAGGAGCTTTCTGCATGACTTTCACCGTGCATTAAGCAGCCACCTGCCTAAAAGTATCTAAATTATTATCTACTAGAATTCCGGTTAAGAGAGGTTATACTGTACATGTATACCCATATGTGAAGTCAAACGTGTCGATTACACAGCTGACAGTTATATGTATGCTTTGATGCTAAATGTAGATTTAAAAAAGCAATTGATATGTGCGTAAATCTGCTTCTACTTTAAAAAGGGTATCTGCTTAAAATTCGATAATTTGTATTTTATTTTACTCTCCAGTCTATTCTAACTTTTGAGATCCCATTGAGTGAGTGGCAAACAGCATGGACCCTGATGAGACGCCGAGTTATTCGGCGTCTCATCTGGATCCAATATGTTTGCATATGCGGCTCAACTAGCTATAGCAAACAACTTAGATCTAAATGAAACGTCGGGTAACACAGGAGATGAGCTGTTTGACATTCGGTGAATAATTTCTGAAATATTTCGCCGAATTGAATGGAAGTATAAGTGTAACATATCACATAACCATAAATTATAATTGTCGTCGCTCTTTATAGCTGTCAAGGCTAGATCTACTGCTCTCGAAAGAAACAGAACAATTTCGTAAGGTGCGATCCTTGCTTAATATTCAATAGAGTGGAAATGCGAAGAGAGTTATTATTTTCTTACATGAGGCATCGGTAATTTAGAGTAAAGTGTACAACTGAACTGACAATGTCCTCTAGTTTTACGTAACGCGCTTGTATTTAAACCAAACACGTTCTGTTTTAGCGTGATGTCTTGCAATTCGCGTGTTTTCGTCCACTTCGATTCGGAAAGTTGGCTGGTTTTAAATCTTTCTTGACATACACTGATACTGCGTTAAATGAATGCATATCCTTACTGATCACACCAACAGACTATTGATTTCAGCTCTTATTCAGTGCCATTTTGACTATGCTTGTTCTTTCTGGTATTATGGGTTAACTACATTCTGGAAAGACAAACTCCAGGTTACCCAGAATAAAATGGTCCGTTTTTGTGTTCAATTTGGAACACAGGTCTCATATTCATAATAAGCATTTTATTTCACTTGACTGGTTAACGGTTTCTAAAAGAGGAGACCAAATTACACTCTGTCATGTTTTTAATATTAAAAATGACCTATCTCCTGATTATATGAGTCAAAAGTTTTAACTCAGAATTCTGTTCATACATATAGAACTAGATCCAACCAGCATGGTTCATTTGTCCCTCCAATTGTCAAAGGTTTTGGGTTAAAGTCTTTTCCCTACTTAGGATGCAAGTTATGGAATATGTTACCTCCCAAACTAAGAGATATATCCAACCTAACTAACTTTGAAAGGGCAGTATAATATCACTGTTTAAATTTATAACTCTGGATATCCTCATTTTATAGCAATCTCATAGCAAAGTTTACATATGTTTTAGGGACTTGTATTATCACTTTCAATTTCATGCAAGATTTCATACTACATGTATTTAACTTGTTATTATAAATTGGGAATTTATTACAGATTGTATATATGAGTTTTGTATGTTTCTTAAGCTTTTCTTAGACTATAGGCCATGGTAGTTGCTTTATCTTTACGTTTCGGTGATATATACAAGCACAGGGTATTTCTAAGAGTCCATGCCAAGACCAACTGTCATGTCCTACGTGACTCCCAGTGAGGGACTTTTGCACTCTTATCATGGCAGAAAACAGTCAGTTAACCTAAACCCTTACCCTATTCAGTATTCATGCTAGAAGTAATGACAACATGAGTTTAAAATGTTAAATTTTCAAGGGAACTTTTGGTTTGACAGAACTGTAGAATCGGACCAATATCATGGCAAAAGCAACAGAGCAGACCCTGATCAGACGGATCCTATAGGAACCGTCTGGTCTGGGTCTACCTGTTTGCAAGTAGGTTAATATACTTTTTATGAAGGAAAGAGTTAACTCTCTATGTTCTGACTGAAATGGCCTGTGGTTGGGAATTTAAATGATTTTTTTAATTTCAGCACATTGTTTACAACAGATTTCATATTACAATATTTTTACTAAGATTTTTATAGCTTTCAATCACTTGTGATAATTGTGCCAATCTAGATAGCTTATTTCATATTTTTTATATAATTGTAGTAATGTAGAGAGCAATTACAACACTGTGATAATTTTCTTATTTTTCCATTAAAGTAATTTATTTAATTTTCTTCATAATCCATACCTCTCTATGTCAAACCATCAATAACAAAGACCACCATGGAAATAAGAGATGTACATTGTACTTTCTCTTTTTTTGTGTCATCCTTGATATTGATGTGACTGATATGGTTCATAACATATTACACTATCATTATCAATTTTTATATTGTTATAATATTTAAATATGTATGTGTTATTAACTATTGTCTTGTTGCTCAATATTGAAATAAATTTATCTATCTATCTCTACATGGCAATCAGTGCCTCATCTGGATCACAGGTGCCAGGCGCGTGGCCATTTCATAAATACTACTTAACAAACATCTTCAAATACTTTTAGAAAACATACTTTGACAGGCAATAAAGTTTTGAAAAACAAATTTGTATAGTATCATAAAGTACATAGTATTATACTATACGAAAAATATCAAAATGTTTTTTCTACTGTCAAAGTATTACATGTATGTCAAAATGTTTTTGAAGATGTTTATCAGTAGTGTTTCTGAAATGTTCGTGCATCTGGCACCTGTGATCTGGATCGAAGATATTTGAAGAAATATAATGTTTACCAAAATAGAGCAACAGACAAAAGTGCGTACTCAAATACTGAAATCGTCTTTTCTCCATCAGACCCTATCCTCCAGACAGATGCCTAAATTAAAATATTTTCAAAAATAACTTTTTTATTTCTCTACCAAACCCTATGTTGTGACCACTCTTTAGAATCGTCTCGAAAAGACGATTCTAAAGAGTGTCACAGCATAGGGTCAGGTAGAGTAATGACGATTTTAGTATTTGAGTGCACATCGTTATCTGTTGTTCTGACATTTAAAAGCATTAATAAACATTAGTTCTTTACACTAAGAAATATTTGACTAACCTCCTACGTTACTATCCTATTTAACGTACGCCTGTATTTTTCTAGTATACATAAATAAAGTCAAGTCAGAAATAAAACAGCTGTACAAGGAGGTGGTGCAATTTTATGTATGTCACGTGATATGTTGAATTTTTAACACACGGATACGGATGTCATACCGAATAAATTAATGCTTTAATATATGCTTCGCATGCGTACACGAAACTGCATTTAAAATCTATATCCTTTCTTAGAATTAACCGCCATACAAAAACGTGTTTAATCGTGTCCCTGTGCCATTTTTGTGCTCGACTAGATATGGTCTCAGTCTGGGTCCATGCTTATAAAACTTTTAGTTGAGTCTGAGTACGTTCTCAAGCTTTTGATTGGTCAGATTTGAGCCTCTGGCTCAAATCTGACCAATCAAAAGCTTGAGAACTCAAATCTGACCAATCAAAAGCTTGAGAACGAAACTCAGACTCAACTAAAAGCTTTATAAGCATGGACCCTGATTATAAAGTCAGAAGACCAGTTTTCTACCTTTGCTTTTGAGTATTCATGAAAGAAACAATTACATTATGCTTATCTTTTGGCTGAAACTTTTATAATGTTTATGTAGCCATGTGCTCGTATATTATAGTACAGTAAAACCTCTATATAGCGGACACTAAATTACACCAAGTATTTTGTGCTAAAGGCAGGTGGTTGCTCAAAGCAAGGCTTAAAACTCCTATAGGAGCGTTCTGTTTTTATTTCATCCTGCTTTAAGCAGCCACCTGCCCTAAATACCAACTAATTAACACCATTTAGTGGTCGTTATAGAGGTTTGCTGTATTGGTAGAAACTGTATAGTCAGATCTATTATGATGTCATAAGCAAACAGGACAGACCATGATCATACGGCGCCTACTCTGTTTTCAATGCCGTTAAAAAGCATATGCATGAAGTGTTAAAGCAAACACCTAATATAAAGTTTATTATGTTAAAGCAAACAGGTTATTGTCACTTGCTTACTTCATAGACATGAATGCCACATGTGTTTTGCAAATCGACCGAACTTGGTTAACATTTGAGACAAGTTTCATGAAAATCCTTCAAGGGGTATAGGAGATTTGGAGAGGACACACAATCACACTTGACCGTCAAATATGACATTGACCTTGAGCCGACATGACTGTTACATGTGTTCTGCACATCGTCTCAATTTAGCGAACATTTGACTAACGTTTGATGAAAATCCTTCAAAGGGTTTAGAAGAAATGTAAAGGAATTAGAAAGTTAAAACACTTGACCTTCAAATATGACCTTGACATTGAGTCGACATAATTGCCACATATGTTCTCCACATCGACGTAACGTGGTAAACATTTGAGGCAAGTTTCATGAAAATCCTTCCAGGGTTATAGGATATATGGAGCGAACACGAAATTACACTTGACCTTCAAATGTGACATTGACTTGGAGTCGGCATGACTGTCATGTGTTGTGCACATCGTCTCAATTTAGCTAACATTTGACTGAGGTTTTATGAAAATCCTTTAAATGGTTTAGAAAATATGGAGCGGACACGAAAATGTAATGGAAATTAAAAATTAAAATATTTGCCCTTCAAATGTGACATTAAACCGAAATGACTTCCATATGTGCTCTGCACATCGTCTCAACCTGATTAACATTTGATGCAAGTTTCATGAAAATCCTTCCAGGGGTATAGGAGATATGGCGCTGACACGAAATTGCTATGGGCAGACGGACGAACGGACATTCTTACGGACTGAGTGTATGTGGCTGTTCCTTTGTTCAAAATTGCCACATAAAATGAAAATGAGCCATATAAACCTATGAGAACAAAATATCTATTGTTCTCATAGTCACATAAACAGCATTTGTTAGCGCGGACAAACGGACATAAATACGAGAAAATTTGTTTAGCTCAGTAGATCTATTAGTTAAAATAAAATGTCCTCTGCTTTAAATTTTGAAAAATGCAGTTAGAGTGTAAATTAATATAACCTGATTAGACGTAGAGTCATTCAATGTTTATGAAAGACGAATGGAATGGAATGAATGAAAGGCATGAGAGTAACTCAATTAATCTATCAACTTATCTTCCCTAGGGTCCTCAAAAATATTCAAAACAAAACATAATGGTTTAGTTTAATATCTGATTCCAATTAAAATTGAAATGGTATATTCTCAATATGTTCCATTAAAGCGGATACTCGAATAAGAGATGTGCAGATGTAACACTCTGATCTGCATCTGCACAACTTATGTCATGTTTTTTTTTTTCTGGAAAAGATATTCAGAATAAGGAAATGGTATGATCAATTATTTCGGATATTGCAGACATCTAGATGAATAATGGACAACAGTCCAATGTGTTATTTAAGGTAATGCCTGTTTTCTCTGTTATCATCTACAACATCTGAGAAAATAATATTGTTTTTTGTATCCTCATATTTTGAAGTATTAAAGTATTTGTGGCAACTAGTGGGATCTCAGACCAGACACGCGTGAACGTTCAACCTGGTCTGAATCCAAACTGTTTACATATGTTTCAATGGCAAAAAGTCACGCTAGAAACAAGCGAAGAGTTAAAAAACAAGAAAAGTATGAACAGTAATTACTTATATACAAAGATAATATTCATTGGCAGAATAAATCATCTGCTAGATTGAATCTGATTCAAGTCCGAATAAACATGCGTGTCAGGAAGTTTGAACTCAAGTTCGACGCAAACGTAACCATGCATCTTACATTGGTTTAAACCGGATATATAAATGTATATATTAACCCTTTCAGCGCTAACTTTTCAAATGGACTATTCCAAAAAATCAAACAGGTCAAGCTTATGGTTAATATTTAGGGATTTTTCAAAAGAAAAGTGTAACATGAAAAACAGTGCAGACTCTGATGAGAGGGCTCTTCTAGGAGTCCTCTAATCTTGGTCTATACTGTTTGCAAAGGACATTAGTGACTCGTGTCCCGCAAAGTAAGGGTTAAAGTAGTTCTATTACTATTAGACCTCATACATGTATACATTACAGATTTAAGCGCGTAAATTTTATGCGTAATAAAAACTTGAGCATGTACGCTTTAAAATGATGTATTTTTCACCAATATAGTTCAATATTTGACAAACTTATAAGGGGATGAAACTGTAAACTTTCTTTTTGGACACCCTGTATATAGCGCTCTTTTCACACAGGATAATTATGTGCTTTCAAAGGCGCTTCCAATGATTACATTGCATGTACAAATTGATTGTAATATGTATAATGCATGTAGAATATTTAAAACAACATCGTCCTTTTCTGTATATTTTAATGTCCGTAAACCAAGGGAACAAGTCGCATACTGTGACTATATTGTGTCAGTCCACTCATGTCACCAAAACTCAAATGAAACATTTTATGTACAGTGTCAATAGGTCATACAGTTACGACACAGAACCACCTGGTTTGGGTATGGCATACATCACTATATACATGTATATAAGATATTGCCTTACTTATGGAGGACAATGGGTTAAAAGAATAGGTCAATTTTGTACCTAACGCATATAAACTACACAGTGCAATACAAAAATTACAAACAAACAGGGGGCATCGTAAACTGAAACTAAACTGAAACTAGATCAACTGATCTGTTTGCAAATGCGCCAAAATGCGCTTACATAAGGGAAATGGTTAGGCGAAAAAATACGTACATAATACAAATTGATTAATCTTTAACGTACAAACCCCGCTAATACGACCACCTTAAAGAGGTATCATTATGGGTGCTAGATGCAGGTGGTAGCTTAATGTAGGACAAAAGTAATGCAGACAGCTCCTAGAGGAGCTTTCTGCATTACTTTTGTCCTGCATTAAGCAACCACCTGCTTATAAAGACACCCATGTTTATTCATTAAGTGGTCGCATTAGAGGGATTCTTCTGTATATGTGTCGTAGTAATCGTTATTTAAATGGTATAGCCAGTTAACCCGACGCATTTTACGCATTTGCCAACAGGGTAGACCCAGATCAGACAACTTTAGTGTTTGCTATGTTTGTTTAATGGGTTATATAGATCCTGATTCTATTGTTCCTGTCCAAAGCAGACATTGGCCAATATAAATATAAATATCCATGAAGTCATGAATTCTTGTATGTATATTCATGATATAAAGAGTTTAATATGGACTACACATAGTCGTGCTGGAAATCAAAATAATTTATGCAACACTGTCAAGCATTAAGTGTTGACCCAAACTGCTTAACACTCTTGTATTTGTAAAAACAATTAAGAAACATGAATGAGACGACAATTTTAATTAATGCCATCAAGGTAATTATACATGTATTATTTTTCTTTATAATACAGTACAATCTGTTTTAAGCGGCCATTGAAAGCGTTCTACTTATGGGTCTGTAAGGCAGGAGGTAGCTTGATATAGGTCAAAACTAATGCAGAAAGCTCCTAATAAGCAAACAGAGCAGATCCGGTCCAAACGATCCACATTAACTAGTTCTACTATGTTTGCAAAGGTGTCAAATCGCGTCCCTATCAGGTTAGGGATAATATTGGTCCAGCGACCAAGTTAACTCCTTTACTCATATAAACGCATTTTCAGGCACTTGCGAATAGAACAGACACAGATCAGACAGCTCCTATAGGAGCCGTCTGATCTGGATCTACTCTGTTTGCTTTTGGACATGATCTACATGTAGTTCCGTTTCGACAGTTTTTGTTAAAGCAAAACAACTCCATTGAAAAGTTATTCAAAAAAATCATCTAACAGATATCTATGACGACATTATTTCAATCATGAATATTGAAACAGGGAATGGGTTAAAGTGACGATTGTAGGGTATCCTTGACGACCAGGCAATTGTACATGTACCGATACGATCAGTGTAATCCAGTGATGCATGGTTGGGTAATCCGTATGTGTATCCATTCTAACCCATATCCTGCTTTAGGAGAAAAAAAACAATGTCTGCTTATAATTAAATGCTTGCAATTTTTCTTAATTCAGATTCGTTCAAACGTTTGAGAAACATATAATTGAGTCTAAAACGGTTTAGGCCCTGATGAGAAGGCGAGCTAACTCGTTCCTTCATACAAACGTGTTTCCATGCATTTGCAAACAGAGTAGACCCAGATCAGACGACTCTGTCTAATCAGGGTTTGTTCTGTTTGCTTATGTTTACTTTCTAAAATTACTACAATGTTCCACCATCCATATTTCATTATAACTAATTTGTCCATGAATGTCCAGTAAGTATTGAAATTTGGAATAAATATAGAACAGGGAAAGGGTTAACCATTTACACCATAAGAATAAGGTCTTTCTATGCCTTTGCAAACAGAGTAGACCCGGTTATTGTAGGAGCAGTCTGATTTGTTTGCTTATGATATAATATAGATATTTGATAAACTCCAGTATAGCGAAAACCGGAACCAACTTGTGATTACGTAATTCGGATGTTCTCCGTGCGAGATACCCCATGATTGGTCCATACCAAAATAGGCCAAGCGTGGCTCACAGCATGACAACATGCTAAAGTGGCCTGGCTGTTTAGAGAAGTAACAAATAATATCCCCCAGGGAGGAAAATATTGGTCACTAAAAATCTTGCCTTGGTAAAGATTTAGTTGAAAACTAAAAAAGGGCCCATTAATGAAAATGGTACACGTATCTTGTCAGCCCCCCCCCCCCCCCACACACACACACACACCCAAACACGCACACCTGGGTACGTGCCTGAATTATCTACAGTTTCTGATATGGCCAACATTTGCTGTGTTCATATGCCATTATAAAAAATAATCTAATTAACATTCATGACGTCATTATTTCTTACATGAATATTCATGTAGTAAACGGTTAAATTATATCCTACTCTGAAAAACAATGTCTGCTTATGTTTGCAATATTGCTTACATGTACCTCAGATTCATTCAAACGTTTGAGAAACAGACCATCGAGTCTACAACGGTTTTGATCCTGACGAGACGGCGAGTAAAACGGCGTCTCATCTGGATCTAAACTAAATACAAAACTTTAATGCGAGTCAGGTTGAGATTAGCTCAACACGATTCGACTTTAAAA
Organism: Azorinus chamasolen; assembly: GCA_963576725.1. Taxonomy (NCBI): domain Eukaryota; kingdom Metazoa; phylum Mollusca; class Bivalvia; order Cardiida; family Solecurtidae; genus Azorinus; species Azorinus chamasolen. Next base: position 3,691,816 of record OY755251.1, on the reverse strand, counting down.
TTAATTATATTCTTAACATACCCTTTCCTATGCCTTTACAAACAGGGTAGATCCAAATCAGACTGCTTCTGTACGAGCTGTCAGGTCTGTTCTGTTTACTTATTAAATTATACAGATCCAATTCGTCACTTTCTGTCTCTGCTAAATATCTGTGTGTTCATAATAATTGATATGTTATTATAAAAATACAGCTTATTAATTCATGCATGCCGGATGTCGTTACTTTTTATATAGATGTTGGTGGAGTACAAGGTTAAAAGAATTTATCTAAAATTGAATCTTTTTAACCCTTTCCCTGTTCATTGTTTATTCCAAATTTAAATACCTACTGAATATTCAGGGACAAACTAGTTATAATGAAATATGGAAGGTGGAATGTTGTAGCCTTTTTAGAAAGCAAAGAAACACATCTTTCAAATTCAAATTGGCAAACAGAGCAGACTTTGACCAGACGGCTGCTATAGTAGCCGTCTTATCTGGGTCTACTCTGTTTGCCAATGAGTGAAAATGCGTTTATATGAAGGAAATGGTTAACTGCGTAAACAAAGACTACAGTAAAACCCCTCTAAACCGGACGTTAAAATTGGCATAACTGTCGGTCTTGGGAGCAGGTGGCAGCTTAATGCATGGCGAAAGTCATGCAGAAAGCTCCTCTAGGAGCTTTCTGCATGATTTTCACCCTGCATTAAGCAGCCACCTGCTTAAAAGTATCTAAATTCTTGTCTACTAGAATTCCGGTTTAGAGGGGTTTTACTGTATATAGAAGCTGTCTGGTCCAGGTTTACTCTGTTTCCAAATTGATGAATATGTGTATCTATCAGTTAAAGCTATCAACTTCTGTAGGAGCTTTTTTTTATCAAAGCGTCGTCTGATTCTTATGAAATAAAACTGTTCTAAATTTCCTGTTACTGTCATGTGCCCTTCTCTTGTTCATAACTCCGTTACGAGGTACATAGACCTGCTAGATTATATTCTTATTTTAGCGGAGCAATAGTTAATGTGCTTACCCAGATACTTAAATCCAAATTTCTCCACCAAACCCTATATTGTAACCACTCTTTAGAATCGTCTCATCGAGATGATTCTAAAGAGTGGTCACACGATAGGGTTTGGTGGAGAAATAAAGGCGTTATTCTTGAAATTGTTTTAATGTACGCATCTTATTCCATGGACCTCTTATAATGTCATTATTTCTTACACCTGCTAGATTATTTTCTTATTTTAGCGGAGCAATAGTTAATGTGCTTACCCAGATACTTAAATCCAAATTTCTCCACCAAACCCTATATTGTAACCACTCTTTAGAATCGTCTCATCGAGATTATTCTAAAGAGTGGTCACACGATAGGGTTTAGTGGAGAAATAAAGGCGTTATTCTTGAAATTGTTTTAATTTACGCATCTTATTCCATGGACCTCTTATAATGTCATTATTTCTTACATGAATATTCATCAGGTAACGGATTACTTTGTAAAAATATTATCTGTATGTGACCCAACGTAGAAATGTGTAACGTTGAATCTTCTTTGAACCAAACATGTTTACATGTCCTCGCTGAATGCCCAGTAGCATTCTAAAGGTCTATTGCATATTTTCCTTATGCTATGTCGTATGAGACAATAAAAGATAACCTTTTTCATTACTAAAAAACAAATTTAGCCCAAAAGTAGCATTTTTACTTTCATCTGTTCAAGCTTACCTATTGACAGATGGCCAAACAGCTTGGATCCTGATGAGACGCCGAGTTATTAGACGTCTCGTCTGGATACAAGCTGCAGTAAAACCTCTCTATAACTACCACTAAATTACATTAAGTGGTTTGTGTTAAAGGCAGGTGGCTGCTTAAAGCAAGGTGAATGTAAAACAGAATGCTCCTTATAGGAGCGTTCTGTTTTACTTTCACCTTGCTTTAAGCAGTCACCTGCCCTAAATACCAACTAATCAACACAATTTAGTGGCCGTAATAGAGAGGTTTTAATGTATTTACAAAATGCCTTTCCGGTCGCGGTTAACATGAGAAGGGTAAAGACCCCGTGATTGCAGGTTTTGTACACGTGATTGAACTGATGGGATGATTACGTAAGCACGGAGCACTTTGTATGGGGGCGTCATTTTCTGTAAAAAAAACCCCATCAACTTGCACTACTACGAAAGAGACAGATCCATCTTAAATCGGTTATATGATGGCGCTTTTCCTGGATCATATAGTTCTATAAATAACTCTTATGATATAGATTTACAGTCGAACCTGTCCTAAGCGGCCATTCATTTATTGAACATAGGAATCTTAAAAAGCTGGCGGTTGCTTAATGCAGGGTAAAAGTCATACAGAAAGCTCCTATGGGAGCTTTCTGCATGACTTTCATCATGCAGTAAGCTGGCACCTGTCTTCAAGACCGATATAAAATTTATATTAAATCTAACGTTCGGTTTAGAAGGGTTTTATTGTACAACTGTTTGTGTCAATTCTGCCGTTTAATTTCAATCTGGATATTTTTATGACTTTATTGTAATACAATTATCAGACAACACATCGAATGTTGATTGCAAGACAGTTGTAACAACAATCTACGGGGAGAAAAAAGGACGATCTTTGAAATAGATTAGATCCAGAATAGACGCTGATAACCTCAGCGCCTCACCAAATTCCAAATTGCTTGGTACTCCGGTAGTGTTTTAAATAATTAACTGTCATGGGGACAATTATTTTGAAATGCTTTGCACCAAACCCTTGAAATGCATCATGGGAAAATGTCTTTTAGGAAAAGGTCTCCTTTAGAAGCCGTCCTATCAGGGTCTGCTCTATTTGCTTATGAACTTACTATAGATATCACCCTATACAATTCATACAAATATAAAAAAGATCCTGTGTACAAACTGCAGCAAATAGATATACCCGATGGCATTATTTCTTACACTGATATTCAACAGGGAATGTGCTTCTCTTTCTCTGCTATAGGCGAATATGTGCCCACCTTGGATCCAAATGAATTTGGCGTCTCACCAGAATCTAGCCTCTTTGATACTATGATATCTTTTAACCCTTTCCCTGTTCTACGTTTTTTTCCAAAAATCAATATCTACTGAATATTCATGAAAAGAAATTACAATGAAATGTGGAAGGTTGAACATTGTAGCTATTTTAGAAAGTAAAGAAATAGATCTTTCAAATTCCATAAACAAATAGAGCAGACCCCAATCAGGCGGTCCCTATAGCAGTCGTCTGATCTGGATCTACTCTGTTTGCAAATGCGTGAAAATATGTTTACATGAAGGAAAGGGTTAAAAAGAAAAACTCAAGAACCAAAATAAGCAGACGACGAACTTTGCAGGCAATTTCTGCTGTGACAGTCACGTGGTAAGGGAGATAACTGCAAAATTCCCGATATATCTGACTTTGGATGAAATTGTGTTGTTCCCCTTCTCATTTGAAGCGTTTTGTTTTGTCTTTTTACAGACGGTATTTTAATTATTCTAGTCATGTTGTATATGTTTTGTTCTTGTGTTTGTTTGTGTTATATGATCTGCTGCCATCTGTCTTTAAGGGCGACACTGATACTAATTTCAACGTCCGATTGTGTACCGTATATATGTTTGTGGCTTGACCGAGACTAACGCCTCTGTGAGCTTTTTGTATGACTTTCACCCCGAATTAAGCAGCCATATATAGTCCGACAGGGAATTACTGACAGTTACGTCATAATTAGTTTACTTGATACATATTCATATTCATTCTTAAAAGAGATGTCTGTAACTATTTGATTTTGATGACATGCTTGTGGAGTCCGTAGTCCGTAGTTTGTTTATCTATACAAAAAAGATCTCACTTTTCTTTACTAAATGTTACTACACATGGTTTTTTTTCACAACAAACATCAACCCTTTACCCCATGCATATATAGCTGTCTGATCAGGGTCTGTCCTGTTTGCTTACGGAATACTATACATCTGTTACTACATACCCTGCCACGGTCAAACGTTATACAGTGCTCCCTGCCTACAAGGGCCCTCTCAATAACGATTCCCTCCCTACAACAACGCATGTCACTGTTTCCGAAACAACAAGGCTCCAGAAACAACCTTTTTCAATCGTATTTTCTGTATGCCTCCATCATACCCTATGTTGTGACCACTCTTTAGAATCGTCACAAAGTGACGATTCTAAAGAGTGGTCACAACATAGGGTTTGATGGAGGCATACCAGTTTTAGTTCACGAAATACACCTTATCTGGGGATCTGCAAACAAGTTAATTATGTTTGATTTCCCCTCCCTATAACAACTCCCTCTGAACAACACATACAATATTCGTATCCCAAAGGGTGTCGTTGTAGAGAGGGAGCACTGTTCACAAGTCATGATACATATCCAATTAATATTCACTGCCAGTATTCCTTAATTCAATAAATATGCATTATGTCATTATTGCTTACATGAATATTCGCAAAGTAAAATCATATTCAACTTTAGCCACCTCGGGGACAATTACCTTCGCAAATAGCTCCGATCATGATGAGACGCCGATTAACTCTCAGTCTCATCAGGATCTAAACTGTTTGACACTCGATTTGAAGGATTAGAAATAAACCCACACATTGTAACTAAATACATTAGTCAGTAAGCTACAATGGTCATTATTATAGTACGATACAGTAATATATCGATTATCCGCGACAACAGTCAAAACTCGATTATCCGAACTGTCAAATAAGTACAGTATACCCTCTCTTAACCGGAATTCTAGTAGATAATAATTTAGATACTTTTAGGCAGGTGGCTGCTTAATGCAGGGTGAAAGTCATACAGAAAGCTCCTCTAGGAGCTTTCTGCATGACTTTTACCCTGCATTAGGCTGCCATCTGCCTCCAAGACCGATATTCATACTAAATTTAACTGCCGGTTAAGAGAGGTTTTACTGTATCATTATCAGTCCTTAACCCCTTCCCTTTTGAATATGTATGTAAGAGATAGTGACATCATAAATATTTCTTAGCTGATTTGTTTTTATAATGGCGTATATACACTATGTGATTTGGAATTGGTAGAAACTGTAGAGTCAGGTGTATTAAATATTCATAAGGTAAAAAGCAGAGCCTGAACAGACGGGTCCTACAAGACGTCTGGCCTGCTTCTACTCTGTTTGCAAATGAGTGAAAAGACGTTTGTAAGAGGATGGGGTCAACACAGATGGAAGCTTAATGCATGATGAAAGTCATACAGAAAGCTCCTCTGGGAGCTTTCTATATAATTTCACTCTGCATTGAGCAGTCACCTGCCTAAAAGGATATCAGATCTTCTATTCAAGAATTTCGAATATTTGAGGATTGACTGTAGTTCGTTGATTCGTTGATCGTGAACTACATGTAAATGTATACTGTACAGTTTGGGTAAAGTAGTACTAATGTTGCAAAATAGAAGCACATGGTCACACAAAATGCTCACTCAAATATATGGGCTATCAATAAACAGTAAAACCTCTCTAAAGCGACCGACAGACACATGTCTCATTCTGTATGATAAAGACTTAATGCGGGGTGAACGTTTTGTAGAAAGCTCCCATATGAGCATACTGCATTATTGACGTCCCGAATTAAGCAAATGCATTGCTGTTAAAGACGAACATGCGTATACATTAAGTGGTTCGCTTTTGGGGAGTTCAACTGTATAATTCATCATATTAGTGATGTCGAATGTCTCTAGATGTAAACGTCTGGGCCAGAGATTATAAAACGTTTTGCTTGAGTCTGAGGGCATTCTCAAGCATCTGATTGGTCAGATTCTGAGCTTGCAATCAGATACTTGAGAATGATTGCAGACTCAGACTCAGAGGTTTTATAGCCTTTGGCCCGAATTCAAAGTTGGTCAAGAATAAAGAACACAACATTCATGACATACTGATGGACTTTTAATCAAAACTTTTTTTCATCATATTTATTTAGCTAAAATAGAAGTTGGATCAGCATAGTTTCTAAAGGGTGATACAGCGCAAAAACATCTAAATGCATGTTGTGCATGACAATGGAGCATACCTATATATGGCTCGGTCAATCCAATATTCAAACTACAGTAGATTAATCATTTACTTCATAGATACGCCTTTCTATGTCTTTGAAAGCAGTAGCTCTAGATCAGATGTTTTCTATAGGAGCAGTCTGACCAGGGTCTGCTCTCTTGGCCTATGAAGTAAAATAGATATGATTCTATAGCTTCTGCCATGGCCGGCAATTCCTGTGTCCATGTGTCATTATAAAAAATATTTAAGTAATTCCAATGATGTCATTATCGCTTACATTACTTTTCATTGAGTAAAGGGTTAACCATTCGCTTGCTGAATATTAAAATACATTTCTCCTTCTATACCCATGCCCTGTTGTATAATTACATATATCTTCACTGTGGTAGTTCGCTGTGCAATCACTGCTGTGGAGTGCACTGGTTGCACAATCAACTTGTAAATAGTGCAGACCCTGATGAGACAGCTCCTGTAGGAGCTGTCTCATCTGGGTCTTCACTATTTACAAGTAGGTATATTGACGTGAATAGCAAGCGAAGGGTTAAGCTCTCATAGTTAAACACACCATATATGTGTACATAAATGTGACAATAATCAGTTAACCCTTTGCCTATTGAATAGTCATGTTGAATTAATGACATTGTGAATATTAATTAGATATTATAATGGCATACGAACACGACATATCTTAACCATGATAGAAACTGTATAATCTGATCTATATTAGTTCATGGGCAGACAGAGCAGACCCAGACCAGACAGCTCCAGCAGGGACTGTCTGGTCTTGGTCTTCTTTGTTTACAAAGACGTGAAAAGGCGTTTATATGAAATAAAGGATTAAAACATACAACAAACCCTCTCTAAATCTCACAAATGACAGTCTTATCATAATGGGCCTTCAAGGCAGGTGGTAGCCTAATTCTATACGAAAGTTATGCAGAAAGCTCCAACATGAGATCTCTGTATTACCTTCGTCCTTAATTAAGCTACCACCTGCTTTAAATATGTGTTTTGGTTGTTAACCCTTTTCTCCATATATATATATATATATATATATATATATATATATATACGCCTTATAATGGCTTTGCAGAGTAGATCCAGATCAGACGGCTCCTGTATGAGCCGCCTGATCAGGGTCTACTTTGTTTACTTATGGTATTATATATAGATCTGAGTCTACAGTTTTTGCCATGGCCAAACCTGTCTGTGTTGATATACTGTTACAAAAAAATAAGCTAATTGATATTCATGACGTCATTATTTCTTGCATAAATATTCATGGAGTAAAGGGTTAAGTGATCGCTTTAGCGGGATTCAACTATAATGGAACTAGAGTTTAAACTGGCAAAATAAAGCACTTTTTAAAACACTCATGCCACATAACACTTGTCTTACTACAGTATAATCTCTGTTAACCGGAATTCTAGTAGATAATAATTTAAATACTTGTAGGCAGGTGGCTGCTGAATGCAGGGTGAAAGTCATGCAGAAAGCTCCTCTAGGAACTTTCTGCATGACTTTCACCCTGCATTCAGCAGCCACCTGTCTCCAAGACCGATATTCGTACTAAATTTAACTGCCGGTTAAGAGAGGTTTTACTGTAATGATATTTGGACCACAATTAAAGCTGATCAAATTCTGAAAGCAAACGCAGCAATGCGCAAAGAGACAACTATTGAGTCTGTTCATGAGCAGTTAATAACAATGCAGTATTACTCGCGCCCCTGGCATCGACTTAAGCGTTGTTCAATTTTCAAAACTAAAAGCATTGAAATTAGTGACCCAGAAGGATCAGATACTATAAAAACACTGGGAATGAAGTACGGGTCGATTTTTACACGAGCACCCAACACCTGCTGATGTGAAATACATTTAATTCTGAAAGTAAGCAAAGCAAGACCATACAGTCATAGTTACTATTCTTAAATAGAGACAGATCCATAAAGAACTATTGGCGATAGAGCGAAGCAACAGATAAATGTGCGTACTCAAATATTAGTTCGTATTTTCTCCACCAAACACTATGTTGTGACACTCGTTAAAATCGTCTAACAAGTGGTCACAACATAGGGTTTGGTCGATGATTCTAACTAGTGGTCACAACATAGGGTTTGGCGGAGAGCTATTCTTGAAAATGTTTTAATTTACCCATCTTATCTGGAGCTCTGACAGTGAATTTTTATTCAAGAGCATATCATTTCTATACACAATCAAATTTCAAAATCAATATTGATAGATTTATTACAAATATATACATTCGGTCTAATATGATCAGTATCAGCAAAGGAATAATACTGATAGAGTGTATAAACAATGTCAAACCATTGGTACAGTTGAACTTCGATATTCCGAACTCCGATAACTCGAACATCTGGATAACTCGAACTAAAAGTTCGGTCCCTCCAAAATTTATAATACAGAATTGTTCTAAAATGTATCACTACACATATCTAAAAACACATGTGACACCGCTTAATGTAGTTCTAAAGTAATGCTGAAAGCTCCTACAGGAGCTTTCAGCATTACTTTAGAACTGAATTAAGCAATTATACTTGAGATATTTGTCAGATTGTAAATCGGATGACTCGAACATGTTATCTCGAACTGATTTCTATGGTCCCTTTGGATTCGAGATATCGAAATTCAACTGTATTTTAGACTAATCAATACCACATAATATAGTTATGGACCTATGGATTCGCGTTTGCTCATAATCGACATTATATCAGAGATCTGATTGGCTTACACTTTTGCTCCGATTGAAAAACGAATCGTAGACTAAAGATATGTCAACACTGCGATATAAATATGTTAAATCCTTTACTTCATGAATGTTCATGTAAATCATAATTATGTCATGAATATCAATTAGATTTTTTTTTATATAAAATGGCACATGAACACGGGGAATTTAGGCCATGGTAGACATGTCTATATTATTTCATAAGCGAACAGTGTATGTCCTGATCAGACGGCTCCTACAGGGGCCATCTGGTCTGGGTCTACTCTGTTTACAAAAGCATAGAAAAGTGTATTTATGAAGTATTGTCCTGTTTTATTAACCTGTCAAATTTGAATATTCCTACGTCACTGAAAGGATATATTTAGCTTGGGTAAACCTGTGTTTCAAACGTTTTTCACGAGATTCACAATAGATATACAGGTACTTGAATGAGCCAAGTAGGAAAGCTTTTATTAGCGAAAACAATCGATATCAACCGAAGCTATATATGGCGTGTTCAGCAAGCGTATAATTTGACAGGTTAATAAAACAGGACAATACAATTCTGCCTTGTGGCAACAATGAGCCATAATTCTAACATCTTCATTCATACAAATCTACCCATATAAGCCGTAAATCTGTCAAATAATTATGTAAGTGAAGTTTGATACAAAACAATAAAACGAACGATCATACTTTTGTCACACATAGTCGCAGTTAAAAGTCCCTTTTTTATGGGCAGAGCAGCAGATAAATGTGCGTACCCAAATACTAAAATCGTCATTTCTCCACTAAAATCGTCATTTCTCCACCAAACCATATGTTTTGACCACTCTTTAGAATCGTCTCTTGGAGACGATTCTAAAGAGTGGTCACAACATATGGTTTGGTTGAGTAAAAAGGAGTAATTTTTGAAAATGTTTTAATGTACGCATCTTATCTGGACCTCTGTATGAGTATTGTCATATCTGACATTTTGACGCAAACCTGATCAAATGCAACAGAGTAATCGTACACACGGGTGTTTCTATCCCCAAAACTTCATGGATTTGTATGTCGCAATGTATTACTTATACTACATGTAAGTATGTTATATAAACTAGATTTTCATAATACATGTAGAAAATGAAATGAAGGATTTTTATCATGTCATGAACCGTAGAAATCAGATATCATGAAAAGGAACAGTAAGTGTCAAATAACCAATGGTCAACACCCATTGTCCCATAGCTAAATGACCATGTTCGACCGCGCAATCAACCCTTATTTATGCCTTTGCAAACAGAGTAGACCCACATCAAACAACTCTTGTAGGGGCTGTCTGGCAATGACCTACTTTATTTGCCTTTGTTACATATTTGATGATCTGCTATTTGTTAGAGCATCTCATTCATTAATTTACCCTTTTAACTCTTTGGGCGCCAATGTCGCCTGTTGGCACCATTGAAAACAGTGCAGTCCCAGGTCAGATGCCGCCTTTTTAAGGCGGCATCTGACCTGGGACTACACTGCTTTCTGTATTATTTTAGCCCAAGCATACAAGATTTTAAAAACAAATGTTTTTCTAATATAACTTTATCATTTAGTTTAGATTTATATTTTATATGAAATTATTATTGCAGACGGCACTTTTAAATTTGGCGCCAAAAAAGTTAAAACAATTAAATCAATACCAATGAAGGCATAACTATTTATCAAGTGAATTATTAAACAATTCACTGTTTCCTAACTTACAGTGATAACACCGTCCACAATTCACAGTCCAATGAAATGTATTCTTAGAACCGTGATCAAACGTTGAACATCTGTATTTAGTAGCCTACAGGTGTCGAGGTTATAAAACTTCTGCTCGAGTCTGAGATCATTATCAAGCATCTAACCAATAACCAATGAATAAGCTACTTGAGAATGTACTCAGACTCAGAGGTTTATTACCTTGAACACATATATAGCATTTTGAAGCACATCAGTATTTGGTGACAGTCACAAACTTGATTTCGAAACAAACATCAGTCTTTGAAAACTAAAAAACGCATTACTAAAGTATATTTGTATCCATTAACACGTTCCCTCATACAATTTGGATCGATCTACCTTGTCTGCAAATGCCAGTACTCTCGTTTCATGTATTTAACACATTATCCCCTAGTGACGCATTTTTGCGCATCTATAAAAATCACTTTATGAAACCATTGTGATAAATAGAGAATTTGCTCCTATAGGAGCAAATGCTCTATTTATCACAATGGTTTCAAACTACAAAAATTCTAAATGTTTCCTTTCCTCTAGTTAATGCTCCTTTTCGGTAGATACATTCAAAGAGGTTGGGTCTAAAAATAGCTTAGGAGAGAATGAGTTAAATGTTTTAAAGTATACATCATGTCACCAGTGCAGATTTCAATTTATTAGAAAGCAATTTTGGATTCCCATTTTACACCATTCAATCTTTAGCCCGCTGCTGGTGGATGGGTTATTACATCTGCAAACAGTTTGGATCCAGATGAGACGCCGAGTAACTCGATGTCTCATCAGGATCAAAACTGTTTGATACTCAAAATCGTTCTGTTGAAAAAAAAAACACAAGATAAATCAACTGTGACAACAGAAATCGATGACGTTTACTACAAACAAAATTTTGTCCGGCAGGCTAAAGGTTAGAGGCTCCTGACTCTTATCCTGTTCTTGTTGGGAGGGTATTGTTCCCGGCTTCAGATCTTGTGCGAGTTAAGCGGCTGACGTAAGCTGGACTCCATGGACGGGTTGTTGTATGATAGGCTGGTGGCCTCACAAATAGCGTCAACACTGAGACGGTGAGTTTGACGAGATGATATTCCTTCATTACAGGAATCGAAGTCGGGGCTAAGGATAAAATGAAAATAAAATACTGCAGAATCAAATTCGACCATTCAGTATAAACCCCCTCTGAACCGAAATTCTAGTAAAGAAGAATTTAGATATTTCAGGCAGGTGGTTGCTTAATGCAGTATGAAAATCATGCAGAAAACTCATCCTGCATTAACCCTTTACCTGTTCTACGTTTTTCCCAAATTTTGATACCTACTGAATATTCATGGACAAAATAGTTATAAAGAAATATGGAATATGTTGCATTATAGATGTTTTAGAAAGCAAAGAAACAGATCTATCAAATTCTATTAGCAAACAGAGCAGACCCTGATTAGACGGCTCCTATAGGAGCCGTCTGATCTGGGTCTACTCTGGTTGCAAATGCGTGAAAATATGTTTATATGAGGGAAAGGGTTAAGCAACCACCTGTTTTACAGACCGGCATTGCTACTAATTTGAACGCCTGATTGATACTAAACGATAATAATTCGAAGCTCTCTGCTCTCTTTCTTCTTGCATTATAATAATTACGCTTTATGTGACACATTTCTAAATACTGATAATTAACATTGTTTTATAGAAGTATAATTATGTTAAGGTACGAGTTTTCTCCCTTTGGCCGGACTATGATGACACGGAAGAAACCTGCGGAAGCGCTTAAGGTCATCTCTAAAAGTGGTTGCACCTTCTCAAAGATTTAAAATTGTTAATAAAATATCGTATGTCTTCAAGCAACGGTAACAATTTGACATACTAATCTGATTTAAAAGAAAAAATCAAAAACATAAACACGCCTGGCGATATATATGCTTCTGAAATAAGCCCATATTTTCTTTGTTCAGTGGAATACAGTTTAGACAGAAAAAAGAAACTTGTCATTACCATCACCATTACCAGTTACACACATGTACATAAACATGCACTCACCAAGACAACGACCTGTGAGAGTTACGCAGTCTGCGCCACGTGATTTGGCGGTAGGTCTCGTGCATTTTGCAGTAACAGGCGACCAAGACGACGAGGATGACAACAATAGCGCTACTCAAGGTCCCCGCGACAATGTAGAAGTTGTGGTTATGCGACTTTCCCAGCACGTCTGAACCCTCCAGGGGAGGGGCAAATACGTCCACTGAAATAAGTCACAAAACCATGTACAATTTGAAAAGAGCACACGCCCGAGTAGATCTAACATACTAAATGTTAACCCTAACTCTATAAATATTCATGTAAGAAATAATGAAATCGTGAATATTAATTAGATTCATGAATATTGATTTGGTTAATTGCTATATTGATACATGGACACAAGAAGATTTTGCCATGGCAGAAACTGTAGAGTCATATATGCATTTATCACATAATCTGCCTTATGGGAGTGCCGTAACAGAGTGCCGTATTTCGCGAAATGCACTAGTGCATTTTTATGCAAATTAGAAATCGTTAGCCAATCGTAGCTCTCACTTAAGCGTTAGCCAATCGTAGCGTTCCATGTGCACCATCCGTTGTATCACCACGGTGTTTGTAAGCAATGGCCGAAACAATCGTCAGCTATAGCCTAGTTTTATTTTCTATGGCATTTAAAGGCTTATGTGATAAAAAAGAATCTTACATTCGTGTTCGTTGCAAATTGTTTTCATGAAACGCGTTTACTATAATGAAAATTACACTCGCAAAAGCTCTTGTCATATTATTACAGTAAACTCATTTCATAAAAACAATATGTAATGAACACTCATGTAAGATCCTCTATATTACCAAACCACAAGCAAACAGAGCGGACCGGTATCATGTATCTCACCGGTTGTTAACCCTTTCAGTGCCAGAATTGTCGTCTGCAGGATACATTATCATCTGCTTCAAGTTTTAGAGTGGACGCTTGGTAAGTTGCTGGGGGGGGGGGGGGTTCAGCAGACTGTCAAATTTTGATCCTGATGAAACGCCGAGTTACTTCGTTTGGATCCAAACTAATGGCATAGGTATGCTCTATTTATCACAATGGTTTCAAACTACAAAATTCAAAAACTTTTCCCTTTCTCTAGTTCATGTTCCTTTGCGGTAGATTTATTCAAAGAGGTTCTATCTAAAATAGCCTATGAGGTAATGGGTTAAACCGTCTAACACTCTAATCGGCTCTTTGAAAACGAAACAGGAGGACATTCTCGTGAATAGTCTAGACTGGATATATTTCAACCCTTTCGTTCATATATAAACGCATTTTCACGCATTTTCAAACAGAAGACCCAGATCAGACTGTTCCTATCGCCGTCCGATCAGGGACTGCTTGTTTGCGCATATTGTTATATAGCTCTGATTCTAGTTTCTGCTTGAACTAAAATGCCCTGTGTTCATTTTGTCATTATTTCTTACATGAATATTCAACAAGGAAACGTTAAGATAGACGAAATTTATTTTAACCCTTGGCCTATGAATATTTATACAAGAATTCATGACATCGTGAAAAAAGTAATTCGACTAATTTTTATTTTGGCATATGCATACAGAAATATTGGCTGAATCAGGGTTATATTATTTGACAAGCAAATAAAGCAGGCCATGATCAGACGGCTCCTGTAATAAACCGGCTGTTCTAGGTCTACTCTGTTTGTACAGGCGTGATTAGACGTATTTCTCTGCTATTTAACCCATTCCTTAAAAATTATAGGCAATTTTTAGATCCCATCTCTTTGAATAAATCTACTCCAAAGGAGCATTTACTACAGAAAAGGATTTTTTTTAGATTTGTGTAGTTTTGAAACCATTTTCATAAGTAGAGCATTTGCTCCTATGGAGCAAATGCTCTATTTATCACAATGGTTTCAACAAGTGACTATTACAGAGGCGTAGAAAGGCGAATTTATAGAGGAAATGGTTATTTAAAGCGTTACCATGCAAACGGTTATGTTGGATGTCGGTTTAACTTACTCATGTATTCGCAGTGGACCCCAGCGAAGGTCAGAGGACAGAGACACCGGTACCCATCGGTTGTGCGCTTACATGTGCCGTGGTTTTGACAAGGGTTAGACACACAATCGTCCAGACGAATGTCACATAGTCTGCCTGATATAAAGAAAGAAAGAAATTAGTTTTATAATTGTTGACCAATGTAAGGTCGACTTAGAATGGAACACCTCAGAGGCTATATGGCATTTCTTGTCATGAATCACCAGTCGGTAAACGGAGGATAAGTAATGACTGCATGTCTGAATGTATGGATGGATGTCTGGATGGATGGATGGATATATGGATGTATGGATGGATTGATGGATAGATGGATAGATGGATGGATGGATGGATGGATGGATGGATGGATGGATGGATGGATGGATGGATGGATGGATGGATGGATGGATGGATGGATGGATGGACGGATGGATGGATGGATGGATGGATGGATGGATGGATGGATGGATACATACATACATACATACAGACAGACAGACAGACAGACAGACAGACAGACAGACAGACAGACAGACAGACAGACAGACAGACAGACAGACAGACAGACAGACAGACAGACAGACAGACAGACAGACAGACAGACAGACAGACAGACAGACAGACAGACAGACAGACAGACAGACAGACAGACAGACAGACAGACAGACAGACAGACAGACAGACAGACAGACAGACAGACAGACAGACAGACAGACAGACAGACAGACAGACAGACAGACAGACAGACAGACAGACAGACAGACAGACAGACAAACAGACAGACAGACAGACAGACAGACAGACAGACAGACAGAAAGACAGAAAGACAGACAGACAGACAGACAGACAGACAGACAGACAGACAGACAGACAGACAGACAGACAGACAGACAGACAGACAGACAGACAGACAGACAGACAGACAGACAGACAGACAGACAGACAGACAGACAGACAGACAGACAGACAGACAGACAGACAGACAGACAGACAGACAGACAGATGGTTGGATCGATTGATGAATTGATGGATGGATGAATAGATGGTTGGACGGATGGTTCGACAGATAAAAAAAATAATGAAACTGCTGGATGGATGAATGTTCATATGCATCATTGTATAGATAAACAAATGAATGATCTGCACTTCCGTAACTGGGATTAAAAGCCCGCAAATGACATGCCGCGATACACCAGTGATTTCATATTATTCCTATCCCCGGAAGTTGATGTATGTTGGTTCCCGGATCAAAACAAGTTCCCAGGACACGTTATCAATTTGTATCGGTTTGTTGCCAGATAAAACTAAAGAATTATTGGGAAATCCCGTGTTGTCATCGGTAAATGGTGTTGGTAACATATATTTTTCATTCGGTGACAGTAAAGTGCGATGATTTTATTTTCTGTTTTCTTGTCATCCTGTTTTATTTGGCATGCAGACGATATTTGCAGTCATTCGGCCTAATAAATGTCGATATACTCATTTACTGTTTTAAGAAGTATTCTCTTTCGCAGTGCTTCTTTTGGTCTCTTAACGCTTTACCTGTTGAATATTCATCCAAAAAAGAATGACACGATGGTTGGATCTTGGTAGTAAAAGTAGTCTGATATTAAAAGTTCATTAAAGCAAACAGAACAGATCCTGATCAGACGACTCCTACTTTGTTTATGAAGATAAGAGTTAATTGTCCTGCAATGTGTCTCAGCAAAATGTTACTGGACTGTTTACTAGATAGAGATCTGATGGCTCCTGTTTGTTTATTTATATCTATAGAAGAGATGATTCTAAAGATTGGTCACAAACTAGGGTTTGATTGAGAAATAAAGGAGATGAATTTTTTTTAATTTTTTTTTAATTTATCTTATAAAATCTTTTAGTATATTGTACACAATATGGATCTAGCATACGGTAAAAATGCCCCAACTGTAATAAACTAAATAGGTGAATCATCACTCGTACGGCCTTGCTGTACAAGCGCGCTTTTATGGCGACATGGTAGGGTGCATGACTGCAAACCTGGCGACCTGTGTTCGATCCCGGGTCTGAGCGGGTATGTTTCCAATTACATATGTCCAGATAAACATTGTGGTGAGATTTGAGAAGGATCATGCAAGCAGAACTTGAGTTAGAGATGTTACAGACAAATTCAGATTAACATATTTGCTAAACACAAATTGAATGTCCAATTATGCCACCTGGGCCTTGGATATACATACCAGGACACACCCATGCTGCTGAAGCATGTCCAGATACACATTATGGTGATCTTTGAGAAGGATCCACTAAGCAGAACTTGAGTTAGAGATGTTACAGACAAATTGAGGTTAACATTAAATTTTGCTAAACGCAAATTCTAAATCCAATTGTGTAACCTTAACCTTGGATATAGATACACTAGCGGCACATGCCCATGCTACTGTAGCATGTCCAGATAAACATTGACATTGTGATCCACCAAGCAGAACTTGAGTTAGAGATGTTACAGACAGACAAATTCAGGTTAATACATTTCAGATAAACGCAAATTCTAAGTCCAATTGTGCGACTTTACCTTGGATATAGATACTGGGACACACCCATGCTACTGTAGCATTTCCAGAAAAAACATTGTGGTGAAATTTGAGAAGGATCCACCAATCAGAACTTGAGTTAAGAGATATGTTACAGACCGACTAATTGAAGTTAACATTTTTGCTAAACGTAAATTCTAAGTCCCAATAGTGCGACCTAGTCAATCTTGACCTTGGATATATGTACTGGAACACAGCCATGCTACTGCAGCATGTCCAGATAAGCATTGTGGTTAAATTTGAGAAGGATCCAGCAAGCAGAACTTGAGTTAGAGATGTTATAGACAGATGGAAGACAGACAGCGCCATTCCATTATATGTACCGTTTTTTCAAACAGGCTTATAATAAAAACAAAATTATATAACAACCATTAAATAAAGGAATTAGGTGATAGCTTATGCAAATTGAAAGCAATACAGACAAATTCCGTAGGAGCGTTCTTTTTTGCTTTCATTCTGCATAAAGCAATTACCTACATGTGCAAAATGCAAGAAGCTCCTTTTAACCCCCCCCCCCCCCATTAAAGTTTCTTACGCTTGGCAAGTTGGCATACACAGTAGAGCCATATCAGACAGCTTCTGTAGGAGCTGTCTAATCTATTATCAGGGCCTACTCTGCTTATGAAATTGTTATAGATATGACTTTTCAGTTTCTACTTATACAAAAAACTCCTGTGTACATACGCTTTATAAAAAATTAGCTGATAAATGTTCATGATATCATATTTTTTACTTCTTGCATGAATATTCAACAGGGAAAGGGTTAATAAATGATGCACTCCTGGAAACCTTTTTTACATATATATAATACAGTAGGTTATTATACAAACTTTGTCATGTTGTTTCTGACCTAGATATTATCATGTTTAGTAGAATTTCATATATTTTCAGATACAGCAATTGTAGCAAAGTCGCAAAGTTTGACTATATACTACATGTACAGTAAAATTTCTACAGGTAAGTGATGAAGAATTAGGAAGATATTGTACTGTTACTCTGTAAAAATACCTTCCTACAACTTTGCAAACAGAATATACCCAGATCAGACAGGTCGTGTAGAATCTGTCTGATCAGGGTCTACTCTGTTTGTTTTTGAAATAATATACAATTCTACAGTTTCTGTCATGGCCAAAAACGCCTTTGCAATCAGAGTAGACCCAGGCAAAAGTAAGACGGCTCCTGTTCGAGCCCTCTGTTCAGGGTCTGCTCAGTTTGCTTATATGGAATTACATAAATTGGATTCTACAGTTTCTGCCATAGCCAAAATGTCTCGTGTCCAAATATGCTATTATAACAGTTAATCTAACTAATATTCATGATTTTTAATACCCATTGAATATTCATGAACAAAACACTTATAATCAAATCTGGAAGGTGGTACATTGTAGCTATTTTAGAAAGTAAAGACACAAATCTATGAAATTCCATAAGCAAACAGAGTAGACCCTGATCAGACGGCTCCCCTAGGAGCGTCTGATCTGGGTCTACTCTGTTTGTAAATGCGTGAAAACACGTTTCCATGAGGGAAAGGGCTAACTCTTTGCACGCTAGCGGCGAAACTGTGATTACCGAAGCAAACAGTTTGGATCTCATCAGGATCCAAACTGTTTGTCATATTGACCATATTTTTGCAATGAAATGAGAGAAAGTTTATTTTAAGAATTGAAGAAGACGACAATTGCTGCAGAAGAAAAATTACTTTGCGTGCAAAGAGTTAAATATGGATAACCCATTCCACTTTGAAAATTCAGCATTCAAAGGCTTAACCCTTTACTCCATAAATACATTCTTTATGCATTTACAAACAGAGTAGACACTGATCAGATGGTTTCTGTTTGTTCCCTCTTATCAGGATCTGCTTCGTTTGCTTATGGGATTACATCTATAGATGAGATTCTACTCAGTTCTGCCCATACTAAAATTTCCTGTATTTATAATCTATTTGATATTCAAAACGTTATTATTTCTTACACAATTATCGGTTTACCCATTCCCGCATATTGACGCTTATGTAAAAGTCACTGTATGAAACCATTGTGATAAATAGAGCATTTGCTCCTGTTATCACAATGGTTTCAAAACTACCCAATTCTGAAAAAGGGCAAGCGAACTTAATTCTAATTTAAGCCTAAAGTATTTGGATGCCCAATATCTCCCCTCCATGCATTTGTAGAGCTGAATTATAAGTCAATTTGGCACCATTTCGAAAAAATTAAAGTAGACTGGCATAGTAGCAAAGAATGAAGACCTGATCAAACTGTGTCTTCAGAGAAGCCCTCTGATCACCTTCTCCACTGTTTGTTATTTAAAATCCTCAAGCAAGTTTAACCTTTTATTCCACAAATGCACCTTTCTATGCCTTTGTAGGAGCTGTCGGATCAGGGTCTGCTCTGTTTGCTTATGATATAACATGGATATGACTACAGTTTCTGCCATGACAAAAAATTCCTGTGTTCATATACTATTATAACAATTAATCTAATAAAATATTCATGATGCAATTATTTCTTACATGAATATTCATGGAGTAAACACTTTCCCTATTCTATATTTAGTTCAAATTTCAATACCTACTGAATATTCATAAACAAAAAGGTATTAATGAAATGTGGAAGGTTGAACATTGTAGCCATTTTATAAAAGAAAAGAAACAGATCTTTCAATTTCCATTAGCAAACAACTGACCCTGATCAGATGGCTCCATAGGAGCTGCCTTTCTGGGTCAAGTCTGTTTGCAGATGCGTGAAAACATGTTTATATATGGAGGAAAAGGTTAAGCCTATCAAAAAGAGTGGACAGTAGTAGCGCTGATGTAATAGTTCACTCAAAAATCCTGCTTTGAGAGGGTTAAGCCATTTCATTTATCAAGTACAGCATAAGTCGCAAAAGAGCAAGCAATGATATGTAACTTGTTTGAAATTGTGTATTGATTTTCTAGTTTCTTTCAATTCAATTGTAAAACAAAGAATTACATCTGCTTTGTTTAGATAGGACAGAATCATTTTCTAAGAAAATGGCTTTCTGATTAGACTGTCAACATTTGGAATGTTACATGTCTGTTGTCAAATAGGTGATGACGGGTTCAGAAAACAAGTTGTGCAAAAGATAGATGTTAGATTGTTCTTAGATTGCCAATTGATGCTAATTCATCAGCTTGAGTATTCATGAATGAATATTCTCCATGAATATATGTGTAAGAAATACAGTAAAACCTCTCTATAACGGCCACTAAATTACATCAAATATTTTGTGTTAAAGGCAGGTGGCTACTTAAAGCAAGGTGAAAGTAAAACAACGCTCCTATAGGAGCGTTCTGTTTTACTTTCACTAGCTTTAAGCAGCCACCTGCCCTAAATACCAACTGATTAACACAATTTAGTGGTCGTTATAGAGAGGTTTTACTGTATTGACATTATGAATATTGATCAGATGAATTGCACATGGACACAGGAACTCTTGGCCATGGTAGAAACTGAAGAATCATATATTATAGTATATGCAAATAGAGCAGACCCAGAACATGTGGCTCTTATGGCAGCTGTCGGGTCCGGGTATACTCTGTTTGTGCAAATGTTTAGAAAGACCTGTATTTATGGAGTAAAGGGTTAACCTTTTAAATTCTAAATACATTTGTATTCTAATTGGACTTGTTATCAGTGTTTACCAATAGAGTCTATTCAGTATGTAAAGCTGAAATTTGCTAGAGTATTGTAAATGACAAACAGGTCAGGGGTTTCCCCTAGGAGCCCTCTGCAATTTCCACTCCAGTGTTTCTCACATTATAAGGTTTCAAACAAACTTTCTTACATGGTGAAAAAAGACTTCATGGAAATTTGACAGTTAACCCATTCCCTGATAGACTATTTTTAGATACAACCTCTTTGAATAAATCTACCGAAAAGGAGCATTAACTAGAGAAAAGGAAAATTTATTACAATGGTTTCACAAAGTTACTTTTATAGAGTCGTCAAAAGTCGTCAATATGAGGGAAAGGGTTAAAGACCTACTTGTTTAATCTTTTCCCTGTTCAGTGTTCATGTAAGAAATAATGACATGATGAATATTATTAGCTCAGTTGTTATGATATAAACTTTTCTTGCATGGACAAACACTGTAGAATCAGATTTAGGTCAAAAGCAAACAGAGCAGACCCTGATCAGATGGTTCAGTAGGAGCTGTCTGATCTGGGTCTGCTCTGTTTGCAAATGCATGGAAAGGCATAATTTATATGAGGGAAAGGGTTAACAATTTTGTTGCTGGCATATTAATTTACTTTAAAAAAAAGGTAAGATGTTTTGGTATGTTATTATCTAATTCTCCCAACAACAATTGAGTGTAATAATTGTGAAAATGAGGGGCACAGGGGCATCTGCAAAAAGTGTAAATCCCGGTTGTCCACAGTGTAGGAATAGGCTGTTTTTTGGGGTCAATATTATTTGTAACTTGTCAAAGGCAGCTGTTGTGCTTATGAATATCCCCATTCCAACCATATATAAGTCAAATTACAGTTCCAGACTAAACTGTTTTTTTGGAAATGTTGTTGTTCATTGTCTACTATCTAGATCAAAAATGCATTATGCAGGATGAAAGCAAGCAGGTTGATAATGAAAGAATTGCAAAACACTCCCAAAGGAGCTTTCTCCATTAATTTCATTTTGCATTTATCAGTCATATGCTTTAACCCATCCTCCATAGACTACACTTTGAATAAATCTACCGAAAAGGAGCATTAACTAGAGAAAAGGAAAATTTAAGAATTTTGTAGTTTGAAACCATTGTGATAAATAGAGCATTTGCTCATATAAGAGCAAATGCTCCATTTATCACAATGGTTTCAACAGGTGATCTTTTTAGAGGCATAGAAAGGCGTATATTTATGGAGGAAAGGGTTAATCCTTTCCATTATGTTAACTCCTAATAAAATTTGCAAACAGGGTAGACCAGATCGGAAGGAGCTGTCTGATCAGGGTCTGCTTGTTGGCTTATGAAGTTGTAATAGATCTGACCCTACAGTTTCAACTAATACTAAACATTCATGTGTACTTATGTCAATTTAAAATAAAATCAGCTAGCAAATATTCATGATGTCCTGTAGGAGCAGTCTTATCAGGGACTGCTGTGTTTGCTTAACCCTTTCCCTCATATAAACGTGTTTTCACGCATTTGCAAACAGAGTAGACCCAGATCAGACGGCTCCTATAGGAGCCGTCTGATCAGGGTCTGCTCTGTTTGCTAATGGGATTTGATAGATCTGTTCCCTTAGTTTCTAAAATG
The DNA here is from genome assembly GCA_963576725.1 of Azorinus chamasolen. Taxonomy (NCBI): domain Eukaryota; kingdom Metazoa; phylum Mollusca; class Bivalvia; order Cardiida; family Solecurtidae; genus Azorinus; species Azorinus chamasolen. Next base: position 3,669,448 of record OY755251.1, on the reverse strand, counting down.
ACTACAATATTCCACCTTTCATATTTCATTAAAACTATTTTGTCCATGAATATTCAGTATGTATTGAAATTTGAAATAAACATAGAACAGGGAATGGGTTAAATATGTATGTAGATTGGATTCTACAGTGTCTGCCATGATAAAAAATCCTGCATTTGTATAACATATTTAGAAGGTGAAGGGTTAACCTTTTACCCGATGTATAGTTATGTAAGAAATTCTCACATCATGACTATTAGCTGAAATTTTGTAATGGTTTGTGAACACATGAGTTTTTGCAAAAACTGTCAACTCAGATCTATTATAATTTCATAAGCAAACAGAGCAAATCCTGATCAGACGGCTCCTAATTGCAATGGCATGAAAAGGAATCTTTGTCAAGTACAGTTAAAACTTGATACTACAATCAATCAAATACATACCATTATTGATCTTTAACACAGGTTTAATGCAGGGCGATAGTCATGCAGAAAGCTCCTCTAGAGCTTTCTGATTACCTTGCGTAGTGTAAGCAGCCCTCTGCCTACGAATACATAAAAATTGTCATTTCTAAAATTTTGTAGTATCGAGTTTTACTCTAAAGTGTTTTAACCCATTCCCTCATATTGACATGTCTGTAAGAGTCACTTTTTGAAATCATTGTGATGAATAAAGCATTTCTCCATATTTAAAGAGCAAATGCTCTATTTATCACATTGTTTTCGAAAGTATACAACTGTAAAAAGTGCTCTTTTTTCTAGTAAATGCTCCTTTACAGTAGATTTACTCAAAGATGTTTGGTCTAAAGATAGTCTATGAGGGACCCAAGTATGATAGTTTGAACTCTTTGAATAGGAGTTGACTGTCATTTGCAAACAGTATAGACACATATCAGACTCAGAGGGCTCCTAAACGAGGCCTCAGTTCAAGGTCTGCACTGTTTGTCATTCAAATTCCTTTCACAAATTCATACCGAATGAACTCTACCTTTTAACAATGATTGTCAATGGTTGACTATCACACTTTGAAATTTCAGCATTGAAAGATTTGAATAACAGACTACTGTATATGCTTTCTTTTCATATCCAGGAGACACCATTACTTAGAAGTTCTGCAAAGTGCTGAGCTGTAACAATTATCTTCTTCTAAAGAGACACACAGAAACTTGAACATGAGACAACTCAAGGGAAAAGTGAAAAAAGAAACTCAGAAAGACAAGAAGGAGAGGAAGCGTGAGTTCATGGAAGGTAAAGACCAGATCAAGACAGTGGTGATACCCGTGTGTGGAGTGATTGTTGCAATATTGGTGTTCTTTGTACTGTATGGTACAGGAGGCAAATGGTAGCATCTAGATCTGCTGGAATACCGTTTATGACTAGTGGGGAAAGTGTTGTTGTTCATATCATGGAAAAAAGGGGCCACTCTTACAACTGCACACTGTATAGATCCAGATCAATTGTCACTTCATTTAATTGATATCTGATCAGGGTTTATACTGTTTGCCTCTTGTCAGAACTAGTTGAACTTATTTATTATTATTAGTTCATTCACTCTTTCCCTCATATGAGTACTTTTCAGGCCTTTGGGAACAGTGTAGACCAAGATCGGACAGCTACTGTATTCCCTGATGTTGTTGAGTTTTGACACCTTTGTAAAAGTCACTTATTCAATCCATTGTTCCAAATAAAGCATTTGCACTATAGGTGTGGAATATTTAGAAAGTGGTTGAGTCTAAAAATAGCATATGAGGGAATGGGTTAGGAGCCGTCTGATCAGGGTCTGCTCTGTTTGCTTATAAAATAATATAGATGATATACAGTACCTGTCATGGTGAAAATATCCTGTATCTACGTGCTTTTGTAACAAACTAATCTGATTAATATTCACGATGTCATTATTTCTTACATGAATATACATGGAGGAAAGGGTTAAAGCATGTAGACTCTGATTTTACAGTTTTGTAACTGAAATGGAAGCATATCTCGGTCTACATTATTTGCTTTATCCCAAGGGCACATTTGCTTGTGATACAGCTCATAGTTATCTATTTGCATTGTCATGTTCAAAATTAAATCTCAACATCAATTTGTTTTTACACTCGCCACAGTGTTATGCTGCATAACAGTTGGAATCTTGATGAAATCTCATAGTGTTCCAAACTGTTAATGGCTTATCACAAAGAGTAGATTTTTGTTCCTGATCAATATTTATAAGAAAATAATGACAGTATGAATATTTATTAGCTAATTTATTATTATGGTACATGGTAACATCATTATTTTACATTGGCAGAAACTATGGAATCAGATCTTTATAATTCCATAAGCCAACACAGCAGACCCTGGTACAGGAGCTATCTGATTTGGGTCTACTCTGTTTGTAAATGTGTGAAAATGCATTTATATAAGGGAAAGCGTTAAGCAGATAAGACACAAATGAATGGACTTGACAGAAATCCTTTTGAATCTCCCAATGCAAGCGTATCTTTACAGAATTATTGTTATATCTCCCACCGACATAGTGATAGGGAAGAATGATTGATTTTTGTTGGTTTTAAATGAGAGACCAGTGGTGATTGTTTTAGTTCCATGCAATCAGATTGATTAAGAATCAGTGACATTTTCATATCCATACTCATTTTGTTATTGGTGTTTAATGGAAAACACATTTAAATAAATTTTATCAAATGATAAAGTTTTGTGTGTTATTTCACTTTTAACTTGAAGAAAAAAGTATGAGCTATTTTAGTAACTGCGGTGTCTGCATTGTCATCTGTTTTTTGAAGGAAAATTATGAGTCATCGTCATAACTCTGGTGTCCTTGTTGTCCTTGTTGCTCTCGTCGTCGTTGTCATCCAGAAACTTTATCGTTTGTTGTTACTTCTTTACCCTTCATGCAAATCTTATGAAACTTCACATACCTGTTTACCGTCATTATCCCCCACTGAAGTCTAATACAGGTTCTTAACTCTCAATGTAAGAAATAATGACACCTTGAGTATTTATTAGCTGAATTTTTAAAATGGAATATGAATGAAAGATTGCTTTAACATGGCAGAAACTGTAGAATCAGAACTATATACATGTAATTCAATAACACTGATTAGTTGGCTCTTTCAGGAACTTTCTGATCTGTGTCTACTCTGTTTGCATAAGTGTCAAAAGATGCAGTATATAGGAGCTTTCATGCATTACTGTCTCTCCATGAAAAAGCCAAATATTCATGTAAGAAATTATGACATCATGAATATTAATTGGCTTAATTGTTATAATAGCATAGGAACATAGGAATATCTGGCCATGGCAGAATCAGCAGAACCATATCTATATCATAATCAAACAGAACAGGAAGGAAGTTGTATCTAAAATAGCCCATGGGGTGATAGGTTAATGCTTTACTTGATAAACTTCATCAAAATAACGATATCTAAAATATTATATTACACTGTGTTTTAAAAAATAGCTAATAAAATATTCATGATGTCATTATTTCTTACATGAATATTGAACAGGAAAAGGTCTAGGTTATATAAAAACAGATCATGTTGGCCATAGCAGACTCTGTAGACTATGATGTAGTATCTATTTAAAATTATTCCATATAAAAAAATAGTGTACATGTAGACCCTTTTTCTTGTTTAACACTTTTCTTCTATCTTTCCTTCATACAAAGGCTATGCAAACAGAGAAGACCCAGATCAGACACCTCCTATAGGAGCCGTCTGATCAGAGTCTGCTCTGTTTGCTTATGAAATTACAAATATTCATGAAGTCATTATTTCTGTCATGAATATTCAATAGGGATAGCGTTAATACTCAAAGATCTCACTGCATTGTATCCTTCTCTCCAAAGTTAATTGATTTGAAAACGGCAAAACATTATAACACAGATGTCCAGATAAGATGCATAACTTTAAACATTTTCAAGAATAACTCAGTTATTTTTCCACCAAACCCTATACTGTGACCACTCGTTAGAATCGTCTCGAAAAGACGATTCTAAAGAGTGGTCACAGTATAAAATTTAGTGAAGAAATAACGATTTTAGAATTATCGTTTATTATCAGTTATTCATATGACAATAACTAATTATAGTCAGTTGTTAACTCGCCATTTAGACGGTACTTATAGGCTCCAGACATCTGAGCCCAGCATGTTTGACACGTGGAGACTGCTATTTTCTCATTTATCCGGAAACCATGTCGATTATGCCCTAGACTTTACTGATTATTCGAGCTCAGTATAGTTCCTGCCTCTCTTTATCCAGCTGATAAATGTCAAGTCTTTGAAACTCTCATACCAAATTATCTAATATTGTCCTAACCTCTAATCTGCTGAATAAACTTGCTGAAATAGTGGCCTGATTAGTATTTAACACATTTACTGCTTAACCCTTTACTGGTTCTTTTTTTCAAATTTCAATACCTACTGAATATTCATAGACAAAATAGTTACAATTAAATATGGAATGTGGAACGTTGTAGCCATTTTAGAAAGTAAAGAAACATACAAGTATATCAAATTCCATTAGCAAACAGCAGACCCTGATCAGACGGCTCCTATAGGAGCAGTCTGGTATGGGTCTACTCTGCAAATGCGTGAAAACACGTTTATATGAAGGAAAGGACTGAGTAAGCATTTGCAGACAGTGTAGGCCCAGAGAGCGTTACTTTTTTCAATGAGCCTCTTGCATTGTGTACACCGATTGTTGCTTAATACTCCTTTGTTCATGCATTAATCTTTCACGTTTTAAAAATCTAGCATTATACTTCTCGCTTCTGGACTTTCTGCATTACTTTCATGCTACATTTAGCAACCACCTGCTTTTAATACATCAATATATCTCCATAGAGTATGGGCTTTAACCGTTCCCGTTATATAAACGGTTTGCACGCATTTGCAAACAGTAGACCCAGATCAGACGACACCTATAGGAACTGTCTAATCAGGACCTGCTCTGCTAATGCAATTAGATCCGTTTCTTTACTTTCTAAAATGGCAACGACGTTCCACCATCTATGTTTCATTATAACTATTTTGTTCATGAATATTCAGTCGGTATTTGAATTTGGAATAAATATAGAACATGGAAATGTTTGTACTTTATATTCTGAACGTGGTGAAATAACTTGTACACAATATTTAACTCACAGAGACAGACATGGTTCAGGTGCATACATAGTATAAAAAGTAGGAAAATGAAAATACTCTTGGCGGTATTTACGAGGATAGAAATCCGATGGAACTGTCTCGTTTTCTGTGAAAATCTCACAAGACTAGAAAATTAATGAGACGGTGAGCTTATTATTTATAGCAAATGTCACCATTGCTTAGGCTGTAGATAATGGAAGCGTAAGACGATGGCGAGAAAATCTAGCGGAGGTTTACCTTATTTATCACCTATAAGTGATTTTTTTAGATGGACTGGATAAAGCAGGCCTTAAGTTCAGCTGTATTTGCACGTTTATTGCATTATCACAGAGTCTACCAAGTATTCATTTTCAAGATAAAACTATTCTATTGATAATTCATATTCAATGTTGAATTTTGTATGTGCCAAAGACCCCACTTAGCAAAACTGTTTCATACTAGCAGCTATAACGCTCAACATAGGATCGTTCCAAGACTACCCCAATTATGTATCTTTTATCTATTCGGACATACAACTAGGAAAATAGTGTAAACTCATATCAAACTGCTCTTGAATGAGTACTTGGGCTAGTTAGCTGCTGTTTTTTGTCTAATTAAAACCTTTGTCGATCTAATTTAAAGTTTTGTCTGTAATTTAAACTTATCAGAATGGTGCCCAACTGAATTGTTCTAGAGGAGTGGAGTGTGTGTGTGTGTGTGGGTGTAACATAACACTTATGTTACGGGCTAAAGGTTAAATGGTTATGGACTGTATGATATATTTATCAATATGTCAAGAATACACATGAGATAGTACAACTGTCATTGATAGTCTAGACATTACATAGGTATTGGATATATATACAGGGGAGAAAGTAGAGACTAGGGAGAAGAATGAGAGAAGGGACTTGGGTAGACATAGTCATGATGTTAGGAAGAAATCACGGTACGAAGAAATAAAGATGTAGAAATGTATAGAGACTAAGTTGTTCATTACGCCACACGGGCGTTTATGGTGCCACGTGACCAAGGATTCTGGATCCGTCGCGGAAGAATGTCGGAGTACGGGTAAGTCATTTCACTTTGTGGCTTGTGGTGTTGTTTTGATCTGTAATAATGGCGGAAATTGGATTGACGCAGACTTTGGAAAATTTAGCAAATCAATTAGAAAATGTATCAGCACAAAATGTAAACTTCACTTTTGATGGAAAAAACTAAAGAATTCGAATCATGGATAAGAAATATAGACAAATTTGTGTTACGGTAGTTAACAATATTTCAGAAACAAAGACAAATTTAATTGCTTTAAGATCCAGTACAGGGATTGTGTCAGAATTCATACAAAAACGTTTACAGAGTAATCAAGATTTAAGTTGACAATAGTTGAAAAGTGAGTTAAAAAATAATACTAATTAGAAAATTAAAGTAAGCAAGCTATTTTTAGACCACACGTTTGTAATTGTCAATAACCTAAAGAGAAATTGTATTCTAGGAAGGGATTTTTTAGCCACAAATAGCTGTCGAATTTAGTTTGATATTAACTGCATTAGCATTAAGGATGAATATAGTCCGCTGGAAGATGACAGGTGTATAGCATAAATAATTAGACTAAATAAAACTACAATTCTCAAACCAAAACAAAAGGAAACATTCCGACTGTTTAAAATCATAGGGCATACAGGGGACTGTAATAAATACGTAAAATAAAAAAAGGAGAAAATACGAAAAGAAAACCACAAAGAAACTATGAGAATGGTGATTGTACAGATTTAGTGCGTATTATAATGCACTGTTGTTTATTTGGTTGTTTGTTGCTTCCACATTAGTCTGCGATTAGGTATTCTGCGATTAGAGAGAATGTTTTGTTGTCCTTTTAAGTGCTTCAGCCATGTGTTAGGATATATGTAGCAAGAGCTACGTCTAACACCAGTGAATAACTAGGTGAAAATACTTAAATAGGGAAGTTATTTTTATATTGCAAGAAGCAATGATTGCGGTTGCAATGCGATTTAATGGAATTAGTGAGATACAGGTAACCTGGAAATTCGAAATAAGTTCGTATAGTGGATCAGCGAGTAGCTTTTAGTCCAAAGATACGTTATTGAGTGAATAACTCATGGTGAATGTGGTTACGATTGAAATAAGTATTGCAGAAAAGTAGAGGCAATATGCATTTAATATGTTATAAAGTAAATAAGGTATTACTGGTTAAATTGTTGGGGGTTTTCTTGTGTGTGTGTGCGTGTGTTTTCTTTGTAAGAGTGTGAATGTATCTGCATACGATATACTGCAAATATTGATCGCAATTTACAGTTTTAATAGTATTATTGATATAAGAAATGGGTTTAGGTATATTTTTTAATGAAATTAGAGAAGAGATTAACGATAACTCTAATTTGATGGAAAACACAAAGAAACTATGGTATTGGGGATTGTATAGACTTAATATGTATCAAAGGGTATCAGGATTTGTAGGTTTTTGTGTTGGTTTGTTGTTACGGTATTATACTGCGATTAGTAGAGTAAATGTAGGATCAAATTCGGCATCTGAAGATAATATTCCGTTAAAAGATCTAGCCATACGCTTACGAAAAGCTGGAAATAATTACATTTCAAGTGGATCTCTAACACAGACGAGCTCCTCAGGGCCCGAGGAAAACTCGAATATGTTAGATCCTATTCAAAAGACAGAAATGTCCGTAGCTTACGAAAATAGCTCTAGTCAGGCAGTAAGTGCAAACTGGTCCGATACAAATAATGCATCAGGCAGCTGGGTGTCAAGTAATTATAGTAATATGGAAAATTAAAAGCAGGAACGGAAAAAGTGTGGACTTCATTTCAGTAATGAGAGCTTAAGTCAGGTAGACTTAACTGCAGTAACGTATTGATCCTTAATTAGATCTCAAATACTTTCAAATAAGACAAGAGGGTATCGAAAATGTCTTATAATTGAAAAGTGTACAGAAAATTATACTTAATTGTTTGTAAAAACAGAGTAGAGTATTTCTGTTGTTTGTAAAAGAGTATAAACTAGGCGTATACCTTTAAAAAGGTACTCTTTACGATGTTACGTAATAAACGTAAGCTAGACCCGACAGATGTGTCACGGTTTAGTCAGTGACGAGTGAGAAATTGATCATGATCGTGTAAATAAGATAAAGCGCTATTTGAGTAAAGTGTTGTAAATAGATTTTAATGAATAACTATATTTGATGTTATTGCTATTACAAACATTGTATGGTAAAGGGTTATATGAAAAATTTGTAGTGGACGCCGACAGTTCACTTTAAGATGACAAGAATTATCTTAATAAGTAAGATAATGTTAACATAGGGGGGGGGGGGGTAATTGTAATACATTGAAAAACCTATATATAAAAAAAAAAAATGTATTACAAACAAAGCCTTTAATAATAATTAAGTAAGTGAAGAAAATATATATAAATAAGATGTATGCTTAAGGAGTTCATAAGATGTATGCTTAAGGAGTTCAAGTTACAAACTGTAGAATTAATCGTTTAGTGAAGAAAATATATAAATAAGATGTATGATTAAGGAATTCAAGTTGCGAACTGTATAGTTTTACCTCAGAAAAATAAAATATTAAAACCAATAGTAAAATAAGTAAAATGACATAATTATTACAATGGTTGCCAAACTTCAATGTTGAGAAATACACTTTTGATATAGATTACGAAATATAATTTCAATTTAAGTATTAAAACATTTGGTATAGAACTTAATAACAAAGTCTGTGTTGATCTAGTTTTATGTCATACAGCGGATCGAAATCTCTATGAGTTTACCGGTGAAATGACAAAGCCGAAAAACATCGCCTGAAAATCAACATAGATCAGCCGTTGTCAACATATAGAAAAACATCGACTGTAGAAAAGCACGACAAACTTTTGGTCACCACTAGCAACACCAAAAACGGTGACAGACGAATAGACCTGAAGGCCAAATCAATGGAGAAACACATTATACCTATATAAACTGTGTGAATACCTGAGTTACCTGAAAAATTGGGAACTTGAATATCCATGTCAATGACCAGGGGTCGTAAATCACGGAATACACGGTTGATCAGAGGAAGAAAGGTCGAGGAGAAACATAAGCGATTACGTAATCGAGTTTACAAAACTATTACACCTGGACAATATGCAGAAGCCAAAGTACAGAATACCAAACGTGTTAAAGAACATCAACAGCCGCAAATATACAATGAGTAATAACGACATGAAAGTTCAAGAAGAAAGACTAAACAGATTTTAATGGTTAATTGTGTTGACCTTATAAAATTACTACTAAGGTCATGAGAACTGTTTTCAAATGTACATGCAGAAGAACATTAAGAGATAGCAGAGACTATGTGTATAAAAACTAAAGTTAGAATAATAACAAGAATATTTATGTGTTATATGATTAAGTCAATATGGTGTTACGTACAAGTACTTTTCTATTAAAAATCCTTTTTGTAGGAAGAGAGGTGTGTAACATAACACTTATGTTACGGGCTAAAGGTTAAATGGTTATGGACTGTATGATATATTTATCAATATGTCAAGAATACACATGAGATAGTACAACTGTCATTGATAGTCTAGACATTACATAGGTATTGGATATATATACAGGGGAGAAAGTAGAGACTAGGGAGAAGAATGAGAGAAGGGACTTGGGTAGACATAGTCATGATGTTAGGAAGAAATCACGGTACGAAGAAATAAAGATGTAGAAATGTATAGAGACTAAGTTGTTCATTACGCCACAGTGGGGGGGGGGGGGGGGGGGTGTCCGGATATTGAGGCGAAGATGGAAGAGGGCCAATTCTCATGATATTTAGAGCAAAGGGGGTAGTGGACCAGGTGTAAGGATATTTAGAGCAAAGAGGGTAGTTGACCAGGTGTAGGGATATTTAGGACAAAGAGGGACGTGGACCAGGTGTCAGGATATTTTGAGCAAATATTGTAGAGGGCCACGTGTCAGGATATTTAGAGCAAAGCGGGTAGTGGACCAGGTGTCAGGATAGTTTGAGCAAACATATGCCCCTGTGATACGAACTAAACCGTTTTTGTCGGTACGTACACATTTTGTTCTACCACAAATTATGACCAGCCTTTGTCGAATAGTAACGCAACTCGAATAAATACTAATTAATGGGTATTCTATATCAACACATGAAAGGAGTGTCTTTTTCAGGTTTTATTCTATTGATTTTCTTACCTTATATTTCTGAAATCTCACTTCCATTTAATAAATCATTGTTTCTTTTTTTTATTGTCACTTTCTTTTTAGTTGGCATTCTCCATCACAAATTGAGTATAGATATATCTGCAGTATGTATTGCGCATAATTATTTCTACTCACAAATGTTCCTGCCAAAGTTTTGTAACACCTGCAGAGAGGGCTTTAGAGAATGTTTCAGCAATCTGTCAGACCCCTTTGTATGCTTTAGTATGGGAATAAATTCAAGTTGGCTTCTTTTAAGAAGAGGCCAAGGAGAGGTCTGCAGCAGTTTCTTATCAAACAGTTACTATATACAGGCGCCGTTTGTCAAGGGTTTGGGCCCGGATCGTAAATGGATTTATATAAATGATTATTGTACACTCAAATAGTATGCGCTATCAGTAGAACGAAGACGATGTCTATCAAGTGCTGCCTCCTGAAGATCTAAGTCAAATGGGAATGCCTGTCAAAACATTGGTTTAGACATCTAGCAGTCACCTGTGATTCACCTCCACCCTCCTATTAGGTTACTTCCGGTAGTAGAAGGTTTATTGGGTTAGTCAGAGACATATACATACATGTACATGTTTCTGGGTTAGTAGCCGTTTCTAAGGCATAATGATTCTATAACTATAGAAGTATTTTATTTGTCTGTAAATACGCATATGTTTGCGGAATAACAGAAAATTGACCAATAGAATTACAGAAATAAGAAAAGGAAAAACAAGAGACAAAATAGTTTTCGTTACAGGTGGGTTCGAACCCACCTCGGGTCATGGATACAAAAGCAAATCTGGAACACAATACAGGTATAGAGCGCTCTAGCCCACTACACTATTGAGTCTGTTGCGATAATGCATGATCATTTATCAGTTATATTAATTAATTCACCGCTGGAGAAACTCGTTATTTAAAAGAATCGAGCCTGGAAACACAGATTATTTAATGGATAAATAGTAGATGTTTTCTTTTCACTCGTATGGTAATTTGATTTAAGAAACTCTTAAAGGGACGGGGAACGGCATATACCTAAATAATCTGTTCAGCTCAATCGATTATCAGTAGGCATACCTAAAAGTATTCAACTGATGTTATTTTTCAAAGTCAACCACGTTTTCTATAAATACTTTAATATTCAGACTCATTATTGGTTAGTGATAGGTATGGCTGAGTATTTTTGATATAAAACTCATGCATGCTTATAGCCACGACGAAACACAGTGATTCTCTTTTTACCGTCCCCATTCAAAACTCCTCGAGATAAATTGTAAACCATCCTAGAATATGCCGACAACCAATTCCAACACTGTGGAGCGGTCTGATGACCTCTCCAATAAAATGTATCCCATAATGTGTGAAAACCGAGTATATAAGATATTTGCAAACAGTGCAGAACCAGATTAAAGGGCTCGTGGTGGATACCTTTGACCAGGGTCTGCACCGTTTGTCACGCAACTCCCTTTCGTTAGTGTTAAATGTTGATACACCGTTTAGCTTAATTAATATTCAGGAAAGGAGGAACCAGGTTCAATAATTCAGCAGATTAAGGGGGTAATTCTATTGCAGAAACGGACCGGAAGAGATTTTGAGCATAGCACAATATCCATAGCAGTTAAAACAGCCCGGGATAGCATTCATATTATATCTTAAAGCCTTTCCATGTAATGTCATCTGTGTTAAGGACCACAATGGAAATAAGAGCACCATGCTCTTTCTTGTGTTACATTTGGTAATATATAGACAGCATGCCATGGTTTAACTCATTCCCTCATATTGACGACTTTTGACGACTCTGTAAAAGTCACATTGTGAAACCATTGTGATGAATAGAGCATTTGCTCCTATAGGAGCAAATGCTCTATTTATTACAATGGTTTCAAACTGCAAAATTCTAAAGATTTCATTTACTCTAGTTCATGCTCCTTTTCGGTAGATTAATTCATAGGGATTGTATCTAAAAATAACCTATGAGGTAATGGGTTAACTGTGCATCATTTCCCCATATCTATTTATTATGATGTGATACATGTTTTATGAACCATACTATATGTTTTCTGTTTGCCGAAGTAAATCTACAGTTGAACTTCGATATCTCGAACTTCAAGGGACTATACAAATTAGTTCAAGATAACCAAAGTTCGAGTTATCCGATTTCTAATATCAACAATGTCTTGAGTTCACAGCTTAACCCTTCGCTTGCTAATCGCGTCAATATACCTACCTGTAAGTAGTGAAGACCCAGATGAGACAGCTCCTGCGGGAGCTGTCTCATCAGGGTCTGCACTATTTACAAATTGATTGTGCAACCAGTGCACTCCACGGCAGTGATTGCACAGCGAAATACTTGTACACAGTGAAGATATATGTAATTATACAACAGAGCGTGGGTAAAGAAGGAGAAATGTATTTTAAAATTCAGCAAGCGAAGGGTTAATACAAGTTGAAGCTAGTGATGATAGCTCCTGTAGGAGCTTTCAGCATTACTTTAGACCTGTATTAAGATGTCACATATGTTTCTAGATATCTGAAGAGATACATTTTAGCGAAATGCTGTATTGTAAGTTTTTGAAAGCTCCTGTAGTCCTGAGCTTTCAGCATTGCCTTATACCTGTATTAAGATGTCACATATGTTTCTTAATATCTGTAGAGATACATATTAAAGCAATGCTATATTTTAAGTTTTGGAAGGATTGGAGTGTTTTTGAGTTATCGCCAAGTTCGAGTTATCAGAGTTAGATATATCGAAGTTCAGCTGTATAATAAATGTGCACATTTCCTGTTTTATATCGCTATGCGTCACTGTCAAAATACATGTCAGGTTACAATTCAATTTCCATTAGTCTACTCGTACAGTTAAATGCTAATGCATTTTGAAAGTGCCTAAGCATTTAGTCGAAAATGAGCTCGAAGGTTCGTTAAATAAAACTACAGTGGATCTTCTATATCTTGAACTTGGATAATTCGAACTTCAATAAAACTCGAAGTAAAAATTCAGTCCCTTCCAAAAGTTGTTATACCGAACTGTTTCAAAATTTATCACTGCACATCCAAATTTATCACTGCACATGCAACTATGTCACTGCACATGCGCATTTATCACTGAAAAAACTTATAAAAACACGCGACAGCTTGATGCAGGTCGCAGGTAATGCTGAAACCTCCTACAGGCAGGAGCTTTCAGCATTACTATCGACCTGTATTAACCCTTTCCCTGATAATGACGACTTTTGACGACTTTGTAAAAGTCACTTTGTGAAACCATTGTGATAAATAGAGCATTTGCTCCTATAGGAGCAACTGCTCTATTTTTCACAATGGTTTCAAAATTCTAAAGTTTTCATTTTCTCTAGTTAATGCTCCTTTTCGGTAGATTTATTCAAAGAGGTTGTATCTAAAAATAGCCTATGAGGTAATGGGTTAAGCTGTGATATCGAGAAAGTTTCCAAGTTAGTAACAGACTGACTCGAACTCCCGTTATCTCGAATTAATTTACATGGTCCCTTAAAGTTCGAGATATCGAGACCCCACTGTAACTATAGAAATGCATGCCAGGCTTCCAGTAAGGAAGAGAGCCAGTCTTGACACATAGATAAACACATTATTATTTTCAGCACGCAAACTGATAATCGAACTCGATCAAGATAATATTAAAGATGGCCATAGTCATTTCACCTGAGCGTATTTATACCTTATTTTCTAAGTACACGTGTCCTGATACAATTATGTTCACTGGTTTGAATGTTTAGAAACTAATTTGTGGAGTAAACAGAACAAAACCTTACCCGAAGTCTCATCCAGGAACCTATGATCTGGGTATACACTGTCTAGTATGTCCCTTTTAACAATTTTCGTCATACGAAAGCTTTTCACGCCTTTGCAAACAGAGTAGACCCAAATCAGACGACCCCTAAAGGAGCCGTCTGATCAGGGTCTTCTCTGTTTGCTTATGAAATTATAAGAGATCTGACATCTGACTCTTCAGACACTATAGATATGATAATTCTGACTCTATAGATATGATAGATCTGACTCTATAGACTCCATAACTATATATAAGTAGATCTAACTCTATACATACAATAGATCATACTCTAGACTACAGACTCCACATATATACATGTATACTAGGTCTGACTATACATATAAAACATCTGACTCTACAGACTCCATATATATCTGACTATATATCT